>CM069141.1:19261557-19975655 GCA_035221665.1 Okamejei kenojei | reverse complement strand
TCCCTCATGTCCAAATACCATCCACTTTACTTTTAAATGTTAAAAAATCGATCCTCCTTCCACCACCTCTCTGAAGCTCATTCCACACAGCCACCACCCCTGAGTAAAGAAGTTCCCCCTCACGTACCCCTAAACTTCTGTCCACTTAATTCTCATGTCCCTGCCCCTCTTGTTTGAATCTTCCCCTACCCTCAATTGGAACAGCTTATCCACGTCAACTCTGTTAGATGTTAGGCTTGGACACACTAGAGCGCAGGAAACATGTTCCCGATGTTTGAGGGCGTCCACGAACCAAGGGCCACAATTTTAAAGAATAAGGAGTATGCCGATTTTTGAACGTAGACAGGAAACACTTTTCCTCTACAGAGAGTGGTGAGTCTGTGGAATTTTAATGCCGACAGAGGCAGTTCTCTGGATGCTTTTCAAGAGAGAGCTAGATAGGGCCTCTAAAAATTACGGAGTCAGAGGATAACGGGGAGAGGCAGGAACGGGCTACTGATTGCGGATAGATCATCAAAGAACACATTGAATGGCGTGCTGGCTCGAAGGGACCAGAATGGGCCTACCTCCACTTCCTGCACCTATAGTCTATTTTGCCCATCACCTTACCACCCCTTCCAATTCCTCACCCCTTAAGCCTTAAAGCAGTGATTGGGTTCATAAATGTTGGCTGCCCTGCATTACTTACATATTATCCTCTCCAATATATTGAGCTCCAACCAACACATACCGTTAACAGCCAAACATCGCTTAAGTTTGGTTATTAAAGTAACTCAATCGTTGTAGTACATTATTTTTAAGCCAGATTCTAATTATTCGACTATTAATATTGAATTCAGCATAGACCAATGTGACCAAAGGTCCTGTTCCTGAGGCTGCACTGTTCTTTGTTCTATGTTTCTATTCCATTGAAAATGTCCACATTGAATATATAACACTGACAACAGGATAGGGATTCATACAAGAGAGTCAGACTGTTTCACTGTCATATCACCTGGAAAGAACAATGATAGCCACAGAGCAGGACAACAATTGATTTCAACAAAGGCAATATAAATTAAAACATGTTTCCTTGATAAAATTAATCCATTTGCACAAAAATAATTTTAGCTCACAACCAGAAATCCTTCCCTCAGCGGACAATTGAGGAACGATACTGAAGTATCACTTCCTAACATGAGCATGAACAGAATGTCATATTTTAACAGTGAACTGACAGGCCATCGTCATTCAGAATTGCTCAACCTAGGACAGCACTAACCCTGTGCGGATTTCAACCATTTGAACTTATGCAGTGCTGGCCCAGTACACAAATACATTGGGGCCCTGTGTACCTCCTCCTGCAATAAAAAAAAGACAAAAAATGCTGAAGTAACCAATTTCAAATGTCAAATGCAAATCAGCCTGGTTCTGCAGCATCTTTCTGCCTGTTACCTACCCGCCTAGGTCAGTGAAGATAAAATTACTCCCCACCTTTCATTCAATGTTATTAGCAAAATTCAAAGAATCAGCCCATGATTCAAGTGCCTCTGGGTCAGAGAGGGGTGGGGCATAAATCCTACTTCCACAATCAACAGACAATCTAGTGCTTACTCGCACGGGTACGGAGGAATGTTACATGATAGAGGAGTTTGCCTCTTTGATCATGGGTCTGTCTAACCCAGTAATGATGGCTACACATGCTCACACAGTTCTGCTTGAAAGGCTGCCTAGGGGAGTTTTCTGATGTACTGAATCAAAATTAATTCCACAGTTTTGAATCTGTCATGTTATTTACCTTGATACCGGTTGTTGGAATATGTTGTTAATTGGCTACTGTTTTTGGCTAAACAAATTAAGTCCTCTTTTATTTCATGCCATTTGGACATCTCAACTCACCGCTCCACAACTCCCCCTCCTCTCTCTCCCATCAGGCCAAGAAGTCACAAAAGAAAAAGGTGTGAAAAACGCATACCTCCAAGATTCAGGGACAGTTCTTCTTCTTCCTGGCTGTCCATCAGTGAAACCCGATTTATCCTATCTGAACTTGAGAGCAGTCCTGAGCTACTATCTACATCTACACTGGACTATCTTTAAAATCGAAACTTCCCTCATGCACTAAATGTTATACACTTTATCATGTACCGTACAACCTGTGGATAACTTGAGTGTAATCGCGAATAGTACTTCCCACTGACTGTTAGCACGCAACAAAAGCTTTTTCACTGTACTTTGGTACATGTGACAATAAACTAAACTAATCTTCCCATAGAATGTGAACGGTGCATTTAAAATCGCATTGTGTTTATTTATGCAAAGCTTTTTAAATGTAAGCAAAGCAATGGTTGTGCATGTTGAACAGTTCCACCACATTTCGCACAAATTTTGAGAAACGTTGCAACACTTGACATAGTTTCACAAAAGCAGGAGCTTGCCTTCCACCTCTGTATTACTAAAACTCTCATCGTGTTCATTTGTCTGGTTGTTTGCCCGGTTTGTATTTACACAAAAACGGAACACGACAGCAACGATACAATTTTTGGCCCGCCTTGATCGGTGATGTGAAGTTTCGTTCAGATTGATGGTATATTTTTGCACTAATTGATGTATAAAATCTTTAAAAAATAATAAAACAGTGCCCCACTTGCCGTCTTTTTACTTGACAGAAACAGGCATCACAAAGGACACCCCCCCGCACGTGTCCTCAGTGTGGGCCTTTGCACAATTTCAGATCGCCATCTTTTTTTTTTTTTTCCCGTCACAAAGGCAACCCAACCATGGGTAAGTTTTCCTTCTATTTTTAATTTCTGCCCCTCCAGGCACCCTGGGCTGGGGTTGATGTTGATGTTGATGTTTGGGAAAGTAAATTAAAGTCAGAGGCTCGTTTTGATAGGTAAATCATGATCCGAGATTTAATTGATTTAATAAGGGTTGAATTGTTGAGATTTTTGTAATTAACTTTCAAAAGGGGAATGGCAAAATCAGCTTATTAAGGTCATTATTAAAGCCTTTATGGAAAGAAAAGCAATAAACAGTTTAGACATCATGTTAGCTTACAGAGAAAAAAAATAGTATAAATCAATGCTTCTCATTTGGAGGGAATTAGAATTTAGGCATTAGAGCTATTATTATGATCAGGAGATCCATGATCATATTGAATGGCGGTGCAGGGCTCGAAGGGCCGAATGGCCTGCTCCTGCACCTAATTTCTATGTTTTCTGTTTCTATTTCATTTTAATTATCTAGGAGTGTCAGGGCATAATTCAAAGTTGTGGATGATCAAAACATGCAAATGTGGTAAATAATGATGGAGGATTATGATACTGAATACAGCCCCCAATGGACTGGTGAAATGGGCAGACACTTGACATAAAAGATGGAGAATGATACATTTTTAATATGAAGAGTGGGGAGACAATGTGAACTAATGAATTACAAAGAACAGGAAATAATACTTTACTGTAAGCTGAAATCATTGTACAATTCTAGGAGGGGAAAAGCAGCAGAGAACACCCAAGGAAGCAAGTGTACAAATCTTTGGAAGTAACTGGAGAAATGGCTGTTCAAAAACATTCCGTCTTTTCTCATTTTGTTAATAAGGAGATAGAACACAAAAGGAGGGAAGTTGAGAGACTGGAGTACAGTTTTCAGTTTTTTTGTGTTTATATTTGCGCACAATCATAAAGGAAGGATGGCAAGGGTAATTTTTTTACCAAGGAGGGACTTTAAAAAGTGGAAAGCTTGGAGAACCTGTCAATGTTGAGAAGTTAAGGGGATACGTGATTAAAGCTGTTCAAAATCACAAATTGTTTTAGATGCATCATAAATAATGAAAAATGTTTCCAGTACATTGTAGAAAGATTGGTAATCAGAAGCACACCAAATACTATATCACGACAGTAGTAACACACCCCCCACCACTAAATTTCCCACATGAGCAGTTCTATTTGGAATCAGTAATTAGCAAATTATAGAATGTTTATGCACATTTCCAATAATCTTACCTTCATGAAATAACCAGCAATTAGTTTAATGAAGGCTGGATGGTCCATGTAATCTGGCATGTGGGAACAACTGTTGGTTATTAAACTGAGTTTCTCGTTAAAAGTGACAAGATCACAATTGTAGTTTGCCAGATGATGAGTTAGCCAGTTCCTAACTCCATGCTCACTGCCGAGGTTAGAATCAAAGCATGCGATGAGGAGTTGAATTTCTCTGCCGTTGTGTTGGTAATTTAGCTTTTTCCACTCACTTCCACCATTCAGCCCAGTATTCCAAAGTGGGAATCTCTTAACCAGAGATTCAGGCCAACTTGTTCCCAACCAGGCGAAAGGTATGGACAACATGCCTAAGAAACCCTGGATCCCAAAGGATAGAGGGCTGAATAAAGAAAAAACTGAAATGAAAGGAGGCTCTTCAGGAGTAGAGGAAATGTTGGCCGGTGTGGGCAAGTTTGGCCGAGTGGCCCATTTCCACACTGTAATGTCCCTGTCCCACTTTGGAAACCTGAACAGAAACCTCTGGAGAATTTGCGCCCCACACAAGGTTTCCGTGCGGTTCCTGGAGGTTTTTGTCCTCCGGCAACCACCTTCAACTAGCATCGCAACCGGCTTTGACTAAAGAATTGTTGATTTTTAAAACGGAAACCACTTTCGACCATTAGGGAGACTGACAAAAACCTCCGGGAACCAAACGGAAACCTTGGGTGGGGCGCAAAGTCTCCAGAGGTTTCCGTTCAGGTTTCCTAAGTGGGACAGGGGCATTAGACTATATGACTCAGGAAGGGACGGGAAGGGTTCTTAAAAAGTTTTGAAGGCAAAGAGGAGACAAATAATATCACTGATAAACAAAACAAAGGAAAACACCAAAACACTTAACAGGATTATTAAGAGCTGGAATGCAACTAAGAAAAGAGCAGGACACATTCTGGACCAAGATGGCAATCTGTGCACAGTGAAAGTGTGCAGGTGAGGTTTTAAATGAATGCTTATCTGTATTCATCAGGAGGACATTGCAGGTGGAGAATTAAGGGAAGGCTGTGGTGAAATTCTAGAACACGTTATCGTTAATAATGAGGCATTAAATGTCTTAGTAGGTTTCACATCAGATAAATACCCCCTGCTGACGAGTAGTATCCAAGCTGCTATGGAAGGCAAGGAAGGAGATTGTTGGGGCCCCTAACAGAACTATTAAAACAAAAAATCAAGTTATGTACAAACTAACTGGAGGACAGCAACTGTGGTACCCTTCATCCAGACAGATGGCAGAGACAAGCCAAGTAGTCGTGGACAGCTAATCCAAAGTCAGTGGTAGGGAATTACTGGAGAAACATTCATAGGGACAGGAATAATCTGCACTCAAAGATGGTCAAAAATGGCTCGGTAACAAGATACTGAGGGCAGTGGTGAATGTTTTGTTTTTGTGATTGGAAGCCTATGATGAGTTGTGTGTGTCTTTGGGATCGCCCTTATTTGTTTATATGTATCATCAATTTGGATGTGAATGCATGAGGAATGAATACATTTTTCAGATAAGATCAAAGTCTGGTAGTTAAATAGGGAGCAAGATAATATGTCCACAACTTCCTATAGATCAGTTGGCAAAATGGCCAGAGCAATGGCAGATGGAATGAATCCTGGTAAGTGTGAAGTAATCTACTTGGAAAGACTAATAATACTAAGGCAAAGGGCCTTAGAGCAAACCAAGCATGAGATGGCCCTTGGTACTTAATTCATAGGATCAGTGAAGATGTCAGCAATGGTTGATATGGTGCTGCAGAAGACATACGGGATATTTATCTCATTTGCAAGGGCATGGAATGTGCGAGCTGGGAGGGTATGGTACAACTTTGTAAGATATTGGTTTTTTGAAGTTATACCATCACCTCCCAGATGGAGTGTGTATGTAATTCTGGTTGTCAGATTTGAGGGTGAGATTGCACTGAAAATGGTGCAGAGGAGATTCACCAGGATATTGTTTGGGTGGGGAACTTTATTTATGCCTATGTATATGTAGACAGGATAGGCTGGGTTTGTTTCTCGGTACAGAGGGATACGATATGATGAGTGGGAACCTAACAGAATTATGGCAGTACATTTGAAGGGTATATAATATGAAGGGTAAATAACACAAAGCCTTTTTCCAAGGTACCTAAAAGAAAAGGGTATGCGCTTCATGCAAGGGTAAAAGGTTTAGAGTTTAAAAGGCAACTGGGGAAGAACTATTTCCTCCAGATGGAATCTCCAATGTATTGTCTGAAGTGGTAGTAGAGAAATACTCTTATAGTTTAGTTTAGAGATGCAGTGTGAAAACAGGCCCACCACGTCTGGGCCGACCAGTGATCCCCGCATATTAACATTACCCTTCACACACTAGGGACAATTTTTACATTTACCAAGCCAGTTAACCTATATACCTGTACGTTTTTGGAGTGTGGTAGGAAACCGAAGATCTCAGAGAAAACCCACGCGGTCACGGGGAGAACGTACTAACTCCGTTTCGACAAGACTCGTAGTCAGGATCAGACCTGGGTCTGTGGCACTGAAAGGCAGCAACTCTACTGCTGCGCCACCGTGCTGGTTATTAGGAAATATCAAGACATACATTTGTTTGTCAAAATAGCAGGATGCCACATATGGTAAACAGAATAAGACTAGATGGATAATTGATAGTTAGCATGAACATGGTGGACCTTTCTTCGTGCTTTGTGTGAGCTTACTTTTTGATGAATTTCCCCTGGTGTTGGCATTGCAGATGCTAATGATGCTGGAATTAAAAGCAGAAATTTTGTTTCAGTCCAAATTGAGTTTCCATAATCATTTGCACTATTTGTAAAGGCATTGTAATTCAAGAAGCTTCAAGAACAAAACTAGTAACACCCCCAGGCAGGTTAATCACAGACTGGAACTTCCATGAATTGGACTGGTGGTAACCTCTCAGCGAACACCAAGAATTAGATTCCAACTTTTTAGTAACTCAGTGGACAGGCAGCATCTCTGGAGAAAAGGAAAGGGTGACCATTTCGGCTCGAGACACTTCAGCTAAGTAGTGAAGCTAAATTGTGTAATCTTAAGATTTTTCTACTCATTTATTTTTGCTGCTCATATTTTATCACTGCCATTCTTAGATATACAAAATCATATTCATAAATCAACATTTAAAAATGCTTTAAAAAGTCTCTGACTGCATTGGTTCGCGGCAGATTTTGTATTTGGCAATTTGCAAATTAGTTTGAGCAGAATTTGGGGGGTTATCAGAACAGTGCATTCTGAAAACAGAAAATATTTTCAGAACAGCTTCAATTTGCACCAATATTACTAATTGAACCACAAGTATAAATTCAAACCTAATTTTAATTTACATTTAATTTACTCTTACAACCACATCATGCTGCCTTGCCATCATCATGATGCAATGAGCATTAAAAGTGTAAACCAATAAAAGGCAAAAAAAAAAACCCTTCAAAGCAGAAAACGTCCTTGGTACCTTTTGCAAGAGTATTTTGTTGAAACTGAGCATTTGAAATTCCAAGTTAAAGGAAGTTTGTTGGACGAACTGCAATTTTAATCAATGCTACTTCCTCTCAAGGTGGCAGACTGTTACTTTAGGAATGCAATGTTTAACTGTTATTAAAGAATGAAAATTCCTAGAGGATAATATAACTCAGCTTTACCAATTGTCGTTAAGGACAAATATCAAAGGGTTTGATTAGTTTTCTTTAAAATACTTCACATACAGTAATAGTACCGCAGGAATCTCTTAATCCAGTGTAATTGATTCTTGCCATTTCTACGTGACCAAACAACAATGCAAAGCTGGATCAGCGTTAAGGTGAAGATATCATATAGCACGTTTTTATGGATGTTTATGTCATGGGGGGGTGGCCATTTGACCCATAATGTTATATCTGTTCACAATGCCTCACTTATTACCGGCATGGTGGTGCAGTGCTAGAAAGCTGCTTTACAACGCCAGAGACCCGGATTCGATCCTGAATATGGGTGATATTTGTACGGAGTTTATACTTCGCCCCGCGACCGCGTGGGTTTTCCCGGGGTGCTCCAGCTTCCTCCCACACTACAAAGACATACAGTTTGCAGGTTAATTGGCTTTGTTACAGTTTGTAAATTGTCCAGAGTGTGTGTAGGACACGAGTGTTCCTACTGTATAGAAGTGTGAAAACGTAAACCTCCAGATTTAGGGACAGTTTCTTCCCAGCAGTTATCAGGCAACTGAATTATCTACCACAAATCAGGAGCAGTCCTGAACTACTATGTACCTCATTGGTGACCCTCAGACTATCCATGATCGGACTTTGCTGGCTTCACCTTGCACCTTCCCTTAACATGTATCAATACACTAGTAAATTGATTGTCATTGTGTATTGTCTTTCTGCTGACTGGATAGCACACAACAAAAGCTTTTCACTGTTACCTCTGTACACGTGACAATAAACTAAACTAAACAAGTGTACGGGATCACAACTGGTCGGGCGTGAACCGGTGGGTTGAAGGCCCCATTTCCTGCTGTATCGCCAAAACCAAGCAAAAACTAAATTCCTCCAGCTCATTCTCTTCACATGCTAATCAATACCCCACTCACTGACCACTAATTCTCCCAACACCCAACAACACTTGGGTTGAAGTAGAAATGCACTGCAAATGGTCAATTAGCCTCCAAGCCGGAAGCCAGTGCACATTGGAAGCCAGTGCACATTGGAAAAGCCTACATGCTCACAGGAGAGCGGTAAATTTCACAACGACGCCACCAGCAGTCAGGATGAATCTGTGGACAGTACAACTAAAAAGGCATCAGCACCTCCAGCCAATGACAAATATTCTCAACATTTCTTCAGGCCACTTTGAGTTCATAAATTAATTGCAAATGTGAAATGTTGCTAACATGTACATATAGGTATTTTGCCATGCTTAAGTTAAATAACTCTGACAGTGCTATGAAATAATTCAAAATGTTAATGAAAAAATTAAGACCTTTGCTGCACCCCTTCTCCCCCCTCTGCTTTTGTCTCCCAATAAAATCGTCTGAAGAGATTCCGACCCAAAACATTGCCTATCCATGTTCTCCAGAGATATTGCCTGACCCGCTGAGTTACTACCTGCACTTTTGAGTTTTATCTGAAATTGATTTATTTGTTCATCAACCCACGAAGTGCAGGAAATTTGTAGTGGACAGCATCTATAACAGAATGATTGATATGACAGAGGCATTTGATTGCATGTATTTATGTCGTAATGCGAGTGTGCTTCTTGAGTTTAGAACATCTAATAGACTTGTGTGCGTTATTAGTATATTGGTAAGAAGGTTATGTATCGATGATTATCGTCATCACCCATTTATATTCACCAGTGGATTGAAACAAGCTGAAAGAAAATAATAATCTTTGCTGGCACTAACAAGTTTGAACTGCAAGAAACAAATGAAAGGTTAATAGCCGACATTCTGTACATATTTAACATTAATAAACAAAGATAAATTTCTACTCTGAGGTACACAAAAATAGCTGGAGAAAACTCAGCGGGTGCAGCAGCATCTAAGGAGCGAAGGAGATAGGCGACGTTTCGGGTCGAGACCCTTCTTCAGACTGGTCCAGGGATCAGGGAAACGAGAGATATAGACGGTGATGTGGAGAGATAAGAACAATGAGTGAAAGATATGCAAAAAAGTATCGGTGATAAAGGGAACAAGCCATTGGAAGCTGTTTGTGGTGTGAAAATGAGAAGCTGGTGCGACTAGGGTGGGGGAGATAAGAGATAGAGGGAATGCCAGGGCCCGAGGGCTGAGGAGAGTGGGAAGGGGAGGAGACAGCAAGGGTTAACAGAATTGAGAAAATTCAATATTCAAGCCCAAAGGATGCAGACTCCCAAGCGGAATATGAGGTGCTGTTCCTCCAGCTTGCGAATCATTTGATTTCAATGATTTCTCCTGGACTGCTGTAAATTATCTCTCAGGTAGATAAAGGGAGTGTCAAAAATGAGTTTGAGTGATAGAGGCAAATGAAATAAATTTCTACTCTGTCCTGTTCTAGCCATGTACTATCTGTTGTTGCTGTAGTATAACATTCATGATCCCCAGAGTGCTGTGCTCCTGGCTGCTTGGCTTCTGCATTCATTCGTGCATCCTCAACCTTTGATGACTGTATGCAGAAAAATGAAGCAGCCAGTCCCGCAGCGCTTAGTTTTACTGTCCCCCATAGCTACAGTACCCATGTTCAACAATCTTGACCTCTGCTGCCTATCCGAGTGGAATTTGCATTTTTTTCCTGTTACTGCTTAGATTTCTCCTGGACTGCTGTAAATTATCTCTCAGGTAGATAAAGGGAGTGTCAAAAATGAGTTAGAGTGATAGAGGCAAATGAAATGGGGAATGGAATTGATGGAAATTGTTTGAGAACCAGCACAGATACAATGGAACAAAAGACTGTTTTCTGTGTTGTGAGCGATTCATTCACACCAGTCATGCACTGTGCTCCCATTAAGAAATTCATTGTTCTGTTTGGGACATATGGCAATAAAATACTCTCGATTCTTATACTCTCGATATTAATCTAAAGACTTCTACTTTACATCAGAGCCATTGAATATCCCATTCACAACTGAAAGTTCCTCAAAACACATAAAACTAATTTCACTGCTCCCTTAGCAACATTCTGTACTCGATGCAGCCTACATTAAAGACATTTCAAAAGGGAAAAAAAAACTTGAGCAAGCCATTCACTAATTTGCTTATCAGCGGTACAACATTTCATGTTTGATGGTACCAATATGCTGTGAGTAAATGTTCCTATTCTAAATGGAAATTTGCGATTTTATAAATCACATTATTCATTACATCAACATATCATTTCTTCCTAATATATCAGATTTCAAATGCGAAGTAAGAACAATCCAAAAATGTAATTCAACCTACAACATTCTAGGCAAGTTCAAGATGAACACTGAAACCAGCAAAACTTGGCAACTAACCATCTGAATAACTTATAGTACCCATGATAAAACAATCAGACAGAACAACCGCATCTCAGGCTAACGCTCCGTACTGAAATAAATAACAAATAATCCCTACTTTCCATTGAGTTGGCACGGTATTAAATGACATGACGTGTCCTGTGACTTGTTTTCATTACTTTAAATTCTGAGTGATCCTAAACCAATGTTCGAGTGGGATAACATTTGAGAACAAAAATTCTTACAAAATAATGTTTGATTGACAAGTCATTGGAATTAAAGCAACAAGAGTCAATAGCTGCCAGGCAAGAATGACTAAATAGGTTTTCTATAAGCTCCCTGCAATTGTTACCTAGGAGAATCTAGAACACAAATTTTGTCCAGAAGAATGTGGCTCAAAACAGGCGATCTTGGCTTGAAATGTCAATGAACATTTTTTTTTTAAACTGAAATTAAATGTATGATGCATCAAAGGACATAGAGGGTAGAATTAGGCAGTTACAGAGAGCCCATCGATCATGGCTGATACCACCATTCGATCATGGCTGATCTATTTTTTCCCTCTCAAAGCCATTCTCCTTACTTTTTCTTCCGTAAATACCTTTTGATACCCTTAAGGGCCTGTCCCACTTACTTTCCATGGCACGCAAATTAACGCGACCTCGTTGTCGCGTTGAGAGGCGCACGGACATCGTATGGCCGTGCGGGACGGACCGTCCCCACTGAGAAGCCTGGAGGGGTATGTAGTTGTGCGCGACATCGCGCGGGAGGCTCCGAAATGTTTGTAGCAAACAAAATCTTCGCAGCCGCCAACGGCCTGTCGCGTAACTGACGGCCAAAGTGGGGACAGGCCCAAGACCCTGGCGCGACGCAATGTCTCACCTCCAACAGCAGCAGAAGCAGGCAAACGACCGCCGAGCTCGCCTGGGGCTCACGGCCATTGCGGTCCAGATCCGCCCCCGCTTCTATTCCCAGAGCAAGGGCCAAAGAAAATTGAAGATAGACACAAAATGCAGGAGAAACTCAGCGGGACCGGCAGCATCTCTGGAGAGAAGCAATGGGATACATTTCGGGTCAAGACTGAAGAAGAGCCTCGACCCGAAACATCACCCATTCCTTCTCTCCAGAGATGCTGCCTGGTCCCGCTGAGTTACTCCTCCAACAATTTTGTGTCCAACTTTCAAATGACGTCACGCGCTCCAGACGGCTGTGCGGGGGGGGACGCATAAATCGCGCGCGACCTTCGCGGGACCGTCGCACCTCACGCGACTACGAGGTCTCGCGTAATTAGCGTGCAAGGAAGTGGTGACAGGGGCTTAACTAATCAAGAACCTATCAATCTGCTTTCAAAATACCCAATAAGTTGCCCTCCACCACTATTAATTCACAGATTCATTACCCTTTGGCAAAAGAAATTGCTCCTCACTTCATTTCTAAAAGTGCATCCCATTAGTAACTTATTACTAACTCAACCTGCAAATTAACCTTTTGAGAATCCTGCACCAGTACACCCAAGTCCTTTGGTATCTCCAACTTCTGAATCCTTTCCCTATTTAGAACATAGTCCCTGCCTTTTTAATTTAATCCCAGAAAATACTTGACATGAACATTGAATTTTCTAATTTTTAATAATTCCTGCATTCCCTGCCCTCTCCTCCCCCACCCCTAGTCGTCCTACCAATTCCACTGTTTTCTTATCCACGTGTCTCTCTTGCTATCACGATCTTCCCCAGCCAACAATGTGCCATTATAGGCTCCACCCTTCCTGAGGTCATCTGTTGCCAGCACTGATTTGTTCTGGCCTTTCTCGCCTCAAGTTTATTTCCCCCCCCCCCCCCCCCCCCCCCCCCCCCCCCTTCACACTCCACTTTCAGTCTGAAGAAGGATTCAAACCCGAAAAGCCGTCCATCGTTTTCTCCACACATGCTGCCTAACCCACTGAGTTTCACCAGTATTTTGTGTCCATCTACAATACTCTAGGTACTGACTCACCAACATCTTGTACATGATGTCTCAACGCTTGCATTCAATGTCTTGCCCGATAATGGCAATAATGCCATATGACTTCACTGCCATCTTGACTGCCTGCGTCAACACTGTCAGAGAACTATGTATTTGCACACCAAGATCTTTCAGAGACACACCCTAGGGCCCTGCCACGAACTGTCCAAATCCATGCCTGGTTTAGAGCCAGTCGTAGAGTGATACAGTGTGGAAACAGGCCCTTCGGCCCAACTCGCCCACACCAGCCAACAATGTCCCAGCTACCCTAGTCCCACTTCCTGCGCTTGGTCCATATCCATCGGAACCTGTCCTATTTCTTAAACGATGGGATAGTCCCAGCCTCAACTATCTCCTCTGGCAACTTGTTCAATACACTCACCACCCTTTGTGTGAAAAAGTTACTTCCCTGATTCCTATTAAATCTTTTCCCCTTCACCTTGAACCTATGTCCTCTTGTCCTCGATTCCCCTACTCTGGGCAAAAGACTCTGTGCATCTACCCGATCTATTCCTCTCATGATTTTGTACACTTCTATAAGATCTCCCCTCATCCTCCTGCGCTCCATCGAATAGCGACCCAGCCTACTCAACCTTTCCCTATAACTCACACTCTCTAGTCCTGGCAACATCCTCGTAAATCTTTTCTGAACCCTTTCAAGCTTGACAATATCTTTCCAATAACATGGTGCCCAAAACACAATTTTCTAAATTGGGTCTCAGCAACATCTTATACAACTGCAACATGACCTTCCAACTTCAATATTCAATATTCTGACAGACGAAGGCCAAAATGCCAAAAGCCATTATGACCACCTTATCTACCTGTTACTAGACCTTCAAGGAACCATGCACCTGTGCTCCTAGATCCCTCTGCTCTACAACACCACCCAGAGGCCTACCTTTTACTGTGTAGATCCTGCCCTTGTTCGACGTCCCAAAATGCAACACCTCCCACGTCTCTGTATTAAATTCTATCAACCATTCCTCCACCCACCCGGCCAATCTATCCAGAATCGTTCACAACCTAATCGAACTGTGGTCACTGGTCCCAAAAGGTTCCTCCACACACACTTCATTCACTTGCCTTTCCCAATTTCCCAACATGAGATCCAGCGTTGCCCTCTCACGTGTGGAGGTCGCCACATACTGCTTAAGAAAACTCTCCTGAACACTTTTGAGGAATCGCACACCATCTAAACTCTTGATGCTATGATTTTCCCTGTCTGTATTGGGAAAGTTAAAATCCCCAACTACAACAACCTTATTTGAACTGCAGCTGTCTGCAATCTCTCAGCACATTTGTTCTTCTAAGTCCCGTTGACTATTCAGGTGTCTGTTGTACACCAACAAGGTGATCATCCCTTTCTTGTTCCTCATCTCCACTAGACGAACCATCCGTAATGTCACCTATGAACTCAGTTATGACATCCTCCTTAACCAACAATGCAACCCCCCCTCCTATTTTTCCCTCACCTCTGTCTCTCCTGAAGCTCCTGTACCCCAGAACATTGAGCTCAGAATGCATCACCTAGCACTTGTCAGAGTTAAATTACTTTACTGACTTCCCAGTTGATCTAGATCCTGTTGTAACCTTTGACAATCTTCTTTGGTATCCCCACACTACCAATATTGGTTTTAGTATAGTTTATTGTTACGTGTACATAGGTACAGTGAAAAGCTTTGTTGCGTACTAACCAGTCAGCGGAAAGACAATACATAATTATAATTGAGCCATTCACAGCGATAAAGGGACACATGATAAAGGGAAAAACGTGCAAAGTTACCAATCATAGCAACTACATCCTCATCCAAATTGTTAATATTTATGACCCGCAACAGTGGACCCAGCCTCAATCTCTAGTCGCAAGCCTCCAACCTGAAAATAACCTTTGTCTACCACCCTCTGGATCCCAACAACAAGCCAGGTTTGTTCATAAGTCATAGGAGCAGAAGTCGGCCATTCGGCCCATCGAGTCTGCTCCACATCGAGTTTGTATCCAAGAGGCTACCTCACCCTGTATCCCACTGAACCTCACCATCTAGACCAGCCTACCATGTGGGATCTTGTCCACCTGTGAAGCAGATTACTGCTAAAGCTACACTGAGATAGAAATATGAATCATTAATGCTTAAATATATGCTTCCATTGAACTTGCAATTTTTACTTAATTTCACAAAATACATTTAAAATTGACTTTTAACGGTATACAGAATGATGATTTCACATGCTACAATTTGGCAAACTCCCACAAGTGTTCAACAATGATATAAAGAATACATCATAAAAGTTTGGAATTTGAACAAATTAGACTAGCAATGTTATTATTAGTTCGAGGTTAAGATTTATTTTATTGGGCATTGTTAACAGTTCTATTAATATCCCAGTGTTAACTTACAGAATAGAATATAAAGTCTTCTGCTCATGGGGAAAACTTAACTTCCTTTCTGCCTTAGCCAAGGTTATTCAAAATTTACAACATTTTTAATTGATATTTAAGATGAATGCCAAACAACTCGATCTATCCAGTTGTAATAGTTACTCCTCTTCTATGGCACCTAATACTTGGTCCTTGCTAAAAGAACTAAATGAAGGTCTTGGTAAGGCAATGGTTTTAGATATGTTACAATTTCTAGCCCCTTAGTTTTCATTTATTTCAGGAATCGTTTTATTGATTTATTGAGGTTGATTTGGACAGAGAGTTGAACTAACACTCAGTATTGCACACTATATTTAAATCCTAAACTTAATTTTAATGTTGTTTTATGCTGATGATGTTAATGCAATAATACTCTTAGAGAAGGCAGGAAAACAGGTTTGAAAGGGAAAGATGTAATAATCTCATACTCTCAGAGAAGGCAGAAGAATGGGGTTGAGAAGAAAAGATAAATCAGCCACGAATGAATGGCAGAGTAAACTCGATGGGCCAAATTGCCTAATTCTGCTCCTATGACTTACGAGTCTGTAACTACTTCTGATTACCTCTTTCAATAATGTCATCGGCAAAGCATGATTACTCCAAAAGAAAAAGGCGAGTAAAATATACTATAACCTGTAAAATAAATTAAAATAGAGAGGCTACCAAATCTAAGTTAACAGTGCCGCATACTGTCTGAAGTTGGCAGAGTCAACAAAGACACATTCTTGTTTGGCAGTCCCTCATCATGAGGATGACTTGCTGTCACCCATTGTTTAAATTCTGAAATGGGTAAAGAAATGATTGAAAATCATTTGATGAGATGTTACTATTTTCAAAGCGGCTTTGAGAATCATTTCTGATTCTCAACGTTCATGTTGAATTCTATAATGTGTTGTGTCATTTTTCTCTTTTTTAATTTTTCTATGGCTGTACGGAAACTATGTAAAGCACTTTGGTTTCAACGCGAGTTGATTTAAACGTGCTATATAAATAAAATGTACTTACTTACTGCTCATTTCCTCTGTGCATCTGGCAAACCCTTAGCATGACGAGACCTGCCGAAGTACGTGCTTTTCAGGAGCATGTTAAAACAATGGCTGGCCATTATAGTCCAACTGAATGATATAAGAGGATCTTGGCCGAGGAGAGGGCACTAACATTGGTTTGTTTATTCTGCCAGCAGATATGAAGGATTTTATAGTGACAGTGTTGGATAACATTGATTATTATGGCTGTCAGGGGTTATGGGGAGCATGCAGTAGAATGGGGTTAGAATGGAGGGAGAGATAGATCAGCCATGACTGAATGGCAGAGTAGACTTGATGAGCCGAAAGGCCTAATTCTGCTCCTATTACTTATGACCTTGTGGTCTCCTTCCAGTTTCAAAATAACATGGTGTAATGAGAGGCTCCAGAAAAATGTCAGCCAACAATACAGGGCCTGAATGGATAGGATCCCTTCAAGAGGACAGCATAGGCCTCCAAAAGTGTGGGTCTAAGGGAGACACGGTAAGTGGCAGTGTCGGCTTTCGGTTACATGGGACACATGACCAGAGGGAGTGAGAGAAGGGTTGGTGGTCTGTGCCAGAGGAGCAGAGCTAGAAGCTGAGAAAGAGGCATAGGTCTCGGAGTCAAAGAGGAACTGCCGATCTTGGAGCAAGGAAGAAGTAGCCACGGGAGAGGAGCCACAGCCTGGAACAGCCAGGTGCGGAGCAGCCCGGTGTGGAGTGAGAGAAATTGATGGATCACCCCAGTGGATTAGCGCAGTGTGGAGCTAGAGATCAGCCTGGTACGGAAGGCGAGAGATCGGTGGAGTTTCCAGGTGCAGAACGAGGCCCTGGAGTAACCCTGTGAGGAGAGAGACTGGTGGAAAGCAAGGCCCCAGCAGAGTAACTCCATTCCATTGTGGAAGGCCTCAGGATTAAGCTCAAACAAAAGCTGAATTTGGGACCTAGGCCCTCGCAACCTGAATTTCCAGCCCATCATGGGAGTTCCCTGATATATACAACTAAGCACCTTGCAAAGCTGAGTATAGGAAACAACTACAGATGCTGGTTTAAACCGACGATAGACACAAAAAGCTGGAGTAACTCAGCGGGACAAGCAGCATCTCTGGAGAAGGAATGGGTGACGTTTTGGGTCAGAAGGGTCTCGACCTGAAACGTCACCTATTCCTTCTCACCAGAGATACTGCCTGGCCCGCTGAGTTTCAAAGCTTAGTACCTGCCTTAAATGTTACAAGTATTTAATTTTACAAACCAACTGACTCCCACAGCTACCTGTACAAACCAACTGACTCCCACAGCTACCTGGACTACTCTTCCTCCCACCCTGCTTCCTGTAAGGACTCCATCCCCTATTCCCAATTCCTCCGTCTACGCCGCATCTGCTCCCAGGATGAGGTGTTCCACACCAGGTCATCACAAATGGCCTCATTCTTCAGAGAACAGGGATTCCCCTCCCCTACTATTGATGAGGCTCGCACCAGGGTCTCCTTCATACCCCGCAACACTGCCCTCTCTCCCCATTCCCCCACTCGCAAACAGGGCAGAGTCCCCATGGTCCTCACCTTTCACCCCACCAGCTGGCAAATACAACATATAGTCCTCCGCCAGTTTCGCCACCTCCAACGTGACCCCTCCACCCGCCACATCTTCCCATCTCCCCCCCGTCTGCCTTCCGCAAAGACCTCTCCCTCCGCAACTCCCTTGTCAATTCCCAAGCGGAATATGAGGTGCTGTTCCTCCAATTTGCGGTGTTGCTCACTCTGGCCATGCAGGAGGCCCAGGACAGAGAGGTCGGATACGGAATGGGAGGGGGAGTTGAAGTGCTGAGCCACCGGGAGGTCGGGTTGGTTATCGCGGACCGAGCGGAGGTGTTCGGCGAAACGATCGCCAAGCCTCCGCTTGGTCTCAACAATATAGATCAACTGGCATCTAGAGCAGCGGATGCAATAGATGAGATTGGAGGAGGTGCAGGTGAACCTCTGTCGGACCTGGAAGGACAGCTTGGGTCCTCGAAAGGAGTGGAGGGGGGAGGTAAAGGGACAAGTGTAGCATCTCTTGCGGTTGCAAGGGAAAGTGCCCGGGGAAGGGGTAGAGCGGGAGGGAAGGGAAGAATGGACAAGGGAGTTGCGGAGGGAGCGGTCTTTGCGGAAGGCAGACGGGGGGGAGATGGGAAGATGTGGCGAGTGGTGGGGTCACGTTGGAGGTGGCGAACCTGGCAGAGGACTATGTGTTGTTTGTGCCGGCTGGTGGGGTGAAAGGTGAGGACCAAGGGGACTCTGCCCTTGTTGCGAGTGGGGGGATGGGGAGAGGGCAGTGGTGCGGGGTACGGAGGAGAGCCTGGTGCGAGCCTCAACTATAGTGGGGGAGGGGAATCCCTGTTCTCTGAATAATGAGGCCATTTGTGATGACATGGTATGGAACACCTCATCCTGGGAGCAGATGCGGCGTTGACGGAGGAATTGAGAATAGGGGATGGAGTCCTTACAGGAAGCAGGGTGGGAGGAAGAGTAGTCCAGGTAGCTGTGGGAGTCAGTGGGTTTATAATTGATGTCGGTCAGGTGTGTATCCCCTGCGATGGAGATGGTGAGGTCAAGGAATGGTAGGGAAATGTCGGAAATGGTCCAGGTGTATTTGAGTGCCGGATGGAAGTTGGTGGTGAAACGGATGAAGTCAGTCAGTTGTGTGTGGGTGCAGGAGGTGACACCAAAGCAGTCGTCGATGTAATGGAGGTAGAGGTCAGGAATGGGGCCCTGGTACGCCGAGAAAAAGGATTGTTCGACGCAAGGAAAGCGTAGCTGGGGCCCATCCGTGTGCCCATAGCTACGCCTTGTGTTTGGAGGAAATGGGAGGAATCAAAAGAGAAGTTATTGAGGGTAAGGATCAACTCCGCTAGGCGGAGGAGAGTGTCAGTGGACGGGTATAGTTTGGTTTTCTGGTAGAGGAAGAACCGAAGGGTTTGAGACCGTCCTGGTGGGGGATGGAGGTGTAGAGTGACTGGACGTCCATGGTGAAGATGAGAGGATGGGGGCCTGGAGAATGGAATGCGCGGAGACGACGGAGAGTGTCTGAGGTGTCTTGAACATAGGTGGGGAGGGATTTAACCAAGGGGGGTAGGATGGAGTCAAGGTTTGTGGAAATGAGTTTGGTGGGGCACGAACAGGCAGAGACAATGAGTCTGCCAGGGCAGTCAGGTTTGTGGATTTTGGGGAGAAGGTAAAATCGGGCCGTGCGGGGCTGGGGAACGATGAGGTTGGAGGCTCGGAGGGGCAGGGAGCCAGAGTCGATGAAGTTGGTGATGGTGCTTGAGATGGTGGCCTGGTGTTCGTCAGTGGGGTCATGGTCCAGGGGTAAGTAGGAGGAGGTGTCCGAGAGTTGGCGCGTGGCCTCAGCTTTGTAGAGATCGACGCGCCAGACTACCATGGCACCTCCCTTGTCTGCGGGTTTGATAACCCAGTCTGGGTTGTTGTGGAGTGAGTCGATGGCAGTACGTTCGGGGGGGGAGAGATTGGAGTGAGACAGGGGAGCGGAGAAGTCGAGGCGGTTGATGTCGCGACGGCAGTTTTGGATAAAGAGTTCTAAGGCCGGAGGGCCACGAAGGGGGGTCCACGAGGAGGGGGTTCGTTGGAGACGGGAAAAGGGGTCATCAGTGGGGGGCGAGGACTTCTTCCCGTGGAAGAATGCTGTGAGACGGAGGCAACGGTAGAAGAGCTCCAAGTCGCGGAACTCATTGAGGTGGGGACGGAGGGGGACAAAGGTGAGACCTACAATTTCATTGTAGGAGTGTACCGCTGTAATTTCTTTCTCTTCATCTGAACATTTATACCAGAGATTAAATGCAACAAGTCGACTTTTATCAAATCAGAATTATATATCAGCATCTTTGAAATGAACTCCATCCCTCTCAAGCATTCTCAGTCAGTTGCAATAAAGTTGTCTGCTTCTGAAATCCAATTTCATTGATGTCAGCGTACGTCACAGCATGATGCTGCAGCATAACTGGAGTTACTGATCTTATCCAAGCATTTTACCACAATATAAACCTGTGTATTAATGCAACTGTTACTGAAAGTCTCACCCTCAGGAGATAAACAACTTAACAGCAGTCAAAATAATTCAGAGAGAAAATTAGGACATAGAAAAAAATTGAAAACTAATTTAGTACCATTTCAGCGTGATCTTAATTAAGAGAACGAGATCAGGTACGATCCAAGAGAACAAATCGGTAATAAAGAAGGCAAACGCAATGCTCGCATTTATTTCAAAAGGGCTAGAATACAAAAACAGGGATGTAATGCTGAGGCTCTATAAAGCGCTGGTCAAGCTGTATTTGGAATATTGAGAACAATTGTGGGCACCATATCTGAGGAAGGATGTGCTGGCCCTGGAGAGGGTCCAGAGGAGGTTTACATGAATGATCCCATAAATGAGTGGGTTAACATATGTTGAGCATTTGACGGCACTGGGCCTGTACTTGCTGGAGTTTAGAAAATGAGAGGGTCCTCATTGAAACGTATCGAATAGTGAAAGGCTTGGATAGAGTGGATGTGGAGAGGATGTTTCCATAGGTAGGAGAGTCTAGGACTAGTCATGGCCTCAGAATTAAAGGACATTCCTTTAGGAAGGCAATGAGAAGGAATTTCTTTAGTCAGAGAGTGGTGAATCTGTGGAATTCTTTGCCACAGGAGGCTGTGGAGGCCAAGTGAATGGATATTTTTAAAGCAGAGATTCTTGATTAGTACAGCTGTCAGGGGTTATGGGGGAAGGCAGGAGAATGGTGTTCAGAGGGAGAGATGATCAGCCATGATTGAATGGCGAAATAGACATGATGGGCCAAATGGCCTAATTCTGCTCCTATCACTTATGATCTCGGATCCAAAACTAACTTTGTGATGCATTTTGTTAATAGGCATGAAAATCGATAAATGAAAGAAACAACCACCAGAGCCACCCCACACCCCTTACTCCAATCCCTAGTTTATCCAAGCCTTCATTGGAATTGAGATTGCTTGTAAATATTTAAATGTTGAATTACATTTTGGTCCACCATTTTATAACCCGTTTACCTTATCAATAACTAATATTTCCCCTCTGATACACTGGCAGAGATGAAGAAAGAAACAAAATCAAAGGTGATTTGTGCATGTGTCGGGGATGGGAGCAAACAGTGGACTTATTTTCTTCCTAGCTAGGAACTAAAATTCAAAAATGAATAAGTTGATCATGCAGATTATGGGAAAGATGGAGAGGAAACCTGAACTTGAGGCTGCTTAAGACACAGGTCGGACACGTTTTGATAAAAAATTCCGACCTGTTTCGTTTTAGTTTTAGAGATACAGCACGGAAACTGACCCTTTGGCCCACCGAGTCCGCGCCGACCAGCGATTCCCGTACACCAGCACTGTCCTACACACACTTGGGACAATTTTACAATTTTTTAATACCAAGGCAATTAACCTGTACGTCATTAGTGTGTGGGAGGAAATCAAAGATCTCGGAGAAAACCCAAGCATGTCACGGGGAGAAAGTATAAACTCCGTACAGACAAGCACTCATAGTCAGGGTCGAACCCAGGTCTCTGCCGCTGTAAGCATCCGTGCTGAGTGTGGAAGGAAAGAGGCTAGCCAGAAATGCAATTCAAAATGCTCCCTATATCAGGATGAGGACTTAATTTGACCTGATCTCGGGTCATTCTTGACCCAAAGTAGTTATGTCGTCTGAATCACACCTGGGGTTGACTTGGGTTTAGCGTTCATTTACCCAAGTCAAAAAAACAAATTCTACTGCCTTAAAATCTCTGGCTTGTGTCTCAATCAGTGTCAAATTCAGTTTCCCTCTCTATCTTTTCCATGTACTTCTCAATTATTTTCCTAATAATTTAGATGAGGTGATTGCATGAAGGTCAAAGTGTCATCAAAGACCCACACACCCTCGTCACACTGCCACCATCAGGCAGAAGGTACAGGAACCTTAGAACCAGGACATTCAGGTTCCAGAACAGCTTCTTCCTAACAACCGTCAGGCTCTTGAACCACGCTGCACAGACCAAACCACACCCTACATCAGCAACAATCAATTGTGAACCTTGTGAGGCTGCATACATACTTCAGTTTGCACTATTCTGGTCTGGTTATCAAGTATTAATGATAATTTATTACATTATTGATTGTTGCACTAATATGCTTGTAAAGCTGTGGCAAGCAGAATTTCCTATTCCTGGTGCATATGGCAATGAAACACTCTTGATCTCTGTATCATGAAATGTATAAACTGGATTATTCTAATTTAAGCCCATTGACTGCATTCATCCTCCATGCAACAAAGTTACACATGTGGTCAACAAGATGCATCAAAGCTTCACGTCCATCAGCAGATGCAGATGCATCAAAACTTCACGTCCTTCAGCAGATGCAGATGCATCAAAGCTTCACGTCCATCAGCAGATGCAGATGCATCAAAGCTTCACGTCCATCAGCAGATGCAGATGCATCAAAGCTTCACGTCCATCAGCAGATGCAGATGCAACAAAGCTTCACGTCCATCAGCAGATGCAGATGCAACAAAGCTTCACGTCCATCAGCAGATGCAGATGCATCAAAGCTTCACGTCCATCAGCAGATGCAGATGCATCAAAGCTTCACGTCCATCAGCAGATGCAGATGCATCAAAGCTTCACGTCCATCAACAGATGCAGATGCATCAAAGCTTCACGTCCATCAGCAGATGCAGATGCAACAAAGCTTCACGTCCATCAGCAGATGCAGATGCATCAAAGCTTCACGTCCATCAGCAGACTACACCAGTAGCCTGTTGGCAGTTTGCTGCTCTCAAAGTCCTTTGAACTTTTTTTTCTTCTTAAGCCTCTGAAAATAATAATATTTTTACCTAACATCTTTAAATTGTAGAGATTAATTAAAAGATTAAGTAGCGCAAAGAAAACACAATCAATCAATCAACCCAACCCATTCCTTTAATCAAGGTTGGAAATCCCTTTCAGTTACACAAGGTACAGAAGCTAGAAAGCATGCACCACCATTCAGGAACGGCTTCTTCCTCCTGCTGGGGCACTGCTAGCCCATCGCAGACATTGGACTTTGACGATGGATGAATGCGCTACAATGCAGAGAATTAAATTCTGTATCTCTCCTTTGTGCTATCTATTGCACTTGAGTTTGCCTTGATTGTCTTCATGTATTGCATATCTAATCTGTTTGAATAGCATGCAAAACAAATCTCTTCACTGTACCTCGACATAATAAAGCTACTCCTGCAGATTGAATAAAGGTACTCTGCAAATTGACTACCCAATCTGCATTGGTTTCTGCAGTGTGCGGGAAGCCATACTGTGAACAGAGGCGACTTATCAACTATCAATTCTGCGTAAAAAGAACAGTTTTGGTCAAATAAGTAGGGTTGTCTTTCAGAGCTCAGTTCAATTAGTAGCACAGGTAAATACTCGGAAAATTACTCGGCAGCAGATTATAGTTTACAGTGCTGATCCTGACAATTTAAAACCCAAGGAATGAACAGCAATTCTGTTATTTGGTCTGGCATATTATCCAGTGGTGTTAAAGCTTTGCCTAGGCTCAGCCAGTAGTAACAACAATAACAGAATTACACAAGTTTTTCTCCAGTATTGACAAAGTCTTGTATACCAAAAGGTCAGGGTTATTCATGCAGAGGTTCATCCTCAGTAATGGAATGAATGGTGAGGAATGAGATATTTGCCTTGTAAATTCTTAATGTGCAATGCAAAGGTTAATGTATACTCCAGGCAATGTTTCAGGGAATGGAACACAATTCCCCCCTCAAGGGAATGTTGCAACACAATTTGGATTTGCATTTATATAGCTTTCTGGTTCCCAATGCCTTAGACGTTGAGAAATACAACAAATGCTGATAATTGCAGACAAAGAGCGGCAAACCAGCTTTTCAGAACAGTTTTGACTAAAACTCTGCCAAAGAAAGATTTTTTAATTAATCAATAGAGGTTTACTGCTTGCTGTGTGATCTGGTAAATTGTCGTCATGCCTGGAAACTGAAGCAAGAAAATAAGTGGAAGGAATTTATTGACAGTTGGTAATATTAAATTGGACACTTTATTCTGTGACTTATCCCAGTATAAATGTACACTGTCACTAGTATTATACTAGAGACTTGATTCCCTGACATATCCTGATATAAATGAACAAGATTGTGATGTTAGTGATGTAACAAACCAATTTAAATGAGATGCAGCACAGTGAAGACATTGCTGATTTTACCCCAATTTACCTCAGGAGTACTTTTTCCAGATTACATTTTTAATTATACAAGTGCAAAGACAATAAAGCACAATGCATCTTATATTATTTGATATATTTAATAATAAAGCGACCAGGATTTTCTATATAAGAAATTAAAACTGAGTATATACCATCATTGGACAGTCCAGATTCTTCCACCTACTTGCACTTGGAATTCATTCTTGAATGCAGAAGTAAAAAATCAGAACTGTCAAATGAGAGAGCTGGCAAGTCCTTAATCTCCTATTTCAACCGCTGGTGGTGAATTTTGATAATTGGTACCCAGCCACAAGAGTTTTTCTTTGATAAAGGGGAAATCAAATGGAGAACTCCTTCAGGTTATTGAACCATAAACTGTGCAATGCAGGCAGCGTCAATATATCTTGGAGTCACTAGAGATTGCAGATGCTGGAATCTAGAGCAAAAACCAAACGCATCAATATTTCTTAATTGACCACAGGACAATAAGAGTTTGCACAGATTTGAATGGAGATTGAGCAGTTTATTGCAATCCAATTGAACGGCAGCAAATTCAATTCCCTTATAAAGCAAGTATGAAATTAAACTGGTTTGCTGGAGAACTGAGAGGCACATATTTGAATCACTGATAATTCCTAGCATTCACAAGGTGGAAGGCCTTAGAACAAATATTTCAAGGTGATATATCACTTATGTTTTCTACTACCCACTGAAGCCCTCTACATTTCCTATGCCAAGCAAGCATTCTAGAACATGAATCCTTGATCTACCTTCAAATACCAACAGAAAATAACATAGATTTAATCATAAAACATCATGGGGTAATTAAGATAGGAAAACTCACGAGGAATAGATCAGGTAAATGCACAGTCTTTTGCTCAAAGTAGGACATAGGATTAAGGTGAGGGGGGAAAGATTTAATGGGAACCTGAGAGGAAACTTTTGTTTTACACAAAAGGTGGTGCATGTACGGAATAAGCTGCCGGATGCGGCAGTTGAGGCTGGTACAACCTCAACATTTAAGAAACATTTAGACAGGGTACTGGGGTAGGTTTAGATGGATATGGGCCAAAAGCAGGCATGTTGTTGGCGTGGGCAAGTTGGGGCGAGGAGCATGTTTCCAGGCTGTATGACCATGAAATAGTAAAAATATCTAGCAATCTTCTCCAGTTTCTTGAATTGCTCGTCAAATTATCTACAGTTTCAATAATATAACAAAGCCTGTTTAATTGGGAAATTACATTTGAGCATTGACTTTGAAGCTATTGATATGTATTCATGTTTTCTATGTCGAATTGTTTGGCTACTATTATAAAGTTCAAAGTCATTTGGAAAGTCATGGGATTATGTTAATAGAAGCCATATTTTACTTACAGTTAAATTGAAAACCACTCAGTGAGATGTGAAATTTAGCAAGAAAATCAACTCCACAGCACACCTTCCTCAGCTCACAGTGAAAGGTTATGGGCTCTACCCTTCCGGGGTCATTTGTTGCTGGCCCCGATTTGTTCTGACCTTTTCTCGCCTTGAGATTATTTCCCCTCACCTCCCCTCCCCAACCTCTACTTTCAGTTTGAAGAAGGGTTCCGCCCCAAGACATCACACACTGCTTTTTTCCGGTCACGCTGCCTGGCCCGCTGAGTTACTCCAGCATTTTGAGTGTCTTGGCAAATAAATAATTTGTAGAGTTTTGTTTTAATGGTGAGAGTTGAAAGGTGGTGTTTAGAGGGACTGGAGTGTCAATAACCTCCAAGAATTATAGAAGTTAACACAGAGGTATAGTAGTAAATTCGGAAAAGCATACAGTGTTTTGGCCTTTATTGCAAGGGGGGGGGGGGGTTGAGGACAAGAGTATTTCTTAATTACACAGAGCTTTGGTGTGACTACATCTGGAATCTTATGTGCAGATGTGGTTGTCCTACCTAAGGAAAGATACATCTGCAATATTGCAGATTATAACAGAGGTTCAGTACATTGGTTTCTGGGAGGAGCAGGGAGGTTCTACTGCAGTTATACAGGGTCTTGGTGAGACCACACCTGGAGTATTGCGTACAGTTTTGGTCTCCAAATCTGAGGAAAGACATTCTTGCCATAGAGAGAGTACAGAGAAGGTTCACCAGACTGATTCCTGGGATCTCAGGACTTTCATTGGAAGAAAGACTGGATAGACTCAGCTTGTACTCGCTAGAATTTAGAAGATTGAGGGGGGATCTTATAGAAACTTACAACATTCTTAAGGGGTTGGACAGGCTAGATGCAGGAAGATTGTTCCCAATGTTGGGGAAGTCCAGGACAAGGGGTCACAGTTTAAGGATAAGGGGGAAATCTTTTAGGACCGAGATGAGAAAAACATTTTTCACAAAGAGAGTGGTGAATCTGTGGAATTCTCTGCCACAGAAGGTAGTTGAGGCCAGTTCATTGGCTATATTTAAGAGGGAGTTAGATGTGGCCCTTGTGGCTAAAGGGATCAGGGGGTATGGAGAGAAGGCAGGTAAGGGATACTGAGTTGGATGATCAGTCATGATCATATTGAACGGCAGTGCAGGCTCGAAGGGCCGAATGGCCTACTCCTGCACCTATTTTCTATGTTTCTATGATGGTTCTTCATTGAGGGGAGATCAAAGAGACTGGTTGTAATTTCTTTACTGTAAGAATGAAAGATACCCATTTAATTAATTTTCTGAAGAGATCTGACTAAACATTAACTTACTCTGTCCCCAAATTGGTGCATCTTAAACCAGGCTTAAAGGTAAGGGATCGGCATCCAGGGCAAAGATTAAAAGAATGAATCTGGGATGTGCGTCGGAAAGTGGTGCTGAGGTTAAACAAAAATCAGCAATCATCTTATTAAATGGCAAAGCAAGATATGAGGGGTCAAATTGGGAGGGGGGGGGGGGGGTGCAATTAAGCCAAAGCTAAGCTCAGGATTGAGGAGAAGGGATGAGGAGTTGAGAAAAATGTTGGGCCAGGTTCAGAAGAGAAGTCAGGGTGTTAGGTTAGTGATGATATCAGATTAGCTGTCAAGGCTTATTTCACTGTTGCTGGTGGTCTCATGATAGTCGGGGCAGATAAGTAACAAGTATGGGTACAGTTTGAGACATTGAGTCAGGGTTATGAGGCAAGGTCCAGGTATTGTGAGGGATAAAGTGATTAAACCCCACTATTGTAAGGGGCGTTAAAGAGGATTCAAACCGATAGGGGCCAGGGAGAGGGTTCTGACACAGCTGTGTATCAAAAATTACCAGATCCATCCTTGAGTAAGAAGTGATAGCTTGGTATAGTGGTAAAAGGGAGTGATGTAGATAGATCCCTATCGGTAGAAGGGAGTGATAGATGGGACCCTTGTCACTATAGCTTAGCTTTAGTGCTGATATAGGAGGACTGGGAGAGTTCACTTGGAGGTGAGTAAAACTAGGGTAGGTCATAAACAACTGAGCATGCTTAATAAAATAAATGAATATTACAACACACCCCTGGTCAAGAAACTGCTCATTACCATGCACATGTCTGGACATGCGATGTATGATGTGGGAGGTACTGGGGGGATGTACCTACAGATTGTGCACCTCAGACTCTGATTGGAGATGGGTCCGGAGGGGAGGTTGAATGTAGAATCGTGTATATAAAGGGGGTTTACCCTTCTGACTTCGGTGTGTGTCAACTTGGAGAGGCAACCGACTCTGCAGCTCGCAAATAAAGAATCTCTTGCTTCCACGATTTAGTCTCTGAGCAGTGATTGTGAGAACAGTGCATATCTCACAGTATGTACACAACTGGAAGGGAACGACAGGTTCTTAACACTGGATCCTATGAGCAGAGTCCTGTTCTGGCAGGTTGCCTTTATGTTCCATTGAAACAAGCCTACCCATGTTGTGGGCATGTGTGCAAGAACGCATTTCCTGCAAATGGTATCCATCTTGTGTTACATACATCCAGACTCCTCCATTTGTTAGTGTATAAAGCACACTGGACCTAAAAGGAAAATTGTGACCTTCATGCAACAGAAAGACCCAACATTTTCTTTATGCTTTATTCTTCAAATGGTATAAAAATGTGCATAAAAATGCATAAAAATGAGCTGTCATGCAATGTACTTTCCACACAATTTTCTCCAAGCAGTCGACATTGCAGAGACAATCACCAAGAAGCAAAGGTAAGAACTCATAAATTGCCTGTTTTCCTTCACTTCCAATGTCTTACACTGCCTCAACAAAACAAGCAGAGTTTGTCATCTTTCAAGTCGGGACATCTATCAAAGATCAAGTCAGAAGTAGTCCACCTGCATGTGTTATAATTCATTTTCAATGTAGATTCAAAGATACATTGCCACTCACAGAACTACTTTACTAACAGCTCTTTGATGAATTTGGTGTCACACTCTTGAAAAAGTACATAAATTCACAAGGCAATGCCACAATGAAGAATTGGGTTACAATGAAAATTGAGATTGGTTTCAGGAAAAAGGCTGATCCGCTTACGGATAAATCACAAACAAGTTGACAGGCAGTTCAGAATTGCGGCAAAATAGGTAAACTGGAAAACATTTAGGTAAAAAATGACGTGGGATAATTCATTTTGAGAAGCTAATGGCAAAAGTGTTCCGATGAAAGGTCATTGACATGAAAAGTTAACTTTGTTTCTCCATCCTCAGATGTGGCCCGAGTCTTTAAATCTCATTTCCAACATCCTCCGGATTTTGCTTTAAACTATTTGTAGTTGTTTGCCCATTAGTGTGCCACCTTCTGTTCGAGTGGCAAACTTAAGTTCATCCTTTTTATACGTGGCATCAAAATCATTCAATGTGCTTCCACCAATATGGTCCTTCCAACTGCAATTCAGTGATGTTTATGAATTTGACCCATACTAATGCATTTCTAAATATATTGCTAATGCAAACTAGAAACAAAAATCTACAAAATTCCTTCACAGAGGCATTAATATAGAAACACTTCTGCTAAGCAATTAGCCAATTTCCTATCCAGTCAACTTCTTAAGATAAATATGAAAATGTGATGCTGAATATTAGAGATTATTTTGGAAATCAAGGATGTGTTGCAGGGTTGGGGATAGGATGGCTCCAGTCAAGGCGCCTGTAACCATTTAGCACGTCAATGATCTGCATTTAATAATATAAAATGAATTTAACATAACTTTCCAAATCAAATTTAAATTCCTCGTAAGATTCCTAATTTTGGGAATCACTCCCTCAAAAGACCAATATGCTGTTCAGGGATGTTTTCCAAACATTCAAATTAAAAATATAATGTAACACAGAGAATGGGCGGCATAGCGATAGAGCTAAGGCCTTACAGTGCCAGAGACCCATGTTCAATCCCGACCACGGGCGCTTGTTTCTACAGAGTTTGTACATTCTCCCCGTGACCTACATAGGTTTTCGCCAAGATCTACGATTTCATCCCACACTCCAAAGATGTGTGGGTTTGTAGGCTAATTGGCTTGGTATACATGTACAATTATCCCTAGTGAGTGTATGGTAGTGTTAATGTGGAGGGATCGCTGGTCGGTACAGACTCGATGGGCTGAAGGGCCTGTTTCCACGCTGTATCTCTAAACTAAACTAAGAGACACAACAGCCCATGCTAGAGTTTATTTGACACGAATCTCATCCTTCTGCAAGCTCTTGTTCTGGCGTGCATTCCCTTTGCGCCAGTGTGCATTCCTGCTCTATTTCTCTCTTCACACCTTTGCAAAGAGTCTTTATTCTATTTTCTCTCGTGTATTCTTGACAGTTGTTTGAGCTATCTACATCAACCAATTTCCGTCAGCCCTCTCAAAGTTATTAAAACCCCTTCTGATTCTCCTCTTGGGCTTATTGCTAACTATTTTACCCCGTTTTGGTTTCCTTTGGTTTGACATGATGTCATGATTAGAAACACCATTTTACTAAATCTAACCAGTCCAACCCCTCGTGTTTTATCAGACCAACGCTAATTTCTAACTTTTATATAACTCTTCAGTCTTCATCAGACGCAGAAATCTGTCAGTTCTGGAACTATCCTGTTAAATGTTTGTGCAACCTGCTCAGTGCTTCAATGCTACTTTTGTTATATAAAACCAGAATTAATATTCTATGTGTGTCATGACATAAACATAATGTAAACTTTTAAAAGTCCAAATTACCAGAAAATACAGAAGCGAACAAAACATTAGGAATCAATAGTTTGACAATGAATAATTCTGCATTTAATGATTTGTTCATCATCATATAACTATTAAAACTCTGATCTTTTGTGTGTGTGTGTGTGTGTGTGTGTGTGTGTGTGTGTGTGTGTGTGTGTGTGTGTGTGTGTGTGTGTGTGTGTGTGTGTGTGTGTGTTCACATCTACTCGAAGAAACGACGCACTAACGGTAACATTTTTACATATTCTGATAGAGATATTGTCCAAATTGACCTTATCTGAAAAATTCATGCATTATTTTTAGTTATTAATGAAAATGTTCAAAGATCTGACAAAACTGGATTTAATACGGTTTATCCAGTAAAAATAATTTCTCAGAGCTTCCAACACACTTCGATACAAAGTTGTAAGATAGGAACTCTGGCAGGAACACTGAACTTTTCAGCTCAATGGCATCTCACAGCAAGTGTATATTTGCAACAATATCGCCATCATTGCTCCTGGCAGGACAGGAGGGGAAGGGTCAATTGGTATTGCAATTGGGAAGATGCTATTGGGATATTTTTTTCAACTCCAGTGCTGTGGGAGGCTCACGATCTATGATCTTTGCTGAGGAGAGCTCGAATATTACCTTCGGCAACGGGTTAAGTTGGAGGACCGCACCTCCTGTGGGGGCTACGGGTAGGGGACGGGTGCGTTGGGGGAGCAGGCCCAATGGGCCTGCAATTGGTCTGGTTATCCCTAAATCCCTTCGCCTTCCCAGTCCATTTCCTCATTTTCAAAGTTGCACATGATATTTCTGTCTTTCTGCTGAAGTACTGCTTTGCAAGTTATTAATATTCAAATTCATGACCCTTTTATTTTCCCATGTAATGGCCATTTTTCTTTCCTGATGACACTCTGCCAGTTAATTCAGTAACTGGCAGTGCAGGCGAGTCTTTCTTATATTAGAAGATGGGCAGGAGTAGGCAGATGTTTGCCTGTCTCCCGATCAGTCTAATGTCAACCATGCAAAAATATTAGGCTCCCCCGTAGAGCTCAGTGCCACAGAGTGTCTCCTGGCCATTGCTCCAGTATGCATTCCCCACTACCAGTGATCCATGCATTCCCAACATGCTGCTCATTCTGGCCTGTCAGCAACTAATTGTGCCCATGCTTAATGTACTTAAACCATCTCATCAGGAGTGCACTCAGGAGTCTAAAGATTACTCACATCACCTTTTTACCTTCTCTACTTTCTAACTATTTACTACATTTCTTTCTTTCTTTATATTGGACATTTCTTTTAAATTCTTCTTTAGTGCCCCATAATTAGACTTCTTGTTTTTGGTTTAGGTCCTCATTTCTCTCAAATAGTATTGATTACCATATTAATATATTTTCATGCCCAAGACACATATGGAATAGAAATAGATCTTCAGAACCATCAACTTAGTGCTGGCCATTAACCATCCATTTATACTACTCCTATATTAATCTCACGTTTGATTAAAACTGAGAGTGATCAATTAACTGAATGACCCACACATCTTTGAGTCCTGGAAGGAAACTGGAGCATTTGGAGGGAGCTTTTTGATCACAGGGAAATGTAGAAACATAAGCAACATCCGAGGTCATGATTGAACCCAGGTCTCTGGCACTGTGAGAGAAACTCTACCAGCCTAGCCACTCTGCTGTTCTATAGAGTCATAAGAATGTAATGAATTTTTCTGTTAATCTTCTGACTTTCACCCAGTCTATCTTTGGTAATTTCCATTCCCAGTACCATATAGTTTGCATATCTCAGTCTCCTATCTTGCTATCTGGCCTACTTATTGCACAATGAAATCTAATCTCGAATACAACCAAACAGATTACGTGGTGAAAGCTAAAAGTTACACAAAAGGAAAACAAAAATACAGCGCTCTAAGGGATTTAAGGAGGTTATGGAAGGTGGTTATACAAAATGCATCAATCTAATGAGAAATTATATTGAAAAATATTTTTTAAAGAAAAGTGTTGCAATTTTGAATTTGAAATGAATTGTATTGTTTCCAGGGTAAGGGGGAGGATGAGTGCCAGGGCAGCTTACTGTTCTGGATGTCAGATGTGGGAGGTCATGCAGTCAGATAGCTCTCCAGACGTCCACATCTGCGCCAGGTGCATCAAGATAGCGCTCCAAATGGACTATATTCGGTACCTGGAGCAGCAGCTCGATGATCTCCGTCTGGTCAGGGAGAGTGAGGAAGCCATAGAGAGGAGCTACAGACAGGTGGTCACTCCAAAACCACAGGAGGCAGAAAGGTGGGTCACGGTTAGGAGAGGCAAGGGGCAGAGGCAGGGACTAGAGAGTACCCTGGTGGCTGTACACCTTGGCAATAAGTACTCCTGTTTGAGTACTGTTGGGGGGCACAGCCTACCTGGGGGTAGCAACAGCGACCGGGCCTCCGGTACAAAGACCGGCCCTGTTGCTCAGAAGGGTAAGGAAAAGAAGAGGAGGCAGCAGTAATAGGGACTCTATAGTTTTAGGGGGTCAATAGGCGATTCTCTGGACGCAGTCGCCTCCCTGGTGCCAGGGTCCGGGATGTAGACTGAACGTGTCCAAGAGAAATGGGAGGAGAGGAGCCAGAGACCCATTTACATAGGTAGAAAAAGAGAGGAGGTCCTGAAAGGAGAATTTAAGGTAGTTAGGAATGTTAAAGAGAAGAACCGCAAAGGTAACAATCTCAGGATTACTGCCTGTACCACGCGACAGTAAGAGTAGGAATGGAGCAAGGTGGAGGATAAATGCATGGCTAAGGACTGGTGCAGAGCGCAGAGATTCAAGTTTCTGGATCATTGGGACCTCTTTTGGGGAAGGCGTGACCTGTACAAAAAGGACGGGTTGCACTTGAACCCGAGGGGAACCAATATCCTGGCGGAGAGATTTGCAAAGGCTACTGGGGAGACTTTAAACTAGATCGGTTGGGGGGAAGGACTCAAATAGAGAAAGCAAGTAGTCCGTTTGTGAGGCAGGAGGCAGAGAAGAGAAGCAGTCAGGCGCAATATGTAGGGGGGAAAAGAAGAAAAACAAAAACAAATGGAGAATAAGAAGTGGAGGGTTTCTTAAATGTGTGAGCAGAGAGACAGAGGGGTGTAAAATGAGGATGGGAGCAATAGGTAGCAAGGTGAAAAGTGGCAGGCAGACAAATCCAGGGCAAAAATCTAACAGGGCCACTTTTCAACATAATTGTAAAAGGGACAAGAGTGTTGTAAAAACAAGCCTGAAGGCTTTGTGCCTCAATGCGAGGAGCATTCATAATAAGGTGGATGAGTTGAATGTGCAGATAGCTATTAATAATTATGATATAGTTGGGATCACAGAGACATGGCTCCAGGGTGACCAAGGCTGGGAGCTGAACATCCAGGGATATTCAATCTTCAGGAGGGATAGACAGAGAGGAAAAGGAGGTGGGGTAGCGTTGCTGGTTAGAGAGGAGATTAACGCAATAGAAAGGAATGACATTAGCTTGGAGGATGTGGAATCAATATGGGTGGAGCTGCGAAACACTAAGGGCCAGAAAATGCTAGTGGGTGTTGAACACAGGCCACCTAACAGTAGTAGTGGAGTTGGGGATGGCATCAAACAGGAAATTAGAAATGCGTGCAACGAAGGTAAAACCGTTATAATGGGTGACTTCAATCTACATATAGATTGGGTGAATCAAATTGGCAGGGGTGCTGAGGAAGAGGATTTCTTGGAATGTATGCGGGATAGTTTTCTAAACCAACATGTAGAGGAACCAACGAGAGAGCAGGCTATTCTAGACTGGGTATTGAGAAATGAGGAAGGGTTAGTTAGCAGTCTTGTTGTATGTGGCCTCTTGGTCAAGAGTGACCATAATATGGTTGAGTTCTTCATTAGGATGGAGAGTGACATTGTTAATTCAGAAACACGGGTCCTGAATTTAAAGAAAGGTAACTTTGAGGGTATGAGACGTGAATTGACCAAGATGGACTGGCAATTGATTCTTGAAGGGTTGACGGTGGATATGCAATGGAAGGCATTTAAAGACTGCATGGATGAACTACAACAATTGTTCATCCCAGTATGGCAAAAGAATAAATCAGGGAAGATAGCGCTTCCGTGGATAACAAGGGAAATCAGGGATAGTATCAAAGCAAAAGATGAAGCGTACAAATTAGCCAGAAAAAGCAGCCTACCAGGGGACTGGGAGAAATTCAGAGACCAACAGAAGAGGACAAAGGGCTTAATTAGGAAAGGGAAAATGGAGTATGCATGAAAACAGGCAGGAAACATAAAAACTGACTGCAAAAGTTTTTATCAATATGTGAAGCGCAAAAGATTAGTTAAAACAAATGTAGGTCCCTTGCAGTCAGAAACAGGTGAATTGATCATGGGGAACAAGGACATGGCAGAACAATTGAATAACTACTTTGGTTCTGTCTTCACTAAGGAAGACATAAATAATTTGCCGGAAATAGCAGGGGATCGCGGGTCAAATGAGATGGAGGAACTGAGTGAAATCCAGGTTAGCCGGAAAGTGGTGTTAGGTAAATTGAATGGATTAAAGGCCGATAAATCCCCAGGGCCAGATAGGCTGCATCCCAGGGTACTTAAGGAAGTAGCCCCAGAAATAGCAGATGCCTTAGTAATAATTTTTAAAAACTTTAGACTCTGGGGTAGTTCCTGAGGATTGTTGAGTAGCTAATGTAACCCCACTTTTTAAAAAGGGAGGGAGAGACAAAACGGGCTAGTTAGTCTAACATCGGTAGTGGGGAAACTGCTAGAGTCAGTTATTAAAGATGGGATAGCAGCGCATTTGGAAAGTGGTGAAATCATTGGACAAAGTCAGCATGGATTTACGAAAGGTAAATCATGTCTGATGAATCTTATTGAATTTTTTGAGGATGTAACTAGTAGAGTGGATAAGGGAGAAGCAGTGGATGTGTTATATCTGGACTTTCAGAAGGCTTTCGACAAAGTCCCACACAAGAGATTGGTATACAAACTTAAAGCACACGGTATTGGTGGTTCAGTATAGATGTGGATAGAGAAATGGCTGGTAGACAGGAAGCAAAGAGTAGGAGTGAACGGGTCCTTTTCAGGATGGCAGGCAGTGACTAGTGGGGAGCCGCAAGGCTCAGTGCTGGGACCCCAGCTATTTACAATATACATTAATGATTTGGACGAGGGAATTAAATGCAACATCTCGAAGTTGCGGATGACACGAAGCTGGGGGGCCAGTGTGAGATGTGAGGAGGATGCTAGGAGGCTGCAGGATGACTTGGATAGACTGGGTGAGTGGACAAATGCATGGCAGATGCAGTATAATGTGGATAAATGTGAGGTTATCCACTTTGGTGGCAAAAACAGGAAAGTAGACTATTATTTGATTGGTGACCGATTAGGAAAAGGGGAGATGCAACGAGACCTGGGTGTCATGGTACACCAGTCATTGAAAGTAGGCATGCAGGTGCAGCAGGCTGTGAAGAAAGCGAATGGTATATTGGCATTCATAGCAAAAGGATTTGAGTACAAGAGCAGGGAGGTTCTACTGCAGTTGTACAGGGTCTTGCTGAGGCCACACCTGGAGTATTGCGTACAGTTTTGGTCTCCTAATCTGAGGAAAGACATTCTTGCCATAGAGGGAGTACAGAGAAGGTTCACTAGACTGATTCCTGGGATGGCACGACTTCCATATGAAGAAAGACTGGATAGACTCGGCTTGTACTCGCTGGAATTTAGAAGATTGAGGGTTGATCTCATAGAGACTTACAAAATTCTTAAGGGGTTGGACAGGCTAGATGCAGGAAGATTGTTCCCGATGTTGGGGAAGTCCAGGACAAGGGGTCACAGTTTAAGGATAAGGGGGAAGTTTTTTAGGACCAAGATGAGAAAATCGTTTTTCACACAGAGAGTGGTGAATCTGTGGAATTCTCTGCCACAGAAGGTAGTTGAGGCAGTTCGTTGGCCATATTTAAGAGGGAGTTGGATGTGGCCCTTGTGGCTGAAGGGATTAGGGGGTATGGAGAGAAGGCAGGTACAGGATACTGAATTGGATGATCAGCCATGATCATATTGAATGGCGGTGCAGGCTCAAAGGGCCGAATGGCCTGCTCCTGCACCTAATTTCTATGTTTCTATGAAAGACTTAGTAGTTCAAGTTCAGTGTTGGATAAGATACTGAGTAATTTTCAACATAAGAACCAGATAGAAAGAAAATGCATCAAAGTGAGCTTGGGACAAGAAAACAATCACCACACCAGGTCTCCAAGCAAGCTTGTGACATTTTAATAACTGGGCTGTCGAAATGATCTACTCTTATTTCCACATTCACCTAATTAGTACATAGCTACCTGGAATTTCCACACAGAGTCCCCAGAACTAGTGCTAAATGGTGGAAGTTCCACCCAATTTCCAAACAAAAAGGTGCAAACATCAAGAATAGGGAACAACTTCATTTCTCCATGATTTCCACTACACTGTTACAGGCCAATGTATCAGGAGAATCCATATGGATGAGGTTTTTGAAATATGCATGTAATAAACCAACTAGTTTAGCTTGTGTCAAACTATCCTGAGGATTAGATATACAATAAATTGACAAACAAACTGTTATGCAAAGCAAAAACCATAGATTTGAAGAGGGAACTGAATTTAATGTCATACGACATACATGCACATAAAATTCTCCATCTGCATTCACACGTGAAGCTTTGCACTTGTCTTCTTAAGCCTCCTTTATCAGTCCTTTTGGACTGAGGATTCAAGTTCAGATGGGCTGATGTGGAAAAATAAGCAATCTGAAGAAGGAACTCGGTAGGTTAGGCAGTAATTACGGGGAGAAAGGAATTGATGAGATTTTGGGTCAAGATTCTGCATCAGGACTTTGAGTCTTGACCCAAAATGGCAGCAATCCTTCACCACAACAACTCACCATCACCCCCCAACCCCCAGTATGTGACCTGCTGTGTTACTCCAGTTGATGTTTTACTGTTACACAATTATGTCTCCAAAGAACAAAAGCTGCTGAGCGGGCTAGAACATGGCTGATGTGATATGTGGGAGAAATTAAGTCATCCATCTTAGTGCTCAAAACAGAATAGGAGGCAATTTATTTATAATGTTGAGAGATTGGGCAAATTAGTATGCAAATTAGTGGCAGCATCAATGTAGACAACAAATGGCACATGGGACTTGGCATGCTGACAGTATATTGGGCTTTGCTCGAATTGTTCCCGGAGTAATGAGCACAGTCTAATCTCCTCAACCTAAATAAAACTATTTACTTGCCTCATGATTAAAATGAAGATTCACCAGGCTGATCCAGGGGTGGCGTTTGCCCTCTATGGAAAGATTGGAACTGCATTCTGTAGACTTCAGAAGAATGAGAGAAGAACTCATTGAAACTTACTAAATTCCTATAGGATTCGACAGACTGGAATCGGGGAAGATGGTTCCCTGAGCTAAGGGGAACACTCTAGCTGAGGCTAACCTAAGTCTAGAACCAGTGTTCAGTCTCCTATAAAATTGAAATGAGAAGAACATTCATCATACAGAGGGTGATATATCTTAAGAATTCTTTACCCCCAAGGGTGATGCATGCTCAGTCAGAGACCTTGCAAAACAGAGATTAATAAGTTTCTGGATTTTCAGGGAGTCAAGGGTTATGGAGAAAATGCAGGAAAGTGACAGATAGAAAATCAGCCATCATTTCAATCAATGAGAGAGCAGGCACGAAGGGTTAAATTGTCTACTCCTGCTACTGTTTCTTATGCCCTCAATGTAAGATACAATGTAAGACATAGGTCGGATGCCTTAGCAGGTAAGTGGGTACTCATTCTCTCTCCCCCCCCCCCCCCCCCCCCCCCCCCCCCCCCTCCACCTTTTAAACCTGTTACTCAGTGTGCTTCCAACCAATGGACTCCAAGTTCTCAATGCAATTCCAAATGCCCTATCGTCGAGTACACTAACATCAGGCTGCTATTCATCAAATGCAGCTCAGTGGTCAACACCATCATCCCCTCCAAAATAGTTAGCAAACTCAGTGAACTGGGTCTCTTGTGCATCCTTGTGCAACTGGACGCTCAACTTCCTCATTAGCAGACCACAAGCTGTATGAATTGGCAACAACACTTCCCAATAACCATCAAACAAGGAAGCACCTGATATTAGCCATCCTCAAGCAAAAATCTTCTTCAGAGCCCCAGCTCTCTCCTCTTCCTCCCACAGAAAGCTGGCCCTGGGAATTTAGCAATCCTTATTTCTCCAATGCTTTAAGGTACTTGTTGTGGTGTGTCCGTGCCTCTCACACTCAATTCAAATCTGATGTAAACCAGGTTTCAAATCATCTGTTTGCATGACATTCTGACTGATTTTATCATGTGTTTCCACAATTGCTGCCAAGTAAAACAACTATTGTTTTTTTATATGCCCATCCTCATGACTCTACATTTACATTCTCTCATTAAGATTGTAACATCGACAATAGGTGAACTCCTTGTCCCAACCTGTACTATTGAATGATGAGTCTTGAGGGGAGAAAAATCAAAGGTTAGAAATACACAGGTTAAAATAATACATTACTTCACATCGTGATGCAGATAGGAATTTCAAAAGTTGAAACAATGTGTTGTAAAATTCAAAGAATAGAGACTTTTAATAAGTGTGCGCCTTCTCTATGTCCAAATTACTAAAGCTTTTAAATTTAGACTTTTATCGGTCACTGTGATCTAAGATGGTAAATACCGGGGAAGATGAAATTATTTGAAAGCCTTGATTATTCCTTCTCACATTCCATTAATCAATAAAAGAAAGTTCCTTAAGGAGCATATCATTAAGATGTTGTTTTGAATTAATGTATTTTCCCACAGTAAAATACATAACCTATTTATCTTTTAAGCGGTAAGTTACATTTCTATTCACGCTATTACTTCCTCAACCGAAAAGCAGGTTCATTCAAGTTAATGCATGTTTAAGGAGAACTGACGTTCATTATCCAACCCCAGGTGTCTCCAAGGAAACCAAAGAAACCAAAACCAGCTGAAACACAAATAGAGTTACTTGGTTCCTTGGTTACTAAAACTATAGTTAACATAAAACCAATACATTTTATTCAAATGCCAACGCCTCTATTGAAAGTAATAAGTTTCTACTGAAGGCATCCTGGTGAAACCAAATAAATTTAATTGAAACCAAAACATTTCTGCAATGTTGAAATCAGTCTAAGGTAATGCAGAGGAATAGATATTGTTACAAATGTCAAGTCTGTCACATTATCAAATAATTGCAGCGTTATTTTCAGAAATATTCTCATAATGCCTGATATCTAATTCTACAATGACATACATCAACATAGGAAATAGGAGGAGAATTAGGCCATTTAATCACTGATGCCTGCTGCGACATTCAATAAAATCATGGCATTTATTTCCTGCTTCAAAGGCACATTTTCATAAAGATTTTCTTAAAAAACAGGGATATATCAATATGGATTTTGGTGAGTGATCAGTGACCGAGCCTCCATAGCTTTTCAGAATTGAAAAAAAAAACTCTCAAGATTCAAGACCCTTTGAGCGAATTAAATTCTCCCTATTTAACTCCTAATTGGCCATCCCTTATTTTGGAGAACATGGCCATAAGGTCATGTGATATGAACAGAATTAGATCATTTGGCCCATTCAATCATGGCTGATCTATCTCTCCCTCTAAACCCAATTCTCCTGCCCTCTCCCATAACCCCTGACACCCGTACTAATCAAGAATGTATCTATCTCTGCTTTAAAAATATCCAATGATTCCAAGTTCTTGATTCCATTGCCTAGGGTAATATTCTCTCTATATCTAACATGTGTAGTCTTCTGCAATACCTTTTCATACTGTTATAAATGTTCTGTCCATGAAGGATTCACATTTGCCATTCCTAATCCTTTTCTGTCACAATGGTGCAGCGGGCGAGCTGCTGCCTTACAGTGCCAGAGACCAGGGTTCGATCCTGACTATGGGAGCTGTTTTTTTGGAGTTTATGCATTTCCCCTGTGACATCATGGATTTTCTCCGGTTGCTCCGGATTCCTCCCACATCCCAAAGACGTGCAGGTTTGTTGGTAAATTGGCTTCTGCAAATTGCCCCGAGTGTGCAGGATAGAACTAGCGTACAAATGTTTGTTGGTCGGCGTAGCCTTGGTGGGCTAAAGGACCAGATTCCATGCTATATCTCTAAACTAAATATAGCCCTTCATTTATTTTAATGTTTCTAGCTCGCTTATTATCACACTCTATTTCCCCTTTAACAATGTCTTGAACAACCTTTGAGGAGTTCAGGCTTGCTGCTTTTATTCTGGCAAGATTGTAAGCCTTTTCCTTACATTTAATGGTTTCTTGAGTTGCTCCAATATTCCATGACTGGATCACATTTCCTATTGTACTTCAGTGACTGCAATAAATATATTTGTTGTAATATTTGTTGCAATATTTCTGTACACGCTGCCCATCGCTTGTCCACTGCCATGCCATTTAGTGTGGTTTCAAAATCTTCCCAGGTAATTTGCCCCTTGTTACTTTACAGCTTCCTTTACTTTACATTCAAAAACCTAGTCTCAGAATGAAGTAAATCAATTTTGAACTTATTCTAAAAATCTATCATATGATGGTCTGTCTTTTGAAGCATTCCTTCGCAACATGATTATCAATTGACCCTTTCTCATTGCAAAGTACTTGACCTAAAATAGACTATTCACAGTCGGTTTTGACATATAAACACACCTTTAAGAATCCATCCTCCATATTGTTGATTTGCACAATCTACTTGTAAATTCAATTCCCTCTTGATTGCACACCTCTAATTTCCTCATTAATATTATGCCTTGCATCACAACTGCTATGCAGAGGCCCATCAAGATTTAATTGCTCAGTGATTCCCATAAACATCCTTACTCCCTGTTTGCACCCCAAACCAACCCACTTCCCCCGTTATTAGTTCTTGAAGAGTCTATGCATCTTTAGAGTCATAGAGTGATAGAGTCCTACGACATGGACACAGGCTCTTTGGCTCAACTTGCCCACACGGACAAACATGTCCGATCTACGCTTATCCCATCTGCCCACACTTGATCCATAGCCCTCTCAACCCATCCTATCTACGTAACTGTCCAACTGTCTCTCAAATGTTATGATAGTACCTGCCTCCGGCATCTCATGTCATATATCCACCTCCCTTTGTGTAAAAAAGATACCAGTCAGGTTCCTATTAAATCTCTCCCCCTTCACCTTAAACCCATGTTCTCTGGTTCTCGATTCCCCTACTCTGGGCAATAAACTGTGCATTTACCCGATCTATGTCTCTCGTGATTTTGTACACCTCTACACAATCACTCATCCTCCCATGCTCCATCTTTCTCAACTACCTTAATCCTACAGTGAAGGACATTAAATTAATTAAGCCAACTTGAACATAAATTAGATACTGGCACTATATACTGTATGCAGAAGCAGTGCTAAAACATTGTGCAACAAATGTTAAAAGGATTCTGTCCTTGACAATAATTGTCTTCCATTCACATTATGATCCCAACCCCTGCACATATACCTCCTCCCTCGACTCTGCCCTGCGACCCCAACAGTCCTTTCAGGTTAGGCAGAGAATTACTTGCACCTCCTCCAAACTCGTCTACTGTATCCGTTGTTCAAGATGTGGACTCACATATAATGGCAAGACCAACGTAGACTGGGCGATCGTTTCGCTGAACACCTTCGCTCAGTCCGCCTGTACCTACCCGATCTCCCAGTTGCTAAACACTTTAATTCTCCTTCCCATTCCCACACTGACCTTTCTGTCCTAGATCAGAGTGAGGTTAAACGCAATTTGGAGGAACAAGATCTTATATTTCACTTAGGCAGCTTATAGCCCAGTGGTATGAATATTGATTTCTCAAACCTCAAGCAACCCCGGAATTCGCTCTCTCTCCATCCCTCTCCCACCCAAGTCGCATAAGCTTCTCATTTTCACCCAACAAACAGCTAATAATGGGCTGTTTCCTTTATCATCAATTTTTTTTGCATATCTTTCATTAATTGTTCTTTATCTCTCCACATCATCTTCAATATCTCTTATTTCCCTTTCCCGTGACTTCAGTCTGAAAGAGTCTCGACCCGAAACGTCACCCATTCCTTCTCTCCAGAGATGCTGCCTGTCCCGCTGAGTTACTGCAGCTTTTTGTGTCTATCTATGGTCTCAAACAAGCAAGGCTGGTGTTGACCAAGCAGAAATCCTTGAAATATCAGTGGCCACTGATTTCAAGCTGGTTCAATCTGAGAGTCAGAAGGCAGACAGTTGCATCTGAACTACTGAAGGTGAACCCAGCAACTGGAGATCTGCTCAAGCGCGAAATTCTGCAGAGTTGATTGAATGTTGAAGACTGCAGTAAAGCAGAGGAAGTTATTGAGAGCGGTGTGCAAGCTGGATAATCGGTGTTTTCAGGTGCTTTCTGATAGCTGAGGAGATGGAAGAATTTCTTTAGCCACTGGTTGGTGAATAGTGAATAGACTATTAATAGACAATAGGTGCAGGAGTGGGCCATTCGGCCCTTCAAGCCAGCACCGACATTCAAAGTGATCATGGCTGATCATCCCCAAGCAGTACCCCAATCCTGCCTTCTCCCCATTTCCCTGACTCTGATATTTTTAAGAGCCCCATCTAGCTCTCTCTTGAAAGCATCCAGAGAACCTACCTCCACTGCCCTCTGAGGCAAAGAATTCCACAGACTCACCACTCTCTGTGAGAAAAAGTGTTTCCTCGTCTCCGTTCTAAATGGCTTACTCCTTATTCTTAAACTGTGGCCCCTGATTCTGGACTCCCCAACATCTGGAACATGTTTCTTGCCTCTAGCATGTCCAAACCCTTAACAATCTTATATGTTTCAATGAGATACCCTCTCATCCTTCTAAACTCCAGAGTGTGCAAGCCCAGCTGCTCCATTCTTTCAGCATATGACAGTCCCGCCATCCCGGGAATTAACCTTGTAAACGTACGCTGCAGTCCCTCAATAGCAAGAATGTCCTTTCTCAAATTAGGGGACCAAAACTGCACACAATACTCCAGGTATGGTCTCACTAGGGCTCTGTACAACTGCAGAAGGACCTCTTTGCTCCTATATTCGATTCCTAGTGTATAAAGGCCAACATGCCATTCGATTTCTTTACTACCTGCTGTACCTACAAGCTTACTTTCATAGACTGATGTACAAGGAACCCCAGATCCCATTGTACTTCCCCTTTTCCCACCTTGACGCCATTTAGATAGTAATCTGCCTTCCTGTTTTTGCTACCAAAGTGGATAACTTCACATTTATCCGTATTAAACTTCATCTGCCATGCATCTGCCCACTCCCCCAACCTGTCCAAGTCACCCTGCATTCTTATAGCATCATCCTCACAGTTCACACTGCCACCCAGCTTAGTGTCATCTGCAATTGTGTGATTCTTCTTCTTGCAAATTTAAACATAAACCAAAGGAATAGTTAGATCTCAAGCCGGGTGTTGAGCAGCCAGGTTGTTGTCTCTGCGTCAATGTTTGCCAGGCCCTGAGCTCCATTTGGTGGGTGGTAGAGCGGGCACCCAGAGATGACATGGTTGCCTGTCTGTTGTACTGCTCCGCATTCACAGGCTGGGCTCTGGCAGTGTCCCTATTGACACAGACGGCCGTAGAGGAAATCAATAGATATTTTTAGGACAGAGATTAACAGATTATTGATTAGTAAGGGTGTCAGGGTTTATGAGGTTGAGAGGGATTGTTGGATCAGCCATGATTGAATGGCAGAGCAGGCTTGATGGGACAAATGGCCTAATTCTGCTCCTAGAACATATGAACATTTACGTTCCCATGCTGCTTTATGTGGTCTTTGACTTTTAATAACTCTGTAAACAGGCCCCGAGAGTTGTTACCGTGGCCTTTTCTAATCGGGCCTGGTTAACAATTGTTATGGGTGTGCTCCTGCAGTTTATGAAGAACAGTATTTCTCCAAACCTCATAATCTATGTTCCTCCGAGATCATTTTCAGGAAGGGATCACAAGCCTATAACTTCCTTCTCAGATAATTAGCAGCATCCAAAAAAAGGGGTTCAGGAATTCCAATCTAAATTTAACAGGCACATTCCTCGGTCAAAACCAAGTTCACAATGTGTTTGACTTCCTGCTCTTTGATATGCTTGGGCGAACTGCCGCTTGGTCATTTTAAAATGAGGCCCAGGAATTTAAATCATTCTTCTCATTTGGCAAAGGCATGCAGACTTCTCATGCATCAAGTTGCCAAAAAGCCTTTCAAATCAAAATAACATTGTTTTGTTTGTATACGCTCCATCGACACTGCACATCATACTCGAGTTTTTAAAAATTGTGTTCAACATCATATGCTTAAATCCTGATTGGCAATTTTTTAAGAGGTGTTGAATTGCTTAATACTCCTGTTGATCTAGGATAATAGCCTTGGAATGAGACTACTGATTCCTTTCAATTGCTTTGTATGCCTGATCCACTTAGGCGATTTAGAATTCTCGCTACTCTCCATGGCGGCTTCATTCTAGTCGCCGCTAATTTTTCAACATGATGAAAAATTCTCGGCAACCATAATGAGGCCACGACTAGTTCCCAGAATGCAGAAACTCCCTGGCAACCACCCGCGAACATGTGGCGACTGCATAGTCTCCTGCAGTCGCCTAAAAAGTCACCTAAGTCGGACAGGCCCATAAGTCTCTCAAGGCAACTGGTTTGGCTTATACAAAGATTCACCACCATCACTACAAACCTGAACACATTCATCTTATTTTAAGATACTCGCAGCCTCAGCTAGGTCAGCATATTGAAAATTTTTCCGCAAGTAAAATTTGATCGGCATGGTTTTTTCTAACTCGTAGTGCAGTGGAGTGGGGTCGCTATTTAGTTACAGGCAGTAGAAGGCAGCCATAAGCAATCTCCTTCACTGACCGGGCATTTTGATTGGCTTATTGGCATTTTCAGGTCCCAGGAAAACCGACTGGTGGATAAAATGCCCGCTAAACTTCAGTAAGGCCTTTGACAAGGTTCCCCATGGAAGGTTGGTTCAGAAGGTTCAATCTTTGGGTGTTAATGGCAGAGTAGCAAGATGGATTCAACAGTGGCTGAATGGGAGATGTCAGAGAGTAATGGTGGATGGCTGTTTGTCAGGTTGGAAGCCGGTGACCAGTGGGGTGCCTCAGGGATCTGTGTTGGGTCCACTGTTGTTTGTCATGTACATCAATGATCTGGATGATGGGGTGGAAAATTGGATAAGTAAGTATGCAGATGATACTAAGATAGGTGGTATTGTGGATAATGAAGTAGATTCTCAAAGTCTACAGAGAGATTTGGGCCATTTGGAAAAGTGGGCTGAAAGATGGCAGATGGAGTTTAAAGCTGATAAGTGTGAAGTGCTACATCTTGGCAGGACAAATCAAAATAGGACGTACATGGTAAATGGTAGGGAATTGAGGAATGCTGTGGAACAGAGGGATCTAGGAATAACTGTGCATAGTTCCCTGAAGGTGGAATCGCACGTAGATAGGGTGGTAAAGAAAGCCTTTGGTGTGCTGGCCTTTATAAATCAGAGCATTGAATATAGGAGTAGGGAAGTAATGTTAAAAATTGTACAAGGCATTGGTAAGACCAATTCTGGAGTATGGTGTACAATTTTGGTCGCCTAGTTATAGGAAGGATGTCAACAAAATAGAGAGAGTACAGAGGAGATTTACTAGAATGTTGCCAGGGTTCCAGCAACTATGTTACAGAGAAAGGTTGAACAAGTTAGGTCTTTATTCTTTGGAGCGCAGAAGGTTAAGGGGGGACTTGATTGAGGTCTTTAAAATGATGAAAGGGATAGACAGAGTTGACGTGGATACGTTTTTCCCATTGAGGGTAGGGAAGATTCAAACAAGAGGGCATGACATGAGAATTAAGGGACAGAAGTTTAGGGGTAACGTGAGGGGGAACTTCTTTACTCAGAGGGTGGTGGCTGTGTGGAATGAGCTTCCAGCAGAGGTGGTGGAGGCAGGATCGATTTTAACATTTAAAAGTAAAGTGGATAGGTATATGGACGTGAAGGGAATGGAGGGGTATGGTCTGAGTGCAGGTAGATGGGACTAGGGGAAAACAAATGGTCGGCACGGACTGGAAGGGCCGAGAGGGCCTGTCTCCGTGCTGTAATTGTTATATGGTTATATGGTTATATGGTTAAACTTTATTATACTTCTATAAGTGTAAGTTTCCACTCCTTGTGTCCCCCCCCCCCCCTAAAGGATTTACCTTACACTGTGCAGCCGTCTTTCCTTCCTCTTCGTCGCAGGTCTGCATTTCAGATAGCTCTCCCCCGCTGTGGGGGGAGGGGTGTGTGTGTGTGTGTGTGTGTGTGTGTGTGTGTGTGTGTGTGTGTGTGTGTGTGTGTGTGTGTGTGTGTGTGTGTGTGCTCTCGAGCTTAAAGGTCACAGACACTCTTCTTAACACACGGATTAGGTCTCCTCAGTTGGACAGCCCGTTAACAGTGTTTAAAAGACATTTGGACAATTACATGTATAGGAAAGGTTTAGTGGGATGTGAGCCAAACAAGGGCAAATGGGTCTAGCTTAGATGGAGCATCTTGGTTGACATGGAGAAGTAGGGCCGAAGGGTCTGTTTCCATGCTGTAGGACTCTATGACTCAAAGGGAGACCATCAAATGAGTTGCAAGGGGCCTACATAATACTGCAACCCTAATGCTGCATCATCTCCTATTTCACTGTTCTCCCAAGAGTTAACTCTCAGAGTCAAGTCTACTTTAAAAGTTTTAGAAGAGGACTGAAATGGTCCGAGAGCTCAGAAATCTCATTGAGCAATTCAACCCAAGCTGCTTTCATGAACCTACAAGCAGCAATATAAACAAACATTTTTTTTAAAACTGGAGAAAGATACAGGAAGGAGGAAACCTGCAGAATAATTTTACTGGATGCATAGGCCGAACATTAAATATAGATTTTAATAAAAAGATCCCTTGCAAACATCTATTTTAAAGCAATTTCACAGCCTCACAGTTGGAGTCAGTTTTGAACAATGTACAGTACATTGATGGTGGGCTCATCAACTACTTCTGGCTCAATAATTAGCACAAACCATGAGAACAGCCCAGCATGCCAAGGGAAATGTACCATTAAATGTACCATTAAATTACTACCTCACTGAAGCTGCTTTATTACTGGTATATTAATAGGTCGACAAATGTCAACTGAAACATTGGCCTTGTCCTATTTTCTCAACCCACTCAAATCTAATTTGGTTTCAGTCTTATTTTCCATATGTGAGGGAGTTGTGCTTATTTACAGCTGGTGGCTCTGCTGGGATCTGCTGGCTCCTAGTTGCCCAACATCCAACACAACTCTGAAGAAGGGTCTTGACCCGAAAAGTCACCCATTCCTTCTCTCCAGAGATGCTGCCTGTTCCACTGAGTTACTCCAGCATTTTGTGTCTACCTTCGATTTAAACCAGCATCTGCAGTTCTTTCCTACACAACTCACACACATGTACATGTATGACAATGGCGTAATTGACTTCATGTTAAATGTTTTGTGATGCTTGGACATTGAACACCAGACATCGAAAACCGCAATCTCGAACCCCAATGCCTCCTCCATCAAGGGCCACCACCGTGGCTCAGTGCCAGAGACCGGGATTGGATCCTAACTTTGGGTGCTCTGGATGTGGAGTTTGTAAGTTGTCCCTGTGACTGTGTGTAAGTTTCCTCCCACATCCCAAAGACATGTGAATTTCTAGGTTAATTGGACTCTGTAAATTGCCCCGAGTGTGTAGGGATTGGATGCGAAAATGGGACAACAGAAATAGTGTGAACAGGGGATCAATTGTCAGTGAGAACTCTGTTGGATGTGGGATACAGCCTGATCCATCTGTATCTTTTTATTCAATTCAATCATAACATAACCAGGGACTTCAACAGGGCAAGCTTGAAGACGACTTTTCCAAACAACCATCAGCATGTTGTCTCCTGTAGCAATAGAGAATTAAACACTTTAGATCACCACTGCTGCTCCATTACAAACACCCATCGCTCTCTCACACACCCATCTGGCAGTGCTCCTTCTTCCAGCATAAAGGCAGTAACTGAACAGTGCGGCTCTAGCTCTGAGGATTGTACAGAGCTGGTCAGGGGAAGTTGCAGAGCAACTCTACACCAGAAAAGGCAAAAAAAAAGTTGTACTGTCTGCACTGAGGTCTGTGTAGGCGACGTTGGATATGCAAAGGCACGAGACAATAGACCAGAGACAGCTCCGCCGTAAGTGCTCAATGACCATCTAACTGACCTCCTAGATCCAAATGGGTGGAGGTTGATGAGAGAGGGGCAGTGGTGGACTACAGCACGACAGCTCAAGAAGCGGAGTTTTCCAGATCAGGATGGTATGTAATGCTGAGGGGAAACATGCTGACTCTCACCCATTGCTCTACCAAATAGCCCCAAGGGCCATCCCCCAAGAAGGGCTTCTCTCTCTCTCTTTCTCTTTAAGCTCCCCTTTATACCTGTACCTCAATTATTTCAGACATCATGTTTCTAATATTTAATATTTTGGTTAAAGGCCGATCCTTGCAAACATCAAACTCAATTTCACATCTCAATTCAGCTGTTCTTTCAAGGGCAAACATTGAGAATGCAAAATAAGTACTTGGGACCAGTGCCAAAGACAGCAAAGGTATTTGTGAGAAATTAATACCTAAGTTCACAAACATTATTCATAGATCTAAGCGATGGGTGGGAGAACGAACAGAAATACTATATCACACACATGCAATAGTTGCTGATCCCACCCAGATGTACATATTAAAGGGTAGTTTTAATCCCAGATACTGGGCTGAAACAAGACTGGGAGGCAACTAAAATTGATTGGAGGGGATTTGCCCACTATTGTCTTGCACCACAGGTGGCAAATACACCCACATGAAACTACTGGTTCCCTTCCCTAAATAAATATTCTAGAGGTTCCATGGCATCACCAGACACAACATGCAATTCGACCTGGGAATGGTGCCATTGCAGCTCTCACTTTTTGCAGTAGGTGGAGCTGGCTAGGAAGTTGCACCAGTCCCACCAATACATCATTTAAAAAAAAAACTTCTTGTCCTTGAGTGGGAGTGATCCTGTAGCTCTGATGATGGCTGACTCTAGCATCCATTGACCCAGGATTCATCTCCTTCCTTAGCATGGTTTCATAAGTTATAGGAGCAGAATTAAGCCATTTAGCCCATCAAGTCTACTCCACCATTCAATCATGGTGAATCTATATTTCCCTCTCAACCCCATTCTCCTGTTTTTCTCCCCATAACCCCCAACACCCTTACTAATCAACAATTGGTCAATCTCTACCTTAAAATATCCATTAACTTGGCCTCCGCAACTTTCTGTGGCAATTAATTCCACAGATTCACCACTCCTCTGACTAAAGAAATTCCTCCTCATCTTTACAGATCTGCAGCAGAAAAGTTTTTGTTATGTACGTATCTTCTATTCTGAATAAAGTTTCTTTTTGGAAAAAAATAACCTGCAGTAGAACTATTGTTCCATCTGTCTCAGCCTTCTGTTGCCACAAAGTATAATTCAAATATGTGACCACAAATCAGCCAGATACCACTGTGCACCTGGTCCAAATTAACGTGCAGCTACTGGTACCATCGTAAAATGATACCATAATGTTGCTCCAATGTGAAAACATGTTTAAATTGTGCTCCCCTTTAATTCATAATCAAGACAACTGCAAATGTGCAGCTCAAATATTCTCTACTATTCCACTTGAAATTGTAATTAGCCTCTTACCTTACTCCCCCCCAATAATTATTTCCCCCCCAGTACTGGAGCAGAGAAAACCACTGGATCACACTTCACTGGGCATTGGAATGTATATATAAAATAGGAGGGGTTTTGGGCACAGCACTCATAGTTTGCTGCTTTCTACTACCAATATCAATGAAATGGGAAATGATTGGAGAAGATGCCAGGGCAGGCAACAAAGATGCTCCTTTTGTACAGGAGGGACCATCCTTTCAGGCGTTTACTCTGCCAAATGCATACAGAAATCCCTTGGCAGGGACTTGTGCTATTGTTAATGGTCTTGCTAACAGTTCTTACCTTTTCAATATTCCACAGACGCACCAGCATAGTTAACTGCAATAGCCGAGCTAGTTCCCCTTTAAATCACTATGAGCAGGATAAGAGCACCCATCAACAATGTCGGTTCTGAAGGTGATGCAATCTTGTGAATTTAGTTTACATGCCACAAATGTCAGAAAATTTCATGCTATGGGGAAATTATAGTTGTTCATATAGTTTGACATGAGAATTAAGGGACAGAAGTTTAGGGGTAACGTGAGGGGGGACTTCTTTACTCAGAGGGTGGTGACTGTGTGGAATGAGCTTCCAGCAGAAGTGGTGGAGGCAGGATCGATTTTAACATTTAAAAGTAAAGTGGATAGGTATATGGACGTGAAGGGAATGGAGGGGTATGGAGGGAATGGAGCAGGTAGATGGGACTAGGGGAAAACAAATGGTCGGCACGGACTGGAAGGGCCGAGAGGGCCTGTTTCCATGCTGTAATTGTTATATGGTTATATGGTTCCCACAAACTTCTTTGCTTCAAAATTTAATTTGATAAGCAAGGTGCCTCATTCCTTCAAAAGTCAATTTATAATTGAGGTTTCCTTCGCCCCCACCTGACCATTATTTCCTTCATATTTGTAACCTCTTGTGTATTTCATTCTTGTTGTGTGCTTTGGATTTGAGTTTTCGTTCTTGCTTCTTGTTTCTTGGTTTATATTGTGAGGAATTCAGTTGTTTTCGGTAATTGTGGTTTGCTTCCAACGTCAGAAACGTGGAACAATAGTGAGGTAGAGTCATTAAAGACCGATAACATGCACAAATGAACTTGGAATGAGACCTCATTCTCATGCTAAAGCGATAGGGGAAAATCCAATATGTGAGGAAATTTGTTAGTCAAATAATTTAAGAACAACAGCGTTTCCTTCATAATGTTAATGGAGGCAACGCATTGTGTTGGTCTGTAGCAAGCATTAATATCATTATGCCTAATATAAAGTCTGACCGGGGGGGGGGGGGGTTGTGTGTGTGTGTGTGTGTGTGTGTGTGTGTGTGTGTGTGTGTGTGTGTGTGTGTGTGTGTGTGTGTGTGTGTGTGTGTGTGTGTGTGTGTGTGCTTTATTTCTCGAGCTATTAGTGAAAATGTTCAAAAATCTGAAAAATCTTTTTTAAAAACGGTTGTCCTTGCTCGCACTGCGCGTGACGTCACCCCCCCCCCCCCCCAGACCACTCCTTCCCGTACTCGGACCCTGCTGTGAGCCAGGAGAGAGGAGAGAGGATTGCGTTCGGGATCCCCCCCCCCTCCCCTGTGATGACGCACGCCCCCCACTCCTCAAACTCTACCCCCCTCCCTCTCCCCGTCCTTGCTCCCACTCTGCCCTCCCCCCGTCCTTGCTCTCTCTCTGCCCCCACGCTTCCCGTGTACATCACAAGATGGTCACTTTAAAAAAATTAAGTTGCTTCAAACCCAAAAACTCCACCATCACACAGCTGCTAAAATTTCAATTTGTCTTTACTCTGGATTCTGCAAATACAATGAATAATATTTAGTCATTTAATTTGTTGTTTTTATGGCCAAGACATGGGGCAATCGTGGCAGTTTGAATAAAAATGGATATGTGCACAAAACCAATTATTCTCTTTATCACTAAATATATTAATTTATGTATGAGTGAGCATAATTCTGTAATGATCAAGAGTTCTAAATCTGTCTATCTGGGATGAAAGAGTAATACTTTTCCAATTAATTCAAGTAATTATATTGCTCACTGTTTTTTGTAATCTGCATATTTTTGACATTAATGATTGTCTTAAAAAATCTGTTATCGTAATTGGTGTATCGAGATAAGGCGGTACAAGGAGCTCATTTGTTTGAGAGTGCAGGTATGGAACCTATATTTTGTACATTCATTGTGCCTATTGTTATGCATGAGCTCGAAGTTTTATAAATGCCTCCAACAATAACGGAAAACTATATATGCCGGCAACATTTTAACAGCTTGGTGGTTCCATCAAGTCCAATGAGTGATGCCCAGTTTGCAATTAAATTGTTCTCCTTGCAAGCATGTCAGAATCAGAAAATGTTAGTGCAGGATAATGGAGCCTGATTAAGTGCTTTTTCGAGGTTACACTCAGAACTGTGGTCCTCCTAGGAGCGATAAAAGATTTTCAGCAGAGTTGTTGAAAAAGGAAACAGTAATAGGTAGCTAGGACATAGTGCTCCAGCTTCCAGAAGAAACACTACTAAATCATGAGGAAAGAAGGCAATCAAGTTGCTGGTATCCGACTGGACAGTGGGGCATGCATGATCACATTGGCAGAGTAGGTTTGCACATCTATACAGCCTAAAGTTGATTCTGTTTCTGTTGTGTGCACATCACTTACAGCAAGTCAATAGTTAAAGTGTCTAACCAACATGATGGTTGTGAGATTGCACAATGCATCTTATACCTTTGCTTGCATTTGGAAGCTTTCTACAACTTGCATCCTGATGTCCAATAAATAGAATTCCAGAACTTGTTAGTTATTACAGACAATAGAAATGTGCTTCATGCTGGCACTTGCCTTTAACAGTGTGCCACACTTTGCTTCCGTGCTTCTAGAAGACAACCTTCAGCAGCAGGGAAGCTTGCAGTGAGAAATTTGCTTGTCATAAAATGATCCAAGGTGCTTCAAACACAAGTGTGAGAAAAATGGGAGAACAAATTAATGTCTTAAGTTATGATCTCTCACTCCATGCAACAGAAAACATTGGAAGGTGACAAAGATTGCAATATATGTACCAAAAAAGGTTTGATATTATGCAATGAACCAGATCATAAAGCCCTTCACTGGAAGCTATCCGGTTTCAATCGAACTATTTGAACCTCTCTCAGTCACACGAGTGCAGCTAAGAAAGGTTCTCCAGGCAACAGAAACTTCATGGTCCATTTTTAGAAGAGGGAACTTACAAAGTAATATTGGGACAGTGCGACTGAGAGTAGATCAAGACGCAATGTTTCTTGGCACGAAGATAGGTGGTATTATAGATAGCAAAGATGGTAACCAAAGGTTACAGCAGGGTTTTAATCAGTTGGTCAAATGGGCAGAGGAATGGCTAATGGAGTTTAATGTGAAGTGTCTCATTTTGGGAAGTCTAACCAGGGCTGGACTCTCACTAAATGACAGAGCTCTGAGGAGTGCTGTGGAGCAGAGGGAGTTAGGAGTGCAAGTACATAGTGGTCAAGAAGGTTTTCAGTACATTAGGCTTCAATCATGGTTTTGAGTATATAAGTAGGGATGTTATGTTACAAGGTTGGGATGTTATGCTCGACAAGGTGCTGGCGAGGCGCCAGTTGGAGTATTGTGTTCAATTTTGGACACCATTTTATCGGAACAATGTTTTGAAGCTGGAACGAGTACAGAGAAGTTTTACAAGAATGTGGCCAGGACCTGAGGGCGAGAGCTATAGGGAGAGGTTGGATAGGTTAGGGTTGCATTCCTTGGAGCTCTAGAGGATGAGAGGTGATCTTATAGAGATGTACAAGATCATGAGGGGACCAGAAAGGGTGGATGCATAGAGTCTTTTACCTAGCATTGGGAAATCAAAACCAGAGGATGTAGGTTTAAGGTGAGGGGGAAGATTTAATAGGAATCTGAGGGGCAATTTTTTCATGCACAGGGTGGTGAGTATATGGAATGAGCTGCTAGAAGGGAGAGTTGAGGCAGAAACTATAACATTTAAAAGGCAGGGGGACATGAATAAGAAAGGTTGAGGGGGAATTGGGCCAAACATTGGCAGGTGGAGCTAGTGTAGATGGGGTACCTTGGTCGGCATGGGCAAGATAGCCAAAGGGCCCGTCTCCATGCTTCTTGACTGTAAACAGCTGGTTTCATAGGTCCAGAAACATGGAGTTTTCCAGGCCAGTGATTGGGAAGGGTAACTGAGCATCCATAATTCAGAAATAAGCATCTTTCAGCATTCGCAGATGTTAGTGGCGCCACTGGGACTATTACCATGCAGTAGTTGCGCAATGCCATTGTCCAATTAGTAGTGCACAGTGTTGGCTACAGTTCACTTGCTCTCTTTATCCAAGTCATTAACACTGATTATAAATAGTTGATGCCCTAGCGCTAATCCCTATGGCACCCCACTAATTACTGACGGCCGAGCTGAACATGGCCCATTTAGTCAGACTATTTTTCCTATTATTTAGTGACCCCATTCCACAGCAATATGTTAGCTTTATCTCTGTGCATTCTTACTTTGTTCAATAATGTTTTATGTCCTTCTGGAAAATGAAAGTATGAATGGGTGAAATCATTTGAAAGCATGGAATGGATGGAAATGTTCCTAGAAACATAGAAACATAGAAATTAGGTGCAGGAGCAGGCCATTCGGCCCTTCGAGCCTGCACCGCCATTCAATATGATCATGGCTGATCATCCAACACAATATCCTGTACCTGCCTTCTCTCCATACCCTCTGATCCCTTCAGCCACAAGGGCCACATCCTGCAGCCTCCTAGCATCCTCCTCACAGCTAACACTGCCCCCCAGCTTTGTGTCATCCGCAAACTTCGAGACGTTGCATTTAATTCCCTCGTCCAAATCATTAATGTATATTGTAAATAGCTGGGGTCCCAGCACTGAGCCTTGCGGCACCCCACTAGTCACTGTCTGCCATCCTGAAAAGGACCCGTTCACTCCTACTTCCTGGGAGCAAAGGAATCATTGAGATGTCGGGAAAGACACAGAACAAGGCAATGTGTCCACACATCATCTCTCAGGGTCCAGTTATGTGTCATGATAATGGGTCTGACCTGCTGCTGCAATCATGAGCATCGACTCGACTGAGGCATTGTGTTTCAAAGAACTACCACTTTTGGACATATGCTGAGCTTTGGCCGAATCCACCGGAATAATGGAAGACAAGAGATCAATGGGGTGTTCTAGTTCAGTGGTTGATGCTTCTGTGGTGGAGCTCATTGCACACGTCTGGGAAAAGAAGTAATCATACAACTGCCCCTGGATTGAACCAGGCATGTGAGCTGGTGGTCATGAGGATCGTGAAGATAATTTAGAGAGTCAAAAGGATTCCACCCACAATATCACATCAGGTCTGGATACACTTACTAATCTGCAGCTAAGGTGCCACAAGAGAGAGAGACTCAGAAGAATGATAGTAGACAAAAAAGCTGGAGAAACTCAGCAGGTGAGGCAGCATTTATGGAGCGAAGGAAATAGGTGACATTTTGGATCGCGCCTTCTTCAGACTAGTGTGAGGGTGGGGGGGGGGGGCGGGAAGAAGAAAGGAAGAGGTGGAGACAGTGGGCTGAAGGAGAGCTGGGAAGGGAAGGAGAAAACAGGGACTACCTGAAATTGAAGAAGTCAATGTTCATACTGCTGGGGTGTAAACTGCCCAAGTGAAATATGAGGTGCTGCTCCTCCAATTTACGATGGGCCTCACTCTGGCCATGGAGGAGGCTCAGGACAGAAAGGTCAGATTCGGAATGGAAGGGGGAGTTGAAGTGCTGAGCCACCGGGAGATCAGGTTGGTTATTGCGAACCAAGCTGAGGTGTTGGGCGAAGAGACGCTTGGTCTCACCGATGTAGAGCAGCTGACACCTAGAGCAGCGGATGCAATAGATTAGGTTGGAGGAGGTGCAGGTGAACCTGTGCAGAATGATGCTCACTTAAAGAGACTGGAGGCCATCCTGAGTAGAAGATCATAAACCTTTACCTTCCTGGTTTTGGGAAGGTCAGCAGAGAAAAGGACCAGTGCTCACAAGTTAGAGTCCAAATTAGTTTATTATTGCTGTGACATGTACCAAGATACAGTGAAAAGCTTTTTGTTGCATGTTATCCAATTATCAAAAAGATTATACATGATTACAAGGTAGACAAAAATGCTGGAGAAACTTAGCCGGTGAGGCAGCATCTATGAAGCGAAGGCAACATTTCAGGTCAAAACCCTTCTTCAGACATGATTACCATCAAGCTGTCCACAGTGAACAGATAGAGGTTAAAGGGTGCAACATTTAGTCTAAGATAATGTCCAGTAGAGTTTAATGAAAGATAGTTTGAAGGTCTCCAATGAGATAAATAGGAGGACAAGTTCAGTTGCCTGATAACAATTAGGAAGAAATTATCCCAGAATCTGGAAGTATGCATTTTTAAACTTCTGTAACTGTTACCTGATGGGAGAGAGGAAAAGAGGGAATAACCAGTGTGCAACTCATCCTTGATTATGCTGGTGGCCTTGCTGAGACAGCGTGAAGTGCAGATGGAGTCAATAGAAGGGAGGTTGGTTTGTGTGATGATCTGGGCTATGTCCATAACTCTGCAATTTCCTGCAGTCTTGGATGGAGGTGTTCCTAAACCGTGCCGAGATGCAGCCCGATAAAATGCTTTCCGCAGCACATCTGTAGAGGTTGGTAAGTGTTGTTGGAGACATGCCAAAATTCCTAAGCCTTCTAAGAAAGTACAAGCTTTGGTGTGCTTTCTCGGCCATTGCTTCAGTGTTGCGGTATAAAATAATGTCATAGAAGGAAGATGAGACACGTTAAGACAAATTTGCTCAAAATTATTATTTGGGACCTTGATACATTATTTTCATAATATTCCCATGTATGATTGTTATCTCTGTATAATGGGTTGATGTTATTTCATATGTAAAAACATATCTAAAAATGCATAACTTGCACAGTATTGATAAATTAACTATCTAATAGCTCTTTTTTTTTAAATATACTCCTTTATTGGCATTCCACAGCAAACACATTTCCATAAAACGGGTTTCAGGTAGAATGCTATATGTACATGAAACTTAAAAAATAATCATTCATTGGGTTATCTGTATCAAGGTACATGCTGCAAAATGGATCGGCAGGATGTCACAACAGTTACTACTGCTGTCTCACTGCTTCAGGGGCCTGGGTTCAATCCTAACCACAGCGTGTGTACCCGTACCCATAGTTTTGCATGGATGCTCCAGTTTCCTCCCACATCCAGATTAAGAGGCCACTATAAATCACCCCACAGTGTAATTTAGTGACAAAACAATTGAAAGGGAGTTGATGGGAATGAGCGAGCAAGAATGCAGAGGTAAAGGAAAGCAAAGAGCAGAGGCACAGAAAGATAAGAGTGCAGGTGTTACAGGATATAGGAATGTAACAGTGTATTGGAAAAGCTACGTGTGACCATTTTGTTACTTCCATACACTGCTACCCTGAATAATAGCACATGCTAGTTTATTTTGTTTTGATATCATGTACCAAATGGAACATTACCTTTTCAAGATGTGCCTGGCCCACTAAGGTATTTTGCTTTTTATTAATGCTTGTGTTCTGATGTAGCAATTTACCTTCAATTACAGCTTCTCTGAATTAACCACCTTACAACAATAACTCAATAAATGTCACAGGAAATACTGATTAATTGCAGAGTGTATATTACAGCATGTAGAGCATAATGCCATAATAGAGATGAATGACAAACAGCTAAAATAAGAGTCAATGCAAACAACAATTGGTCAAAATTTTCTGAAATATATTTATTCTGTTTCCGAAGCCATGATTCAGAACTTTCCAGTACGTTTTAATTTTCTATCAGTCACTCTAAAATGTTTCATGTAAATGATCCAAGATTTATCACACTATAATGATCTTCAATTGCTGGAGATATTTTTTCAAAGGATTATTCATGTACAATTAGCTGCTATACTCCAATTCTAGTAACTGGTCATTTTTCATTTGAATAAAACTGATGGAATGACTGGAGAAAAAGACACTGGCATTTCAACCAACAAGGCTAATAACAAGATAAGAATGAGCTAGAACAATGTCAGAATGGCCATCTAACCAGTCAATGCTAGTTGAATTAAATGTGTCACTTGACATTTCAACATGCATTTTTAATGCCTGTGCTACAAGATATAAAGTAATCACAATGTTTTGTTGCAGTCAGGATGCAAAATTCATGGACATACTAATATGCTTGGGCGACCTATATCCATTTCAGTTTATTTTGAACCATCAACTGCAAAGTTCAGTGCCAGAGAAATCTTTAAATCTTCTCTCAAAAGTGCAGCAGGCAAGAATACCTAGCCCTGATAATTTAGAACATCGAAAACAGATTTTCTTTGAAAAGTGCACACACCAAGACGCAAATCATTCACAAATAAATCAAGTATGACAAGCCAAAAAGCCCCAAGAATGAGGTGAGGGAAGGCATCGGAGTGACTGCAGCACAAAACTCACAGAAATGAACTTAGTTCAAGCAGCCTAACTACTGGCGGAGAGATGCAATTGCAATGGATCAAAGCTGCCGCCTTGAACATTGCAGCCCTTGATGCAGATACACCACTGGCCGAACTAAAGCTGAGATTGCTCAGAATGCAGAATCATGCTCATGACGCAACCCACATTACATGTAGGGACAAATCCCTTTGATAAAACAGAATGACAATATTAAAAGTTAAATGGTCTACCCACCAAGTATGACCGTCAATTCTGTCCTGAAAGTTGATCAGTGCATTCTTAAGGGTGTTTCACATTTTCAAGGTGTATGTCTTACAACACACAAGAGTCTGTCTGTTCACATTCACCCCTCCTTCACATCTTGCAATGCATAATCCTACAAAGCTCATCTAGGTTTTATTTTAGAGATTCAGCGCGGGAACAGGTCCTTTGGCACACTGTCCGCGCTGACCAGACTAACACTATCAATAGATAAAAGACAATAGGTGCAGGAGTAGGCCATTTCGGCCCTTCGAGACGGCACCGTCATTCAATGAAATCATGGCTGATCATCCCCAATCAGTACCCCGTTACTGCCTTCTCCCCATATCCCCTGACTCCACTATCTTTACGTGCCCTATCTAGCTCTTTCTTGAAAGTATCCAGAGAACTGGCCTCCACCACCCTCTGAGGCAGAGAATTCCACAGACTCACAACTCTCTGTGAGAAAAAGTGTTTCCTTGTCTCCGTTCTAAATGGCTAACCCCTTATTCTTAAACTGTGTCCCCTGGTTCTGGACTCCCCCAACATCAGGAACATGTTTCCTGCCTCTAGTGTGTCCAAACCCTTAATGATCTTATATGTTTCAATAAGATCCCCTCTCATCCTTCTAAACTCCAGAATCTGACCCCACTAGGTATAATTTACCTTTTTTTCTAAACTGAGGCCAATTAACCTACAAACCTGAATGTCATTGGAGTGCAAGAGGACACCTGAGCACCCGGGGAAAGCCCACGCGGGGAGAATGTACAAACTCCGTACAGGCAGCACCCATAGTCTGGATCAAACCTGGGTCTCTGGTGTTACTAGGCAGTATCTCTACCACTGCGCCGCCATCCTTCACCATTCAATTTTTGGAATTGTCCATCCACTTTATAATAGTCCATTAAGGTTAAAGCTTAAAGAGCTACTCTTATTTCATGTTTATACGATTTTCTCACAGGAGAAGCTGTAAGGCTTCAGAGTGTACCAGGCCCATGGGTCCCCAAAACTGGGCAAATCACCTTTGAGGAAAGACCAGTTTCCCAACACAGTAACAGAACTTCTTCCAAACGAAATGGAGATATTGCTTGTCCTACCCAGGTCGAAATTCCCATAGAAACCAGTAGAAACCAGTAGAGACCTTCTACTGGTTTATACTGGTTTCAGGATCCTAGTGGTTTCTATGGGAATTTCCAGTGGTTCAATATATGATTCCATTAGAAACCAGTAGATCCAACTGGAACGAAGACCAGAAGAAGCCAATAGAAACCAGTAGATTCTATTGGTTTTAAGAGGGGTATAAAATTCCAAAGTCAAACCAGTAGAAACCATTAGAAACCAGTACAGTGTCATGGTTTCAAGTAGGGAGTCAAACCTGTAGAAAACAGTAGAAACCTGTAGAGTCTACTGGTTTGAAATGGTGTGTTACATACGAAGTTAAACCAGTAGAAAAACCAGTGAAGACCACTACAATTTTGCATGTAAAAATAACAAGTCAAACCACTTGAGACCAATATAAACCAGTAGAGTCTACTGGTTTAAGAGTAGGGTGGCAATAATGTTAAGTCCAACCAGTAGAGTCCAGTAGAGTCTACTGGTTCAAAGAGATTGGAAAAAACATGAAGTCAGACCAGTAGAAACCACTAGAAGCAATTAGAGTCTACTGGTTTGAATTGGGTGGAAAACGCCATGTCAAAAACAGCAGAGACCATTAGAAACCAGAAGTCTACTGGTATAAGAGATTTATAGGGTGGAAAAAATATGAAGTCAAACCAGTAGAATCCAGTAGAGTCTACTGGTTCAAAGAGATTGTAAATAATGCAGTACAACATTAAATATGCAATTCAAACAATAAAAATATAAACACACTTGAAAAAATTATTACATGATTTTAAGAAATCTTAATTTTTTTCGATGCATCAATATTATAACAAACCACGGAGTTACGGCAATTGGTTGCAATACTACGTCATACAATTCGGCCCTTGAGTTCAAGCGAGACAACAAAGAGCGCGGGTCAATTTGATTTTCAAGGTATACGACATGCGTGCGTGGCGTGCGACGTGACACATACATCCGGCCAGCGTACGTACGTGCAAACCGTGGGGAACGAACACAACGATATTTCTGAATTATCCTGTACCGTTGAGTGTTAAAATCGATGAGCTCCGCATATTTCTACACAATAGTCTAGCTAGCGTTTACTTTCATTTCTTTATGTAATAGCCCATAACGTTATTATAAGTATCGTCCACGCGTCTCTCGAAGTGTCAGCATCATTATTCAAGCCATCACTACCAGTTGATGTTCATGTCGCAACTTCGAGCAATGGCACAGCCAAAATTCTCGTACGCTTACGTGCGTTTCAGAGACGACAATGTCCATTAAGCCATTGTTCGAACCAGTGATATTGTGAAGTTCGATGAAGCCAGTGGGTATTGTGTACTATCAAAAGCAAACATGTGGATTTTAATGTCTGAATGATTGATTGTATTTGTTGACGTAGAAAATAGTAATAGAAACCAGCAGTGGTCTGTAGAACTATTATGACTTATGGTTGTATGGCTGAAGGTTTGCAGTTTCTTGTGTCTCTATCTTCTGCTATAACTTCATCTACAAGTTTGCAGATGACACCACCGTAGCGGGCCAGATCTCAAACAATGATGAGATGGAGTACATGAAGATAGAGAGTAACATGATGTTAAGCCAACAACCTCTCCCTCAATGTCAGCAAGACAAAGTTATTTGAAAAAAAAACACACAGAGTGCAGGAGTAACTCAGGTCAGGCAGCATCGCTGAAGAAGATGGATAGGTGATGTTTTCATGTCGGGACCATAATTCAGACCGAAGGAAACAAGGTGGGGTATACGCTTGAGTCAACATCAATGGTGCTGAAGTTGAGTGCGTCAACTTCCTAGGCATAAATATCACAATCAATTTGTCCTGGTCTACCCACTCTGATGCTACTGCCAATACTACATTCTGCACTCTGGTATTTTTCTTCTTGCACTACCTGTCATACTTATATACTGCTCGATTGTACTCATGCATTATATGATTTGACCAGATAGCATGCAAACAAGTATTTTCATTGTATATCGGAATGTTAATCCTGGCCAAATTGGAGGGGCCAGGACCCTAAAATTGAGTAAAGGCTTCTGGGCTGCTAGACCATTTGTTCAATTTAAAAGTGCCTTCTGTGGAAATGGGACAAGCTGCAGAATGGTGCCAGTTTGTCTAGAGCCTAGTTCAGAACTGCTGGAAAAAAAATTGAACATCTGCAGGAATGACAATTATGTGCAAAATGCATAGAATGGATTGGATGAATGCAAACCAGATATACACGTTGTAAATAATGTTGCAAAACTTTACTTTGCTGGATGTTGATTGGATTAAGTATTGAGCCTTGTCTGGTTTTCTTGCATATCAGGGCACATGTTGCGATGTTCGTTTTCTTTGAGAAACACTGTTTGAATACAATGCATTAGCCACTGTATGATTGGGTTAGGGAAATGTCTGTCATGTACGGGATTAATTGATATCTGCAATTGGATTGTAAAGCGACCACCCCCCATGTGGTTCGGCCCCTCGAGGTTCGGGGACCTATAATAGTCCGCTCCCACGAGGTCCGATGTCGATCTTCTGAGGAGAGCACTTAGGACTGTGTGACCTTCTGGAGTGTTTCTGTTTGAGCAAGGCCAGGAGGGCTTGAGCAGGCAGATACGAGGTCGAACCTGCGGTGGTTAGGTACTGTAGTGGGAATTGTAATTGTGTTTTGTCAAAATAAAGATTTGTTGCACAAGTGCTTGACTCAGTAGTTTTTGATGGTTTAATAACCATTATAGCCGCGGAAAACTGTTTATACTAATGGAACTAGAAACTTCATTGTTGTCAAGTCATTTATTTATAACATTCGAAGATCCATTCCACAACTGGGGCAAAATATATACTAGGCAATAGACTTCAGTCTCAGAGGGAGCAGACCGAGAATAAAAAATGGCGGGAAATGGCAGTTTTGTTGGTCTACTTCTCGTACTAATACTACAATCTAAATGGTATTAGAAATTAGAAATGTTAGCTACAATGTAACATTGATTGTGAGACACTGAGGAAATGTGTAATATTTCATGCATACTCTCATCATAAAAATGTGAAAAAAAAGGTGGCTTCAAAACTTTTTGCTCGCCCGAATCGGGCAGACATTTTTTAGTCATTGTTCCAAAACACTTGCCTGACTTTGATTTTCACTTACCCTGAGCAATCAGGCAAGTGCTTATGTAGCACCTTGTATGCAGCTTTTTCTGTCACGATAATATGTACTGTTTTAAAATATTTCGATTCTTCTAGACTAACTTACGTATAGAGATCTAGACCTGTATGCCCCTTCAATTTCTGTTATTACTCTTCATCGATGATTACAGCAGCTGCCTCCATTTTGATGAACGTTTATATAATGTATACGAGTTGAACAATCATGTAATCTGTAGCACAAAGAAATGAGACATGGAAATTGTTTGGAAATTCAAACTTATTTTCCCACTATGTCAAACAGGGGATGTTGTCAATAGTCAGGGAAAGTAGTTGAGTGCACTAAGCACCAAAAGCAGTCACCTAAAATGTAAATAGAGTGTATGCATGAGCATTTGATAATTCAAATGTCTACTGTATTCATGGCGTCATGATGTTCTTTGTTTTTAATGTTACCAGTATCTTCTTTTTCATGTCTTTCAGAGTATTATACATGTTTCTTGCCACATGATCCTTCTCATTCTAAACCAAATAATGGCAATTGTTTTAACACTACCTCATAGAATTCAATTTATTTCCCCATGATGTCGAGAAAAAGCTGTTTACTTGGTATGTTGTCGATAGGGAAAGTAGTTGAGTGCGCTATAAAACCAGTCACCTAAAATGTAGATAGAGTATTCATGACCATTTGATAATTCAAATGTGGACTGTGGCATCATGGTGTTCTTTGTTTTTACTGTTACCAGTAGCTTTTTCTTATGTCTTTCTATGTACACTGTATTATACATATATATTTCTTGCCATGTGATCTCTCTCATTGTAAACCAAAGAATTATTTGATTGTTTTAATGCTACCTCACAGATTATAACTTGCCAAACAACACAAAGAGTGTATATTTTTTGAACAACTCTTTCTATTGCTGTCATAAGTCAATATCATATTGTTATGTCATGAAATTCCCTGTTTTCCTTTCATTTGAAGTCACTGAAATTTCATTGAGTGTCTTACAAGAGCAATCACCTAAAATGTCAAGTAACTAAAGAGCAAGTGAGAATGAGAATCCATTGTAGTACTATAAATGCATGTGTTCGCTACAGGTATTTACTATGTCATAGAACGTAGAAAAATTATTTGCTATGGATGTAAAGTAAGAATTTTGAACTGGCAAAGATGCACCCCGTTAAAAGTGCATACATATTGGTGTGCTCACTAAAGTAATATTCTTCGTGGTGCCAAGCAACGGAGTTGATTTATGATCCACCTACTGTATCTGTATTAAAAGTTCATCATCTGAAGTCACAGATATTGAACATGTAAAAAAAAAATCTTTTTGTGTGTATGCAATTTATATAGCATGAGTTTGTGTGATTGTTTGTGGAATGTGTTGTTGTACGTAAGCCTCCATTGGTTTTTAGCATTCAGATATGTTTATGTCTCATTCGACCTGCTGGACTTCTGGTGGCATCATTCCAAATCTACTTTTCCTACCAATGTCCTGCTGATGTGCATTCTAACAGTCCAGTGAAGCATCCAAATACTCTGAAACTGCTCTTTACTGGAACTCTTCTACTGGATCCAGTAGGGATTCCTCTTGGTTTCTACTGGTTTGTACTGGTTCCAGTGTGATTAGCTACACTGGTCTACTGGTTGTTGTAAAAATTCCTACTGGTTTCTACTGGTTCATATGGGAACTTAAATTGGTCTTTACTGGTTTCAGTAGGAATTCCAACTGGTTTCTACTGGTTCCTATGGGAATTTTAATTGGTCTTTACTGGTTCCAGTAGGAATTCCAACTGGTTTCTACTGGTTCCAATGGGAATTTTAATTGGTCTTTACTGGTTCCAGTAGGAAATCCAACTGGTTTCAATGGCAGTTTGAATTAGTCTTTACTGGTTCCAGTAGGAAATCCAACTGGTTTCTACTGGTTCCAGTAGGAATTCCATCTGGTTTCTACTGGTTCCATGAAGATTTGTACTGGTTTCTACTGGTTCCAGTAGGAATTCCATCTGGTTTCTACTGGTTCCATGAATAATTTGTACTGGTTTCTACTGGTTCCATGAAGATTTGTACTGGTTCCAGTAGGAATTCCATCTGGTTTCTACTGGTTCCATGAATAATTTGTACTGGTTTCTACTGGTTCCATGAATAATTTGTACTGGTTTCTACTGGTTCCAAGAAGAATTTGTACTGGTCTGCTACATGGCTCCAGTAGGAAATCCCTATTGGTTTCTACTGGTATTATTTCACTTTCCATATTAAAACCAGTAGAGAATTGGACCAGTAGAAACCAGTAAGACTCTACTGGTTTTAGCACTACTGGTTTCTATTGGAATTTCGACCTGGGTAAGCACAATAGAATTATGATCACCAAGTAATTACACTAATTACAGAACCAAAAAGAGAACTACTGAGCAGAAGTTGCACAGAAATAGGAACATGAAGGGTTTCGACCCGAAATGTTGCCTATTTCCTTCGCTCCATAGATGCTGCCTCACCCGCTGAGTTTCTCCAGCATTTTTGTCTACCTAGGAACATGAAACGTTGGCTAAAAAGTGGCGGAGACATGAAACGTTGGCTAAAAAGTGGCAGAGAAATCTGGTAACAAGAGTTTTCTGGCTAATGTTGTTAACTCCGTCACTCTCATCTCTATTGCAGTGATATCCCAGTTGGATCATTGAACATCAGCATGACAGCGTAGATGAGAAGACGTCTGGGAGTTTTCACAAGGCACAAAGTAGAGGAGACTGACATTATGGAAACAGTAATGAGGAAACTTGCATTTGCCTGCGGACGTGGATCTCAGCAGCCTGTTTCAAGTGAAGAAGTATCAGAAATGGCATTTGCTATGCCACGCAACAGAGTCCAATGCAGTCTCCTGAAGTACTACCAGACTGGAAGAATTAGCTCCAACAATCGTCTTTCTCACTCCAAATAAGAAAGCGCCAGGTCAATACTCACCAGAGTGATAAAAACCATATAACCATATAACAATTACAGCACGGAAACAGGCCCTCTCGCCCTTCCAGTCCGTGCCGACCATTTGTTTTCCCCTAGTCCCATCTACCTGCACTCAGACCATACCCCTCCATTCCCTTCACGTCCATATACCTATCCACTTTACTTTTAAATGTTAAAATCGATCCTGCCTCCACCACTTCTGCTGGAAGCTGATTCCACACAGCCACCACCCTCTGAGTAAAGAAGTTCCCCCTCACGTTACCCCGAAACCTCTGTCCCTTAATTCTCATGTCATGCCCTCTTGTTTGAATCTTCCCTACCCTCAATGGGAAAAACGTATCCACGTCAACTCTGTCTATCCCTTTCATCATTTTAAAGACCTCAATCAAGTCCCCCTTAACCTTCTGCGCTCCAAAGAATAAAAGACCTAACTTGTTCAACCTTCCTCTGTAACATAGTTGCTGGGACCCTGGCAACATTCTAGTAAATCTCCTCTGTACTCTCTCTATTTTGTTGACATCCTTTCTATAACTAGGCGACCAAAATTGTACACCATACTCCAGAATTGCTTACAATGGTATTGTGACTATGATCTGTAGATCTAGAGGAATAGTATGGACTAATTGATGCTTGGTTGACTTCTGAGCATTCACAGTATTTTAGATAGTTTGGTGGACATCTGTTAAATTCTAGCCCTGGGATATTATTACTGCAATTGAACCCGTTCTCACACTGAACATAGGCTGTCGATATCTGTTCCCAGGTCAAAGGGCTGCACATCACAGTACAGAGTTACTTTAGGGCTCATTTATAATACAATAATACTTTATTAGCCAAGTATGTTTCCCAACATATAAGGAATTTCATTAGCCAAGTCAGTCATACAAATAAAAAGTAACAGAGCACACAAAATACATTTTAACATCAACATCCACCACAGTGACTCCTCCACATTCCACACCGTAATGGAAGACAAAAACGTTCAATCTCTTCCCTTCTTTGTCCTCCCGCGATCGGGGACCTCAAGCCTTCTGTTGACGGGATGATCTTAGTTCCATCGCTGGCAGTGGGCCTCCTCGTCGGGAGGATCAAGCTCCCGCATCCGGGGGGCGGAGGGGGTGTCGGCTCCCCCGCCGAGCGATCTGACCCCAGGTCCGGGCTTGTCGAACTTTCTGCATTGTTGGAGCTCCTGACTCGGCCTCTCCCGAGACTGCGAGCTCTCGATGGTAAAGTCCCAAGGCCGTGGTTGGAGGGATCCCAGGCAAGGGATCCCACACCCTGCGGTGGGGCTCAAAGTCAGTCCCGAACAGGTCTCCTGCTCCTCGATGTTAGGCCACAGAGCGACCGGAGATATGACCCGGGAAACGATTGCATCTCCAGCAGGGTAAGAAATTGAAAAAAAAGTTTTCCCCGACCCTCTCCCCCACCCCCCACATAAAACAAACCAGAAAACATTAAGACAAACTTTTAAAACACACTAAAAATAATTTTAAAAGGCTGCCAATTGTGCAGCGCCCCTGGTGGACATGACAGATCTAATGCTCTTTTTCCCCAAAGGGTACATGGATTGTCTGAGAACATATCCACAACCTGAAATTTGCGTTTAGAGTTGAGGAAACTGGAAAAAAAAGTTTAATGGTAAGGTGAAGAGTTATTATAAAATTTATGTTCGATCCATGGGAGGAGAGATTGATCTTTGACCAATGTGACTTTTTGAAGACCAATACACAATGTAGGACTGCATGCTATCACTTGATTATTCGTGATTTTCTCATTCTGCTGCTGGAGCGATCAAAAGAAATTACATTTAACTTGGAATTCTCTAAACAATGAATTCTGCATTGTATTGGCTGTAGTGAAGATGTTTTGAACAATCAACATCTATTTCACAGCTAATACATCGATTTCTCTCCTTATGGCTAATATTCATTTCATTGGTGTATTTGCACCTCCTCCTCCACTCTTGTGCCAATTACACACTGAATTAAATTGCAATGCTCCTACAAAGTTACAGACCATAGGAAAACCTAAAAATGAGCATCTCGAACAATGCACCCTGCCCACAATCCCAGTATCACACAGTTTTCATAAAACAAAATTCTGCTTTTACACTCTTTCTGTAACATGGGTAAATCTTTTGTATGATACCATGAACTGTGATAAAACATAAAAGCCTTTACTTTGAAAGTCAGTCAAAATATTATCTTGGCATTGTGAAATATGTTGACATGTTCAGCCTTCATGATGAAATATATGTTTGACGGCAAACTAATGAAACCACTGGGTGGCGCCAGCAATGGCTGTCTTGCCAACAGTGTGCCTCGTCCATTCCTTCTTTGTTGTTTTATAGTATGTGTTAAATGCATGTTTTAGTGTTCTTTAGCTTGTTTTATGTGGGGGGTGGAAGGAAGTTAGGGAACATTTTTTAAATCGCCTTCCTCGACAGAGATGTGATATTTTTCCATATTGTGTCACCGTCCGCACTGCGGCCTAACATCGAGGATTTGGCGGTCTCTGCTGGAGACCGACTGCGGAAACCTGCAGGACGTACCATCGTGGAGCTCGCGATTCCTGTTGGGGATCGACCTCGGAGCTCCAACCGCAGGAGCCTGCGGACTTTAACATTGTGGAGCTCACGGTACCTGGTTAGGGACCGACTTTGGGAGCTCCAGGCCATGGGGGCTTCGATCGCCTCAAAGCAAGGGCTTCGACAGCTGGCTGCGGGAGCATCAATCGCCCTGACTGCAGATGGTTCGACTGCCCCGACCACGGGAGAATAAAGAGGGAAGAATATTGGACTTGATTGCCTTACATCACAGTGAGGAATGTGGGGAATCCGCTGTGGAGGATGTTTATGTTAACTTTTATGTAGTTGTGTGTCTGGTTGCTTTTTTTAGTATAGCCGTATGGTAAATCAAATATCACTGTACCTTATTTGGTGCACATGACAATAAAAGACCTTGAACCTCGATGCAAAACACCATTGTTTTAAATGAAGAAATTATACAAATTACCAAAACACTAAATGCACATTGTGACCAATCAATAGAACCCAAAGCCCCAAGAAAAATTGTTATTGCAGGGAAAATTGCGACCACATTTTCTGAATTGCCCGTCCTTTAACATTTAGCATCCCTGGGAAAGAAAATATACGAGAGTAAAGGGCATCTTCTTCCTGAAGGTAGTGGCAAAATGAGAGTGTGGCCAGGGTGTGGGTCTTTGATGCCAATGGCTGCCTTTTCTCTGTTTTAATGAACATAGAACAATACCGCACAGAAAGGCCCTTCAGCCCAGAATTCCTGCCAAACATAATGCCAAGTTAAAATAATCTCCTCTGCCCTCGCATTATTCATATCAATCCATTCCAACTATATCCCTGCGCCCATCTAAAAATCTCTTAAATATCAGTATTAAAACTTCCTCCTTGCAGTGCATTCCAGGCACACACTACTCTGTAAAATACTTGCACCATACATCCCTTGTATACTGATCCCCTCTCACATTAAAACTACACCCTCTAGTCCTTGACATTTTTCACCGTGGGGAAAAAAGATTCCGACCATCTACGCTATCTATGCCCCTCATGACGTTATGTACTTCTATCAGGTCTCCCCTCAGCCTCCAACACTCCAGAGAAAAAAAATCTAAGTTGTTTGTCAAACTTCTTCTTATAGGTAATACCCTTTCATCCAAGCAGCAATTTGGTAAACCTCGACTACCTTCTCCAAAGCTTCCTTCCCACAAGGGGGCAATAGGTTATTGTCAATTATATGCTACATCAATTATATGCTCTCTCCATTAGACTTTCTACTTGTAATCTGCACATTTATCACTAAAAGGGAGCAAACCTAATACTTAGACATCATGAAAGCAAGATTAAATTATTGCAGTTTATGCAATGAATATGTTTTTTCCCCAAAATGCGTTGCCAATAATCCCCCCCCCCCCCCACCTTAAAAGTGTCCTTTACATATATGATTGTCTTTCTTTGTAAAGATACCGAAATTTGCAGATTATCCTTCACCAACAGTCCCATGAATGATCTTTCCTTACTTGATTTCCTAGATAATGGCCAGAAAGGAGTTTACATTGCTCAGGTTTGATATGATGTATGTACAGAATTCTGTGGCAGAATCATTGATCATGAGCAAAGATATCGGAAACAGACCATGAAAATCTTTTGCAAACGGTTGCAGAGCAACTAGATCAAGGAAAGGAAGTGTTTTCTCGTATTTGAACACTGCAGGATTTTGACAGTGCACTGGCAGGAGCTACAGGTGCAGTTGATGGCTGTGTGATGTATGTGTAATATAAATGCCAACGCCCCTTGAGGCCAAAAGCAGAAGCTGGCAAATGTGCCTGTGTCACGTCACTGAGGTCAGGTGACCTTCTAGAAGTTTCTGTTGGTTGCTCAGATTAAATATTTCTTACAAGATGGCGGATGTGTATTCATTGTCCTAGTCACAACAGGGTCTTACAGCGGACATTACAGCACCTTTCAGAAGCTCACAATCCTTGAGAATCCAGGCGCATGTGTTATCTGCTGAATCTCTGCTCCTCTGAAGAGTGGAGCCCCTCATCTCACTCCAAAGCAACATGCCCTGCACCAATCAAGCTTAATCACCTGCTATCCTGCACCAGTCTCATTCAAGTTGCAGCATTCCCTTATTCTTCCAACACCTTTCCACAATCAGCTATCCTAACCACCAACAAATCCAATTAGACCCTTTAGTTTGCACAAGTGCTGGTAGAGGTAGGTTCCTTCTACCATCAAACATTATTGGTGGCCTCAAAACACTACTGTACAAGGACTGAAATGATGAACTGCCTGTTCTGCATTCTTCTGGCATGCACAAGCAACATTTGCGTTAATCAAACCATGAATTCAGCCTGAACTGTATTTTAATCTAGATATGCACACGTGGAAACCAATCGATGACCAGACAACGGGGAGCATGAAACCCAACTAAATAGTCAAACTGAGGTAATACAATTAAACAGAGCAATTTGGACAAATTAAAATAACAAGCAATTCTACGACTCAAGAATTAATCATGTGGTCATGGGTTGCAATTCAAATCAGCTACAATTAAATGGTGGAGTAGACTCGACGGGTCAAATGGCCTTATTCTGCTCCTGTGACGTATGAATGTCAAAAAAGACAATAAGGGGCAAGAAAGTGACTGACCTTAGAATAGAGAGTAGCGTAGCCTCCCCCAAGATATTTGTCAGAATGCACAGTAATCCAAACATGCAAATAATTTCAAAAAAAAATGCAGCATCAATCAATGAAGTTCAATGAATCATGAATTTAAAGAAATCCACAATTAATAAGAAGAAATGCTACCAAGTTAGCAAAATAAATTAATGAGATCAGGGACAAATTTGACAAAAATAAACCAACCTAGATTAATACATTGAAAAGGCCTTTACACATTTAATTAAATAAACACCAGGGTTCAGTCAATAAAGTTAATCTAACACAGTGGTCTCAACTGGGAAAAGTAATTAAACGAGGATCAAGCTTCACTAAGGAAAATTAATTAACTGCAGATTGGGGGTTTGCTGGGGAAAATTATTTAAAATGATGGCTGTCCAGAGGCAAATCGTTTAGATTGTGGGATTGAAGCACCAGAAACTGCTTAACCAGCAGGTTTCCAATGGAGCTGTCAGGACTGGTAATTTTGAGTAGCAGATCCTCTGTAATGCAGGAGTGATCAGTCTGACAACAGCTGACAGAGTAGTGAGAAGGATGTTGGGGTAAATGGCAGTAGGGGAAGGATGCTGACCAGCGAAGAGGTCTTCCGAAAAGGACAGCCCAGCAACTGCAGAGGACTCCAGTGGTCAAGACTGGGAAAGAACAGTTAGAAGTGACTGGTTCTCTTAATCACAAGTGTTGGTGCATCAGTACATAGGAACGTAGAAAATAGGTGCAGGAGCAGGCCATTCGGCCCTTCGAGCCTGCACTGCCATTCAATATGATCATGGCTGATCATCCAACAGTATCCTGTACCTGCCTTCTCTCCATACCCCCTGATCCCTTTGGCCACATCTAACTCCCTCTTAAATATAGATCCCAGAAGAACTATACTCGCAAAAATAGCAAGTGAGGAAGCATAAATAATGCCAACTAAGGAACCCTAGAGATGAATCTATCATGAACATAATTATGTATTACAACTTTAAATCACCATTTTATTTCATGTAAGTAAAACTTTTAAAGTATTAAAATATTTTGCAGCAGAAGAATACGTGGCCATAATGTTTTGCACAAACCATTCTGCAAGTGAATGAGCCAATTGACGTTTAATCATCATTTTGTCTCTTTTTCACAGCTGCAGAAGCAAACAACATATTTTTTGGTATTAAAGTACTTTTGCATATTCAGAAAAACATACACTTTGATCACCTTTCTCCAATTGCTTAAGGGATCATTTTTTCCTTCATTGCATTCGGAGCAGAAGGGCAAGAAAATCAGGTGTGGAGGCAAATGCTTCAGGACAGCTGCAACAGATTTTTTTTTTTAAACAATCACTGCATATTTATGATCTGGGCTGGCAGATATATGGGATCATTTCATTCTCTTGTCTCTATTCACTATGTCATTGGGTAAGCCAGGAACGAGATCTATAGAGCAACAAGTACAACTGTGATTGGACAATCTGCAGAATTTGGATGAATGGCCTCCACTACATTTTCTAAAAATTCTCTAAAAATATTTGTGCAGTGCAGTCCTTGGAGCTTCTGCAATTGATCAATGCCCTTCTTGTCTTGCATGACTCAAAACACGTGTTCAACATCAAAGGTATCTCTTCATCCTTCTTTTGGCATTTCGGTCTGCAGGCCAGGACTTGGTAAAGGTCATGATACAATTCAAAACCAAATGTTTTGATAGACTTTAAACAATGAATTGACGACTATGGTATGAAAAAGTGTGGCTCGATCATACTTTAGTTGACCTTTTTGATCAGTTTACTAAAGAACTGAGGCTGTTAGGATGTTTAGCTTAGAGATACAATGAGGAAACAGGACCTTTGGCCCACGAGTCTGCGCCGACCAGCGATCCCCGCACACTAACACTATCTTACACACACTAGGGACAATTTACAATTTTACCAAGCCAGTTAGCCTGCAAACCTAGTGTGTGGGAGGAAGCCTGAGCACCCGGAAAAAACCCCACACAGGTCACAGGGAGAATGTACAAACTCCATATAGATAGCACCTGTACTCAGGATCGAACTCTGGTCTTTGGCGTTGTAAGGCAGCAACTCTACCACTGTACAAACTAATTTATCTGTGCAAAAATCTCACAAGTTTTGACACAGGAATCTAAAAGTCTTCTCGGTGGAAATGGGAACATGGAGAATTAGAAATCTTAAGTCTTTATATTGTGTGGAAATGCAGTATTTGCTTTTTTTCTTTCCCCCGATATTCATACATCTAAAAATCCATGATGTTGTTTATTTGTACCAGTCTTAATTCACATAACGAACCAATTATCTGGAAAAATCAAGACTGGATGCAAATATTTGCATTCCACTTTACTGGATAAATATCAGTCATAGTTCAGAAAATCATCAATAACATTGAAAGCAGAAGATATTCAATTCAGTCAGAGGGAATCTAATTCAGTGCATCTTTATTTAGATCATCCATAAATGCTTAAACAATTATTCCAAAGCTGCTTGGAGAATCCCTGGTGCAAGTTGCATGTACTCTAGATGGTTATTTTCTAAGCTACGCAAAACATTGCTTCAATTTAAAATGTCAACCACAACGATCCAGTTAAAAGAGGACACCGACAAAGTGAAATGAATCTATAGTCATTGCTTGCCACTCGTGCCTAACAATAAACATCTCCAACATGAAAAATATCTAACCTGATGACCTTGATAATAAACAGATGTACAATTTATTTGCTATCAGGGCGGCACGCTGGTGGAGCGGTAGAGCTGCTGCTTTACAGTGTTAGAGACCCGGGTTCGATCCTGATTATAGGTGCTGTCTGTATGGAGTTTGTATGCTTGCCCCATGAACTGCGTGGGTTTTCTCCGGGAGCTCTGGTTTCCTCCCACACTCCAAAGAAGTACAGGTTTGTAGATTAACCCTCTGCCAAATAGATAATATTGCACGGTAGACACAAAATGCTGGAGTAACTCAGCAGGACAGGCAGCATCTCTTGAGAGAAGAAATGGGTGACCCTTCTTCAGACCGATGTAATGGTCTAGACCCAAAACGTCACCCATTCCTTCTCTCCAGAGATGCTGCCCGTCCTGCTGAGTTACTCCAGCATTTTGTGTCTACCTTCGACTTAAACCTGCATCTGCAGTTCTTTCCTGCAGATAATATTGCACTTTGTACAAATAACCCAGGTCCCTGGCGCTGTAAGGCAGCATCTCTCCATCTGCGCCACCCGGTGCCACAGGTCAAAATCCTGGAACCCCCGACCTAACAACAACAAAGAAATTCCTCCAACACACAATTGTTAAAACTACAGTTCAAGGTGGTCGATCAGCACAAGTGTCTAAAGGGAGATTAGGAATAGCCTTGGCAATGACTCTCACAGCCGGTGACAGAATTAAAATGTCAGTGTTATACTTGCTTCTTTATTGTGATCAATAAATGTAATAATATAAAAAACAGTTGGCAATCTATCCAATTTATTTTATGGGGAAAATAGATGGGTAAAACAAATAATTCTAGCTCTCTCCAATGGCAAAGAAGATTATGACAATTTAAACTCAATCTTGAGTGGATGCAGGTTCACAGCACACACCTCTTTAAATTTCAATCAGATCAACCACGAACCCATTAATAACGTGGAAAACATGCTCCAGACTGGTGCCCGATGCATTATTAAACACCATCAGTTCTGAGTTTAACAAGCAAGTGAAATGTTTTACCCAAAACCAAATGCAAACTGAAAATAGGGTTCCATTCCAACAGTGGATGAGCATTTAAATTAATACAGAAATTTAGTGTTTTAAAAAACTGTTCAGGTAACAAATTGGCATGCAGCCAGGGAAGGAATTGAGAATGCTATTATTGGAGTTAGAGGGAAGTTTAAAAAAATATATAGGCAGCCAACAGTATATAAAAATCGAAAATAGAAACCAAAATGACATTCTTCAAGAGAGTTAATGGAGCATAGCTCCCATGAAAATGAACAGAAGCCATCGAAACAAATTTCAGCAGCACAACTGAAGGTTTAACATAATAAAGGCATTTCCTTTATGTACATTAGATGGTCAATTGTGATTGAAGGGGATAATGGAGTGAGGACATATAAAATTAGTAGCTTGTGATCAGAGGGAGTCTGATAATGGTCTTGGTTTGGGGAAGTGAGTCACAACCAGATGTGAGTATAAAGGAACCATCCTAATGTACATTTAGTATAAAGGTGATATAGGTTAGAAAGACAATACTTCAAAAGCTGCAAACTTGTTCAGATAGGATCCCTTTAAATGTTAAGAAATCAGGCCTATCAAATCCCTTAGCAACACTTCATGCACAAATGGACAGCTCTTTCCAGAGACCAAACAAGCAACATCCAAAATTAATCCAGTGCTCATGGATATTGGATAACTTTGGCACTCTATCCTGCATACAGAGGTGCACAACCTGTCCTTTCACCTCTTCCTTCACCAACCACTATCCAGAGACCTAAACAGTCCTTACAGGTGAGGCAGAGATTCGCCTGCACCTCTTCCAACTTGGTCAATTGCATTCGATGTGAGTGACATCACCTGTGTACATTGGCAAGACCAAGCATAGATAGGTGACCATTTTACAAAGCATCTGTGCTCTGTCTACATTGGTCAACTTGAGCTCCCAAATGCTTGTCATTTTCACTCTCTCTCCAACTCCCACACTGACTTGTCTGTCCTCTGCCTTCTCCATCCTAAACTGGTAGAACAACACCTCATATTCTGCATTAGGTTGTTACAACTCAATTGTATGAATGTTTATTTCTCCACTATTGGGTAACCCCCATTCCAACCCAACTCCCAGCATTCTCTTCCCACAGACACTCACCCATCAACCCAACTTCAGCTGCCCATCATCCCCACCCATCCGGCTCCACATAACCAACAAGCCTTTAGACCACTTACCTCACACACCCACATCCCCACCCTCAAAGCTATATACCATTGGAAATCTTGCACTCTCAGTCCTGTTGCAGGATCTCAACCAGAAACAATCACCATCAATTTGCCTCCACAGATGCTGCCTGACCTACAGCACTCCTCAAAAACGTTGATTTTTGCTCCAGATTACAACATGTGCATTCTTATGTTTCTGCAATACAATCAATGCATCGGCTTTCTGCAGGCTCGTGTAATTCCCCACACACTCTTTTTTTTGAGTACTGAGTATTGCAAGGGAAATTACATCAAGTTGTCCCAGCATTACTATCCAGTTCATTCCCGGCAATGCTGGACTTGCACAAAGGAACACCATACATCCCAAAACAGAACAATTAAATTCCTACTTGCAGCAGCACAACATATATGGAAAAATATTACTCTAAAACCTATAATAAACAAAATAAAGGTTCAGGATACCCATAATACACACAACACACACACTACTATACATATATACTATGTAAATATATACACACAAAAACAAATAAACAAACAATAGCAGTGCAAAGACAAAAATAGCCCCCAAATCTATGCAGTTCAGAGCTTGTTTACAGGTTGTAGTGTTCAATAACTTAATGGTTGTAGGGAACTACATTAGGATTGCACTTGCCTTGAGTCCTTCAAACACTGAATTCCTCACAATGGTATCCGTTAACACAGTCCAATTTCCCATCCAACCCACCAATAACATTCCTGATCCTATGATATCAGGTTGACCAACTCATCATCCCTGGATATCATTCGCTCATTAGGCCCTCTTGCCCACTGATTATAGTCCTGTTCCACTGATCAAGCTCTATGAAAGAACTATCTCCCATACTATGACAAAGACTCGATCGCCATCTCACCCTCACCCCATGTCTTGACACCCCCAGAGAACAGAACTGCAGCATCCCCTGCCTTGCTCATTAATCAGAGTCCAGGGCACGATCATAATTCTATGAGAGCAACGGCACTATTTCCCTCACAATACGACTTCTCCCTGCTGCAACCACTCTGGTGAAGAATTGCAAATGGTTAGTCATGGAAGAACTGCTGCACTGCAAGGTGCTCTCTTTCAAACAAAACCATCAAGTGCCCCAGTCGATCTATATGGATTTGTGCCAGATAACTGATAAAACTATCCTTTGAAAGGTTTCAGATGATATGCCGGCCAGCAAATCAGTCAACAATCAACTTATTGCTGACATACACCATTATTGCTGTATAAAAGCAAAATTCACTACTCTTCAAAAACATGCAAGATGTCCTGAGACGACCTGGAAATATGAATAACATTACTTAAATAACAACTTTCATTTTCATCAAATCTAAGATTCATCCATGCCTTTATCTTCTAAAGTATCCACCACTGAGGTAGCGGGCCATGGATTTTCTCATCCATGCATCATTGCACTGATTAATGACGATGGATTGATGGAAACGGTAACCTTCCAAGTTCAACATCATAGCTTTTGCTTGCACATCTATTCCTCAAGATAAATTTCATAATACTGCTAATTGATTGAGTGGGTTACAGAATTATAATAATAACTTTTAGTGTCCTGCCACTGTAAGCTATTCTAGCTGTCAGCTTCACAACCAAAACTCTGATGGATAGGATGTCTCCAGGGAAATACAAGGTACACTGAGGAAAACGTCAATGCTTTTATTTCAGCGCTAGAAATACCAGTCATCACGCTAAAGTGGAGAGGTGGACTTTTATTAGGGCTGAAGGCAGCCACAAAGTGACACCCAGTAACTCCGAATTGAAGTCCACACCTGCTACTACTTGCGACCCAAAATGCTAACACACTCTAAAAGTACCACAAGTCTTTCCTTGCATTGGATCTCAGTAAAATTTACCCCAGTTTTGATTTGGGAAATTCATGCCAAAGTGCCAAATCAGTATAATATATGCAATAAGAGAGTAGATGATCAAAATTAGGAAGTTAAATATCTTTAAAGAAAGACTCAATGTCAGAGGCACAGCACAAAATTGTGCTGCAGATATTACGTTCCCTAAAATATTGACAAACATTTCAAACTGTATCAAACTTACAAAAGAATACCCAAAAGTGTTTTCCCCTCTCTAAGTCTTTAGATGAAACAGAAGCCTGAACAATATCATGTTGATCTATTTCAATTGTTCTTGGTTTTACTCTCCGATATAATGAAAATAGGTTTTGTGCAATGTAGAAAGGACCTGCAGATGCTGGTTCATACCAAAGATAGACACAAATTGCTGGAGTAACTCAATGGGTCAGGCAGCATCTCTGGAGAAAAGGATGAGTGACCAGTGGATACGTTAGTCCATTGGTTTTGAACTCAGAATATTGCAGTATTGAAGATCACAGCAATGACTGTGCCCAACTGTTCACCTCACTTACTAGTCCTGGATTTTGAGGCAAGGTGAGATTGGTGCTGTAATCCGCAATTACTCAGAGAAGAGATGAGGTCAGCAGCATTTTTTTAATTCACTGTCACGCTACTAAGAAATGAATCGTTTCAACCTTTATTCTTAATATAAATCAATCCTTGTACTATTTTAATACCTTAAGCCATTTTTCCCCTGCATTCTGATCATGTGGCACTTTAATTACTGTCAGCATGAAAATTTTAAGTACACAGGTTTGTACAATTATAAGTATCTTTGCTTAATTATATTAAAAATAACCCATCCAACGAAGTTCCACTGCAAGTTACAGAGCTGATAGAAACACTATTAGTGAAAAAGCTGAAATCCTGACAGGCCCTTAAATACATAAACTATACTTTAATGCCAGGTCATTAGATTTGACAAAATATGGCATTGCAATGAAAGCTGATGTTAATCCAACGCAGAGGCAATCCCAGCATTTTAATAGGGAACAGCCAAAACCTTTTTAAGAAAAGCAAAAAACCTCATGAAAATATGAAATGGCATAGCTTTACCAGTTCATGTTATAAGAGCAGAATTAGGCCATTCTGCCCAAGTCTACTCCGCTATTCAATCATGGCTGATCTATCTTTCCCTCTCAACCCCATTCTCCTGCCTTCTTCCCATAAACCCTGACACCCGTACTAATCCATCAATCTCCGCCTTAAAAATATCCATTGACTTGGCCTCCACGGCTGTCTATGGCAATGAATTCCACAGATTCACCACCCTCTGACTAAACAAATTCATCCTTTAGCTTTTGTACTGATTGTGGTCTGTAGAAGCTTTACCAAAGTAGAGGAAGTGCCTGTTGTATATCTCAGAAGCATGTTGGAGGAATGGGATCATTGCTGCCAAGTAGACAATAAGATTTGTGCTGCATTTGAGATGTTTTTATCTTCCCCCAAATGTTTCATTTCTCATATGACCAAAGGCTTTTTTGGCACATGGAAGGCGATAATGAATTTCATCACTGTCAGCTTACATTAAAAAAAACTGCTCCACAAAAATAAATGCTCCATTCACCCCACCACCCCCTCTTCGGCAAGGTTCCATCATGGACCTTGGTTGTCAGATGGTGGCGGCTCATGGTGGGCAGAGGACCTTTGTTCTGTTTCTGTTACATGCAAGGCCTATTCTATCTGTTGCTTCAGTGAATTAATCAGCAATGACTTGGGAACTCAGCCTGTGAGTATGTAAGAATCACTAGCATTTTGTACTTAGATGACGAGAGTCAATATGACCTTGGGTCTGGAGTGAAGCTATGCCGGGTGAATCACTGGAGCCAAAATAACGAGAGCTGTTGGAGAAACTTAGCAGGTCAGGCAGCATCTGTGGAGAAAAATGGACGAGTTGACATTTTGTTTTTTTGCACGTTCATCTGGACCGAGAGTAAAGGGGAATTAGCCAGGATACTGAGTTAAGGGAGAGGAGTGGTGCAAGAGCAGGCAAGCGGTAGGTGGATGCAGGTGATGAGGGATTGATGGGCAGATAAGTGTCAATTGGAGGAGGGAAGGAGATAACAGCAGAGGAAGGAGAGTGAGAAGTGGAGAGCAAAAGACTGCAAATTCTGAAAAGTGTGGAATTTTTTTTATACCAATTGGGTGTTGAGAAAATTATGCTGCAATTCATTTTGACACCAGCACCAACTTGTGTACAATTGATCTAAATTATCTATCACACAGGTGTTAAGTTTTGTACAGGATAATTATGCCAAATGCCTTCACTTTGTGGACCCATTTTCCCAATCCATTTTCAAATCATAGCATACAAAATTATCACTTTGCAAAAAATGTCAGAACCAGAACAACAATAATAGCAATTATATGTCAAAGATAGGTTTTAGGACCAATATATAACTCACTTCTGCCTGAACTTCAAAGAAGTTGGACATTTTTAGTCAACTGTTCATTGTTATTCTCATCAAGCACATCCCCTCTGACACAGTAAAACTTGTCCTTCCAGGAAAAGAAAACATATTGTACGCAATTCAGCGATCAAAAGAAAATGTTCCTCTAAGACTCTGTTATAGATCAAAAGAATAAAAGCACTGATCCGTTATATTTTCCCTTTAAGCTAGAGGCCAGGATAGAGGTCAGAATAGATACAAGTAAATAACTACCTGTCATTTCCACCACCTCTGGTAATGGTGTTATTAAATCCTGCACAGTCCAAAGAGAACAAGTTGCACATGAACGACTCCCAATTAGTTACAGTATGAGCTAATAATAAAAAAAGGTTTTGTGCACCAGGGTGGTCAAAGTCCTTACTATGCAAGATATGAAGGTGATACTTAAGAGCCTGTAAAGTTAGAGATATTCATGACAACTGACCTTCTTTAACTAAATTACACCCTTAAGCTGTTTATTTTTTAATGTTTAATTTTAGATTAGAGATACAGCGCGGAAACAGACCCTTCGGCCCACCGGGGCCGTGCCGACCAGCGACCCCCACACATTAACACTATCCTACACACACTAGGGACAATCTGTACATTTACCAAGCCAATTAACCTACAAACCTGTACGTCTTCGGAGTGTGGGAGGAAACCGAATATCTCAGCAAAAACCCACGCAGTTCACGGTGAGAACGTACAAATTCCATACAGACAACACCCGTTGTCGGGATCGAACCCGGGTCTCAGGCGCTGTATTCGCTGTAAGGCAGAAAATCTACCGCTGCGCCACCATGGTGAAATATTTCAACAAAGACTCCCAAAGCCAACTGCATCCCCTCTCATATCAGGCAAGACAAAAACAAAGGACATAGGACATTTATCGTCACATACACCAATTGGTGCGGTGAAATTTGAGTTACCATGCAGCACAGAAATAAGATAACACAACATTTTAGAATTTAACATAAAAGATAAAAAAAATCCCCCCCCCACAGCGGAATCAACGTTTCCCACTGTGAGGGAAGGCACCAAAGTTCAGTCCTCTTCCTCTGTTCACCCATGATCGGGACCTATCAGAAGCCTCCCCGGCCGCCGCTATGGGGCCCGATGTTTCAGGCCCTCGAACGGAGGAACGCTCTCAGTGACCCAGAGCCACCAAATCGGCCGCTTCGTACCGGAGACCACGGCTTCCGAAGTCCACAGGCCGAGCTGGGTGGAGATCCAACACTGGCGACCTTGGCGAGAGATCCCAGGGCTCCGCGATGTTAGAGTCAGCGCCGTCAGCGGCTAGAATGTCAGTGCCGCCAGCGGCTGGAAGCTCCGCGGACCATAGCTCTACGGTGTCAAAGTCGGCAGTCCCAGCACTCCGGAGCTCCAACATGGCGACCCCGGTAAGGCATCGCTCGCTCCTCGGTGGAATCCAGTGCTGCGCCACTGCTGCTGAAGCTGAGGCTCTGGCCGTTCCCCGGCATGAAAGGCTGCGCCAATCCAGGTGGTAGGCCGCGAGGAGGGGGGGTGGGGGGGGGGGGGGGCGAAGATGCGGCTCGGAGAATAGTCGCGTCCTCGCCCAGGAAGTGACTAAGAAAACGGTTTCCCCCTCTCCCCACATAAAAAAAGACTGAAAGACCTTCAAAAACAAAACTTTAAAACAGACAAAAAATAACAAAAAGAATGAAAGGTCAGACAGCTGCAGGCTAGGCAGCCACACTCGATGGCACCACCACTCGTGTGCGTACAGACACAGAAGTGTGAAAATGCATACCTCAAGATTGAGGAACAGTTTCCTCCCAGCTGCTATCAGGCAACTGAACCATCCAATCACCAAGTAGAGTGGTCCTGACCTACCATCTCCCTCATTGGAGACCTTCGGATTATCTTTAATCAGACTCTACCTTGCTAAACGTTATTCTCTTATTCTGTATCTATACACTGCGGTTGGCTTGATTATAACCATCTATAGTCTTCCACTGGCTGGATAGCACGCAATAAAAAATATTTTCACTGTACCTCTGTACACATGACAATAATAAACGAAACCAAATAATTTAAGGTTATAATAATCACTAATGAATTGCCAATGACTTGATGGAGTCTCATATTTAAACTGAGTTGAAATCTGTGTTGTAATATTGGAAAACATTTTTTTTCTAAATCAACAATTAAAATGGCATCCAAGACAGGTTAGGAAAATCATATTCAGGTAAAATGAATGTCAAGAACAAACTAAACAATAATGAAACACCGCAGCTGATTAACGCCACACGAGAAAAAGGTAAAGAAAGTCAAGTATCTATTGTCATATGCATATATTTGGTGGAAACATGGAAAATAGGTGCAGGAGGAGGCCATTCGGCCCTTCGAGCCAGCATTCATTGTGATCATGGCTGATCGTCCCCAATCAATAACCCGTGCCTGCCTTCTCCCCATATTCCTTGATTCCACTAGCCCCTAGAGCTCTATCTAACTTTCTCTTAAATCCATCCAGTGATTTGGCCTCCACTTCCATCTGTGACATGGAATTCCACAAATTCACAACTCTCTGGGTGAAAAAGTTTTTTCTCACCTCTGACTTAAATGGCCTCCCCTTTATTCTAGGACTCGCCCAACATTGGGAACATTTTTTCCTGCATCTAGCTTGTCCAGTCCTTTTATAATTTTATATGTTTCTATAAGATCCCCCTCATCCTGCTAAACTCCAGTGAATACAAGCCTAGTCTTTTCAATCTTTCCTCACATGACAGTCTCGCCATCCCAGGGATCAATCTCGTGAACCTACGCTGCACTGCCACAATCACAAGGATGTCCTTCCTCAAATTAGACCAAAACTGTACACAATACTCCAGATGTGGTCTTACCAGAGCCCTATACAACTGCAGAAGAACCTCCCTACTCCTATACTGAAATCCTCTTGTTATGAAATATGGTGAGATAGTTACAATGAGAAAATCTTACGCAGTAGTATCGCTTGCTCAGACTCAAAACACACAATAACAAATTATCCAAGACAGCAAAAAGAAAAATTGCAAAATTGAAAATCATACTTTAGTGTAAAATCACAATTGGAAAACAAGTGCATGGATATGCAAAAGGTGGTCCATGATGTTCCATTCCAGGATTAGACTTGCACAGATCAGTTCAAGACCTGATGGTTATAGGAAATTAGCTGCTCCTGAACGCGTTAACGTGGGACTTCAAACTTTTGTACTAACTGTCTGATGGAGCAATGAGAAGAGGGCATGGTCTGGATGGTGAGGATCCTTGAAGATAGACTCCACCATCTTGAAGCAGTGTCTCATGTTGTGGGGAAGGTCTCGCTCATCATCGGGGTCGATTGGGACACGTCCACCACCATCTGCAGCCACTTGCGTTCCTGTGCTGCTGAGTTGCTGTACCAGACCATGAAGTCAGGATATTTTCTCAGTGCATCTGTCAAAGTAGTTTGTTGGAGTAATAGTACTCCAACAAACTACTTCAACAGATGCACGGAGAAAATATATTGACTTAATGTCCCATGTCACAATGCTGAATCTCATTGAACTTCAAAGAACATAGAGGCACTGAGATGTCTTATTCATGACTACCTCTGTGCTGGGCTCTGTACTTGCCATCCAAGATATTATTCCCCAGGAATTTGAAACTACTAACTTTCTCTACTGCTGGCCCACCAACAAATAATGTAACATGATCTCACAACTTCCCCTTTCTGAAGTAAACAATTAGTCCCTTGGTTTTGGACATGGTTTTTGTTCCTTGGTCATTGAGTGAGAGGTTGATGTTGTTGCAGCATTAATCAAACCAAATATTTGATAACTCTCCTATACGCCGACTCGTCACCACTTGTGGTGGTTCGGCCAACAACAGTGGTATTGCTGGTGAATTTGAAGATGGCATTAGAGCTATGCTCTGTTGCACAATCATGTGTGTAACGAGATTAGAGCAGAAGGATAATCATACAGCATTGATGTACAACCGTGTTGCTGTTCAATGAGGAATAGATGTGGTTTCTGAGCTGCACTGATTGTGGTCCGCAGATGAGGAAGTCAGGGATCTATTTGCAGGGAGATGTACTCTTGGAGCTTGGTGGCAAGTTTGGAGAGGATGATTCTGTTGAAAGCTGAACTGAAGTCAACAAGGAGCCAGACGTTTGTGTTTCTGTATCCAGATGGTCCAGAAGAGTGGAGAGCCAGTGAGACAGCATCTGCTGTTGACCTGTTATGGCGACGAGCAAATTGAAGCAGATGCAGATCACCTCTCAGGCAGAGGTTAACTCGTACCACAACCAACCTCTCGAAGTACTTCATTGCGATGGATGAATTCGCTCCTGTACGGTAGCACATATGTTAAGAAAGTGGGCAACAGTCGACATCAAGGCAGTAGGTAATAGAGGTACCAGGATAGAACCATGAAGTTAAATTAAAAAGGAAATAAAACTTCGGAGTCACGTGAGTGACTACGTGAAGAGCCCGCCTCACGCTGGTAACGGCTTGACGTCAACGCTGACGGCGAAAGGAGGAGCTGCGGTAAGGAGCAGCTCCTCGCAGCGGTCGGAACGGCCCGCAGGTAAGTGAAGTTACATCGGGGCGGTTTTGAAGTTACGCTGGATGGCTCCAGCATCGAAAGTAAAAGTAAAAAATTAGACGTTAACGTGCTGATTGAGCACAGATAATTTTAACAAAAATGGAGAAATCGGGAAAGAAGGTTTCGCGGGTGAAGAGAGCCTCCCGGGGTGAAAGTAAATATACGGGACGCGAAGCTAGAGTGGACCCGGTTCCGATACCGCTGGCCACTGATTTACCCGATATAGAATTTCCAGATTCTCCGGAAATTATAACCACGGAGGAAAATGCTCCTAAGAAAAGCAAAAAGAAAACTGTGAGGCCCGTGGTTTCTGATGATTCTGATTCTGAAAGACCTCCAGACAATAAAACTATGTGGCTAAAAATGGAGCATATGGAGAAAGTTCTCCAAACTATTATGAGACAAGGGTCACAGTACCCACATGAATCCCAAAAAATCCCTGAGGGGTTTGAATATGATGAATATGGCTGTGGGCCATGTTGGGAATATGATACTCCAGACCCACGATTTGGGCTGGAAGAAGTCTCATGGGATGATATCCCGATGGAATTAGGGCTGCAGAAGGCAGACCCTGCTGAAGTTGAAATGGCTTTTGAAAGCACGCCACAAAGTAAAAAGAAAAGGCTTGATGTGCCTGGGATAGCACAAGTTTTTGCTATACCCGAAGGAAGTGGTGAGGCTATGGAAGAAAGCCTAGCTGCCAATATAAATTATATGGTATCTCACCAGCTTCATAATACTGTGATGAATGAATTATCAGAATTATATAAAGCACCAGGCAATTGTGCCTCATTGGAAGTGCCTACGGTGAATCCGATGGTATGGGCGTCTATGACTCCAAGTATGAGAGCCCAAGAAGTGAAATTTCAAAAGGTGCTAAAATTATTTTTCTGCTGCCATTACGGCATTTGGCAGGCAAATGGAGAATCTGGAAATGGACAAGATTCAAAAAGATACTTTGGGCTTATTGTGCAATTCGTTTTATGAGATCAATTGCATGAGGAAAATGGCGATTCGGCCCATATTTCACCCTAGATATGCAAGCCTGTGTCAAGAAAGTGGAGTTCAAGCTCCTGGGTATTTGTTTGGAGAAAATCTGCCGAAACAGCTGAAACAGTTGGATGAAGAAGCTAAATATTTTAGCACTATTAAGCCTTTTGTCTTTGGACAAAGAAGAGGGTTTTCGGCCCGAAGGGGTTTTGATTTTCGTTATAGAGGCAGAAATTTGTCACGAAAATATTATCGTGCTGCGCAGGCCAGTGCTTCCCTGCATTCGGGAAAGAGGAGACCATCACGCTCTTATGGAGAGGTACTAAAGACTTCTATCCTTAAAGAAACTGTGGATGAATCTCCAGTTGGAGGGAGATTGCAAAAGTTTTATAATGCCTGGCTTAATATTACTTCTGATCGATTTATATTACAAGCAGTTTCGGGAGCTATTATTATTTTTAAAGAAGGGGTCAATCCTCCTGTACAGAATAAACCTGCTTATGCTTATGTGTTTTCTCCAGAAGAAAGAATGGAGATTAATGTGGAAATTGACAAATTATCCGGAAAAGGGGTAATTGAAAAAACTTGTGAACATAAGCATCAATTTGTCTCTAATATATTTCGCAGAGATAAGAAAGATGGTGGTTGTAGAATTATTCTAGACCTTACAGATCTAAATAAGTTTGTAGAATACAAACATTTTAAGATGGAGACATTCAGTACTGCAAAATATCTGATTTCAGCAGGTTGTTATATGGCTAAGATTGATTTGAAAGACGCCTATTATTCTGTAGCAATTCATCATCTTTTTCGGAGATACTTAAAATTTTATTGGCAGGGGCAATTATGGCAGTTCAAAGCTTTACCAAATGGATTGAGTTCGGCTCCTAGACTCTTTACAAAACTGTTGAAACCAGTTTTAGCCCAATTAAGAGCACAGAAACACATTGTAATGGCTTATCTGGATGATATTCTGATTATTAACGATAGTCAAGAGTCAGCTGAGCACTCAATTTCAGTTACTAAAGCTTTGTTTAAAGAGCTTGGATTCTTAATTCATCCAATTAAGTCCCAGCTGCAGCCAGTTCAATCAATTAATTTTCTGGGGTTTGTAATTAACTCAGTGACTATGTTAGTTACTTTGCCAGCGAAGAAGGCAAATGATATTTCGCAAATGTGTAATTACCTCATTCACAAACCTTATCCCTCCATCCGAGAAGTGGCAAAAGTCATTGGTACACTGGTGGCAGCATTTCCGGCAGTGGAATTTGGGCCATTACATTATCAAAATCTTCAAAGGGACAAAGTAAGGGCTCTTAAAGATAAGGCAGGTCACTTTGACAGGCCTATGCAATTAACAAGGAAAGCAATATTTGGAATTGCAATGGTGGGTTGAAAATGTCCCACAAGCTGCTAAGAATATCATGATTAAACAGCCTGAAATGGTTTTACAAACAGATGCTAGTGCTCTCGGATGGGGGGCCACAGATTTATCCTCCAGTTGTGGAGGTAGATGGAAAACTGAAGAACAAGTGTTTCTCCAAGAGTATGGTATTAACTATTTGGAATTATTGGGAGCCTTTTATGGGCTTAAAGCATATTGTTGTGCTAAACAAGGTCTGCATGTGTTAATACAGTTGGACAATAAAACGGCTGTGGTTTACATTAATCACATGGGGGGAGTTAGATCAGTATCATGTGATTGTCTGGTCAATGAGATATGGCAATGGTGTATTGGTCGGCAGATATGGATTTCAGCAAGCTATATTCCAGGTAAGGACAATGTGGTAGCAGATGAAAGGTCCAGGATTTTTAAAGATAATACGGAATGGATGCTTAAGCCAGCAATATTTAAGAATATTGTTAGAACATTTGGGTTGCCAGAAATTGATTTGTTTGCATCCAGGCTTAATCATCAATTGCCTCATTATGTGTCTTGGGAACACGATCCGGACGCAGTTGCAGTAGATGCGTTTTCATTACACTGGGGAAAGATGTTCTTTTATGCTTTTCCACCATTTGCTCTGATTCAGAGATGCTTGAAGAAAATAGAGCAAGATTCAGCTTCCGGATTGTTGGTAGTGCCAAATTGGCCAACTCAACCTTGGTTCCCAGTTATGCTGAATATGATTAAAGAACCGTATATGCAGATTCCTAACTGTAGTGATATCTTGACTAATCCAGTAACAAATGAAGGTTACCCATTATATGCATATATGAATTTGTTAATCTGCAGGTTTTGACCAGACCACTACAGGAACTGGGATTGTCGGACCAAACTTTGGCAGTTATTGGCGCATCATGGCGAGATAGCACACAAAAACAATATATGACACATATTAAGAAATGGGAAGAATTTTGCACACAGTCAAATATTTCTGATGATTCTGTGAATGTTACTCATGTTTTGGAATTCCTTGCCAATTTGCACTTTGGGCAACATTTAAGTTACAGTGCCATTAACACTGCACGCAGTGCCTTGTCGTCCTATTTAGGACTTATGACTGATGAGAAATCAATTGGGTCGCATCCATTGATATCACGATTCATGAAAGGAATTTTTCACATGAATCCGCCAAAACCTAGATATACAGAAATTTGGGATGTGAGCATTGTACTTGCTCTACTTAGAGAATGGACTCCAATTGAAGGTTGCCATTGGATAGGTTAACATTGAAATTGGTCATGTTAATGTCACTGGTCTCAGCTCAAAGAGTGCAAACTTTACAAATGTTGCGTTTAGACTGTATGCATGTGACTACAGATAACGTTGTCTTCTATGTTTACGATCTGATCAAACAAAGTAGACCAGGGAGATCTGGAACAAAGGTAACCTTTCAAGCTTTTCATATTGAGCCTGCTTTGTGTGTGGTTAGACATTTGAACCAATATATTAAAGTTACGGACACTTTTCGAGGAAACGAAAAGACATTACTGCTTACGCACAAAAAGCCACACACAAAAGCTTCAGTTCAAACTATCTCAAAATGGTTGAAACAGGTGTTGGTTTTAGCGGGAGTAGACACTGATGTCTTCAAATCTCACTCCACCAGGGCGGCAGCTACGTCCGCGGCGAAGGGGCGGGACGTACCTCTCGAGCATATTTTAAAAATCGCAGGGTGGAGTAAAGAAGAAACTTTTTCAAAGTTCTACAACAAACCTGTTCACACTATGACAAGCTTTGGACACGCGGTGTTGGGAGCACTATAATCACATGCTTTGTTTGCTATTAATTGCTATTAATTGCTATAATCAGTTGTGTAGTCACTGATATCTTTTGTCACTTGTAATCATTTTCCCTCGAATTTAAGGAGGGTATTATATGGTCTTTCAACCATTAAAAAAGTCAATTGTGAAAAGATCTAACATTTGTCTGCTTTCTCATGTATGTGTTTACTTAGCCGGACTGTCGTACGGATTAATTCTACGACATAAAAAACACAGAAAGCTTTAAAAAATCTTCACGTAGTCACTCACGTGACTCCGAAGTAAAATAGTAAGATTAAACGAGAACTCACCTGTTCGAAGTTTTGATCGTTATTTTACGAGGAGTTACGATGAGGGATTACGTGCCCTCCACTCCCACCCTCGTAAAATAAATGATCAAATGGTAGTTCTAAGTCTTTTTATGAGCCTTACTATGTTACTCCGGCTTTGGTGTTCTGTGTTTTTCATGCCGCTGCTTTGAAGTATGCCGTTACCAGCGTGAGGCGGGCTCTTCACGTAATCCCTCATCGTAACTCCTCGTAAAATAACGATCAAACTTCGAACAGGTGAGTTCTCGTTTAATCTTACTATTAAAAAGGAAATAAAACAAAGTAGTATATTCTACATGCAGAAAGGCTAACTGGTTGAATAAAATTTCAAAAAGAGATGGTTGGCTAAAATAATGCTTAATGATTGGTCAGTTGAAAGTTGGAAGGTAAGAAATTGCAAAAGCTTCGAACAAATATTCTCTTTTATTTGTCTTTTTTATTTAATTATAGTACAAAGTCTGAGAGCAAAATAGGAGGAGCATAAAACAATTTTAATTGAAAGATAATACCTGGCACAAAATATCATAATACTTGAAAAAGAATAATCTAAACAAGATGATCACAGTGGCACAGCAGTAGAGTTGCTGCCTTACAGCGCCAGAGACCCGGGTACCATCCCGGCTTTGGGTGCTGTCTGTACAGAGTTTGTACGTTCTCCCCATGAGCTCGTGCGTTTGCCCCGGGTGCTCAGGTTTCCTCCCACACTCCAAACACGTACAGGATTGTAGGTTAATTGGCTTCAGTAAAAATTGTATCGCTGGTCAGTGCGGACTCGGTGGGCCGAAGGACCTGTTTCCGTGCTGTATCTCTAAACCAAACCAAAGTGATGTCAGAAAACAAAAACAGGGTCACTAATTGTATAATTCATCAAATAAATCAGAATAAAAGCAAATCGTATACAGGAGTGGTATCAAGAGGGTCTGTATTACAAAATAGAGAGGTAATGCTAAATGCCGACTGAACCATGCTCAGACCACCCTGTATTTATTTCTGGTTGTCATGTTGTATACAAAAAAGGAAAGAGGAACAAGAGCGGGGAGAATATCTTTATAAGGGTAAACTAACGAAATGGTGAATGGGGTCGGTCTCTTTTCATTAAACGGCTTAATATGGGCTTCCAGAATAAAACTGTTAGATAACAGACCTCAGTTTTATTTAGAATTTGCAAAGTTAATGAGAACAGCTTGCTTCTCTCGGAGCAGCCTATATATACAGTGCAAATTGTCACTGGTGTTCTCATGAAACAAATGCTTGGTACAAATTCAAAGAAATATCAGTTGGTACCAGCCACAAACAAACTTTGAGAAAACTAATTGAAACACTCCTAATGGCGACAGAAGACCATTTGAGTGGATGAACGAAAAGACACCCTGCCAAAGTACCAGTTAGTGGGCAAGACAGAACATCTCTGGCAAGAAGCTGGAGTCGGGATACTTGATGTCCAGCAAATATTTATGTATTCCTTTTAAGGCTGTTTTTCCATCCAAACTTTTGAAATAAGCAGTCGTCTGTGATAAATCAATCCCAAAACTGAAGAAAATATGGTTTATTTATATTGTGTGCAACCACAGATGTAAAATGCACCATCACAAAAAATAGCACAAAGCTTTCAGCAGATGAAGGAATATGCAGGGACCTTCAGTAACCTCTTTTCCATCTCTTAGAGCTAGGGGCCTCCAGCTTCAATCATTGCCGTTAGCTCCCAACAGGGAAGACCGCAAGTGTGTAGAACACTTCTGCTATAACGCATCTTGAAACAAATTTAAGGATATGCTCATTTTGTACTTCCTGTCATTAAAATTTTCAACCAAAAGCAGAATAAAACCTGGTATTATTTTTAAAAAGCATGCATTTTCCGAGAGAGTATTTTTGTTGGCTCAGCTTTGATATTTGAACTAATCATCTTTAAACTTGTTTTTTTCCTGCTGGTCTTATCATAAATGGATAGCAGTGGGTGTACATGCCAAAGCTGGTGAAGAGGTCTTTGAGGCAAAGGGCTGCCCTGTGTCTATCAGATAATCTGCATTTCAAACTAGGCTGGGGTTTCATCAGGGATGACAAAACAGTGCACATTGTGTCTGTTGGTATTTGGAAAATAGCTAGCAAGCAGTGATTTGAGTGATAGAAACAAGGAACTGCAGATGCTGTTTTTGTTTTTAAAAAGGACACAAAGCATTGGAGTAGCTCAGTGGGTCAGGCAGCATGCCTGGAGAACATGGATGAGGTGATATTTCAGGATGGGTCTGAAGAAGGGTCTCGACCTGAAACATCACCTATCCATGTTCTCCAATGATGTGAGTTACATGATGTGTCCTTTGAGCGATTAAAGTGATCTAACCATAATGTTTCTTTCAACAATTTACAGCATACAAGTAATAAAGTTGGCATTTCATATTTGGGTTTCCTGATCTCAATATGCCCAAGATGATTCATAGCAAAGGATAATTTGGTACATTTGCTGGAATCTAGAAATTAGAAACACTACTGAAGAAAAACAGAAGAATCTACTCTGACCATGAGGCATTGATGTAGCTCAAACCTTTTGAATCCTTGGCTAACTGAAATTCCACACCAGAGAAGAAAGTTCTCATTATTTCATGAGGTTGAGGATTATCTAGGATTTTAGCAATTTTTGAATACAACTAGTTAAATAGACGTTAGTTCTGGAACATCTTTTGAACAGATCTTTGCCTTTGAAGATCAAGAGCGCTTTAGCACCTCAGGCACATTAATATTCAAAAGATGTTAAGATGGGTAAAATGTAATACACTTTCTCATTGAAAGAGTAAGATTTAAATAATTTGGTCTAGCATTTGACCAAATATTTTAGCATGATTTTAGATGATTAGGTACCATTAATAGAACTTCCAGCATTCCCATCTGGGTGATGAATGACTGCAATCATTCCTGCATAATTGCCCAAGATGTCTTGACATTTAGAAGTTAGATTATTACTCTTACATTTCTTCACCCATAGAGTGATCTGGGTGACAACTTATCAATGTGTTAATTAGCAACCATCTATGTTTCATCTAATTATTGTCTTTAAAAATAGTCCTGAGCAAAATGTATCCTATTCAAAAGATCCAGACTAGGAATCAAGGACATTTACTTTTGATACGCAAGGGAACGTAATTATGAAACTTAAGGCTCTCAGCCTCACCCAAATTCAATGACATTTTCACATACTGGTATTTTCTTAATGTTTTTGTAATTCAATGAGCGATACTAGCAAATATGTCCCATTAGCCAACATAGAAATATCACACTGATGTGATGTGGAGGTGGGGGGGGGGGGGCGGGAAGAAGAAAGGAAGAGGCGGAAATTAGACTGTGGGAGAGCTGGGGAGAGCAGGAGGGAGAAAGCAAGGACTACCTGAAATTGGACCTCCAAGTTCAGGTAGTCCTTGCTTTTTTCCCCTCCCGTTCCCAGCTCTCCCTCAGCCCACTGTCTCCGCCTCTCCCTTTCTACTTCCTGCCCCCCACCTCCACATCAGTGTGCAGAAGGGTCTCAACCCGAAAGGTCACCTATTCCTTCGCCCCACAGATGCTGCCTCACCCACTGAGTTTCTCCAGCATTTTTGTAATACTTTAGTATCTTCATTTTTCTGCACCTTCCTACATAATTAGCTAGTTATTCATAATAAACCAGAACGGTGAAGTAGCAACATATTTTTAAGCAATCACGTTTTTGTTTGCATTGTAGTTGTATCATCTGGTATCCTTTTCATTTCTTTTCATCCAATTATAGAAACAAATGTGGATAAATGGCTTTATTACTACAACAAAGTTAGAGGAACGCAATAAGCCTTTGAAGCATGGATCATTAATCTTCACATGTACTGAAAGAAGCTTTAATGGACACAATGTTCCATAACAAAATGAGTATTAGTTATGTGGTTTGCTTGTTACAGAATTGCCCTACTGCAATCATGAAGCATTGAATTTTACTGGGGAAAATAAAAGGTGGTGGTTAAGGTTGTCTTTGGTCTAGAAAATACTAGGTTACAATATCTGTGAATGTTTGCACTATTGTTTATGAACATATGATATTTAACAAATTTTCGTGTCATTTAGCTGATTTAGATATTATTTGATTTTCCATTCTTTCTTCTTTATAAAGTCAGAACCACATAGAATAGTTTAGACTATAAATGGCAACGAAAGATTTACTAACATCAGTTGACCAGCTAAGGTTCATTTATGTTTGTCATAAAATTTGTTACAAATGTATGGATGAAAGATAGGTCATGGATGAACACAATCTCTCTGAAAGGCAGAAATGTCAAGCAGGTGAAAGGACTGGTTTAGTGATCAGTGAATGTATTACACTCACTACCCATATTTACCCAAGTCCATAGATTCCTTGTTTCCCCAAGCAAACTTTCAGCATTTAACAGGGCAAGTCGCTTTAATGAGCTGTTCTTTACTTTTCTCTGTCCCCAGAACAAGATCCATTCTCCTCCCTCACGTCAGGTCCTTCGATCTATCTGACTTCAGAGTCCCAAGTCAATTTGCTTACATGTACAACAATGAATTAGAGCACAGAAACAGGACCTTTGGCCCATCACATCCATCACCTTTTTGCCCATTTACCCCAATCCCATATGTTTACATTAGGCTTGTATCGTTCAATGCCTTGAAGAGCATGAGGGAGAGAGCGGTGCAACTTGGATTTCATACTTTCACTCTGAAGGAACAGTGATGGCAAGATTATCAGCGAGGAGTTTCTGAAGAAAACGAGCACGATATGTCCCCTCGCTTTTCAATTCAGAAATTTGTGACCATGAACAAATGCAGATAAATATTTGTTAAAAAATGTTGCTTATCTGATGTTCAGAGTCATAAAGCGTAGCTTTCGGTGCTTGGACTGGAGCAAAATCCCTAGACTTGGATATAACTGCTGTTGTCCTGGTTTCTGACTGAAACTTGCATTGTAGCCTTTTATAGGTAGTATCCCCATTTTCATTTCCCCGTCCCACATACATCTACTCTCCTTTTTCATGCCACCCTTCCGCTGGTCTATATTTGACTCACTGCCTTCCTTTCCATATCTGCGCTCGTGTCTTATCCACCCATCTCCAGCCTTGGTTACAATCTCCACCCATCTCTCCCCATTGGTCAATTAATCCCTCATCTGAATCCACCCATCACTTGCCAACTTTTGCTCCACCCTTTCTTCTCATCTGCCTTTCTCTCCTCTACTCTACTCTATAGCAGATACGATCGCAAAAAAAAAAATTAAACTGCTACATGGATTGGGCAGGTTTAGAGGGATATGGGCCAAACGCAGGCAGGTGGGACTAGTGACGATAGGACGTTCGGCAGTGTGAACAAGTTGGGCGGAACAGCCTATTTCACAATATATAACTCTATGACTCCATCTGAGGTATGCTTTTACGAAATTGTATTCCCTTCCTTTTTACTGCCAGCAGCGCTAACAGGGGAATATTTCTTATATTCCCCTTTCTAGCGAACGCCTATGGACTTTACCTGTTTAAACAGCGGGGAATATAATCTTATATTCCCCTGGTCTCACATCCGGGAACTTGGCAACGTGACGCTGCGTGACGGCAACGTGACGCTGCGTGACGGCAACGTGACGCTGCGTGACGGCAACGTGACGCTGCGTGACGGCAACGTGACGCTGCGTGCGAAATTTAAAATTTACCTTTAAAAAAAAAATGGCAGCCGGTTGCGAGAAGAAGTTTGCGATTTAAAAGTTCGACCTTCACATTGTCACATAAATGAATTACATAAATTACATAAATGAAACATAAATGTTACATTCTTTTAGTACCCTTATTTACAATGTTGGAATGGTTTTAGTACCCTTATTTACAATGTTGCAATGCATATTGCAAAATGTATAGATACATTTATATCATATGAGATGTTCAGATTTTCCTCTAGATGTCTGATAATGGGTAATAATAACAATATTGACTGTCCTCTTTCGGGAGATACGACATATATTGCCCTCACTAGATCCATATTGCCCTCGTCTTCCACTCGGGCAATATGAATCTACTTCAGGCAATATATGTCGTATCCCCCTCAAGGCCAGTCAATATTCTATTAATATATAACTCTATGACTCGATCAGAGTTAAGATGGGTCCTGACTAGAAATGGCACAAAGACAGGTCAGGCAGCATCTCTGGAGAACATGGATTGGTGATGATTTGGGTCGGGACCCTTCTTCAGACTAGAAATATCTCCTGTCCATTTACCCCCACTGATGCTACTTAGCCCATTGAGTTCCTCCACCAGTCTGTTCATTTGCACAAGGTTCCAGCACCTGCAATCTCTTGTGTCTCCAATATATTATTCCCTCTTATACAAGTTTGTCAATTACCTTTCTAATGGATATGCTGATGAGTTGCCCAATTAAACTTCTGTAAATACACCTGCACTCAATTTCTGGCATTTAGTGGCCATTAGCCGCACACCATTGGCTTAACAACTTTGCAGACTTTTTTTTGAAGAATCGTTAGGCTTGAAAAGTAGCAGCTTTCTTTGAAAAATTACCAGAATGTAAGCTTCACTTAGCTTCAATATTTAGAACACTACTTTCATTGTACAACAGGAGTTAAGTATCTGTGCTACTGTGATTATTACAATCAAAACAAAATGCAATCAGATTAGTCTAAATTAAATCAATTTATATATGCAGATATCGTAGTCCAGCGTTAAAGCATTGCAGATACTGAAACATCCAAAATTGCATTTTTTTTTAAAGTCTAGAAATATTCAGCAGGTCAGGTATTGAGAGAGGCACAGAAATAGCATAACCGCTGGATGATCTTTCAACAGATCTGATAGAATTGTACTATGTAGACTGGCATGGTAGACTGTATGGCCTCCTCTGTCCGAGCTTTTAAAGAATGGTACAGTTGGTCTCCCTCCCCTGCTCTTATTCCATAACGCTACAAATTAATCCTTTGAATAAAGTAATTTCCTTTCAACATTCCTACTGAAGCTGCATCCAAGAACATTGCACGGGAGGGAAGATATTTTTTTTTTGCACATCACTTTGCAATCAAATTGGATGAAACTTAAACATCATCTGGGAGGATAAGGATGCACAGGGTTCTTGAACTATTTTCAGTGTTGCATACATTAAAATAATTTTGTGGTTATAAAGCAATTGTATAACAATTTTAGATTTTGCCGTCAATTCAGAGCAAAGAGCAGATTTTTCAATGCTCAACGCTTAGTTATACAGTCAGATTAATTGCATTTGGACCAAGTTGAAAGTTAAAAATGTAAATCAATCTAAAACTGATCAATGTATAGATATATGTTTTAACTAGGATCACACCATCACTTTTAATTGAAAACAACTGAAACAGTTGTTTAAAATGTCATGTGCTTAAAAAACAGTCAATTGAAACCTTGATTGTTTCACTTCTGCTTCACAGAAAGCAAACGTGGGCAAGATCTTAAAATATCTTTCTCAGTGGATTGAGAACACATTTCACATTCATAAGAAAGCAAATTTATCCTGCAAGCGTGGCCAGGGGTTTATCATTGATCCAGCAAGCTTAAATAGGTATTAGTATACAGTATGTCTCGGTTCATTGCTTCTAATCTGATATTTTTGCTTCTTCTGCCTTTTCCTATTTTTATTTTCCTCTCCCCAGTTGTACAGATAAATATTCCGCTCATTGGAGCCACCTTCTAACACACATTGTGGCCCAAAGGAGATTCCCAAACACAGAAATGAAACACACCGATGCCACTGGACACTGGACCATAATTGCATGAGGGTTCTCTCAGTGTCGCACTGCACATCAGAAGAATAAAATGTTAATTAAAACTATGTAAACAATTCATAGTAAACATACAAGGGAGGCAGGATATTTCACGATAAAATTATTCCTAAAAGAAAATATAATTGTCTTAGAAACATAGAAAATAGATGCAGGAGGCAGCCACTCGGACCTTCGAGCCAGCACCGCCATACATTGTGATCATGGCTAATCGTCCCAAATTAATAACCGGTGCCTGCCTTCTCCCCATATCCCTTGATTCCACTTGCCCTAGAGCTCCATCTAACTGAAAACATTGAGTGTGATCTTGAAATAAATGCGATCAGATCCTCTCAATGATAGGATCATATCCATGCCATTTTGTAATAACACCTCTTCCAATGAGGTTGCTGTTTATGTACAGAATCAATGGGAATATTATCAGAGGAGGGTGGAAGACAGTTGACAAGAAATATGGGTGGATGGAAGATAGGCAGCTGTACAAAATGAGAGCAAGTCATGGAAATACAAAACCACAGTCCAGGAGGGAAGCCCACAGGGCCCTTAATTTGATCACCCATCTCAGTTGTGGAGTAAATTATTACTTGAACTACCCATAAAATGCATGTGTACATTGCTATTCTCCAAAAGCAAGTTAGATGAATTGCAAATATCAGTCCTGGATGATAAAATGCACAATTTCCTTGAACTGTTTTCAATGTTGCATTCATTAAACAAGATGTAATCAGTTTTCGAGCATCTTTACATTTCGGAGTAATTCTAGTCAATTCAGAGTAAAGAGCAGATTTTGATGTTTAATGTTTGGATAAAACAATCTGAGGAATTATCATTGGACCAAAAGGAAAATCAACAAAGCTGCAGGGCCATTCTTTGGAAAGTGAACCAAAATGTCACATACGTGACCAGATGGCATCACATAAAGTAATACATAAAAAACGTATTGTAAGAGATCAATCTTATTCATTGCTATTTTCATACCTACAGAACTATAATGCATGTCTGCTAAATATATGAACATTCTAGCCTTTTAAAATTCAGTTAAGATAAAACATCCAATTTTCAGAGTTCTGAAAAAAAAGCTTCCGTGTGAGGTCACACACGTGACCAGTCCTATTTGACATCTGACTCCAAACAAACATTGTCAGCATAACATACAAATTTCATTTGATAAACATTAAAAAAAAATTATGAATCATATATATAGTACAAAACATTACCTGCAATGGTTTTAGAATTAGAATTTCCACAATTTTTCATATATTTGGTCACACACGTAGCTAGGAATGGGCCAGTAAATGATTCTCAAAGTGATAGATGCATAGGCATCTATTTTCACGTGGATCACATTACCACTTTTATTGATAGGCATCGTGAAACTGTTCTGATTTACCATGTGCTTAAATTAATAAAGATGGTAAATTGAAATGTTTGCTGTTTCTTGGATGTTTGTTGGATCTTATAGAAACATATAAAATTCTTAAGGGATTGGGCAGGCTAGATGCAGGAAAACTGTTCCTGATATTGGGGGAGTCCAGAACCAGGGCTCACAATTTAAGAATAAAGGATATGCCATTTAGGACTGAGATGAGGAAAATCTTTTTCACTCAGAGTGTTGTGAATCTGTGGAATTCTCTGCCACGGAAGGCAGTGGATGCCAATTCACTGGATGTTATCAAAGTTAGATTTAGCTCTTAGGGCTAATGGAATCAAGGGACATGGGGGGAAAAAAAGCAGGAATGGGGTACTGATCTTGGATGATCAGCCATGATCATATTGAATGGCAGTGCTGGCTCAAAGGGTCGAATGGCCTACTCCTGCACCCATTTTCTAGGTTCCTGTGTTTCACTTCTACATCACAGAAAGCAAATGATAAATTGTTACATTCATTGCCAAAATGTTATTTGCCAAAATTCCCTGGACTTCATACCTAGCTAGAAATTACAGATATTCATAGCCATATGGCAAATAACTAGTAACTGCAAAAATAAAATAAATCAGATTTCACAAAGGATCTTTAAATTAGGCTTTGTGAGATGGAAGACGAGCAGTTACATTGAGTAGGCAGACATGTCTTAACAAGCCACAAGCATACTCAAAAGATTAATTTCAGTTTTCAGCAGTGATGGAATTAGAAATATTCCAAGGTGATTGTGAATGTTGAAGGCATGAAATGTATCAGCCAACGTACACCACCCACTCCACCACCTACTGGGACAATACAAGTGGATGTGGTTAAGATGTAGGAAAGGGGGCAGAGCACACACAACACATTCCTGTCCTGCACTGACATTTCCTATGTTGTAAACACTGAAAGTTTCCCAGTGCTGGGATCAAAACAAAATTATGTTACCACATCCTAATGACATTTTTGAGACTGACTCTCCAGAATAACAGGAAGTCTCACAGTAGCCAACATGGCCATTGCACTGTTTGTCAGACATGTGGTACAATGAGCAAGAGCAAGCTAAGTGACAATAAACATGTTCACCTTACCAGTCCCTGGAGGATACTTCAGGCCCCTCTCTTCCACGGGGTTTCTGCCATTGATGACAGGTATGACCATCCTTACCATGTCTCCCTCGGTAACATCTGGTGAGCACCCTGTTGCTCCTCCTTGCCAAGTTTGTTTCTCAATGCCCACACTGCCTGTTGATGTCACCAAAATCTACTTCCACATGACTAAAAGCTAAAATCCTCGAAATTAGAGTTAAAACATTTCAACGCTTCTATGGTCCAGTCCCTAGCCAAGTTAAAGTGGAGTCTTTGACTTTCCTTCATAAGTTCTAGGAGCAGAATTAGACCATACAGCCCATCAAGTTTACACCGCCATTCAATCATGGCTGATCTATCTTTCCTTCTCAACCCCATTCTCCTGCCTTATCCCCATAATTCCTGACATCTATACTACTGAAGAATCTCTCTATCTCCACCTTACAAATATTCATTAACTTGGCTTCCGCAGCCATCTGTGGCAATGAATTCCACAGATTCGCTACCTTCTGACTAAATAAATTCCTCCTTGTGACCTCTGATTGCACTTTCTGCTATAATTCTGCTATTAAAGCCGGAACCAGTCATGCTGATAAAAAAGATCAATTTGTTACAAATATGAAAGTCTAAGTGCTTGCCTCATTACAACTTTGAACAAGTTCCCCAAGGGGGAATGGGTTTCATGATCATGGGTCACAAGAATATGACAAATCATCTTTTCACAATTTCACTAATTATTTACATTCCAAGAAAACTGTAATTTGATTTTGATCCCTAAGGAAAAAGCTTATGTTCTGACTGAAAGTCAACAACAATTACATTATTATCATCAGTTCCATTATTATTATCAGCAAAGGAAGGGGAAGTTAGAGGGTTATTAGTTGTTAAATGTTTTCTGAAATAGAGACTCGTCTGATTATAGGTATAAATCCTTGGCTAATCACTTGACTGATCGATGTTATCAATTTTGAAGTGACTACTCAGGCAAATATTATTAAATGACAGCTTAAGTTCGAAGGGCTGAAATCTGTTGAAATCAGATATTTTGAGCACATATACTGAATAGATTCCATTCCAAAGACCAATTTCATTTGTCATCAATGGTGGGATTAGGAACATTTTAAGGTAGGGAGGGGTGCTGAAGATATGTTAAGTGTTGTGGCATGTTGTGAAGAGATCCAGATTAAAATACTGGGCTGGCTATTGTTCACTGATTCCTGCAGAACGATACCGGAAATACCACGATGAGCTTCAACATGAACAGGAAGTCCTGGTGTGTGCATGGACTCCGTGGACCGAAGGGCCGCTTTCCATGCTGTAACCTTCGATCAATCAACGTCCCTACTCACACACAAAGAATGATCATTATGATGAAATATGGTCAACCTGTCAGATAATGCAAGGTGGACGATAGGATTTCCAAATGTACTTATATCAACATTTCCACAACCGACACAAATGGTATTGCAAGCAAGTACAGCTCTAAAGGCCAAGTCAATGGATATAACATCCAGTACTGCTACTTTATTTTCCATTACATTTTTCACTGCTGCCTTCCTTGAAGATGTTGAGTTCTTAATGGGAGGTCATTCTTCAAGTTCCAATTATCTTTCTGTATCGTGCCCCAGTCACTATTATATGTCCACGAGTTCAGGCTGTAAATCAGACAGGTTATTTTTTGACTGCATAACTCCATTTATGATCGAGAGATCATTGGATAGCGATCAGGAATAACAATTGTTGGTGATCTTATCCTTGTGGGCCCAAGCGTGTTGAATCGAAATCAAGAACAACCTCAGCCAAGATCAGCAGCACAATATGCATCATCCAGCAACACTGGCAAGACTAATATAAAGTGAGATTTATACAGGTTTCCACACATTCATTCTTGTATTATTTGAAGGGATGGATTGTGTTGACTATGGAGTCACTGGCTAATTTCAGAGTGCAGGTTAGTATGTACCTGAATTTTGAATCTGGGTAAAAATACCATGAAAGTACAGAATGCAGTGGAGGTCAGATGCCTACTGCACATGCCTGGACAGCCCTCAGTGAGGAGAGGGATGGGTTTTGTAGTGGTTGGCAGTACAAGTGACTGAGATGGGGGCTGGTAATGATTCTGAAGAACACCAAGAGGAGGTAACGATGCAGGGTTTTAGATACAAGGGGAGGTGAGAGAATCCAAAGGTGATGGACCAAAAATGCCAGTAACAGACAATAGTGATGGACCAAAAATGCCAGTAACTCAGCTGGTTAGGCAGAATCCCCGGATAACAGGATAGGTGACGTTTCAGGTTGAGACCCTTCTTCAGAGCACTCCCTCTCTATTCTTGCAAAAGCTTGTGTTTGACTGAATGATGACTAGGCATGTGGCCCACTCGTACACAAATGTCTAACTCTCCCTCTCCAATAAATCTTTATTTCAACACTAATTTTAACAATCTATCAGTTATTGGAGGTAACAAACCCTTCTCTAGTCTACATGCTTAATACACACAATTTAAAATGGCAGGCACAGTTGCACTCTGCTGCTGAACATAAATCCATTGGCTTCAATGGAACAAAATTTTAAAAGCAGAGTATGGCATGCATATTGCTTATATACACCAGAATCTAATTTTTTAGCCCATTTGTTTGCTTGGCTAATTCATTGAGCCTCTAGCAGCTGGAAATGCAATGTTTTAAGGCTGCTTTCTTTCAGTCTATGCAGTATTCTTTCCAAGGGATCCACATCTGGCAACCACATCACACTAAAAATATAACCGAGCACAACCTTTCCCCTCTGCTATCAGCCTTCTGAACGGTCCTTCCATAAGCTAGGGTACTGTCCACTTTACCGACCCTTGTGGACATTGGAAATTGTTTACGAAACTGATGCACAACAATGCTAGGAACTATATAATGCTTATATAATGATCATAATGCTATAATCTTCCCTCTGCTCAATCTATTTCACAAGCTTGATTTGATTACTTTTATGCACAGTAGTATCTGATCTGATTGGATAGCATGCAAAACAAAGCTTTTCACTATACCTTGGTACACGTGGCAATGAAAAATGCAAAGTTAAATCACGCCCTACTCCGACTGCCAACCACAATTGCTGATACCCAAGTGTCCCACCAGACTGGCACTTTCTATGCACCCCCACCTCACCCAACAATTATTCTCCCTACTTTGCTGCCGGCCCTAATCAAACCCCCGCCACATAACAATTTGACAACAACTCCCAACAATTACCAGGCCTCCAACTCAAACCCTTACTCTCAATGTCCATCACTAACCCACCCACAATATGCCAGCCTCGACTCCACATCCTCCTTATTTCCCCACTCCCAATACTTAGAATACCTGGTATGTTACAACTGGAGGCAATGGCCAAAGTAATCATTGTATCACCATGTTAGCTTAATTCACAACCTCCCTGCAATACCTATACACAGACGTTTTATGTCTTAACTGTTCTTCAGCTTCTTTCAAAAGCTTGCTATACCAAAAAATTAAATCTGAAGTATGCAAACAAATCTAACTAATGGCAAAAACTGTTAGATGACAGATTACAGCAAATTATGGTCTGTCAATACTAAATTATTTGTGTAGTTTGGTTTGTATCTACTGTGTAATTACAGCAACATTCAATGCATTTTAATAGTGACTCAGATAGCAATTTTCTATCTCCTGCAAAAGGAGGAAAAGGGGAGGAAAACATCTCACACAGCACCATTTGCACATTTGCATTAAGATTTCCTCATTCAAACTATTAGGTCATAAATAACACCCAGTGCTATTACACTTCCCCTCCTTGTCAGAGCAACATCTGCCCCAAAGTGACACATGAGTAAAGCAATTATACTGGAGACTCCGAAATAGATTTAAATTAAAAGTTAATCCTGAACTTGCAGAAAACCTGGACATTTATTTTGTAGTATAGCATATAAAACACTAACATTCAGTACAAGCCTGAAATGAGAACCACTACATATAGCAGTTGGGTGGCAGCTGGTCACAAAACAGCTATTGGCAATTGGATACAAGTCCACGAAGATTAACTGAGGCCATCTTAAACACCAACTTTGTACCTTGCAACACATTTGTTGTCCTTTTCCGAAGTCAGTGAACTCGGTGTGGTGTTGCATTGTACTACTGAACAGGCTTTAAAACTGAATTCAGGGTAGTTAGCTGCATTGTCTGGAGGCACAATTATTCCTAATTGAAGACATTGAAATCACCAACTTTAAGAACAGTCAGCAAATGGGTGCAAATTGTCCTCCCATGATATCAGTGGACTTGATGTGACAATAAAAGAGCAGGTGCAGTTTCCACCAGGTGAAATCTTCCAGATCAGCCTCCCAAACAAACCAAAGCTATTTTAAGAATTCAAAGATATTTTGGGAGGGGGGGGGGGGTGGTTGCAAAGTGTTGAAACCAGCTTATTAAGTTTATCACCTTCACTTTTTGTTGGTTTTACTCCCCACACAAAATGCAATCTGTGTGACATGAGGCCTAGTTTTCTTGAGTATTCTGTTTGTAATGGCTTAAGGGAGAAGTGCAAGTGCATCTTGGCAAATAGCATAACGGGTGAGCTTTTTGGAGAGGGGGAAGGGTGGTACATATTTCAGTACAGCGCTAGAACAGGGCCTTCAGCCCACAATGTCCGTACTGAACATGATGCCAAGACCAGCACTTATCTACCAGCATTTAACCCATATCCCACCATCCCCTCCATATCCATATGTCTATCCAAAAGTTAATGATACATGAGGAGTTTTTAAATTGTCATATGTATTGACAACATCAATTAAATTTGTATTGGTTGAATATAGTACTGACAAATGCAATACAGATAATATATAAACACAATTTTAATAAATGATTATAAATGATTAAATAAATGATAAGGAGTGAAATGAGAGCATGCCAGGGTGGTGTGGGTCTTTGATGTTACTGGCTACCATTTTTGAGGCATCGTCTCCTATAGATGTTACAATGGTGGGGAGGTCAGTACTCGTGATGCACTTCGCAGTGTCTACCCGTCATTCAGCCTCTGTGTTAATGACGGTGACAATGATGCACAGACATAGTTCCTCCAGTCTCTCGTCATAACTGTACTGCTCCATCACAGGCAATATCCTTATGAATCATCTGTACTTTCTCCAATGCCATCATGTTCTTCCTATAGCATGGTGACCAGAACTGCAAACAGTACTCCAAAGGAGATCTGACCAAAGTTTTATAAAGCTGGAGTATAACTTTCTCAGTTCTGTGGTCAATGCTGCCAAATCAGTGCATGGCACCATGTTCAAGGATTCATCATTGGACCTGAATGCATTTGCCACCGTCTTTGCCAACTGCATAAAGAAGTGTGTGGATGAGTGTGTACTTACAAAAATATTCAGAGTCTTCCCCAACTATGTCCCCAAAATATTGAGAGTCTTCTGAATGAACAAGAAGATTTGTAATCTGCTGAGGGCTAGATTCTGTCGCATTTAGCATTGACAATCCAGCCTCATTCAAGAAGACTGGCATCAGGAGAACAATACAGACCAAGCTGAAGTCACAGTGGGACACCCGGCAGCTGTGGCAGGGCTTTCACCATCTACAATGTTTATAGAGGGTTCATCATGATTTTCCTTTCAGAAATCGACATTGATTCAGTCCAATCAATCAATATCCCCCACCATCAATGTTCTGGAGTTCACGAGTAACCAGAAACAGAACAAGAGTATCCACATACACGATGTGGCTCTAAACATAGGTCAGAGACTCAGGAAACCTGTGGCGAGTATCCCACCCAATTTACAAAGCCTGTCCACCATCCACAAGGCTCAAATTAAGTACAATGGAATATTCTCCAGTCACAGTGTTCAAGAGCCGAATGTCTGTTGGGAAGAAACTCTTCTTCAACCTTCAACAATACCTAACGAGCTCACCACCAGACAGGACATAGCAGCCTGCTTGAAAGGCACCCCATCCACAACCAACCACTCACTCTATCACCGATGCACAGTGGCAGCAGTTTGTACCATTTGCAAGGTGCACTGCAGGAACTTACCAAGTCTCCTTGGATAGTGCATTCCAAACCCACAACCTCCATAAGCTAGAAGGACATGGGCAGCAAAAGCATGGGAATAGCACCACCATTGTCTTCTGCACCTCACGTTCTCTAATGGTTCAAGAAGGAACCATCTCCTCAATGGCAATTAGGGATGGGCAATTAAATGCTAGGTCAGCCTATAAAACCCACCTCCCTTGAATACATTTTGAAAACATCGCAATTGTGAGAGTTCTGTTCCCATTTTTATGATAACAACCTGGACAGTCCAGAGGATAATACTTTTAAAGTTCACAAGTGAAACGAAACCCAAAACATTGACAATGAGGAAGATAATTCGAAGCATCGGGAGTAAATGGATAGTCGGCAGGAACAATTATCAAGTAGGATCCTTGCCCCATCTGATCTATTTGCATTAGGCTTATGGAGTCTCAGTCAACATTGATGACTCTCAGGGGCATTACTTCACCATCCGTGATAGGTTTGCCAGCGGCACAGCTCATAGTTACAAGTGATGATGAAGGAATCTAGTACATCGGCTGAAAGGTATAATTTTGTGACTCCAACTATGTCAGGCTGTTGGTCGATTAGTTTGTGGAACAATTCTTCCAATCTGGGGAATATGTGGTGTTGACTGGTTTGGGAACACTTTTATTTTGACTTATATGTACCTTTGTTATACCAAAATCTGATGATGCCTATAATAATCACTTTGATCTGTCCACTTTCACTAATTCTAGAGGTGCAAACGGACGTTCAGCTCAATCATTTAGAAAGACAAATGTCAATCACAATGGTACAAGATGCAATCTCAAAAGGTTCAGACTGGATAATGACAGAAAATCTACTTTCCTGAATGATATTTTTAAACCAGATGGTTTCCACAACAATCCAGTAATTTCATGGTCACCATTACGGATCTTATTTGCTGATTATTTAAGTAAATTCCCCATCTGCTGAGATGGAATTTAAATTTGTGCCTCCGTGTTATTAGTTCAGATCACCGGTTTACTAGTCCAATATCCTGCCAGCACAGATTCCTAAATACGAGTTCAATTCCTACAATTATCCTGTTTTAATTTGAAAAGCAGATGTAATATTTAATAAATGCATGGTCAGAACTAGCAATATTTTTCTCATTAGAAAAGTAAAACAATTGCAATTATTCTAACAATAAGATGAAGTGTCTAACCATGCTAAAATTGATTGACTCATTTTCAACCAAGTACTTCATAGAATGTAATACAAGGAATATTACTTATCCTCCATAAAATTGATTGGATGGGTGTAAATGACAATAAATTATACCTTCCACATTTGTAAAATTCATTACATCTAGTTTTAGCACAAAATGCATGATGTTTGCTTAATAAAATATAGATGCGAAAGGTTTCAATCAACATAAATTGATTGCGGCACAGTGGTAGAGTTGCAGCCTTACAGTGGCAGTGACCTGGGTTCGATCCTGACCACGGGTGCTGTCTACGGAGTTTGTATGTCCTCCCTGTACGGAATGGGTTTTCTCTGGCTTCCCCCCATATCCCAAAGACGTGCAAGTTTGTAGGTTAATTGGCTTCTGTAAATTGTCCCCAGAGTGCAGGATAGAACTAGTGTAGGGGTGATCATGGCCGGCTGGGACTCGCTGGACTGAAGAGCCTGTTTCCATGCTGTATCTCTAAAACACTAAAACTAAAACTAACTAAATATTCCTTTTCATAGTTAGATGTTGGTTCTAAGCAATGCAAACAAAAACTCCTTGCTTCAGGCACATTCTAAAGGATTCCATAATAAATGTTTTTGTCCTGTGTTATTTTGCACAAGGTAAATATATGGTGATTATAGAAAAAGGTGCTCTCCCTCAATGGTTGCATAACTGGTAAATGGGATCAATGGACTGTCCGCACTCATTGACTTGTTTGAGGTGTGTGGGTCCAATGAGCTGTTCCTCCATTCCATGCGACAGCCTCCAAGGTTACATGGACTACCCCAAAGTGAGGGAGATTCAGGCAGCAGACCGTTGATGGCCTTTGAGTGTCTGCTTCTCTCAAAGGCCTTTGAACATTTTTTTAAACGTCTCATATAATGACATTTCAAATCTATTCATATAGATTTAAATAACTGAAAAATCTTAATGTAAGTGTAATTTTACTTCGGAGTCACGTGAGTGACTACGTGAAGAAGGCCCGCCAGAGCGCCTGCGCGTCATTTACGTCCGACACGTTTGGCGCACCGACAGGCTGGAGAGCGCAGCTCCACCAGCGGTAAGTAAAACACCCGCAGGTAAGTGTTTTAAACTTGCTGCGGTTTACTAGGTCCCGTAAGGCTGGTTACAGGAGCCAGCAGGGACATTTTCCTAAAGGGAAAAAATAAAATAATGAAAATAAGGCGAGTATATCACCTATAGAGTAAAGCCTACCTTGGGACAGTCCGCATGGGGAGGTGGATAGGGGTCGGAGAGAACACATCCCGGGTCCGTTCTGCTGCTACACCGCCTGTGTGTGAAGCAAGGATGGGAAGCAAGCTGACGGAGCAAGGGTTCACTGTATCCCCTCAAAAACTGGTGAGATATATCCCTGCTAGCCATCTGCCCCACCCCGGATCCACAAACACTGAGCATTATTCTATGCTCACCAAGGGATTTATTTCATTTAAAATAACTGCTGTACAAATGTAAGAAAATGACATTCAATGCAGAATTATTCCAAACTCCCGAGCTATAACTGGGAGCCTGGTTCAAAAAACTGGAGGCGGCGCTGGAGTAATTAAGAGGGTGTGCGGATGGTGCAAGGAGCCCAGTCCAGACATCGAAAGGCGAAGTCCCCTTTTGAAAAAATTCACATCGTCGCTGGTCAGGTCCAGCATCCAGTAATTACCCTTGCAAGGGTCATCGTAATGTCGAGGCATTTAATGAAATTACAGCTGATTAAGGCTGAGTTTGTGGCAGATGAAGTTCTGCCAGCCTTGCTTGTTCTCAAAAGTAGGGGAAAACCCTCATGCTGCGGTCAGCGGATGATGATGGCTTTGGAGACGCCGACTTTAGAGCCACCGGCAGTTCAGCCAGCAGCAGCAACTCAGGTGTTTTAAAGCACTGTGGCCACTCCTGTCGGGAGGCAGACCAAGAGTAAATAGTCCGGGTCTGTCAACTCTGATGAGTGAGGCCAGAAGACCTTTCCCAAAAATGAACATTGGGGATGTGTGGACAACGTGGAACACCTCATAGCCAAAATAATACAACCAGGAGGAGTCCAGCCAGGGTTTATACCCCAGGGTCCCCAGCAGCTTTCAGCAGCAACCTCTAGTAGAGGTCAGTTAAGCAGAGGATCTGTACACATATGAAGCATAATAGGCTACGAGTCTGCATGGGGACCCAGCACAGCAGCACCTTGTTTAGGGCTGTGTGTGTGACCTCCCGTGAGCATCAGCCGGGAGAGCCAGGGCAATATGAATCTGACCCTGAAGTTTGGTGTCACTGCTTATGTGCATACACCAAAGCACATGAGCTATGGTGCGGGTGTGCCGGATGTGGTCAGCAATTTGCCATACCGGCGGGAACTGGTGAAGCCAGGGATGATAATCTGGCCAGCAAGTTAATGGCCTCTCATCTGTTCCATGACTTCATAATGGAGGAAACTTCGCAAGACATGTCAAACACCTGTTAACTGTGCATCGCTCTAAAGGAGCGCATCATGAGTTAAGGCTGCAGAAGTCCTAAAAAACTGGTTGGAGCAGGAACAATGACGTTTGGGCAAATGGTACAAGGCCACTATCTAAACACAGCAGGATATGGACCCTGCTGTGTAATGCCCATTTTTAAAAATGTAATATTCACGAATAACCATCCAGCCTACGCTCAACCCACGGTTCACAGCCATGCGCAGATCCTCTAATATCCAGGGAAAGACCTGGACAATGAGACAAAAACTGAGATCAGGATGCCACCTCAAAACCATACCCTTTCAGATTAGGTATTGGACTGTATCCGGGGATCTCGAATAAGGTATCTCAGAAGAACATCCACTCGTACAAAATACACCTAGTCGGGTATTAGGGTTTTCAATGCCACTAACTCTACAGGTGAATGATACATATCAGCCTTAACAATTTGTGTCCAATATTCCCCAGCCATTAGAACGATGATGGGTGTCGAGTCATTCTGGGCCTAATCATACTTAACTCTTACGGCCCAGTATAAATGGTTTAGAATAAAACATTTCAGTATGGTAACTGGGATCAAAAGGACGTTATATGACAGCCATAGATCTGAAAGATGCATAATATTCAGCTACCAAACACCTGTTGAGAGGTTGGGTTCCTCACCCATCTAATTAAATTCAGATTAGTACCATGATTGGCTATTTGGGGTTCATCATTGATTTAATTAACATGTTACTTTGCCTACGACCAAAACTGTAACTAATCTGAAACAGCGATGGTCATCAGCCACATAAAACCTCATACAAAAGTGTCAGTACAAACTATTTCTACATGGCCGAAACAGGTTTGCATTATGCTGGAGTGGACACTGATGTGTTTAAATCATTCCACCAGGGCGGCGTCAACGTATGCAGCAAAGGCACAGGACGTGCCATTAGACCAAATCCTCACCGTAGAATATTCCAGTTAAGGAACCTTTAACACGGTTTATGATAAACCTGTCCTCACAATGCAAATATTTGGGCATGCTGTTTTGGGTTCTGTTTGAGTTCTCCTTTGTAATTTCCCCATGTAAAAGAGGGGTTATTACTGTTCTTTTATTGTTTAAAACGTTCATTGTATAATTTAATCAGTGTTCAATACATTATTTATTTATCCTGTGTCATCCAAGGCAGTGTGTCGTTTGGAACTGTATCTATGGCATGAAATCACAGAGCTTTGAAATCTTCATGTAGCCACTCACGTGACTCTGAAGTAAAATATTAAGATTAAACGAGAACTCACCAGTTTGAAGTTTGATCTTTATTTTATGAGGAGTTAAGATGAGGGATTACGTGCCCTCCACTCCCGACCCTCATAATCACAAAGATCATCTGGTAGTTCTAGTCCTCTGAGTCTTACTATATCACTTCGACTGTAGTTACTGTGATTTCACGCCGCTGCTTTGAAGTATGATGCGTAGGCGCTCTGGTGGGCCTTCTTCACGTAATCCCTCATCGTAACTCCTCATAAAATAAAGATCAAACTTCAAACTGGTAAGTTCTCATTTAATTTTACTATTACAAATGTTAAAACAAATAAAGTAACTCTTTTGCCAGCACTTAGCTTTATCGACGGGTTCAATTACCCCACATGAATGGGCTTGTTCACCAACACTCTCCTTCAGTACATCAATGGCCCAATCCTGAACTCAATGGTGAGTTTGGTAGAGAGCAGAAACCAGGATACACAGAAAATTTTGGCATGCAAGGTTTAAGGTTATAGTTAAACCGTTTTTTAAATCACACATAAACATATCTCCAAAATAACGATCGAACAAATGCTCACTACTCATTATTATCCAAGACAGATGGGGTGCAATTCCTTATAGTTATTTTTGAATGCAAATATTAAAAGAGTGACTGAGTGATCATATATCTTATGATGTACGACCACACTGGCTAGATATGCTTCTTTTATCTATGTCTCTCATAATTGCACATTATCAAGATAACACAAATGTCAGTTATCTAAGGCAAGTCCGACTTTATTATCATATGCAATAGTATGATGAGGTACAGATACAATTAAAAATTTTGCTTGCAACAGCAGCATCAGTGACGTAGGCTCGAGCAAATGCAAAAAAAGGATTGTAAATTATACAGAAATGACACATAGCATTTCTACATGAAAGAAGAAAGCAAATAACAAAACATACAGGTATATGACAGATAAAATTCGAATAAGAACATGTCCATGATGGTGCAAGAGATGGACAGCAGTGTTCCGTTGTCCATGTAGGTTTGATGGTTGTACAGGTTGGTTCGAGAACCTGATAGTTGCAGGAAAGTAGCTGTTCATGAATGTGTTAGTGTGGGTCTTCAGGCTTCAGCTAATGGTAGCAGTGAGAAGAGGCCATGGCTCAGATCAGTGGTGGAAATCCCGGGGGGGGGGGGGGGGGGGGGGGGGCGGGGGGGTGACCCCCTATGTTTTGAGCAGTGGGGAACGATCCTCACCCTCATTTTTTGTAATCCAGATTTAAAAATCCGGATGAAAAGCGGTGAAATCTCCGTTTTCCGTGACAGTGGGGGTGGGACTGCTGATCGAGGGCGCCGATTGGACGAGAGAGACGTCGGTTAGCAGGCAATGGGGGCTGGACATGATGATTTAGCGCAATGATTGGAGGAGGGAGGTGTCGGTCAGAGACGGAAGTGGGGGGGGTGGAACTGAGGATAGAGCGCGGTGATTGACGTGCCCAGGTCATAGGGTCACAACGGCAGCCCTGGACGCAGACCTGCGCCTCATCCGCAGCCAGGATCGATCCCGGCCGGCTCTCTGGCGCCACAATTGCTGCCGAACCGCCCCATCCCCACCCAAGTGCCCCACGCCCGGGGGTGGCCAGAGACGTCGGGGTCAGATGGGAACCGTGCCCCCTGGCCCACAGCCAGCGCAGAGAAGCAGCGCTAAACCCAGTTCAACTCTGCCTGTCCCACCAGGTTAACCTACAGCCCTGCCAGGACTTACGGAAGTATGCCCCAGGCTTACAGCCAACGCGGAGAAGCAGCGCTAGCTCCATGGCTCCAGACTGGTGTCCCGTCAGTCCAGGCAGGGCTGTAGGTTAACCCGGCGAGACAGGCAGTTGAGCTGTAATTACCGTTCACAGGGCCCACAGGAAAAAATTTTGAAGCCTCGCGTGTGTGTGCGAATGTGCGCATGCGCGAGCGCCGCCAATAAATTGTGTCCCCCCTGTCCCCCGGTCCCCTCCATATTTTGATAGCGATTTCCATCACTGGCTCAGATGGTGAGAATCCTTGATGATAATTGCCACCTTCTTGAGGCAGTACCTCGTGTTAGAGTCCTACAATGGAGGGGAGGGCTGTGTCTGCGATTCACTGGGCTGAGTCCACCACTATCTGCTCTGGCGTTCCTTTGCATTGGAATTGTCATGATGCAACCGGTGAGTAGGCTTTCTACAATACATTTGTAGATGTTTGTTTGTGTATTCAGAGACATGTAAATCTCTATAAACGCCTAAGAAAGTAAAGTAACTGGTCGCCTCCTTCATGTACATCTCTATGCTGGGCCCAGGTCAGGTATTCAGAATGTTGAGGAATTTCAAGCTGATAATTCTCTCCACCACTAACCCACTAATCCAGTCATCTATTCATATAATACACTGCTTCAAAATTATTGTGCCAGCAAAATTAAGGTAGTCTCTTTGTAAACATTTGGTTAATTAGAATTTATTTTCAAGTGAAATCAGAAAAAATGAATTTGGTTTCAGTTGTTTGTCATTGTGTTTTTGTCACTTTAGTCTTCCAAGCAAATCTTCCAGTCAGCAGTGACTTTTGCATTAATATTCAGACTGTGTTCGTGGTTTGATTCTAACAGAAGAATAGGAGGCAAATGTACCCATGAGTTACTGTTGTTTCCTTGCCACTTCATTTATTGTTGGGGAGTAAGACTAAGTCCATGGCTGATGCAATACTGTCGCAGGCTACAAGTTAGAAAGCTATTCCCTGCCTGACTCAAAAGGCTCGATTGGTTGCCTTTGGGGATAAAACCATGATTCTAAAATTGTTCCTGCCAAAAGCAAGTGGGAGTTTCAATAACATAGTGGAATCATTGTCCAAAGGTACATTTTGATCCTAGATCGCCTGGCCTCACAAAATCCATCATCTTTTTTCACTATCTGTGATAATGGCTGGTCAAAAAAGAACACAGAGTGCTGGAGTAACTCAGCGGGTCAGGCAGCATCTTTGGAGAACAAGATAAGTGACATTTTGGGTCAGAAGCCTTCTTCAGACTGACTCCAAATATCACCTATTCATGTTCTCCAGAAATGCTGCCAGACTCGCTGAGTTACTCCAACATTTGTTGCCTTTTTTGTAAAACAGCATCTGCAGTTCCTTGTTTCTATTGATAATGGCTGGTAATACCTTCATGCTCTCATCCATGAGGCTGCAGGAGATAAGATCACTCCTGGAACTCATTCCAGGTCTCTGAAAATGGTGACCCAGTTTATGACTGAGAGGAATATTCTGCATTATTTTGCTGTATTTTGTAGACATTACCAAAACCTGAAAGAGAACCTTCCATCAGAGGAAGTCCCCAAGGATAGTGAGAGCTCAGTAGATGCTGAAAGACAAATGTCCTTAAGCCGAGGAGGTATTTGCCAGCAGTTGATGCCTGTATCAGTACTTTCCATCATCCACACTGAAGCTATTAGAGATAAAACCTCCGAAGAGCATTACTACCTATGTTAACTCCTGGTGCTTCCTTTGTCCATTTGAAAAATGAGCACAACTTAAAATTTGGTTATTATCAAGCCCCAAAAAGATTACAGTCTTTTTTTCTGATATGGCTGTGTGTAAAGAAAATAATCATAAATGCCAGAAGCAATTCAGCATTTAGCCCAGGATAGTTTTAGTATGAGATGGAACATTGGGGAAATCTAATACAATAAAAGAGATCAGTTTTGAATTAGGTTTCTAGGATTTATCTCGAGGGAGCAGAAAAGTTATAGTAACTAAGAAAATTGAATTTAAAATTCAGTCTCATTTTCTGATACATTTCAAAATTGACTGGAGATTTCAAAAGCTTGACTTTGTCAGTGACATTTGTATAGTGTATTGTCCTATAAAACTAGAGGAACAATAGAAATGATGTCCTGCAATTTACTTCCGTTTTCATTGGTGCTTAAGAAAGCCTACCTAAAGAATTCAAGATACATCTTGCAAACTATGAAAATGAACAAAGTATAATACTGATACAGGCAATATGTCACAGCATCTGCTGAAATACACTGTGCAGTTCTGGTCTCCACACCTCCGGAAAGATATGATTGTGCTGGAGAGGGAACTAAGGAAATTCACTGGGACGTTGCCTCGGGTGGAAGGTCTCAGCTACGAAGTGAGAATGGTTAGGCTCGGTTTACTTTCCTTGCAATGGAGGAGGCTGAGGTGGACCTTTTTGATGTATCTACATGTACAGCAGCACAGAAAGGGTAGTTAACATTAGGCACCTCTGCCATGAGGAAATGTTTGAGGGCATACATTTAAGGTGAGGAGTGAAGGATTTAGAGGGGATCTGAGGAAGAATGTTTCTACCCATTGTGTGGTTGAATTTTAGAATGCACTATCTGAGAAAGTGGTGGAACCTTATGACATTTAAGAAGCATCTGGACAAGCAGTTAAAATGGTAACATCAGTGTTGATGCTGACATCTACTCTGATGCTGAGAGTCATGTTTTTTTACTTCTCCAGTCCTTTTAGCACCATCCGGCATGCACTGCTAGGGAGCAAACTGACGAAGTTCAAGTGAGTTTATTGTCATGTGTCCCTGATAGGACAATGAAATTCTTGCTTTGCTTCATAGTAGGCATTTACTACAAAACAGATCAGTGTGTCCATATACCATAATATAAATATATACACACATGAATAAATAAACTGATAAAGTGCAAATAACAGATAATGCGTTATTAATAATCAGTTTTGTCCGAGCCAGGTTTAATAGCCTGATGGCTGTGGGGAAGTAGCTATTTCTGAACCTGGTTGTTTCAGTCTTCAGGCTCCTGTACCTTCTACCTGAAGGTAGCAGGGAGATGAGTGTGTGGCCAGGATGGTGTGGGTCTTTGATGATACTGCCAGCCTTTTTGAAGCAGCGACTGCGATAAATCCCCTCGATGGAAGGAAGGTCAGAGCCGATGATGGACTGGGCAGTGTTTACTACTTTTTGTAGTCTTTTCCTGATGCGAATGGATGCTCCACTGCTGTCCTGGATCACCAACTACCTGACTGGCCGACCACAATATTTCAGGCGATAGAACTGTGTCTCGGACATGGTAGTGAGCAACGCAGGGGCCCCACAGGGGACGGTCCTCTCTCCCTTCCTGTTCACCATCAACACCTTTGACTTTAGATATAACTCTGATTCCTGCCACCTGCAGAAGTTTTCAGATGATTCTGCAATTGTGGGCTGCATCAGTGAGGGGAGGGAAACTGAATACAGAGGTGTAGTCAATGACTTTGTTTAGTGGTGTGGGCTGAATCACCTGCAGCTCAACACCGACAAGACTGAGGAGTTAATGGTGGAGAGGAACACCCCTTTCCCCTGTCTCCATCAATGGTGTGGATGTGCAGTTTACCAGGGAAAACAAATACCTTGAAGTGTACCTGGACAGTAAACTGGACTGGTCCAGAAACGTTGAGGCTGTGTACAAGAAGGGACAGAGCCATCTGTACCTTTTGAGAAGGCTCCATTCCTTCAACGTCTGCAGTAAGATGCTGCAGATGTTCTACCAATCGGTGGTAGCCAGTGCCATCTTCATTCACTGCCGTGTGCTGGGGCAGCAGGGCAAAGGCTGCGGATGGCAATAGGATTAACAAACTCATCAGGAAAGCCGGCTCCGTCCTGGGATGGAGTTGGATTCATAGGAGGTGATCTTGGAGGGGAGGATGCTCCTCAAACTGAACAGCATCCTGGACAATACAGCTCACCCCCTCCATGACAGACAGGTGAACCTGAGGAGTACCATCAGCAACAGACTGGTTCCACCAAGATGCAGGACAGAACGCCACAGGAGATCCTTCCTCCCTGTGGCTTTCAAGATGTACAACCCCTCACCCTCTGTTGTGAGGTAGACTGAGACTAACTACCCCCACCCCCAAAATTTTGCATATCCCCAATCTTTTCCACCCGTCACTTTAATTTCATGTTTCGTGTATCTTGTGTTTTTATGACTGTTGGCAGATCAATTTCCCTCCTGGGATGAATAAAGTTCTACCGTATCGTAACGTACACATAATCCACGGCAAAGTCACTTTTTCAAACGCTACCGCTGACCTGAAGCAGCAGGGGCTTCCCCTGCACTGCCCTGTGGGTACGGCGGGCCACTGTGATCATGCTCTAAATCTAGGCATGGGATGTAGAGCATAGAAACATAGAAAATAGGTGCAGGAGTAGGCCTTCGAGCCTACACCGCCATTCAATATGATCATGGCTGATCATCCAACTCAGTCTCCTGTACCTGCCTTCTCTCCATACCCCCTGATCCCTTTAGCCACAAGGGCCACATCTAACTCCCTCTTAAATATAGCCAATGAACTGGCCTCAACTACCTTCTGTGGCAGAGCATTCCAGAGACTCACCACTCTCTGTGTGAACAATGTTTTCCTCATCTCGGTCCTAAAGGAATTCCCCCTTATCCTTAGACTGTGACCCCTTGTTCTGGACCTCCCCAACATCGGGAACAATCTTCCTGCATCTAGCCTGTCCAACCCCTTAAGAATTTTGTACATTTCTATAAGATCCCCCCTCAGTCGTCTAAATTCTAGCGAGTACAAGCCGAGTCTTTCCTCATATGAAAGTCCTGACATCCCAGGAATCAGTCTGGTGAACCTTCTCTGTACCCCCTCTATGGCAAGAATGTCTTTGCTCAGATTAGGAGACCACAACTGTACGCAGTGGTCTCACCAAAACCCTGTACAACTGCAGTAGAACCTCCCTGCTCCTATACTCAAATCCTTTCGCTATGAATGCTAATATACCATTTGCTTTCTTCACTGTTCATGTTCAAGACTGAAATCTCAGGCTGGGAATTCTACCACTGATCCTGTACTGGGTTGTACCAGGTGCAAGCACCCCAATCCCCATTCATGTGAGAGAGAGGCACTGGATGTTAACACAAGGTGATTCTTTTAAGCCTGGATAGCACACGACCCAACATATGAACATTGAATTCTCTCATTTTAGGTAACTTCTACGTGTAGTCCCCTCCTCTCTCTCCCTCACCCTCTTCCTCCACTAAAGGTCTGTTAACCAGTTCCACAGTTCTCAACAATGCATCCCTCTTGGGATCACACCGTCTCTAGCTAACAATTGGCCTATTAGGGAACCACCCTGCCTGAGGTCATCTGTTGTAGACACAAAATGCTGGAGTAACAGCGGGACAGACAGCATCTCTGGAGAGAAGGAATTGGTGACGTTTCGGGTCGAGACCCTTCTTCAGACCCAGTTCAAAGCCCCCCAGTTCGGACCCAACCCGGACTAAACCTCCCAGTTCGGACCCAACCCGGACTAAAAACCTTGTGGATTCCAGCTCCAGACCTCCCAGTTCGGATCCAGTCCGGACAAAAAAAAACTGACATGAGGTGATCGGTTGCTGGCTCTGATTTGTCCTGGTCTTCCCTTGGTCCCAGCTGGCCCCCACACAATCGGTTCAAAAAAGGGTCCTGACCCAAAACATCATCTATCCACTTCCTCCAGAGATGCTGCCTGACCCGCTGAGTTACTCCAACATTTTGTGTTTATCTTAGGTGTTTTGATATTATTGATAACTAAAATTTCAATGTTTATTTATATTTTAGTGCATGCATTTTTCTGTTTTAAAAGTATCAGTAAAAATGCAAAGTATGGTAAAAAGCTGCAAAGTGTTACTGACTGCTTGACAGAATCTTTATCTATGACAGTCACAGTCAGTAGTACAGACATATCCGATTGCATGTGAGCCAGGGGCAGCTTCCAAAGCATCTCCGATTCCAGCTGTCTCTCTATGTGGAGCCAATCTTTGGGCAATGCCACCCTACAACACCGAGGCTCTGGCTGGCCACAGTGGGCTGGCCACATCGTTCTCACGCCACCCACCGACTTCCTGAAATCAGGCGAAATGTGTAGGAAGGAACTGCAGCTGCTGGTTTAAACCGAAGGTAGACTCAAAAAGCTGGAGGGACTCAGCGGGACAGGCAGCAACTCTGGAGAGAAGGAATTGGTGACGTTTCGTGTCAAGACCCGAAACGTCACCCATTCCTTCTTCAGGTCTGAAGAAAGGTCTCGACCCGAAACGCCACCCATTCCTTCTCTCCAGAGATGCTGCCTGCCCCGCTGAGTTACTCCAGCTTTTTGTGTCTATCTCCTGAAATCAGGCTCTGGATTCTGAACCCTGCTGTGGAAGGAGATTACCAGGCATACAGAATAAAAGATTTGATGGTGTATTCAAAGCGTGTGTGAAGAAGTGTAACATCCCCATTGATTCTGTGACCATTGACATCTCTCAAATAGTTGAGATGGAAAAAGCCCTTAAAATTTAAGGGGAATATATCTGACTACAGTCAATAAAGTCTACTTTCACAAAATACTACTTTACCCAAGAGTTGAGGATCTTTGATCCACTGCATTAAGGAACTTTTAGAGAGGGATTTGTGTGGATTAGTAAAGAAATGAATTCTCAGGATAACTCACAGAAAGATAAATCCTTCATCTGAAAATACTGGAAATTATATTCCACTTACAACACTCAGGCTATCAGCAACTAGAATGAAATAAAATTGCCATTGGCTAACCAGATAAATTAGAGTTGAGTAAAGAAAGGTCATATTACCAACTGTTAAAACACTGATTTTCTGGAGGGCATTTTAGCCATTTTGAAATTACCACAATAAATATAGTTCATCTTTTTGGATCTTTAAACCATCTTTAAGCAACATCTTGCAACCAAGAATTCCTGGTCATACTGTATGTTTCCAGTACAACTTTTTGTGGCTGAGAAGAAGAAAAATGAAAAACTTTTAATGGCCTGCTGCTCCAAAAGGCGACACAATGCCTTCAGCCACAGACCACTTTGCCGCACCTAATGAAGAATAAGGTTAAGTTCTGTAAATTGTAAAAACCTTAAAAACAAAGGAATCTGCCATGATAACTTCCAAGAACACTATTGAACAAATGTGGCACAAACTCACTTGAAGATACTATGGTAGACTACAACAATTTTGAACAAAAAAAGGTAGCTTCCAAGTAGAGACAAAGGCGGAAAGAACGATGGGTCAAGAAGTGGGAGATGTGCAAGGGAAATCCACAGCTCACCTAGTGTGAAGTGATTCAGTTTGGAAACACATAAGAAGTCAACACGCAAGAAATCTTAGAAATGGTGGAAATAGCAGAGAAAGGGAAGAGATGTCATTACAATTGATTCTCTGCCCTAACTGGAAGTATTAGAATTAAACCAAGTGATTTTGGTCCACCCAGGTTCATTTCGGAGAGTTGTTGAGGAGGTGTGTGCAATCAACCATGTTAAAGACTGTGACAGAAGCCCTTGGTCACCTTTGCCATGATCATGAGGCGTTATTTGTGGTTTCAAGCTGTTTCAGTATTATAGCCAAGGTGGAAATGCAGAGCGCCAATTAGCAAAAACTATAAGAAAGATGTATTAAATAAGAAGATGTTTTTCAAAACAGTAAATTGAAACTATAATGCAATTTTCAATAAATAAAATAATTAATTCTGCTGATTTTTAAGCTGAAAGTGCAATTAATTAGATAATATTTTTAAACCACTGGAATCTTGAGATAATCACAGTAACCTTGAGGTAATGTAGTTTGTATATATAATTAATGAAGCAAGTGTGGCAGATCACTCAGCTTTAAAGAACAGAGATCAAGTTAATCCAAAAATTGGTCCACAGTGTATATGTGCTGTGTATAATTGGGTGAACATTCAAAGATGTCAATTAACAAAACAAGAGTGAATGGGTTGCATCTAAAATGCTTTCTTCATAAAAGTTTAATTCAGAAAAGGCTCGTTATGACACAGCAAAATAAATTATTATAATTAATCCTGGCAATGGTTACAGTTGTTTATGGGCCATTGATAACTGAATGTATAGAAGGGACACAAATTTCTGCTCGAGGGCAGAGATCTCATCACAAAAATCATGAGCAAAGTCAATATTTTGCTTAAGTTTTTATTCAAACTTGTTGAGCAGAGTGCTTGAGTGGGGAAAAGGTCCCGGAAGGAGTGTAGGTAAAGAACTGCATGGTGACACAGTGGTGGAGTTGCTTCCCCACAGTACCAGACACCTATGTTCGATCCTGACCACAGACGCTGTCTGTACGGAGTTTGAACCTACTCCCCGTGACCATGTGGGTTTTCCCCAGGTGCTCTGGTTCCCTCCCACACTCCAAAGACATGCAGGTTTGTAAGTTAATTGATTTTGATAAAGATTGTAAATTGTCCCTAGCGTGTAGGATAGTGTTAGTGTACAAGGTGATCACTGGTCAGCGCAGACGCGATGGGTCGAAGGGCCTGTTTTGTGCTGTATCTCTGAACTAAACGAAACAGGAATGGCAAGAGGCCCATCCTCGCAGTGGGCAAAGCCAGTTCATCAAGATTCATTTAAATAGCAAGGAATACAACAAGAAGACAGTTACCTCACTCAAGATGCCCAATACTGGCAATGCCTCAGGATCACATGATATAATTTTCCCATCCCTGTGCTAAAAGGAGCATTGAACAAGGAATAACGTCATTAGATGTGGAACTATTAAGGAAAATGCATCAACTGTGCAAGTGGCATTCACAACTGGAAATGTCTGGTCAAATTTCTAAAATTATGCAATTCAACCTAAAATCTCAGGGTGGTGAATCTGTGGAATTATTTGTCACAGGCTGAGGAGGCCAAGTCAATGGATATTTTTAAGGCAGAGATAGATTCTTTATTAGTACAAGTGTCAGGGGAGTTATGGGTAGAAGACAGGAGAATGGGGCTAGGAGGGATAGATCAGCCATGACGGAGTAGACTTGATGGGCCAAATGGGTTCATTCTGCTCCTATCACTAAACAATCATTGTAATCTCATCCATCACTCCCCACCTTGACATTCTATAGCGCACAGCAATAACAGCTGTATCACTGTGTGATTGAATAACTCAGCTATTTTATTTTAAACCAGTGAAAAAAATATTTGAAATGCCACTTGGCTAAAAGATAATCTGTGTTTGAAATTCTCTGACCAAATGTTCACAATATTGTATTAAGATTTCTATTGCAGTTTGTAGAACAAGTTTCCAATCTTTCCAAAGATAAAACCATTGCACAACAAATGTAGCATCTGTAATTGTTAATAAAATAATATCCAAAACGAATGAACTAGTTATTAACTCACAGTGCATCTGTTAGTATATTTACGGTAGTGCAATTTATGTGTGTGCAAAAGTGGTCCTATTTTGGGCATACAAATTGTCAAAGTTAATGTAAATTTGTTCAAATATTTACATCAGACTTGTTGTGATAAGTTTCAAGTTCAATCAGATGCTTCCATAAGACTGGTGAAGCTTTTGAATTATTTAACATCATAGAGAATGCAACTGCTCTAATTGTACTGCTAATCCTCTGCAAGTTCATCCCTTGGACTTCATTGCTTCTCAGCTCTTCCAAACGGAGTATAACTAGTCCAGATTGACAGCAATAGTAATTTACTAATTTAGTTTAGTTTAGTGATACACACTGGCCCTTCGGCCCACCAAGTCCACGTTGGCCAGCAATCCTCGCACACTTACACTATCCTAAACACACGAGGGACAATTTACAATTATACCAAGCCAATTAACCTACAAACCTTTGGAGTGTGGATGGAAATCGGAGATCCCGGAGAAAACACACGCAGGTCTCGGGGAGAACGTACAAACTCCGTACAGACAAGCACCCATAGTCAGGTTCAAACCTTTGGTCTCTGGTGCTGTAAGGCAGTGACGCTACTGCTGCGCTCCCATGCTGCCCAATTTATGGAGTTAGGTTTCTCATAAAACTGCCAGACCTCATTTTAACTTTGATTTTTCCCATAGACTGAATATCTCTAATGAGAGTTCCCCAAGCAACAATGACTGAAGAGGTGATTATTTGCTCTAGTGAGTCATCACATAAAATGTTCTCTTTAGATTTGCATCAATCTCTCATTGCTCTGCACTTCTTCCATCGTACTTTACCTCCAGCTTCCTTCATGTCTGGTTCCAGACGAGAGAATTATTTCTGCCCCTCAGTTACTATTTCCAGCATTGTTCCCTTTTCTGGAGTCTACATTGGTTCAGTCCATGAAATGCAATTTCTGCCAGCCTCTCAGGATCTTGCAGCATGGAAACAGCTCCTTTGGCCCAACTGTCCATGTCAACCTCATCTACATTAGGCCCACCTGCCTGCATTTGACCCACATCCCTCTAAAAGCACTTTGGGTTGCATTCAATTGTATGAAAAGTGCTACACAAATAAAGTATAACTGTAACATAACATCCCAACATCTATAGACACAAAATGCTGGAGGAACTCAGTGAGTCAGGCAGCATCTCTGGAGAAAAAGACTGGGTGGCATTTTGGGTAGGGACCCTTCTTCAGACTGATTGCAGAAGCAGTGAGTGAGCAAATATATGTTGGTTGGACAATCCAGTTCCCTGTTATTTTCTGATTGATAGTATTGCTCAGACGGACTTTCTTGCACCCCTTTGTAAGCTATCTCTTCTAACATCTGTCAACTCTATTGATCCGCAAGATGACCTTCATGTTTAATTGGAGCTCTCTCTCCTCCCCATCTTTATTCACTGATCAAAATATTTACTATCTCTGAAGCTAGGAGCATCCAGATAAAAAGATCCCAGGCATTCCTAGCAGAAAGGAATAGTTTTTATAGAATAAGTAGCTATGGCCTGTTCTAATAGCTTTGTCATTTATGTGGCTGCTCCGCAGGACGTTTGGTCACAGATGACACCGAGGACATTGATGGTGAGATCTCAGAGACTGTGTTCCCTTTGATTTCATGGCATGATGGTAAATCTCCCTCTTGCTGGAAGAAAGTAATTGTCTGCTCTTCTGGGTCCCAAATGTAATTCGTAAATTATCAGTTAAACCTGACTGTTTTCCAGTATTACTGCATACAGACATCTTTCACTTCACTTTCCGAGGAAGTATGAATGTTGCTAAGCAAGAGCACAAACATGGAGAAGCTCTGTAGACATCTTGAGCCTGTTTCAACATTCACTAGGATCATGCCAACCTACCAGCACCTTCTACAGCTCTTGCTCCAAATTTTTATAGTCTCAGTGGCAGAAATATATCACTTATTTTAAAACTACATGTAATGTTGGCACCTAACTTTTGTGTGAAATAGTGCTTCATATATCCACCTGCCTTTCCGTGCTGAATTGTTTTTGCAAAAGTTTGGCTCTGATTTTAAACTTTTGTTCCGTTTCACCAACAGAAGTTCCTTTTCAAATCTATCCAATAACACCTTAGTCTTCCAGAAAATATACATCAACATAATCCGAGTTGTTAGACTTTAGAGATGCAGATGGGAAACGGGTCCTTCAGCCCACTGAGTACACGCCAACTATTGATCACCCCGTACACTAGCACCATCCGACGACACACTAGGGACAATTAACAATTTTTTTTAAATCAAAGCCAATTAACCTACAAACTTGTACATCTTTGGAGTGTAGGAGGAAACCAGAGCACCTGAAGAAAATCCACACAGTCACAGGGGAAAAATCCCTGTGTAACAAACTCTGTACAGACAACACCCATAGTCAGGATTGAACCTGGGTCTACCGCTGCGCCATTGTGCCACCCCTACTAGCCTTGTATCTGTAATCCTCCCCTCTGATCCTTGCCAATTGCAGGTGAGGTGTGCCGCATTGATGCTAATGGCACTCAGTTCTGCATGCGCACAGCTTCTCTCAACTTTCCTCTCCCTCTGTGCCATCAGATTGCTTATCCAAAATGCAGTCTAGGCTGAGCTGGTGTTTTGTCCAGCTGACAATGGGAACAGTAAAGGCAGCGTCCATGATCTCTTAAAGACTGTCGTGAGGCCGTGGCCACTCCTACTTTCCATCTAAAATCGACTAAACGTCAGCATGGAAACTCAAGTATTTTGGTTGTGAGTACATTGTTGAAAACCTCCCCTGACCAGAGAGTCTCGGTTCTCTTTTTGTGAGGCATGTTTGTGATATTTCTCCTATCACTGTGGCTGGCTGTGACCAGCTGGTGTCTACACATTAAGGATTGGGATTGGGTGGATGAATAGGCAGAGTAGGGTATTATCCAATAAAAAGACAGAGCTAAGTAAGGATGGTCAAGACCATGGCAGGTTTGGAGATCAGGGCCTCAGAACTGTTAGAGAGTTGTGGCCAGGATTTGTGCAGTTTAGTGGGTTGGTGCCGTATGGTGGGGATCTGTCCCATACGATTTGACTTTCCTTACAGTAACTGGTATAAAAACCTAGTTATCCTGGGATTGCCCAACTATGGTCACTCCCAGGACCGAGGAAGCTCACTGTAAATGGATTGATTGTAATCATGTATTCTCTTTCTCCTGACTGGTTACCACGCAACAAAAGCTTTTCAGTGTACCTCGGTGACAATAAACTCAACTGAACTGAACTGAGAGCTGATAGCTGATGGCACTGGGTACGGCCACATCTATGAGTCCTGGCAATGTCCTGAACATGACACCAGTACTCCAGCATTAACCATGCTATTAAGTAATCTGTTCTCATACAATTACAATGCTGCCATCCACCTCATTCAGTTGTGAATGCTAAGTGGACCCTATTGAGCCAATGGCTCACTCCCAATCAACAACAAAGTAAGAGAGGGACTTTCCAACAGTTCTGTGGTAATGCTCATCAGTGACTTGTAATCCTCAGTTTGTTTTCCTACATGTCCATTTAATTTGAGATCTCATTATTACCTAAAAGTTAATGTGACATTGATGGAATGTTTGACAAAGTCAAGAACCAGAGTCTCATTAAACCAGATACAATTAGGTTGCTATCTTATCTTGGTTTTTTTTCAGTAGGCATCTGAGAAAGCTTCTTCAATTACCTTTCCTCCCTCATCATGTAGTGAAATTGTCTGATTATAGATTAACAGAGAGTCGTAGAGTCGTACAGCATGGAAACAGGCCCTTCGGCCCAACATGACCATACTGACCAACATGCCCCATCTACATTAGTCCCACGTGCCTGCGCTTGGCCCATAACCCTCTAACCTAACCTATCCATGGACCTGTCCAAATGTCTTTTGGATGTTATGATGGCAACTGCCTCAGCTACATTCTCTGGCAGCTCATTTCATATACCCACCGCCCATTGTTTAAAATAAGATACCCCTCAGGTTCATATTAAATCTTTCCCCCCTCCCATGTTCTCAATTCCCCTACTCTGGGAAAAAGTCTCAAGTGCTCGGCGGCAGAGTGGTGCAGCGGTAGAGCTGCTGCCTTACAGCGCCAGAGACCCGGGTTCGATCCTGACTACGGGTACTGTCTGTACGGAGTTTGTACGTTCTCCCTGTGACTGTGTGGGTCTTGTCAATAAACCCAAATTAAACCCAGTGTAAGGAGATCTGACTGGCACCGATGATGGCTGCCACAGTGGACTGCTCTTTGCTGTTTTGTTTGTGTTTGTTTGTTTGTGTCGTCTGTGAAAATCCAACAAAACATCACTTTCATGAGAGGTACTCATTAACATCAGATATTCGGAACCTCCAAACATCTCCCACTCGCTGGATTATTTGCACATACTTGTCAGCGGGGCTGTGGCAGTGTTTCAAGGTCTTGAGGCGGAAGAGGACCCGGGGGAAGCACTCTAGGAGCACTCGCCCGACTCCAGCAACGAGGATGACACACACCACTCCCGAGTAAATTCTTTGCATATCTATGTTCTCTCAACAACAAAATGGACGAACTGAAACTCCTGTGCCAAACAACCAAGGACTTCTCTCGAGCCACTGCCCTATGCTTCACTGAGACCTGGCTGGGTGAGTCGACCCCAGACAATGCGCTGCAACTGGCTGGCCTTCAACGACAAAGATCGGACCACGAAGCGGAGGCAGCAGGGAAATCAACAGGTGGTGGAATATGCTTCTATACTAATCAGGGTTGGTGCAGCGACATCATGGTACTGTCTAACTTCTGTTCTCCTAATCGGGAATCTTTTTTTATAAATTACAAACCATTTATTCTCAGAGGGAATTTACCTCTTTTATTCTCGCTGGAGTTTACGTATCAGGACACCGGCGTGATGACATATTGACGCGTGGTGTCTCGTCAAGTGTCCCTACATTTATTTCTGTCACCACTGGATTTTGAAATGTTCAAAATTTTTAAGCGACCCTGATAGGTCAGTCAATGAAGTCGACAGTCACCAAAATAAAATCGGCAAGTAGGACAGGCCCTTTACACTACAATTAAGAACGCATATTTCTCTGTTCCCCGTGCGGCTCTGGGATTCTCTGATCATTGTTTAGTTCACCTTATTCCGACCTACAGGCTGAAGCTAAAATCTGCTAAGCCTGTGTCAGAGCAATGAAAAGTGGACAAGCGAGGGCATTGGAAACCGACAGTCCTGCTTTGACTGCAGCGAGTGGAATGTGTTCAGGGAAGCAACCACAAACCTCGGTGAATATACAGACACTGTGACATCATATGTCAGCTTTTGTGAGGACAGTTGCATTCCCACTAGGACCCAGATCAGGTTCAACAACGACAAGCCTTGGTTTACAGCAGAACTCAGACAGCTCCGCCAGTCCAAAGATAAGGCCTACGGGAGCAGCGATGCAGACCTCTAAAGGCAGGTCAAGTATAAGCTGAGAAGAGGAATCGGAGCTGCCAAGGAAAGGTACTGTGAGAAGTTGAGGAGAAAGTTCTCAGCTAATGACTCATCCCCCCCCCCCCTCCCCTTGGATAATCATCAGCTGGCCAACGGCCTGAACGAGTTCTACTGTACCCTCTCCCCCACCCACTCCTCCCCATTCACCACTTCACACCCTGACTCCAGTCTGCAAGGTCTGGACCATTCCCCACCCACTCCTCCCCAATCACCACTTCACACCCATATACAGCCTGACTCCAGTCTGCAAAGACTGGGCCCAAGTCCACAACTCACCCCTCCCTTGCTGCCCAACATCAGTCTGGCCACTTCTCCGTCACTAAAGAAATTGAGGAGTTAGTAAAGCTATTCTGGAGAAAGAAAAGCAGGAGATCTCCATGACCAGACAATGTTTCCCCCTCTACCTTCAAGCTCTGTGCCAAACAACTGGCGCGTTTCTACACATACATTTTCAACCAGTCTCTGCAAACCTGCACTGTCCCTGTCTGCTTCAAAGTGTCCACTATTGTTTCTGTACCCAAAAAGCCAAGGATTACTGGTCTTGATGACTACAGGCCTGTCGCACCTACCTCTGTAATCATGAAGACCCTTGAAAGACTTGTGCTGGCCACCTGAAAAATATTACAAACCCCCTGCTGGACCCCCTGCAGTTTGCACACCGGGCCAATAGATCAGTGGATGATGCAGTCACCTAGGCCTGCACTTCATCCTCCAGCACCTGGACTGCCAGGGGAGCTATGCAAGGATTTTGTTTGTGGATTTTAGCTCTGCATTCAACACCATTGTGCCAGAGCTACTACACTCCAAGCTCTCCTAGTTGACTGTTCCTGAACCCCTCTGTCAGTGGATCAGCAACTTCCTGACAGATAGGAAGCAGCATGTTAGGCTGGGAAAGTACATCTCAGACCCGCTGACCCTCAGCATAGGAGCACCGCAAGGCTGCGTACTCTCCCCTCTCCTTTACTCTCTCTACAACAACGACTGCACCTCCACTGACTCCTCTGTCAAGCTTCTCAACTTTGAGGATGACACAACTCTGATTGGACTGATCCAGGGGAGGAATCTGCCTACAGACAGGAAGTGTCACAGCTGGCGTCCTGGTACAATCGCAACAATATGGAGCTCAATGCTCTTTAGACAGCAGAATTGATTGTAGACTTTAGGAGAGCTCCCCCTCCCCTCCCCCCACTCACCATCAACAACACCACAGTCACACTGTAGAGTCATTTAAGTTCTCTCCATTATCTCCAGGAACCTAAAATGGGAGGCCACCATCGACTCCACAGTCAAAAAGGCACAACAGAGGATGTACTTCCTGCGGCAGCTGAGGAAGCACAATCTGCCCCAGGCAATGATGGTCCAATTCTATACAGCCATCGTAGAGTCTGTCCTCACCTTCTCCATCATGGTCTGGTTTGTCTCGGCCACCAAGCACGACATCCGGAGGCTGCAGCGCATCGCTCGATCAGCTGAGAAGGTTGTTGGCTGCAACCTTCCCCCCATTGACAAACTGTACACTGCAAGGGCCAGGAAGCGAGCGGGTAAGATCATCTCTGACCCCTATCACCCTGGCCACAAACTCTTTGTATCATTTCCCTCTGGGAGGCGACTCCAGACTGTCAAAGCCGCCACAGCCAGACATAAAAACAGATTTTTTTCCACGAGCAGTAGCTCTACTCAACAGCCAAAGTCTGTAGCCTCCTTTTACTCTGGTATTTTATTTCATTCTTCACATGTTTAAATTATGTTTTATTTTTAATTGTCTACTGTATATCGTGTTGTTATCCTTGCGAGCAAAGCACCAAGGCAAATTCCTTGTATGTATACATACTTGGCTAATAAAATGTATTCAATTCAATTCAATTCAATCATCCTTGTCGCCTTCTCGGAAAAGCAGGTTGTAACAGATAGCGATGGAAACAGGATGGTTACCCGGGTGAAAATCCTTTGGAGAATTTTAATTACTGGAGTGAATAGTTTCAGCTGGGTGGAAAGGGTTAATATCTCTTTTTCTGAAACCTCCAGAGAAGCTGAGATTTCCAAGGCATATCAATAACGTGACCTGCTTTTCTAATCTCCATGAGTATTGTAATGTGACAATTCATAGATTTCAATCCCACTAATTGCCCTTCTTCTGTATTTCACTTATCCTAACTGAAGCAATCAAAACTTAATGCATTTCTTTTTGTGCCTTCCTTTTGAACCTACTAAATTTAAGCTACATTGTAGCTCATCACAGGAAAATCAATGATGCAATACAGAATTAATGAGGTCCACTAATATCCTTGCAAGCATAATACAAAATGTGATTCACACTGCTGAAAGTACATGCCTGGACAGATTACAAGAAACAGTGCAACAATACGAGATATGGATTTTTTTTTTACCCCTGTAAACTGCATCTACAATTCCTGCTCTTGGTGATGACAGGCAGATACATCAACTGTAGTACTGGCTTTTTGGAATATCTACATGACCCCAAGGAAGTAAAACCATTGATAAAACATTACATTTATACTGCAACATCTATTTACTGCAATTAATGATCAGGCTTTCCCTCGGACAGAAAACACTTGCTTGCTTGAAAGTGCCAAATCTAGTCCCATGTTCCATTCACATATAACATGGAACCGGAACAACCCCTTTGGCCCACAATGTCTGTTCCGAACCAAATGGCCGAGTTCTGCCAGCATGTGATCCATACCCTTCCTTTCCCAACATATCCATGTGCCTATTTAAAAGCCTCTTAAATACCACATTTGTATCTGTTTCCACCACCAGCGCATTCCAAGCACCCACCCTTCTCTGTTTGAAAAAACTGCCCCACACATTTCTTTTAAACATCCCTCTTCTGACCTTCAGGCTCTATTCACTAGTCTTGGACATTTCCATTCTGGCAGTCTATCCTACCTATGCCTCGAATCATTTTATATATACTTAAATCAGGTCTCCCCTAAACCTCGGAGACTCCTGATAAAGCAATCCAAGTTTGTCCAACTTCCTCTAGCTAATACCTAATCTAGACAATTTTCTGGTAAACCTCTTTCATTTAGACTTTAGAGATGCAGCATAGAAACAGCCCCTTCGGCTCACTGAGTCTGCGCCGACCAGCGACCACCCCTTCCACCAGCACTATCCCACACACTAGGGACAATTTACAATTTTTACAGAAGCTAATTAATCTACAAACCTGTCCGTCTTTGGAGTGTGGGAGGAAACCAGAACACCCGGAGAAAACTCATGCGGACACAGGGAGAACGTACAAACTTTATACAGATAGCACCCATAGTCAGGATCAAACCCGGGTCTCTGGTGCTGTAAAGCAGCAACTCTACTACCACCTTCTCCAATGCTTCAGCATCCTTCCTGTAATAAGGCGGCTGGAACATCATGCAATACTCAAAATGCAGCCTAACCAAAGATTTATGAAGTTGCAAAAATGTTTCTTATTTGTGTATTTAACAAGGGTGAGGGGTTATTAAAGTACCATTATACATCAGAGCAATATGGTAGTAACCTTCCCCTGAGGTATAGTACATTTAGCACATCTGACAAAGGATGAATTTCTAGGCATTTATTTATTCTTCCACTACAAGTATTTGTGCAAGACAGTTCACACCTGAACTACAAAACATTTTTGGAAATTTCTCTTTTCAGATAATCTCCTGTTTTGGAAACAATTTAAACTTCTACCTTCCCGCTGTAATTCACAATTTGCTTTACAATGTAGGGTTTTTTTGGCATCTTTAAAGCCTCTTATTCCTTGGAGTAATTTAAAGGGTCAATCTACCCTTTTCTGGATTTGACATTCTTCACAGTATCAGACCCACAAAAATAGACAACAGCCAGCATGGAGGTTTAAAAACGTAGCACAGATCCTGTTATGTGATCGGTACTTACTACATTTTTGCAAAGTTTGCAATTTTGCTTCTGAGTCCTCTATGTTCTGTATACAATCCCCTGAAGTAATGTGCTCCATGGAATCCAACTGTGTCAATAAAACATGACACCTGTGACACAGAGAAGCAGACAATGAAAGCGATACCTCCAACACTTAATATGAACCTGAAATAAAGACGGATAATGCCAGAAAACACTATTTATCTTTCCGCAGACCTGTTACCTAACCTGCTGCATTTCAGTTTTCATTTCGGATTTTCAGCAATTGCAGTTCATTGATTTTCACGTAGGTGGAGCTGATGAGCAACTCCCAGACCATAGATTCTGCAGAAGAGTCACCTGTCCCTAAACCTCCTCCCTCGACTCCAGGGACCCCGACAGTCCTTTCAGGTTAGGCAGAGGTTCACTTGCACCTCCTCCAACTACATCTACTGTATCTGTTATTCAAGATCTAGACTCTTATACTTCGATGAGACCAAACTTAGATTGGGCGATCGTTTCACTGAACACTTTCGCTCAGCCCACCTGATCTCCCAGTTGCCAAACACTTTAATTCTCCTTCCCATTCCCACACAGATCTTTCTGTCCCTCGTCTCCTTCATTGTCAGAGTGAGGCTAAATGCAAATTGGAGGAACAGCATTTCATTTTTCGCTTGGGCAGCTTACTGCCCACTGGTATGAATATTGATTTCGCTCACTTCAGGTAGCCCCGGCATTCCCTCTCTCTCCATCCCTCCCCCACCCAAGTCTCACTAGCTTCTCGTTTTCACCCAACAAACAGCTAACAATGGCCTGTTTCCTTTATCATCGTTACTTTTTTTGCATATCTTTTATTCATTGTTCTTTATCTCCCCACGCCATCATCTATATCTCTCATTTCCCTTATCCCTAACCAGTCTAAAGAAGGGTCTCGACCCAAAACATCAGCCATTCCTTCTCTCCAGAGATGCTGCCGGTCCAGCTGAGTTAATCCAGATTTTGTGTCTATCTTCAGTTTAAAACAGCATTTGCAGTTTCTTCCTATGTTGCAATGGCAGACCTCAAACAAAAAATGAGCTGGCCCACAAAACACTGCACATTTAATGTGGCCTTCCCAGCGCAAAATAATTTGCAGGCCCATTTCTAACTGCAGTCTGGTCAACGGCCAGATATCTTGTAATTATCTTTCTCCCATTTGTACTCTATGCCTCATCTTTAAAACAGAATAGTCAATATGCTTCCTTATTAGAGCAAACACTGCACTATAAAACATTTGTGAATCTAAACTCCTAATTTTTGTAAGGCATCTGGCATCAGCATACTTTATTACCAGGTTTTAGTCATCCAAATACTAGTTTTATTAAGTATAAAATTAAGTTATAAAATAATGCTTTTTGTTCTACGTTTGATTGCATTGCGGAAGCCATAATCTGCTGTAAGATATTTAAATCAAACTCCATGTTTAATAAATGATTGGAATTTGTTTAAAAAGTGCTACAGGTTACCTGCATTGATTTTTGTTAGCTTCTTAAATGTATTTATTTTTTATGCACACCCACACGTTCATTGGGCAATGCCAAATCAAAATAGATGTGATGTTGAAAACTACAATCATCTTCAATATGGCACCTTTACATACGTTTCTGTGTGGTTTGTGTCAGTCACTAAGTACCCTTATTTTTGGATGAGATATTTGTTTTCACAAGTGCTACTTTTATTGTCATTTAAATTGGCCAAATCATGTTGACAGATATACAACACAAGAATGGAATTAAATGCAAGGGTTACACAAAATGCTGGAGAAACTCAGCGGGTGCAGCAGCATCTAAGGAGCGAAGGAGATAGGCGACGTTTCGGGTCGAGACCCTTCTTCAGGAATGCAAGGTATTGTATTTTGGGAAGTCGGACCAGGGAAGGACTTTCATGGTGCATGGTAGAGCCCTGAGGAGTGTTGTAGAACAGAGGGATCTGGCAGTACAGGTACATTATTCCATGAAAGTGCCATCACAGGTAGATAGGGTAGTAAATAAGGCTTTTGGTACAGCGGCCTTCATCAGTCAGGGAATTGAGTATTGAAATTGGGACATTGTGTTACAGTTGTCCAAGATGTTGGTGTGGCCACATCTGGAGTATCATGTTCAGTTTTGGTCAACCTCCTATTAGAAGGATGGTAATAGGCTGGAAAGAGCTCAGAGATGATATACGAGGATGTTGTTAAGTCTCGAGGGCCTGAGCAAAAGCGAGAGGCTGGGCAGGCTAGGACATTGTTCCTTGGCTTCCTTGGAGGAATCTAGAACCAAAGGACATGGGTTTAAGGCAAGAAGGAAAGATTTAATAAGAATCTGTGGAACAGTCTTTTCACTCAGAGGGTTGTGTGTACATGGAACAAGCTGGCAGAGAAGGTCGTTAAGGCACATGCTATAACAGTATTTAAAAGACACTTGGGCAGGTACATGGACAGGAAAGGTTTAGAGGGATATGGGCCTAACACTGACAAAGAGGACCAGCTTCTATATAGCATAATGGTCAGCATAGATGAATTGGGCCAAAGGGCCTGTTTCCATGCAGTATGACTACATTTAAAGTGATTAAATCATTAATCTTACAAAAAAACAAAATTTATAGTGTTCTTCAGAGAGCTACAAACCAACATGATGGAATGTTTGCCAGGGTGACTTTGGTCAATCACTGGAATGACCTGTACTGACATCCAGTTGGCATCCAGTAAAAAATTGTTAAAGTAATGAGAAAGGTTACAGAAATGAATTGCGTGGATATAATTTGTGCTCTAAATTCTACAAGATTTTGTGTCGATTTGGCTAATTTCTGGAGATCAGTTCATGGTCACTTCCATCTGTTAATTACTTACTTCAAAATTCTTATCGGTTTTCTTATTTGAACTATGCACCTTTTCATAAAGTTATCTTTGTAACACCACCTTTCTGAAATATTAAGAAGATGGATGCAAGGGGAATAAATTGTATTTGAAAATTCCCTCTCCCCATCTCTCCTGTTCAGGCCCGTAAAATAATAACCTAACATCGCAATAAATTTTAACAATTTTCCAGATTTCAAATCTCATTTCATAGAACAATGAGATTTCTTGTTTAAAAGTAGGTGAAGAAAATTTAGCAGTAGTTTTCCTGGGTGACTGCCTGCCTTGGATCATTTAAAAGTCGCACACAGAGAACAGGCTGCAAAGCTGCTATCAATTATGACAAATGTTAAATTTAAGAAAATCCCGGTCAAAATTCTAAAATAAGTAATTTAAAATGAACTTTTGGTCCTGTAGGGTAATAGAAGAGCAAGCATCAGCCTACTTATTGAAATTGTTCTTTCCATGGGTTCCAGGTCAACTATTTCTCTATTGACTCAAATTAGACCTCTAAATCTTTTCAGGAACATTCATTTTACAAAACTTTAAATCCGCTACCTGCAACTTCTTGCCCTTCTGAAACCCTGCAACATCTTCTGTGGAGGTGGACACCCATACCTACATCCAGTTAACTTTCTAGGCTGATAGCCATTTGTTCTTTTGAATCTGAAGAAGGGTCTCGACCTGAAACGTCACCTATTATTTTTCTCCAGAGATGCTGTCTGACCCGTTGGGTTATTCCAGCTTTTTGTGTCTATCTTCTGTACTATTGGTCCCCAAATTCTGTCAGAATTGTCAAGACATGAGGTGGGGAGACAGATAGGCCAAGGTGTTCTGAGCACTGCAAACTCTGCTCTCGTGTTTTTTAAAATTCAAACTGACATCCTAACTCACACATTATTAGTATGCTGAAACAGGTCTCCATGAAAGGTACAGCAGACCTTTTGTTAGAGGTGGCAATTTAATATGACCACCGAGTGCAGTCTCTAACGTTTGCAGTTTTAGTTTAGTTAATTGTGATATGTACCGAGGTAAAGTGAAAAATTATTTTGTTGTATGCTGTCCTATCATCAGAAAGGATATACATGATTACAAACAAGTCGACCACAGTGTACACTTTTAAAGGGGATATACCCGTGAAATGTAGCCCTTTTGTTTTCTGCATATTAATTCTATTTATAAGATGTGGAATAACTTTTAAACTTCAGGGATTCTCCACATGTCACCAAGCCTTAGAAGATTTAATTGAAACTCCTGTGTTTTCCAATTGTCATCAGTGAAAATGATGCCATTTACTGTACACTTGTATTCCCTCTTCTCTTTCCATACATACATTTTTTCTTATTTATGTAAATATAAATTAGAGAGCAAAATAATATCAACCATCTCACACTTAGAGGACTGAAGAAGCTGACTTTTCCCACCTGATAGGCTTCCCACAAAACTGAGTGAGCTCCAAATGACAATGTATTGTCATTGTATTCTACCATGAATACATTGACATTCTGTGATGGAGACATTTAAAAACTAGTCAAATATATCTAAATTGTTTTAAATGTAAAAATGATCTTTGTTACCACATGGGTTTCCACCGACATCCCCAAGGGTTTGTAGGTTAATTGGTCTCTGTTAATTGCCCCTCCGTATGTCAGAAGTAGATGCAAATGTGAAATAGCAGAACTAATGTGAATGGATTATTGATGGTCGGCATGGGCCAAAGGGCCCATTTCCATGCTGTATTTTTCAAAAATAAAACTAAAATTTTAAAAAGAAATATTTAAAAAAAAAAAAAAATGTAATGAAAATTTGCAAAGTAACACTTATCTTACATATCTTAACACTTAGCCTACATGGTCAGCAACCTTATCCCCAGCAATAATCTGACACCTCTCGCCAGCACTTTGGTACTCTGTTGATGGCTGAAAGGTCTCCTGCCACTGATTGAGTGTTTCAATGGACATGCTGCAATTGGCCAAGCACATGCAAGATCCAGGACAGCCAGTGGTTTCTTCACAAGTTCATTAGCCAGTGGTTTCTTCATAAGTTCAACTTTTATGCTCTAACCAAGTTCAACTTTGGCTAGAAGCTCCGCAGACAGCGGCTTCAGAATGTTATAGGTCGCAGGCCAGCGGTCGGAGCTCTTAAAGTCCACGCCGCACCCGTGGCTAGAAGTTCCGCAGACCGCGGCTTCAGGATGTCGTAGTCCGCGGGCTAGCGATCAGAGCATTTCTTCTAGCGACTCCCGGCAAGCTCCACGATGGAAAGTTCACACTGCGCCCGCTGTTGAAGCTCTGGACCCGACTCCGGGAAAGGCCGCACCAATCCAAGCTGTTAGGCCGCGAAGGTGGGCGAAATGCAACTAAGAGAAAAGTCGCATTCCACCGAGGTAAGTAACTAAAAAAATAGCTCCCCCCAATTCCCGCCCCCACCCCTCAACATTAAAAACACTAAAACACACTTTTAGACATACTAAAAACAAAAAAAAAGTGAAAAGGATGAACAGCTGCAGGCGAGGCTGCCGGCTCACGGCGCCACATAGACACGTACTAAAACTGGGGATTGCGTGACTGTCCCACTATATTATTCAAACTATAGCTTAGACAGATGATCTCCTCAGTCCCACCTCACAGAGCCATTGCGTCACATATATCAATAATGCTTTTTGCTGAAGAGGCCACTTCAGCAAAGGAAAGCCACAGTTAGCCGCGGATGCAAATTGAAAACGGCAACAAAATCTGCTGGAGCAGCAGTTCCAGCTGTCAGAACATGAACAATCACTTTTGGATCTTCCCCTCCTCCCGATAAGAGGGCACTCTAGATAATTAAAGGACAAAATGGTGCAAGAGGAGACAAGTACACTTGTTATGTGAATAGAAGCTGTGTGAATTGGACAATGTGATTTCATGCTTTGAAAGGAAAATGTAAAGGTGCGGTTCTGCATTTTTCTCTATTACCATGCCTGAGTTTTATTATCAATGTGGGGACCTTTACCCACATTTAGATGAAAACGTTCCTCTTGGGAAAATTAAATTATGACAACTTCTAACATCGGTCTGGGCAATTCCAACAGCTTACAAACATGGCTCCAGCTCAAAACTCTGGCTTGTTATCTGATAGTACGTTCGCATTTGGAAGGTGCTGCTCTAGATGGGAGAGGGGAGAATAGGGAATGATTGGGGTGTGAAAGATCCTTGCTTATGCTGTAGATACAAGGAATTCAGATGCTGGTTTACAGAAAAAAAACCACAAAGTGCTGGAGTAACTCAGCAGGTCAGGCAGAATATCTGGAGAACATGGAACGATGACTCTTTAGGTCAGGACGCTTCTTGACTCAGACTCCATGATTAGGTAATGATTTGAGTCAGGACCCTTCAGATTGTAAAAAGGTCTGAAGAAGCATCACCTATCCAAGTTCCCCAGAGGTGCTGCCTGATCCACTTATTACTCCAGCACTTTGTATCTTTCCTTGATTATGCTGGCTGCTTTCCCACGGCAGTGTGAATGTAAATGGCGAGGGTAGGGGAGGCAGGATTGTGTGACGGACTGGGCTAGTTCCACAACTCTGCAATTTCTCGTGGTCTACTCTGTCCTCTTGATCTCTAACATCTAAAGCTTCTTATTTATCAAAATATGCTAAAATAGAACTATGGTTGAGTGAGCGAACCGTGGATTTAAATTTAATAAAGAGAAACGCAAGACAAGTTATTTTTCTTACATAGAAAGTGGTGGATGCCTGGAATGTGCTGTCAGGGGAGGTGGTAGAAACAGATTTGATAACAACATTTAGGAGGCAAAAAGATGGGCAAGGAATAGAGGTATATGGACCATATACAGTACATGCAGATGGGATTAGTTTAGGCTGACGTTATGGCCGAAGGGCCTATTCTTGCACCATACTGTTCTACATTCTGCATTCTATTAGACTAGCATAAAATCATCACATTCAACAGTACTTATGCTCAAATCATACAATTCCCAAATGCAGAAGCCATCTGTTCACTTGCCAAGAAGATGCATGATGCCTCTCCCCACCATTACAGCTCTATCAGCAAGAATTAACATTCACAGGTGCGCATTTCAACAATGTGATAGATTTTGAAGTTTGAAAACAGCTCATCATTCTCAGGGGTAATAGTACGCTCTGAAAGCCTTAATATCCTATCACTTTGAAATGCACCCTGACTCGGATAAAGAAGACAAAATCTTGTGAAACATGGAAGTTTTACAGTGTTTTAGGAAGTTTTCAGATTTTGTGACTTGCCAAATCTTTTTATTAAAGAAATTAATTAAGGTGTGAATTCATTTCTCAAATATTTATTTGTTGACCTACACGATATGGTGCGAACATGGGCAGGTGGAACTCATGTAGATGAGGCATGTTGGTCGGCATGGGTAAGTTATGCCAAAGAGCCTGTTTCCACGCCAGTTTGACTTTATGAGTGCATCCTGCACCAAATTAACATCTAACTTACAGAGAGAAGATGGAAGTTTTAGATGTAGCTTGGAAGTCCATTCTCCAACAAATAATATGTTCAATTTTTTAAATGGGATCCAGAGTTTTAACAGCTGGGGCAAGCTTCCAATTTATTTTGAAAGATATAGCAAGGAAACAGGCCCTTCAGTCCACCAGGTCCACACCAACCATCGATCAACTGGACACTAGTTCTATGTTATCTCACTTTTGCATCCTACACACTAGGCAATTTACAGAAGCCAATTACCAACAAACCTGCAGGTTTTTATAATGTGGGAGGAAACCTGAGCAACTGGAAGAAACCCACGCAGTCACAGGGAGAACGTACAAACTCAGCACAGACAGCACCCGTGATCAGGATCAAACCTGGGTCTCTGGAGCTGTGAGGTGCCAGTTCTACCACTGCGCCGCTGTGCCCAATAGTTGGACAACTGGACTAAGGCATAACTATCTGTGTGATAATGTTAGAAAAGCAGGGTTCTAGACTCAGTGGTCATAGTTAAAAAAGGGTGAAGTGAGAGACGAACCTGCTCCTTTCCTTCATTGACTGTCAGCAATATTAAATTGAGGCAGCAAGGTTCTCCTTAAATATGAAGTTTACCTACCACCGAGGTCATTGGAATCCCAACTACAACACTTTCATCAGGGGGAGATTCCCGGAGTCTGTTGATTCATACAGAGGTTTGGCAGGTCATTAAAATTAGGGGAATATGCTATTAAAGTGAGGTACAGAGACAACCATGTAAAATTAATTTGATGCTATCACTGCATCCCACAATATATCATGAGTATCCTTTCTCAAAATAACAAAAAATATAAATTGTGCTGTTTATATGGCAAGCTGCCAAAGCACCCTGCCAAGTTACCACCCAAGCTGTAAAGACAAATATATTACTCGTGTTTAATCTGTCAAATCCAAAAGGCCAACTGATTACCTCAGGCAACCAGGGGCCTTAGGCATGGAATAATATTTGAGTGTCTAATGACTAAACAGATTCAACTGATGACATGCACAAAGAATAAACATGCCGCCAGATTCTACCCACTGACTAACATCTAACTGTCCCAAGAAACAACCTCTTCCAGTTTATTCCGACTTGGGAGTCAAAAAGATCACACGGTGGTCGTGGCAAAGTTGCGATTTGGTAGTAATGGTCACAATCAGCTCAAGGGAGGTCAGCCATGAAAGCCAAGCATGTAACTACCTGTGGACCTCGCTAGTACCAAGTGACAGACACCCACTACCCATCGTGTGAAAAAGTTACCCCTCAGATTCCTATTAAATATTTTCACTTTTGCCTTAAACCTATGTCCTCTGGTTCTCGATCCTCTACTCTGGGCAAATCCTCTCACGATTTTCTACACATCTATAAGATCACCCCTCAAGCTCCTGAACTCCAAGGAATAGAGTCCCAGCCTACTCAGCCTCTCCCTATAGCTCAGAACCTCGAGTCCTGGCAACATCCTCGTAAAACTATCTCAAACCTTTCAGAAAAGTCCTCCTTATGATGTACGTAAGTGTTCTCATATTCATTGTGAATGTCTGCTTAGAGGCAATCCATGCGGCAAATGTGCACAACAGCATTTATTGGATTGCCATTTGAACATACATTGCATTCCAATGAATGGCACTCTACTTGTAAATGCACCATGTAGAGAGAGGACTTGGGAACAATTTAATAATCTTTGAGAAAATTGCAGCATGAACCCATCCATGATCAGTTGACTAATTAGACTATCACATGAGTGTAGTATTTGGTTGTGGCCGATATGGTGCAATTTCCAGGCAACTATTCCATAACCAAGATTCTTCAGAGAAAAAAACTATGACAATGGTTCCTCTTCTTTTCTAGTAAGACCATTGCAGTTTTTAACATTTGCTGCCATGAATTCTCAAGATCAAGATCAGGATTCCCTGGAAGGATGAGCCCTTGGAAATAGAATTGCACAGCGTCTAAACTATCAAAGACGTTTCATCTCCTAGCCATTGACATATGTGGTTGTGTGTGTCAATATAAATAAATATGTAATCACGCACAGGGTTTCCATTCAAAAGCATTGTGAATGGTGATCCAGGGATGAGGTTGGTTGGTAAAGGTTCCGTACTCTGGTGCAAGAGAGAAAGGGGAAGACCAATGGCAAGGATGTCAGGAAGCAACCCAGCCCATTGCTCATTCTACAAGAGTCCATTAGACATACAATCTGATTTTTAGACATTGATTTAAAGGAGCATTGCATGGGGAGTGACATTTTTCCACAGTGAAACTACGCAAACACCATTTGCACCCTGAAGCTTCTGATTGACCTCTGAAAATGGCACCTCAACACAGAAGTCAACCCAATGTGCTCCACTCTATAAATTACTCTTTCATATGTGTAACACTGAAAAAAGTAAACGTTTGCACAGACAATGGAATAATAAGGCCATTCTGTTATTTTCTCTTCTTACTAAAATTCATATCTACATATTTTCCCACTTCATGCTCTAACTGCCGCCTATTTGTCGACGTTCTTGACCTTTGGTATCCCTTTGAAGACTGTGACATCTTCTTAGCTCAGTTTCCCACCAACCCTGGATATGGCACAATTTCTCTCTTCATCTGGATCTTTACTATAAATGGTGAGTAGTTGAAGGTCTGTCATGGATCCCTGCAACACCGCACTATTAATAGACTTCCAACCTAAAATGGCCCGTTTATTCCTCCTGATCTCTCACTCAAACATTTAGTATAGTCCAGATACATTTAGTATAGTTAGAGATACAGCATGCAAATTGGCTCTTCGGCCTGCTGATCAACGATCACCCATACTACGGGTCCATCCTACACACTATGGAACGTTTCCAGAAGCCAATTAACCTACAAATCTGCACGTCTTTGGAATGTGAGGAGAAACTCCATGTTGTCACAGTACAAACACCGCACAGAGAGCACCCATAGTTGGGATCAAACTTGCATCTCTGGCACTTCAAGGCAGCAACTCTACTGCTGCGTCACTGTGCGGCCCATTATCTATTTAAACATGTCATCCTTAATCTTGTGAATCCATAGTTTGTACGATACTTTTGTGTGTCTTAACAAATACCATTTTTTAAATCCACTTGGTTACTCTTATCTACCTTACATGTTGAAAAAACAGGCTACATTTGTCAAACACAACTTTCCCCTCAGAAAATCGTGTTGCCTCTGCCTGATCACGTTAAGTATTTCTAATTATCATGTTACTACATAATTAATAATAGATTTGTATATTTTGCTGGCATAGATGTCAGCCGTATGTCTTTAGTTGCTTTATTTCTCCTCCTTTCCCAAATAGCAGCATTTCATTTGCTATTTTGCAATTCTAAAAACTAGCACGTTTTTAGATGATCATTACTAGTGCATTGCACATCTCTATACCTATAAAAGTCTCATCTTGTGTGTTGTATGTTTTTTTTTTGTATCTTCCTCAAAACGCTATGCAATAACGCTTACATTTTTACATATTCTGATTCACATTTTTCCCCTCCATGCCTACGTCGTAATCAGGTTCACTGAAGATTTCATCCTATATTTCACCAGTTATTCACGATTAAAATTTTTTTTAAATGCCAAAAGCTGTTTCTCACACACAGCTTTTTTCCAGCAGGTTGCAAAGATGATATCACAATGCCACTCACAGACGTCCAATCACAATGGATCTCACTTACAAATGACATCGCAATGGGGCGTTGCCAACGGTAACCGCAGCTTCTCACAGACAGACTTTTTTTCCTGGAGCTTCCAATGATGACGTCACAATGCCATTCTCAGTGCACCAATCACAATGGGCTCTCAAGCTTCCGAGTGCCACACCCCCAGCCCCCACCCCCGGGTTATTCACAGCCCCCGCCTCCTTCCCCCCCCTGCCTCAAAAAGGCAGCCAGCATCATCAAAGACCCACACCATCCCGCCCACACACTCATTTCATCATTGCCATCGAGAAGAAGGTACAGGAGCCTGAAACGTGTAACGTTCAGGAACAGCTTCTTCCCTACTGCCAAGCAAGCAATTTTCAATGTCCTATCTGGGACATATACCAATGAAACACTCTTGATTCTTGAACCTGCCCCCCCCCAACCCCACACCTGTCATTAGATCCTAGTTCCTCTCCATTCTAACTACAATGCCTTCTGCAGCAAAGACAGATATAAAGTACTTGTTTTATACCTCACCTATTTAGCTGTTCCCTCTTTGAAGTCATTCTGACATTAACTTGATTGGAGCCACGTTTATTTTCGTTACTGTCTCCTGATGCACAGTTATTTTTTTCTTATATTTATTTGCATCTTCTCCCTCTGCCATTCTTTGGTCATTACTTTCTGCTTCCTGAATCTCTCCTAACCCTCTTGACATTCAATGTTATATTTCATGATAACAATTTAAGCTTCTTTTAATCTTGTACCAACCTTCAGATCTCTCTATTCAGAATTGTTTTTTCATTGAATCCACATTTGTCAAGAATATTAAAGTATTGTTTTAAATTCTCATTGACAAACATTTCAATCTAATTTCCAAACTTACTTCAGTCAATGCTCTTTTCTAATTTGATTTAATTCAAGACTTTAGCTTTTGACTGATGTGCTTCTCTTTTGCATTATATCATATTCTGATCACCTTTCCCCATAGATCTCTCTTTACAAGATTATTAATTAATCCCGTCTCACTGAACAAGATAATGTCTAAAAACGCTTATTCCCTAGTTGGTTCCATGATGCATTGTTCCAGAAAATTGCCTCAAATGTCCCAACTAATCCAGCAAACTATATTTGCGAATTTGATTTGTGCAGTCTGTAGGAAAATTACAGTTTCTCTGATTTGTGCATTACCTTCACTCCAAGCTTTTCCTCTGTGGCAGAATCACAAAATGGTTACAGCAGGTTGCATTCACCTCATGTCCATGCTGACACTGTATAAGATCTTAATCAATTTTTCAAACGTGGTTTGTTATTGGAGCCCGTAAACCACTTCAGCCAATGTTTTTGGCTCGTTATACCTTTATAACACCCATATATTTTTTCCTATCTTCCTTTAAGGTCAACATCATTCACCTTTACTGCTGTTATGCTATTCTTTAAAATCAAGGCTGACCCCGCTCTGCAACCCACCCTATTCCCCCCTCCCCTACCCTCCTCACTTGAATGGTCTCCAATACCATGATGGCATCATTTCCACAGACATTCTCCACATTCCTGCTGACAACAAATACTGTGTACCTGTTAAGCAATGTTAAGATCCAAACTCCTGCATCACTGCACCCTGGTTCACAGTGCCCACATGACGGGCAGTGATGTTATATATTCCTGACATCTCCCAAATCCATGCTACAAACATACATAATGGATAGAATCATGTAATCCTCACAACACAGAGGTGGTTTACCAGAATAATGCCTGGACTGTGCGCTATTAGCCACAGGGGATGGTTGGACAGTCTTGGATTGTTTTCTCTGGAATGCCAGAGGTTACAGTCAGACCTGCTAGAAGTATATAAAATTATGAAAAGCATAGACAGGATAGACAGTCAGAATCATTTTCCCAGGATGGAAATATCAATTCGAGAGGACACAGCATTTTGAAGACAGACACAAAAAGCTGGAGTAACTCAGCGGGTCAGGCGGCATCTTCGGAGTAGAGCTAATAGGAATGATGTTTCAATCCCTGTAGTACGTCGGCACTCTTGCTATTTGCAGTGGGTTGGAGTGGTGAAAGGTAGGGTAGGTACGCCATCGGGGTCATCAGGTGGGCACCATCCTTCTTTGACGTTTCATTCATAAGCCCACAACATCTCCAGAGGGCTCAACGGTGATACCTGGCGTCCCAGTTACACCCCCCTCAGTTCCATACCCTCCTGTCTTCATCTTGCAGCCCAATTGTTGTCTTTCCTTTTGATCCAAAGCCATCTGCTGCTTTTTTCTGCTGAATTTGATAATGATTTGATTGCTTTTTGGAGGGAGTGACCCCTCGCCCCCATTTTCTTCAATAGATTGGTCGCTGATATAGCAACGAATCCCCTGTATCCCACTTCAACAGGGAAAATCTTGATCCTCCAGCCATTCTGGGCAGCTTCAGTTGCCAGTTCAGAGTACTTGGTCTTTTTCCCTCTCATAAACCTCTTCAACACCATCTTCCCATGGAACGGTCAATTCCACAACGTATGCCAACTTGGCTGTTGTGGACCACAGGACCATGTCTGGCCGGAGTGGTGTAGCCACAATGGGGGAAACACAAGCTTTTTTTACTAGTCCATGACTATTTTCCAATCCTGAGCAGGCTGCAGAATGCTTGCATCCTTTGATGTTATCTGGTGCTCTGGAGGTTGGCCTGCTGGTACAAATGTTGTGAAGTGGACATTTCCTGCTGATGTTTGTGGGGAAGCATAAGTGGCTCTGATGACAAAACTTAGCCGAGATCCCTCCATTTGCCAGATGTCACGCCAGCTGAGTTTCCTCTTTTCCAGACTCTCCCAGTTAGTCCACTGGCCCTGCTTGGCCATTGAGATGGCCTTGGCGTGTCGCTCTGGCCTCCTCCCGTCTTCTCACCTCCTCTGCCATGAGCCGTCTCTTCTGCACTGATGTTGCCTTGTGCCATTGAGGAGCTTTTGGGATGAGCCGGCCAACTTGGCCAACCACATCCTGGAAATGAAGAGCAGGCTTAGCGCTCTGAACGGCTTCAGATGGGGTCCACTTCCTCCCCGTTGCCACACGGGGGACCGCTGTTCGAATAACAGTATCTTCAGATTCACTGAGGGTCATGACCAACCTTGCTTTAGTGCATTTGAACTCTTCCACAAGACGCGCAATGGGTAATTCCAATTTGCCACTCCCGTACAGTCCAACGGCACTTAAGCACAGTGGAAGTCCAAGCCACTGTTTTCACGAATGATTGCTGATCATTCTTTCCAGCTTTTCCACTTTTTGGGAATTTCATACATTGTTAAAGGCCACATGATTCTTGGTAGTATGCCAAACTGGAAGCACCACAGCTTGAGCTTTCCTGGTAGCAAGGTCTTGTTGATGCAAGCTATGTGTGTGATGGTATCCTTTTTGAGTTGTTCAAACTGCTCCGAGTCCTTGAGCTTTGCATCATACCATTGGCCCAAGCTCTTAACTGGCATTTCTGAAACAGTTGGAACAGGTATTCTGTCAATATGAAATCTTTGATCCTTGACGACCTTTGACAATGGAGATGCTCCTGCACTTGCTGGGTTTAATCTTCTTCCTTGCCCATGTGATGTTTTGATTAAGTTTTTCCCGAAGTCTCTTTGTGCAGGGGACAGTTGTTGTTAGTGTTGTTATATCGGCCACATAGGCTCATATAGTCAAGTCAAGTTTATTCGTCACATACACATTTGAGATGTGCAGTGAAATGAAAAGTGGCAATGCCTGCGGACTTTGTGCAAAAAAAAACAAACAAACAACCAACAAACTACAAACAGAATGGAACGGAATCACATGTTCTTTTCCATATTAAATATTGTGGGCAGTATTGCGGTACAGTAAAGTTAGTAAAGTTAGTCCCTGGTGAGATAGGGGTTTACAGTCCGAATGGCCTCTGGGAAGAAACTCCTTCAGAGGTAGTAACCTCTGACCACACTGTAGCCGTTTTCCTCCCACAACTCATTTTGATGCTCTGATAATGAGCTCCATTGCCATAGTGAAGGTCAATGGGGAGATGGTGCACCCCGCCATGATCCCTACTTCTAGTGGTTGCCACGCTGTGGTAAAGACTGATGTTGTGAGATAAAATTGCAGATCCTGGAAGTAGTTTTTTACCAGATTTACTATTATTGCAGGCACCTGAAAGGATTCAAAAGCAGTCCACAGTAGCGAATGAGGAAAAGATCCATAGGCCTTGGCTAGGTCGAGGAACAAGACATGCAGATTATTTTGTTCTTTCTTAGCAGTCTGGATTTGATGCCGTATGAAGCTGGTATGTTCAAGGCATCCCGAGAAGCCTGCTATGCCAGCCGTTTGGATTGACGTATCAATGAAATGGTTTTGTTTCAGATACTTTGTAAGTCTTTTTGCCACCACACTGAAAAAGATCTTGCATTCTATGTTAATTGCTGAAACTGTTCGATGGTGGACAATTTTTTTTCTTTTGGGATTAGCACTTCCCCCCGCTCTTTTGGGATAACTTGCTTTTCCCACGCAACCCTCATGTTCCTCCAGAGGAATTTCAGAATATCCGGGGTATTCTTGTAGACAGAGTACGGAACACCATTAGGGCCTGGTGCAGAGGTAATTCTTGCCCTCCTCACTACTCTTTTACCTCAATCAGCTTGGGAGGGCTGATATCAAATTGATGTTGTGGGGGTGAGATTGGTGGGATGTCAGCGGGGACAAAAATCAGTTCCTCTTTTAACTCACCAGTGTGGATGGTTCTGATGTGTCCTTCAACCTCCTTTTTTGACGCTTTCAGGGATCCGCTCTTCTCTTTTGTGAAAATGCCTTTCACAAACTGAAAGAGATGTTTGTAGAAGTCTGTTCTTGTTTTTTCTTCTTTTTGCGTAGTTTCCTTAAATTCTCCGATATGCGCAGCTTCGAGAACCTCGGTTTTAGGTCCTCTGGATGGAGGTTGATGCCCTCCCATTCTTCTGCTGTTGCTTTTTTCCACGCCTACCTCAGGCTTCTTCTTTCTTTAACAAGTCACTGGATTTCCTGGAGACAACAGACAACAGACTATAGGTGCAGGAGTAGGCCATTCGGCCCTTTGAGCCAGCACCGCTATTCTATGTGATCATGGCTGATCATCCCCAAGCAGTACCCCGTTCCTGCCTTCTCCCCATATCCCCTGATAAGAGCTCCCTTGAAAGTATTCAGAGAACCGGCCTCTACCGCCCTCTGAAGCAGAGAATTCCACAGACTCGCAACACTGTGTGAAAAAGTTTTTCCTCATCTCCGTTCTAAATGGCTTACCCCTTATTCTTAAACAGTGGCCCCTGGTTCTGGACTTCCCCAACACCAGGAACACGATTCCTGCCTCTAGCGTGTCCTCTAGCGTGTTTCAATAAGATCCCCTCTCATCATTCTAAACTCCAGAGTGTACAAGCCCAGCCGCTCTATTTTCTCAGCATATGACAGTCCCGCCATCCCGGGAATTAACCTTGTAAACCTACGCTGCACTCCCTCAATAGCAATAATGTCCTTCCTCAAATTAGGGGACCAAAACAAAGACGACGGGACTTGGGGGAAGAGGCCTATCTTTCCTGCTGAGTTGTTCCTTCTCACCAAATTTCTCCTTTCCATTGCTGTAGACTAGGTCACCCATCTTCTCCAACTAATTTTCTGCTGCTCCTTTGATTCCACTTAAGATTAGGCTCACATCTGCATTGATCGTTTCCCACTCCTTGCTTTGGCCATTTCACCAACGGCTTACGTCCTTGCATGTTCTCCGCTTTACGATGTCCCTGGTTGTGTCTTGGACTGTTGCCTGAATCTTCAGCCACATCCCTTTAAAACCCTGGGTTGGGGACTTTCAAGCATTTCTTCTTATCCTGATGAATTTTAAGACCACGAGTTGATGTTACTTTAGTTCAGCCGCACCTACAGGTCTGAAGAACGTGTCCAACTGCTCGTTTTTCAGTTTTGCCACTTACTTGGCTGTTGTGCCCTAAAAGGAATAAGTGAGATTTCAGGTTGAGACCCTTCTTTAGACTCTGAAGATGTGTTTCAACCCAAAACATCACCTATTCCTTTTCTTCAGAGATGCTGCCTGACCCGCTGAGTTACTCCACCTTTCAGTGTCTGTCTTTGGTATAAACCAGCATTTACAGTTCCTCCCTTCACACCTAGCATTAAGGTGAGACGGGCAAAGTTCAAAGGAGATGTACGAAGTAGGTTTTTTTTTTTTTACAGAGGTTGTGAATGCACTGCCGGGGATGGTGGTTGAGGCAAATATGATAGTGGCATTTAAGAGGCTTTTGGATCGGCACATGGACATGTAGGGAATGGAAGGATATGAATAATGTGTAAGCAACTAAGAGTTGGTCTTGGCATCATGTTCAGCACAGACATTGTGGGCTGAAGGGCACATTCTTGTGCTGTACTGTTCTCCATCTACAACTCAAACATTAGCCCAAAGACTGAACTAAAGCTTCTTAAAACAAAAACACTTACTCCAGATCTGGCCTCCATGAACTGCCAAATGTTGCTGCCACAACACGTCATCCTCCCTTCAATTTGAATTCCCATTTCATATATTAAATTGACTAAAGTTACTATTCACTTGATATAAAATTACTTCAAGTTAATTTGTCCACAAAAGTTGCAGCTACCTTTTCATCAACTGAAAGCCGCAGAAAAATATCCAGATACGACCTCAATAAACCACTGAAGCACAAACATTTCCCTCCCACTCTGCTGTGAATTCTTACATCAACCAAATCCCTTCAGCACCCCATTAAAAATGAACATTAAGTAGCAAAAAATAACTCATTCATCCTGTTTGCACCTAATATATCTTTTCTATAATGATTGTTCTCACTGGTTTTCAGTTCACACTGTGAAATAACCTAACCTAGCAAATGTAGAAACAAGGAACGACAAATGCTGTTTACAAAAAAAGACACAAAATGCTGGAATAACTCAGCAGTTCAGGATGTTCTTCCCTGGAGAACATCCATAGGGAGCGTTTTGAGTCGGGACTGAGCTTTATTTTTATAAAGCATCTGTAACCAAACAAGATCCCAGGTGCTTTAGTCCATAACATCAAACAAATACATCTAATCTAGGTTTATTTAAAGTATTTTACTTTTAAATATAAGATACTCAATGTGACCATGTTACTATATTAAAAATTAACTTATCTTTGAACCTCTTGTTTTCATATCTAACTATATATTAAACCCATGACAAGAACAGACACGCTTTTACACAGGGAAGTTCCAAATCTGCTATGCAACACTTGGGAAGAAACAATGGCAGTTCCAACCCTGTTTGAACTTTAAACTTCCTTTCATATTTCAATGTTCAGCTTTGTACCATGTACTCCACTCCGAAAAGTGGAATTATGCACATTCTGTAATAAAGGCGATAAAGGGTTTCATGCAGAGTACAATTAATAACCCAATCGATCATTACAAACTCTGAAAACAATTATATAATCAGCTATAATGCAAATATGCTTTACATACTTTAGGGGATTGAATGCGAGGTTGACTAGAATCGATTGAAAATATGAACGAACATTGATTGTTACTGGGCTTGAGTACTAATGAGTGTTTGATATGATTGGATTTTATGACTTTGGGGTAATTAAAATGTATGAAACTAATCTGATGATGCTCTTACCAAGAGGATCTGCTATTTAATGATGTAGACAACAAAGCCATTCATGCATCAACCAGTGTGGGCTAAATGGAAGAAAATGGAACAAAAATGATTCACTAACTTTACCCACATCATAGATGAATAAGTACTTCATGTTCCTAAAGAACTGTGTAAGCAGCTTACCAGATTTATGCCTCTTCCACAATTAATTTCCAAAACTTAAAGATAGGCAATGTTATGTAATTCACGTTGGTCGTAATCCAAATCTGTGTTGGAGGCACAATCATTCAAGCTCTGATGCTATTAGGCACCACATGTGAGACATGTATTATGGAGTATCCTGTTATTTCTGTTATAGGTCATTACAGGTCGCCAAAAATGTTCAACATGTTGAAAATCCAGCGGCGACCAGAACAAGGTACGACTCTCTGGGCGACTACGCACGACCATACAGGCTTCACCCCGCGACATGTCGCCAGGGTGTCGCCTGTATGGTCGTGAGTAGTCTCCTCAGTCGTCCAAAGAGTCGTAGTGTCTTTCCGGTCGCCGCTGAATTTTCAACATGTTGAAAATTGTCACCGACCTGCAACGACCTATGACGGGTACCGGTGGTCGCCGAAAAAGTCGCATGTGGGACAGGCCCATTATTGTGTCCATTTGATTTAGACTAGACTTTAGGGAAACAATGAAAATAAGCCTTTTGGCCTACCAAGTCCACACCAACCAGTGAACATCCTGTACACTAGCACTATCCTGCACACTAGGAACAATTTACAATTTTACAGAGGTCAATTTACCTACAAACCTGTACATCTTTGGAGTATGGTAGGAAACAGGAGCACCAGGAGGAAACAGCCTGGTCACAGGAAAAACGTACAAACTCCACGCAGACAGCACCCGTCGTCAGAATCGAAACCAAGTCTCTGGCGCTTGAAGGCAGCAACTCTACCGCTGCACTGGCATTTTTTTTAATTAGAAGGGATAAGCTACCCTGTCCTCTACTTACAACTGCTTTAGACATTATATAAAACCATCGAAGCTTTGGGCACAGTAATTGGGCCCATCACGTCCCTACCGAACATAAAAGTTTCCAGCCCCATTTTCCAGATTTTATTTCATAACATTGTCAACTATAGTCCCCAAGGGTGACACTGAGCTTCCAGTTGCCTGGCATTATAGTTCTCCATCCTATTCCCAATCTGACCCATCATGCGCTTCCAATAAAGCTCAACATAAACTCAAGCATCTCTTTCTCCAATCGGGCATATTTCAGTCAAGCAACCTCAACACTGAATCCAACAACTTAAGATAACCGGCCTTTCTGGTCATCTTAAATTGTATCAGCAATGACAAGATACCTCGTGGTAGGTTGGTCCAGAAGATTAAGTCACATGGTCTAGAAGATCAAGTCACTACAGCGAGTTGGTAAATTGGATATTAAATTGGCTTGGTCACAGAGACAGAGGGTAGTGGTGACAGAGCACACCTATGACCAGAGGTATTCCACAAGGATCAGTCCTGGGACCTCTGTTTTTGATCCAAGATCTTGAGGATGGTCCGATTAGTAAATTTGCAGACAATACGAAAATTGACAGAGATGTGGAAAATTGGCAGAGATTAGAACGGTTGTCAAACGAACAGCACAAAAAAGATCAATTAGAGCATTAATAAGGTAAATGGATGAAGTGTATTTTGAGGCCAAATGAATGGGAAAATATACAATAATGGCAAGATCCTGAGAAGCATTGATGCACAGATGGATCTTGATGTGCAAATCCACACCTCCCTGAAAGTGGTTCATTTTCCAAAATGTTTTCATTACGAAACACTTAGAGGTTTTGTTAATTTAATTTTGAGAACACCATACAATGTGTGGCATTTGCATTTTAGGAAAACAAGTAACTTCCCAGTTTAAGCTGGTTACTCATCCAATTATCCTAAATACTTGGATCTATTCAAGACTATCGTGTAATATAGACATTTCAAAACAAGCTTGACTGCTTTGAACCATCCTGACTAAAACATATATTTTTCTCATTTGCAGCTACTAGGTTCTCAAGCAAGAAAATTGGTAGGTAAAAATTCAACCAAATTCTTGATCATTTCAATTTATATCACCAAGTCCACTTATAATTTGAAACCAACCAGGTAGATTGACAAGAAAATCATGGAAATTATTACCTGCATATTTTTTTATCTTCTAAAAGAGAGCTTTTATGGTTGGTTTTAATCAACAGACAGGAGGAAGCCGAACCACCACTGAAGACACATGAATAATGGCTTGATAGTTTGTCCCTTAAAATTAATTTCATTATGACTGACAAGATGCCAATAAAAGACTAGAGTAGCACTGACAAAGCAACAATCGTCATCCGATGAGAAACATATTTCATTTATATTTACCATCTTAGCTCTCGACCAGTTGCAAAATCAAGATGGAGATGAGATCATTTTCAGGGAACTTTCAGACTCTAAAGGTTATTATGGCAACAATAGCCAAACAGCAACAGCTGTTTAAAAGAAGGGGTTAAATCATTGACAGTAGTGGTAAGAGGAGGCAAACTAGGAGAAACGTAATGTCCTTCCATTTGGCCACCCTATGCCAATGCAACCCTATCATCGGAAAGTGCCAATGAACCACTCTGGTCAGCACGTAGAAGGTAACAATACAAATTAGGAAGTTAATATTACATAACTGGGAGAACATTTTTCAATCTGCTAATTAATGCATTTATATTCATAATAGTAAGATTAAACGAGAACTTACCAAGTTTGAAGGTTGATCTGTATTTTACGAGGAGTCGCGGTGAGCGATTTCGTGAAGACCCCGCCAGCACGCATGCGCGGCATCCTTCAAAGCAGCGGTGTGGAATCACAGAACCAAACCATGACTAAAAATAGTAAGATGAAAACGTAGAACTACCTGGTTGACCTTATGATAGAGGGTGGGAGCGGTGGGCACGAAATCCCTCACCGCGACTCCTCGTAAAATACAGATCAACCTTCAAACTTGGTAAGTTCTCGTTTAATCTTATTATTTTACTTCGGAGTCACGTGAGTGACTTCGTGAAGATTTCAAAGCTCTGTGATTTCATGCCCTGGACAACGTCCATGCTTATCACACTGCCGCCAGTCTGATGGAGGAAGGCTGTTAATGGAGTTCAGTCGAAACTGGCTGAAAAATCAACACAATTTATTAATCAAATAAACAACAAACCCCTAAATCGGGGCCAGACATTCACTGAGCGGTACCCAGGATAGCTTCTGCGAATGTCGCAGGGGTGGCCAGAGGTTTGTTATAGAACCGTTGAAAAGGTTTTCCCACTGGCCCAGCCCGTGGTGGCAAGAATGTGGTCCATGGGCACCTCCATGGCTCTCGCCGCTGATATGGATGCAGCCCTGGTGGAATGAGACTTAAAAATGTTAGTAGCAACTCCTGCTGCATCCAGCACCACCCTGAGCCACCTGGCGATCGTCTGTGTCGTCACCCGATGATGCGGAGGTTTTATGACTGATGAGGAGCCCCTGTTCCTTCATCCTGATAACTCCAGTAACTCGGATGTAGTGGTGGAGATGGGTGACTATGCAGAGTGTGGCATCTACAGGGTACGCCCGAAATTCCAGCTGCAGCCCATGCACCCCTGGCCTGTGCTGTTTTAATAATTCTTTAACAAAGAATTTTTATTTGACCAGGGTTGGCCACCATGCTGTCCAGTCGCAGTTTTTGTAACGTCTGGACTCGTTGGCTGTCGTCAGTGCCATGAGCATCACCACCTTAAGGGTGAGCTGTTTCAATGGTAGCTCATCTATTGGAGCCCAGCTCCTCAGTAGGGTCAGCACGATCCCCACATCCCACGTTACTGTATATCTGGGTCGTGGAGGGTTGGTATTGAATACTCCCCTCATTAGTTTAGACACCAGGTGGTGGGAGCTGATACCTATATCCAGGTATGAATACAGCGTACTCCTGTCGCTGTTGATGGCACTGTAGCTGAGGCCAGCATCAAAATGGAGGCCTGCTAGAAACTCCAACACATCCGGTATTGTTGCCGAGTTGGAGGACTTGTTGCTCCGGGCACAGAAAAACCTCCCACTTTCTGATTTGAGTGAGGTATTGTTTCCGGGTTGATTCCCGGCACGATGCTGCAATAAGGTTCATGGCTCTTGACGAGATGCCTGTCCAGATGAGCGGTCCATGAAATGCCCCCAGCATTTCTATATAGTTTATCCCATGTGACTCCAGGAATGTAGACTCATGAGAGTTCCATCTGCCACCACAACTGGACATCGTACCAGTTGCTCCCCAGCCTGGTGCACTTGCGTCAGTTAGTAGCACAACATCAGGGTTGCTCCCTATAATAGGTCAATGACATTCTTTAATATTATCTACCCACCATTATAGCTCATTTCTAGCTTCCGGTGGTAACCGAAGTGGCCGATCAAAGCAGCCAGCATTTGTTTTTTATGCTGTGATTTGTGACCTTTGTGAATTTCGGTAGTGTAGCGGTCCGAATCGTGCAGCTGGGAATGTAGTTACCAATTTAGAGTTACCAATACCAATAACTTTTGCTGTTTGCCGCATGGTCGATACCCTGGCGCAAACAAGATTGTGGCACTCTTCTAATATAGCAGTAGCTTTATTAGTGGGGATGATAAACTTCATTAAATTGGTGTCTAAGGTGAACACCAAATCCATAACCCGTACCGGGTGCAGTTTTGATTTGTCTGGATGGATTACAACCCCAGCTTCTCAAGCAGAGCCTTGGTTGCAGCCACTCCTTGAATTGCCAATTGGAGGGTCTGCCCCACTATAAGGATTTCATCCAATATGCCATCACTATAATCTTGTTGTCGGAGAAGAGCCAATACAGGTAAATACCAATTTGGTAAACAGCCTAGGGCTGTGATGGTTCCATTAGGCAATGCACCCTTCCAGACAACTTCAGAATTCCCTGTGAGCCTCAGCGATGGGCACCGTATAGCATGCTTCTTTCAAATCGATACATGCCATAAAGTACCCTGAATAAAGCATCCACCTAGCTGTTCCAAAAGTATCCATTTTGACATGGGTATATTGTACAAAAGTGTTCAACTCAGCTAAATCGATTATAATCCGACATCCCCCTTCTTTTTTACTGCTGGTGAACATATTAGACTCAAACTCAATAGGTCCATGCTTGGTTATGCCAATTACCACTTTTCCCTGCTCGCCATATAATTTCAGCATGCCCTGCCTCCACCTCTTTTTGGGATAAATTCCTACGAGGCGAATGCTGGGTATGGGAATTTATACCTCCAACGAATTATATACCCTTGAACACTTTGTAAAATAAACTCATCTGTGGTGACAGTTTTCCCATATGTCCAAGGCCGCCCGCAATCGCCCACCTATTCGTGCAGGAGGGATACTACGGCGTGAGAGGAGCCAGACCCCCTTACCTCCATAGTGAACGGCGGTTCCATACATACGGTGCTTCGGGTGGACGTTATGGAGGCTGACGGGCCGGCGGCCGCATTTCCCATGCAGGCCGCTGTTGGCCTTGCCCTAAAAGGTCGTTGTATTTGTTGAGATGGAGGTAGGTAGGATCTTTGTGCCCTATCCGGCAGCCTTGGTTCACAGGTTGTATTAGGCTGTTGCCGGTGATATGGGTGAACTCTGGCCGATGGAGTTTCATGAGGCCCACTGTTTTGGCCTCCTTTGTCCAGTCCCTTCACCTGTTTGGACAGGTCTCCAAACAACTGATGCGGCGGTGGAGCGGTAATGGTCGGCACAACCCCGCGAAATTGGGGTTTAGTGTGGGCTATATGGAGCTCTTACGCAGGCAATTTATCTCATACTGGGCGTTGCATAGGAGTGCCAGTGCATCATGCTATTTACTGGACACATTATCCCCGATCAGGGTTTTGCAGAACGCCGTTATGCCCGTGGAGAACCTTTCTCCAAGGTATTATTGAGAATCTGACTCCAGAGTTGGTGCGTAATTAGGCAATCAATGGTGCCCGCCAATTCGTGGTGCAGGGTTCAGCTGTCTGGGTGGAAACGGCAACCTTCACTCACCACATCCAGCATATCCTCCTCATGCTCTGGTTCAGCGGTCACTGGCTGTCCCTGGTCGTCGTCAAACTCAGCAGCTGGGCAATCATTAATGCTTCTGGCTGGAGACGATGAGGAGCTGAGTGGTGTCCTTGCACGGCTAGTGGATGCCCGCGAATCCCACTCTTCTCGTTCCCGGTCCCGCTGGAGGTGTTGCACCACTAAGAGCTCCAACCGCTCTATGCGACCGTCCCTGCTATACGCAGCGGACAAGCCGACTTCCCCAGGCCCTGCGAATTCACTGGGGCTTCCACCATCAGACCTCACCCCCTTAGGGTGCTGTCTAGGGTCCAATGGCAGGTCGTCGTGACCTACAGCCCAAGTAGGATCATACGACTCCCGCACGGACTCTCCGCTAGTCTGTCTTCTCCCAGACTGTGGCGGCCCACCTGGCTGATAAGAAGGCAGGTGAGTTGAATCGGCGCCGGCCCCCGGAACCTGGCTCCCCAGAGTCCGTGCAGGCTTACCTCCACTTTTGCCCATCTATTAGTGTGGAGGCGCATGGTCGGCCGCTCGCAGAGCTGAGCTGACCGACCGCCACCTCCGCCCTTGACCGCAGCCTGACGGTGTGTGTTGTCGGCGGTATCTGCTCCAGCTGGCCCACTCGACGCAGCAGTGATGTTGCCAGGCTGCACTACGGCAGATTCCCTGGCTGTGGTACGTATTTGCACTTTGCAGGGCTCCCCTGTCGTGCGGCTGTCCCCCGGCCCAGCCCCCTCGGGTCTTCTGGAGCTCGGGGAGGGGTTGCCTGTAAAGAACAAGACCCCTTGCCACGTACCTGTATCCCCCCTTATTCTCTTGGGGGACGGGGGGCTCGGAGTCTGGATCCGTTGCATCCAGCTCCAGAGCGGTAACCCATTCGGGTGAGTCGGCCCCTGAATCAGCGGGAGCGCCCGACTTCCGCATTCCTGCCCCCACCACGCGTTGAAGCTGCCGGCGTTCCTTGCAGCTCCGGGGACAAGGGCCATTAGCTGGCCGCAGCTCAGCTCCTCAATAGCGTCGTCCTCCGGCCCTTATCCATGCTGTGAAGAAAAAAGGTAATACTTACCTTTTTGCCGGTCTTGTGAAGGAGCCGGTGGAGAGAGCGCACTTCCCCCCCCCCCCCCCCCAGCCTGCCGGTGCGAGTGCGCGCGACGATATGACGCGCATGCGTGCTGGCGGGGTCTTCACGAAGTCACTCACGTGACTCCGAAGTAAAATTCAGATTTAGTATAAGAATGCTAAACAACATTCAGGCATTTAAGTCAGAATTGAATCCTTCATAACAGGAGCCAAATAGCAATATTTGGACCACTATTGTGTCAGCAATGCTAGTTTCCAAAACAGTATATGACTGTGGAAACCTATACATTTCTAGTGATTCCCCGAGGCATTTTCCGGCAAGTGTTGTGGATCAATTAACAGGTGCAATCCCGTCTCTCAAGCCTATCTAGCTGTATTATGTGCACCATTCACATCAATATCACTAAGGGAATACAGTCAAATCCAGCCTTAAAAATAACACGCACACTGCCTCAGGCTATATCACTTTGGCACCGTGGTTTACTCAAATACTTGGGTAAACTAGAGAATAACACACATTTTCTGGAGAGACATGGCACTAATTGGGATGTTGAAATTGCTGTGATTTCTTTCCCCCAGAAATGTGCACTGAGGTGGGCCTCCAACATCACCCATATACCTTAACTGCATTAATATTCTGAACCACTACAGTACCACCATTAAATACACCAATTGTTCCATGCCTTTACTTCTTTTCGGCCAGTCTGATCATCTGTCGGTGCTGCTCCAGGCGCTTACAGAGAGAGAGATTAAAGCACAAGGCTCCAACAAAAAAAGTAATATGCAGTGCGCTTGTAATGAGAGAGCATCACGACTGAAGAGGCAGAGGGTCTACTTTAGAAATGCCTTGAGTCTGTGGACTGGAACATGTACAAGGCCACTTCATCCAGTCTGAAGGAGTAAAACTCAGTCATCAACTGTTTCATCAAGAAATGTGTTGATGACTGTATTTCCAATACATAGTAAGAATCAATCATAACCAGAAACCTAGGATGAATAGGGAGAATCACTCTTTTGTGATGTCCAGGGTGGCATAACGATTGAGTTGCAGCCTGAAAGCTACCAGTGACCCAGGTTCAAGCCTGACTGCGGTTGTTGTCTGTACGGAGTTTGCATATTCTCCCTGTAACCGTGTGGGTTTTCTCTGGGTGCTCTCGTTTCCACCTACACTCCAAAGAAGTACAGGTTTCTAGGTTAATTGAATTGAGTAAAATTATAAATTGTCCCCAGTGTGTGGGAAAGTGCTACCAGGTGGACTGAAGGGCCCGTATCTCTAAATTCCAAAATCCAAAGTATAAATCTGAGGTTTTCCAGGAAGGATGACCACATACTGTACAAGAAGGCCATGTATGATCTCCACGTGGCTATCAGGGCCAAAGGAGAATTTTAAAACAAGCTGGAGGCTCCTTTTAATCAAGCAGATGCAAGACGACTTTGGCAGGGCCTGAATATTGTCACGGGGTACAAGACAAAACCGAGCATGATCCCTGACAACGACTCATCTATACCAGCAGAGTTCAATAATTTTAACAGTCGTTTTGAACAGGCAAACAAAGTTCCACCAAGGCATGCCCCTCTACCCACAACTGGCTCTGTCCGATATATTTTGATGGCACATCAGATCTGCTTTCACAAGAGTAAACATCTCAGGATGCAGCCAGCTCGGATAGAGTCCCAGGATGGTTTCTTAAATCGTGCACCAATCAACTGGCCCACAGTATTCACCAATATCTTCAACCTCTCACTTCATCAGTCTACCGTCCCCATCTGTTTCAAAGAAACCCTCGTCATTGCAGTACCTGAGAAAAATAAGGTGACCCGATTTAATGACTAATGCCCAGTCGCTCTCATATCATGCATAATAGCCCAAATCTGCAACAATCCATCAGACAATCTAGTCACCCTGCACTTTGTGTACCAGAAAAATTGATATATGGAGAACACCACTTCACTACATTCAAGTCTGGATCACTTTGACACAAAAACACCTATTCATTGTTTAGAGTTTAGCCTTCAGCACCATAATACAGTCATTCCTAAACTCCTGGACCTTGAGCTTGGGGCTTCCATCTGCAACTCTTTTGCTTTGCTCTAGGCTGACCCCCCAATACTGGTGCTCCTCTGCTTTCTGTGCTCAGGGATCATGACAGAAGCCTCCTCGCGGCGATCCCTGGAAGCGACGACACGATGCACTCTGTGACGCGTCGGGCAACAATTCTGTCAACATGTTGGACAACGACAGAAGCCAACAGCGAGCTACATCGTCCGACACACGAGTGAGCGAACGAGTCTCTTGCTCTACTCCCCGGAGCATGTGTGGCCAAGTACAGTGCCAACTTGATGTTTACGTTTGCCAGTGAATCCACTATTGTTAACCAGATCAATAGTGCACCGTTTGATGTTTATTTTCCGTCAGAATGTTGAGTGCCTCAAGGTCATACACATCATTAAATAAAGAGTGATTTATTCCCTTAACTTTTAAAACATATTGTTCCACCCCGCTCTGCTCAATCTTTCACCTGTCATCATAGTATTCATCATTCATATTTTATTCCACCAATTGTCCCAATTTTTCCTTACATATATTCAGTTTCGCAAAATGCTGACAATGTTTGCAATTTCTGCTGTGTTTGCCATGGTTTACCGTTTAAACTCGTCATTAATCATTAATTGGTTAAATTAACCAATTTAACTGCTGTTGGCCTCCTTCCTTTAATATGCCTTATCGGTGCCACCAGTTTCTTTCAGCTACAGGGTGGCAAAGCGGCACAGTTGATGGAGCTACTGCCTAACACCACCAGAGACCAGGGTTCAATCCTGACCTCAGCTGCTGTCTGCCTTTCACCTTGAGGTTATACCCTCTAGTTTTTTTAATATCTCTATCCTGGGAAGAAAGATCTGATTATCTGCTTTATCTATATCTCTCATAATTTTCTATACATCTATTTCCCCTCAACCTCCAACAATTCCAAGAGAGCGCAATCTTAGCATATCCAACCTCTTCCTGCAGCTAATACCCCTAATCATTCTGCACACTTTCCAAAGCATCTACACTATTACGGGTTGATTAGTGTCAGAGGTTATGGGGAGAAGGCAGGAGAATGGGGTTAGGAGGGAGAGACAGATCAGACATGATTGAATGGCAGATTTGATAGGTGGAATGGCCTAATTCTGCTCCTATCACATGATCTTATGACATTCTTCCTGTAATGGGGCAACCAGAACTAAAGTCTTCCATCAGTTCAAGGAAAGTTGCCTGCCATCATTATTCCACATGCACAATGCTTAAAGTGTCACACATGGTGGAATAGGCCCGACAAGAATATTTCAGCAGTTTTTCATCCGTGACTGATATGGATTGCTGGAGTGGACAAAAAGTCAGTTACTCATTCAGTACCTAGACATGGCCTGGAACACATAAAATGATCTTTTCCCTCTCTCCCAATAACATCTACCATTCCTCTGAAATCCCTTGTCCTTTTTAGTTAGCTTTGAAGTGATTTGGGGCTTTATTTTGTGTAAATGTAATAGTTTTACATTTCAAACCTGTTTTCTGGTTGCACCTGATATTTGTCATATTCTTTTTTATTTTATGCATAATCTTTAGAGTACTCACCTTTCCTTGTCAGAGGGACATGCTTGGCTTGTATTCAAAGTAGGTTCTTTCATTTAATATTCCTATGATCAGTCTGCATTTCCATAGTCACACATCATGGAAAAAAGGGCCTTCCATTGAACTTACCCATGCCAACCAAAATGCCCCTTCTACGCTACTAAACTAAACTAAAACACATACCACCCAGCACACTTTATTCATTTGAATGTAGATAGACCAGGATATCATTCCTTTTCAGACTGGAGACAAACTGGAGACATTCTCTTGCACACATTGAATAACAATCTCAGATATATTTAACATCTTTAATATATTAAATAACATCCCAAGGCATTTCACAGTAGCATTATCAAATAAAATTTTATACAGAGCAGCATGAAATGATCTAGGTGGTGATGAGTGAATGGTTAGTCAAAAAGTGTATAAAAAAAGACAACTAGAGGCCAAGATATTTCTGGAGGGGGGAAAAATCATGGTGCATTGGGTTAAGCAGCTGAAGATTTTATCTCATCTTCGTTTAGTTTATTGTCGCGAATGCCAAAGTGAAGAGCTTTGGTTGTGTGCTAGCCAATCTCAGTAAGATGATATGATTACCAACAGCTATGCGACTAACTGTAGTTAGTCATGTCTTCAGTTGGGATGCTCAAATGGCCAGAAATGGAAGGGTGCGCACATAGACAGCCATAAAGCTACAAGGCGTCACATAAATTGTGAAGGGGTGAAGTGTTATGTAACTAGCAGCCCGTAAGGCGGTAAGCAGGACCATGGAGGGAGAAGATAAACAGTTATTAAACAGATATTATACTCTATGTTGGAGCCATTAAGCTTAAGTAAGTTTATTTTTGTCATGTCTAGTTACCTTTTATTATTATCTGCTTGTGTTAATGTGGGTGGGATTTTACACGTAGTCTGGGGCTTGTTTTTGGCTAGAGGATTCTGGCGCAGACACTCAGATGATTAATTTTAGTTTGATGTCGAGGCCAGTATTCTACCATGACCACGAACATGATTGGGACATATATTTGTTGTCAGACGATGTCCTTTTATAAGAATAAATTTTTATGATTTATATGACATGAATGGAACAAAAATTAAAAATGGAAAATGATGAGTTATTTCATTGTTTTGTATTACTACAATAAAGCTATTAATCTACTTCTGGTAGATTCATCTTTGCTGTTTCAAATGTGTTGTGGAGTGCGTGAGACTACTTTTCTAATCATACTTGACAAATTAGTGGCTATCGAAGGTTGAACTTTGAGACGTTGTAAAAACCGCCGCTACACTCTATTAAGGTGTCAGATCACCGATCATATTATTTTAATACTGCATGCATTTAAGAGTGATAGTTGGAAACAAAATGTTAATGTAACATCCAGAGAAGCATATTTCAATTTAATTTTATTTATACAATGCCTTAATGAAATTGGTGATTGTGAAACAACAGTTTTGTAGATTTGTAATGACTATCTGTTCTCCACATACAGGCTGATATGCTTCTTGAGGGTAAACAGATATGTGGGAACAATTAGGTAATGGTGCTTCAGTCTGAACTTTCTACTTACATTTTAAGAAAGATTGAGTGGGAGTCTGTTTTGCTTTACAGAAAAATGTAAAGGGGCTGTCCCACTGTACAAGCTAATTCAAGAGCTCTCCCGAGTCTAAAAAAAAAAAAAATCAAACTCGTGGTAAGCACGTAAAATGTATGTAGCGGGTACGTTGGAGCTCGGGACGTCTCTTAGCGGCTTGTAACGCTAACGGCAAGTACTCGGGAAATGCGGTAAGCTCGGGAAGATTTTTCAACATGTTGAAAAATGTCCACGAGAGCCCCGAGTACCTACGAGCGGCTGTTACCGTAATTCTCCCAGTTCGAATCAGGGGAAACTCGGGAGAACTCTTGAATTAGCTCGTACAGTGGGACAGCCCCATAACAGTGTTTTACAACTTAATTTTGTTTCTTCAAAACCTTTACCTCATAGGACAAAAACATCATGATGGCGTTTCTACATCAAAACTCTAATGTCAAAGCAACATAAGAATCCCTGGGACAGAAATACACGTATGCACAAAAATATTGCCAAGTTGATAAGATGCCAATGGGAAAATAAGTTTACTAAAAAACAACACAGCTCTGGAGGCAATTTCCCACCTCAAGATCTTAAACTTAGCAAAGAGGAATTTCAATCCCTAATTCACATCTCCCTTATCTTGAAAGGGAAGAGTGCACCAAGGAGATTTCCTGAAAACTATCTTTTCTCTCTTTCCCAGTTCCGAAAAAGGGCCTCAGACCAGAAACATTTACAATGCAGATTGATCTCCTGAGTGTTCCCCTGGGGTATCATCAGTGAATGCAAGGTTGACATTACACATAGTAATGGAGTAGAAAAAAGGACAACCATGAAGAGCACCAGTGTTAATGGTCAGGGTGGAGGAAATGTAAGAACTAATTCGAAAGTACTGAGGTTTGCCAGTGAAGAAGACCAAAAGCTAGTTGCACAAGGACACGCCAAGATCCAGAGGTTTTGGGATGAAGATGTTGAAAGCTAGATTGCAGTCAATTACTATCATCCTAACGTAATGAAGCAAGATTAATGCCATAACCTAGGATAAGATAAAATGTGCCTCTGTATATATCATCTGCAGTTACATTTCAGTAGTTCTTATATTTACAAATCATATGTTGGGCTGTGATTTTGTAAATTGCTCGTTTCTAAGCTTCCCCCAGTCTAGTTTCAGTAAAAACACTGAATCAAGCACTTGAAACAACTAATCTTAATTTTAACAAAAGCACGATTGTAGTTCAACTACTGTACCAATCCCAGTGCGGGTTAGATCATCGTATCTGCCTGTTCAAGCCCTCTAGGCCTCGCTCCAACAGAGACACTCCAGAAAGTCACGAAGTCCCAAGCACTCTCCCAGAAGATCGACACAGGACCTCGTGGTAACGGACTTTAATATATCCCGGGACCTCGAGGGGCCGAACCACATGGGGGTGGACTCTTAATAATCCAATTACAGATATCGATTAACCCCATACATAACAGACATTTCCCTAACCCAACAGCTCAATACATTATATTCAAACCGGACTTCGCAAGGAAGCCAACTAATGTCCCTGTCCCACTTAGGAAATCTGAACGGAAAACTCTGGTGACCTTGCCCGCGACCCAAGGTTTCCATGAGGTCGCCGGAGGTTTTGGTCACTCGCCTGGAAAGCCTCGAGCTAGCTCGACCAAAGTGTGAGCTGCAGCTACAGACCGCACACACACACAAACACATCACAAAGGTGGGGGCCATGGAGAGCGGAGGAGAGCTGTCTGCATGATGAAGAGGAAGGTAAACAGCTGCCACAGAGCATGGTAAGTCCTTTGGAGAGCGCAGTGCGGCGGGGAGGGGGAGAAGGGGGGAGAAGGAGAGAGAAGGGGAGAGGAGGGGTGAGAGGAGGGGTGAGAGAAGGGGGGAGTAGGGGGAGAGAAGTGGGGAGAATGGGAGGAGAAGGAGTGGAGAAGGGGAGGAGAAGGAGTGGAGACAGTTTTAAGAAGTTTAATAAAGTTAGCGGGCATTTTACATACCGGCGGATCTTCTAGGTCCTGAAAACTCCAATGAGCCAATCAAAATGGTCGGTCAGCGAAGGAGATGGCCTTCGACTGCCTGTAAGTAAATAGCGACCCCACTCCACTGGCTTCGACCAAACGGCAACCTATTTTTAGTCGAGGCCGGTTTTGATTTTGTTGAAACAATCGAAGCTACCTAGAGGAAGCCTCGACCACGCGGAAACTACTTTCGACCATTAGGGAGAGTGACCAAAACCTCCGGCGACCTCATGGAAACCTTGGGTCGCGGGCAAGGTCACCAGATGTTTCCGTTTAGGTTTCCAAAGTGGGACAAGAAACATTTACCCTGATCTGCAAGAAACCCAGACAAGGCTCAATACCTGATCCAATCAACACTCTGCAAAGTTGAACTCTGCAACATTATTTACAATTATTTATAAGGTGTATGTCTGGTTAGCAACAATCTAATCCATTCTATGCACTTTGCACCTAATTGACAGGGTCTGCAGATTTTCTTATTCTTTTCTTGCAAATTGTATCTAGGCTCTAGACACACTGGCACCACTCCGCAGCTTGTCCCAGCTCTGCAGAGAGCAATTCCAAATTGACCAAATCTCCCAGCAGCCCTGAAGCTTTTACCCCATTTTGAAGTCATAGCCTCTCCAATCTGGCCAGGATTAACAATTTGATATTTTTTTCACAGCTCAAGCTATGAGATAATTATTAAGACCACAAACTATAGCTGCCGTAGACTTTCACTCAAAGTAGTTTTATTTTTATGGTTCTGTTGCTCACCACATTTATCCTACCAGGCCTACACCCACCCCACAACCCAAACTGCTCCTGCAAGGTTTCATGTCAATTTAGCTTCTGCATTGCTCTCTCCCCCCTCCTAGACCTTATGTATTACATTTAATATTTTCAGATCCCTCACTGTTCTTCTGTTGAAGATTCCTCAGCCTCTCTCAGACCACCTTCAAGATGGCAAAACTGCTAGGAAAAATTCCCTCACGAATGTTTTTCTCTTCTTATTGAAATCCTCTTCTATTTTTATTCAACTGCGACTAGCAATCAGGGTTTTGACTGAATTCCTTGTGAAACAAATAAATGTGCTATTCAAAAGAATATCAATGCATTTTTCTGTAAGCGAGTTTACAGTATGAGGCACTCGCATTATACAATTTTAAATCAGAATGAATGGGTGACAACTGTAAGTTGGGAAAGCAGTGTGAATAGTGCATGCTTAGACTGGCAAGACATTAAAATTGCCCCTTATCCTGTGTCAAAATGAATCCCCCAGGTGATTGCAAATCATTTTATTGATAAATTAAACTTGCTTTAAATGGTTAACTATTCACTGTATATATTCTGCATCTCATACCACTGCTGAATTGATAAATTAGGTTATCTCTCATTTATTATGAATTCAGGTCATCAAACTTTCTGGTGTAATAAAGTAATAAAGTAATAAAGACAGGAAATCTATATGTTAATATAGAGCAAGGGGTAAGCCAACCAGTTAATACATCTCTAATATGTTCAGAAATTGCATGATGCTGTCAAAACATCTACCAGTGTTATCGCTGAAAACAATGCAACCAGAAGTAGACAGCGAGGTATTTCAGCTTGAACTGTCAAAACATGAAAAATGGAACGTTGAAAACTTATAGTTTTCTGAAATAAAATGCTGTACTACTAAATTCTATTCCAAATAGAGGGAGCTAATCCAATCCAAATGGGACTAGTTCCTACCACCTAGAGAGTTGTTACCAATGAGAACTAATTATTGGGGACTATAATCCCTTGCAAAGTGATAATTTTAATTATTTTTTTGCATTAGAAACATTAATCATCATCCCTGTCATCAGGGATCCGTTAGATACCTTGGTCATCAGGGTATCCGTTAGATACCTTGAGTTTAGAGATACAGTGTGCAAATAGGCCCTTCTGCCCACAGAGTAAGCGCTGACCAGCGATCACACCGTACATTAATACTATCCTGCACACCAAGGATAATTTTGTCATTTTACCAATGCCATTTAACCTACAAACCTGTACGTCTTTGGAAGGAAACCGGAGCACCTGGAGAAAGCCCACGTGGTCAAAGGGAGAACGGACAAACTCCATACAGACAGCACCCAAAGTCAAGATCAAACCCGGGTCTCCAGCGCTGTAAGGCAACAACTCTACCGCTGCGTCACTGTGCCGCCACACTGACATTGCCAAGCAGATTCAACAGACAAGAAGTGCAAATACACAGCAATTACAAGTCAAAACCTGTAATTCCAAGCCTGCCTCGATTTCCAGAACCAAGCCTATGGTGTCATACAGACTGCAAAGGGCCCTTTGGGCTTGATGCACATCAAGTCTATCAGTACAGTGTGAATTTCCCCAGTCTTCAGAGCGCAAGGATTGAACATTTGCCTGTTGAACCAGCGCCAGATTAACTTGGACAAGCTCCTAAGTGCCCATGAAAATTTCTGACATCACCCTTATTACTCTTTTTCCTCTTTTGTTTGGACTGGAGGCATCCATTCTTGACTCAACCACCAAAGAAAACAGCCATCCCCTATCCACTCTGCCCAGACTCTGTCATTGTATGCACTTCAATTACATCTCCCTTCAAACTTCCCCTTCCTGAAGAAAAAACTCACAGGCTGTCTAATCTATCCTTATAACAGTAGTTCCTCATCCCAGGAACCATTCTCGTAAATCTCTCCTGGACCGACTTGAAATAAAGTGTACATATTTTAGAAACAACAGCAGACTTTAGTCGTTTGACAAATAAATGCTGTCATTACTACCCAGGATGAATTGTGACATGAGTTTCTGTGGTTTTATTCTTTTCTCTTCGATATTATGTGAAGTTAGCTTTAAAGGGCAGGTGGTAAATAAAAGGCTTTGTTGTTTGTTTTATTGAATAATCATGGAAACTGGGTACAATTTCAGCATCAATAAAGTGAGAAACAAAATAAGCAAACCTCTGTAGATAAGAAGTCTGGATGTATTTAAAATAAGCTTTGAGCGCAGTTAGGTGACACAGTGTTGTAATAATGAAGGGAAACAGAGGATATAATACACAGAAATATGTTTACATTATACGGAGGAAAGGATTTCATCTCACTTTTAACTCCAGGCATGGACACTGTGCAATTAGCGGACACTGTACGAATGACCCTAGGGATTGAAAATTTCACCATGATGCTGCCCAAAGCCTAGTTCATTCTAGCAATCAAACCACTTCCCAATGTTGGAGAACTATCCCCCCCCCCCCCACATTCACGGCAAATTACCACATGAACAAAAAGTCGGAATGGGATCCCATACAGCATTGTGCTATCTCTAAGATTCTATGTATCGGATCCCCTGCACAAAGCCAAATGGTGGAGGAATGGATCTGGAGTGGATTAGCAGTGGATTGTGTCAGGAGCAACGATGATAACGCCCGGGCAGGAGAAACATAAGATCTTCTATTGACCATCAAACAAAACTATTGCTGATCTTAGTCCAAAGGAAAGTGAGATGCTGGCAGTTATGGCAGTGAGTGAGTCAACCATGTAGCTCCAATAATGGGAACAAATATTGTTGAGAGTAGGAGGACATTTTCTTGTACTGACTATTAACTGTGTTTATAGGTAAATGCTGAAGTAACTCAACGGGACAGGCCGCATCTCTGGCGAGAAGGGATGGGTGACGTTTCAGGTCGAGACCCTTCTCTCCAGAGATGCTGCCTGTCCAGCTGAGTTACTCCAGCATTTTGTGTTTACCTTTGAGTTAAACCAGCATCTGCAGTTCTTTTCTACACATTTTGTCCGCTCCACTGCAAAATCTCTTCAAGGTATGTCTACTTTATAGATGATATTTGGCTTGGTGGCAACAAATATTTGATTTATTTCATTTACACAACAACAAAATTCTTCCAGCATTATATATTTAAAATTGACAAAGATTCATGAATGTACCTCCACTATCCTGCTCCAAGTTGGCTTGTTTACAACTGGCAGAAGTCGTAAATGTATTTACATTGTCAGAGATATAGGAAGGGAATTTAAAATCTAGACATTTTAAGGTGTCGGAATGAATGTCAGCCAGAAATGAAGGACTACCAAGCTTGCAGGGTGTTGTAAGGCTGGAAACATTTTTGTAGTTTGAGAGGTTATGGAAAGATTAAAAAATAAAGGATGACATTGCCATCCTTATCCAATCCACCCTATAGGCGATCCCAGATCTGGAAACATGGTTGGCTCTTAACTGCCTTCCAAAGCAGCCAACAAGGCAGTCACTTCAGTCAGATAGTGGGGGTCAGCATTAAAGGTTATCCACAAGCTATCCATGTCCCATGGAGGAATGGGAATTTATACCTCTGGATTATGACTCTCTGCAATTAAGACCAGATTGATCCCAGCCATTGTCTATCCCAAGTAGCATCCCATGTGATGCTGCCATGATCATAGCTCATGTTTAGTTTTGAGATGCAGTGTGGAAATAGGCCCTTCGGTCCACCACCGACCAATGATGACTCGTAAACTATTTCTATCCCACACACTAGGGGCAATTTACTGAAGCCAATTAACCTAAAACCTGCACGTCCTTGGAATGTGGGAGGAAATTGGAGCACCACGTGGTCACAGGATGAACGAACAAACTCCGTACAAACAGCACTCGTAGTCAGAATCAAATCCACGTTTCTACCACTGTGAGAGAGCAACTCTACCACTGTGCCACCATACCATGCTACATGTAAGTGGGTATGCTAGAATTTCCAGGCAAACGGCGTTCTAATAGGTGCAAAAAAATTGCGCGGAAAGCTAGAAGTTTAATCTCACAGAAATACCAAGATCTATGTTAGCCAGGGAATGATTGGACTTATTTTGGATCCAGCAGTAGTAGCTGAACCAATTTACAGCTGTGTAATGGAGTGAGGAACAGGGCAATTTAACTTTGGGAATACACTAGCATCCCGCTAACTGCCATCACATTTATTCCAACCAGGAAGAAGTGGAAAGACATCAGGGAGTCTGATGGTCACCAACTGAAGCTTGTGTGGTTGATCAGCGACTGTAATCTTTCAGTCGTCCTCCCCAACCCCATGCATAATTTCATGTATCAGAGGAATCCATCTTCTATCTATACTATTACTAACACTCTCATCTTGTCCTCTTCTGGTCTGCGTTTTTTTTTAAATTTGCGTAAAAACGGTACCCTGTATCGCTAGGATTTTTCCGCCACCTTACTCACCGTTCTCCTCTGCTCCAAGCGCAGCAAGTTTTGTTCTGATCGGTGGAATATTACAAAACTTATGAAGGTTTAAAAAATCATGAGATCAGCAGATTGATCTTCTCGCCTGTCAATAACCATGAAGGTAATGCCCCTCCTGGCACCCACTGTCAAACACCAGGGCGAGAAGAATAAAACCCCGAAGGCGGGCCTGAGTCCGTGAGCCACGCTGATTGAGCCCACAAGCCGTACTGATTGAGTCCCCAAGCCTTGCTGATTGAGTCCGCAAGAGTGGAGTCGGGGAAGCGCTGAGTAGAGCCGGGGAAGCGCTGAGTAGAGTCGGGGAAGCGCTGAGTAGAGTCGGGGAAGCGCTGAGTAGCGCTGAGTCGGGGAAGCGCTGAGTAGAGTCGGGGAAGCGCTGAGTAGAGCCGGGTGAGTAGAAGCTGAGTGGAGTCCCCCCCCCCCCCCACAACACTCTCATCCCTCCCCACACACCCCCCCACTCCACAAATAAAAAATATACCCCCCCACTAAACCCACAACCCCTACCCCCTCACAATTTATATCCCCGGTAGAACCACACACCCCTTCTCCCCCCCCCCCCACACACCCCTACTCCTCCCCCCCCCACACACCCCTCTCCCTTCTCCCCCCCCCACCACTCACACACCCCTTCTCCCCCCCCCCCACACAACCCCACCCCCCCCACACGCTTCTCTCCCCCCCCCACACACCCCTCACCCCCCCCGCCACACACCCCTTCTCCCCCCCCCCCCCACACACCCCTTCTCTCCCCCCCCCCCCCCACACACCCCTTCTCTCCCCCCCACACACACCCTTCTCTCCCCCCCCAACACACCCCTTCTCCCCCCCCCAACACCCCTTCTCTCCCCCCACACACCCGTTCTCTCCCCCCCCACACACCTCTACCCCCCCACACCCCTCTCCCCCCACACACCCCTCACCCCCCCCCCACAACCCCTTCTCCCCCCCCCCACACACATTCTCTCCCCCCCCCAACACCCTCTTCTCTCCCCCTCCCCACACCCTCCTTCTCTCCCCCCCCCCCACACCCCCTTCTCTCCCCCCCCCCCACCCCCCCTCACCCCCCACACAACCGCCTCTTCGCCCACACACCCCCTCCCACCCTCCTCCTCCCCCACAACACACCCTCCCCCACACACCACACACCGCTCTCCCCCACCCAGCCCCTTCCCCCACACCACTCCCCCCTCCCCCACTCCACCCAGTTGGGGGACCAGGCCTCCCGTGTGACTGGGACCTAACTGGTCCCACTTAGTCTAGTTGACCTTTAATAATAGTCTTGCTCTCAAAAATATTTCATTAAAGACAGGTACGGGGATAGGAAAAGTTTGGAGGGATATGGACTGAACGTGGGCACGTGGGTCTTGTGTAGATGGGTCTTGGTCCAAAAGGAGTGCTTCTGTGCTGTATGACTCTCTGCCATGATACATAAAAAATCAGTGATGCAGTCTGCATGGAGCCAAACAAATCCCAGAAGTTTTGGTCCGGTTATGTTGGCCATAACAGTCTTGAAGTGACAAACTGTCATGTAGCTATGTGGATTTTGCCTTACTGAATGCTGCTTGATACATATTAAAATTATTTTAAAAGCATTTGGTTGCCTAGAAACCATAGACTTGCTTTGCATTACATAACAGGTTTCACATAGGATTGTAAATTTCAAGCACATGTGTTTGACAGCAATAGTGGCAGCATTCTTTATATTTTTTTGCGAGCAACTGAATGCTTGAAATGGGTACCAATTGCTTTTAATTGGACAGCAAAGTATTTTGAGGTGTAGATGTATCAATGCTCAATAGCAAGAGAAATAATGATAAAGTTCATAAGTTTTACCAGGAGAACAACACCATTCAGCCCATCAAGTCTACTGCGCCATTCAATCATGGCTGCTCCATCTTTCCCTCGACCCCATTCTCCTGCCTTCTCTCCATAACCCTGACACCCTTACTAATCACTAAAGCTTGCACAGTCTATTTTGAAGATCTAAAATTGAATGAAACATTTGAAACATTAACCGAAAAAAATCTAATCAATCAGATTTATGTTCCCTTCCAACATGACGAAACCTCGGTGGGAAGAATCTAACCAAAATGCCTCTGTTCCTCTGTTCACATCCCCATTGCAATGTGCACATACTTCTCCCACCATCTTTGTGCACACACTTCTCCCACCATCATCACCCAGCTCCTTTCCCCTCGTCCCCTCGTCCATATGCTCAACTCCTATCCCCAAGTCCCATATTTTTCTTTTATACCGCCCTCCCCCCTCCCTCCACCCTTCTGTCTCTTTTTCATCTCTGGCCTTTGTCACTTACTCTACACATTTGTCAATTAAGTCCCCTCACCTGTACCCGCCTATCACTTGCCAGGCATTGCTCGACCCCCAACTCTCTTTTCCTGCTTTCTCCTCCCACTCAATCAGTCGGAAGAAGTGGCCTGACCCAAAACACCATCTGTTAATTTCCTCCACAGATGCTGCCTGACCCATGAAGATCCTCCAGCAGTTTGTTCTTTGCCCAAGAATCCAGCATGTTTCGTTTTTTTGTGTCTCCAATTTGTTGGGCTCTTAATGTTCAGTCATTAAGAATGTTCAAGGCAGAGACTGACAGATTTCTGGACTGAAGGAGGAAGGAGATCTGGAGATTGGAGAGGAATGTGGATATGAGGAACCAAGGAAGATGGTTTTCAAATCATTAGTGATCTTGACTGTAAATCATATCCCTGCATCTTGGAATCTCATTATTTTAGGTCTAATTTTCTAATCTGATTAACAGTTTTATTTATAGGAATTTTTTAGTGGCAAAGAGTACCATACTGGAAGTACTAACAAAAGACTTGGGACAACATCTCGGTACACATGACAATAATAAACCAATGGCAACAGCAACCATCTTTCAGCTTCTATTTCTTATATTCCTAATGTTTGCAGTATAAGAAAATTCAAAAAGAGTGGCAGGCTTCCGATTTCAGGTTAGGCAGATAAACTGTTCAGAATTGGCTGAACACATTGTCCATGATCATCTGCTTTTTAACATCTGGCAATAGAGCAGCACTGAGGGAAACCAACAGCAAGAATGTCTTACTATTGCTCTTGCCAAAAGAACAACATGGAGTAGATTGGGGAAAGGGAGAAAAAGATTATAGGGTGAATGGAAGCAATGTGCAAGAGAGGAAATAAAGCAAAGAAATCGTTAAAATATGCAGAATATGGATTCATCATTGGTGTCCTCTTCCCCCCGAAGTAAAATCATAAAATAAAATGAGGCCAGGTTTTATGAAATTCTATTTCCAAAACTGTAATTTTAACTTGAATTTAATGGGGAAACAATCATCTGCAAGAGATTCTGATCCTTGCCCTTAGATTTTTAATACAATCATTTTATTTCACCAGGAAACTCAACTATTAATACATTACATTAAAATGCAAAAATGCATTGACAGGGCATAATATTTCAAATACACAATTATTAATCCACAAGACCAATAGTTCTAAGTTTAAAATCAAATGCAAAAATATTCTCCTTTAAGAGTATTGCTGTACAAAGTTCACCTACGTTGTTTTCTGCTAATGCGAGAGAATTTGGCTAAAATTGTACAACCAATGACATACCTGTGGTCGGTGAGTGATTTATAGTGCGCAATGCTGATCTAAGCATATTAGACTTACTGAGAAACCTCAAATTTTATAATTGATGACGAGGCATCTATTAAATCTTGGTATACGTTTGCTATCAATTTTCATAGCTATATCAATTCCTGTCTTCTAAAACCGGAGGCTTCAATTTATTTCTAACCTTGTGCAACTCTCTCCAATATAACTACAATGGGTTTCTGCACCAATGAATAAACTACAAATTAAACCGCTGATCAGCATAAGAAAATTAAATCTGATAATGAGATTCCAAAATGTAACAATGTAATTTGTAGGCAAGTGCACCCTGGTTATTGAAATTCTGTGCAACAGCATGGGAACCAACTTCTAAAGATTTTACTTCTAAATTTGGTATCCATCCCACTTGTAAAAACTGATATCACTGTGCTATTTAAAAAAAAGACATGATTCTTTTTCATTAATATATGACCCCCTGATAATATTATGGGCAAGTTGTTTTAAAATGTGCAGTTCTCAGATAACCAAAAATATAAAAAGAATATCATTAATCATGAGGGTTTAATTCATATCAAATAAATAATCAGATATTCATTTGAATGAATGACAGAATGAACAATGATAAATCCAGTGATCAATTTTTAAGCAAACTAGACCAAGAGGGACCTGTTGGGTCCCATCCCTTTCAACGTACGGTTGCCAGGGGGGGCGGGGGCCTGCATTTTCACACACACACCCACACACACTAACCACCCCACCGCCACACACACACTAATCCCCCCCCCCCTTGATATTATATTAATATTATTCATTCGGTCCTTTTACCCCATCCCCACCCTATTGACTCACGCATAGCCCCCAACTCAGGGGGGGGAGAAAGTGGGGGAGAGAGGCCGGGGAGAGGAGGGGGGAAGAGGAGGAGGAGAGGAGGGGGAGAGGAGGAGGGAGGGTAGAGAGGGACCCGACCCGAGAAGGTTCATACCTGCCCCTCTCTCTTTCTACCCCCCCCCCCCCCCCCCTAGAAGTGCCTGCGTGTTGGGGGCTATGCGTCAGTGGATAGGGTGGGGATGGAGTAAAAGGAGCCAATGAATAATATTAATATATCAAAGGGGGGTGTGTGTGCGTGTGTGCAGGTCGCCTACCCGCAACTGCATGTTGAGGGAACGGGATCCAATGGGTCCCACTTGGTCTAGTAATAGTTATATGATATGATTGTTGAAAGTGTTTTACGAAAAAACACAAATTTCGGAGTAAGCCAAACCCCTGAAGCACTAGCAATTGCCGCAATGGATTGCTAACAATGAATACCTGGTGGGGACAGACCTTAAAGTTGTCATTTATACGTACAAGTACATAAATGAAAGGCTGAACTATATCTGATGAAACTGAATGAGAGAATTAGCAAGTAAAACACAAAATGTAAGGAATATACACTAACACAAAAAATCATCATTGGCATAACCATTAAAGTTCTGATGAAGGCCATCAACCTGAAACTTTAACCATATTTGTCTTAATGTTTGCAGTATTTTAGATTTATCACAGAAGATTTGAAGGGAAAAAAAGAGATATATCTATTAAAACATACATCTTGAGAAAATATTGATCATACAAAAAGGAATATTGTAAGACACAACAAAAAGGTGGGAGTGGGATGCAGAATTAAAATGGCAGGCAACCGAAATGTCAGGGTCACTCCTGTGGTCTGAATCGATCGGTAAATCTACCTTTACAGCGGAAACAAAATGATGAATACCAAAGGCAGAACACAAGATTGGAAGATTTACAAGTGAATCTTTGCTTCACCGGAAACGATTATTTAGATGCCTCGATAGTGAGAAGGGAAAAAAAAAATGAAAGGATGGCTGCTGCAACTCCAACAGCTGCTGGAAGATTGGAAGTTGTTAGTAGAATACAGAGCAGACCAGATCAGTCAGAACGTGTGGGAAGGGGGCAATACCTCATCTTCTGTCTGGGCATATTTCAGCCTTTAGGACTCCATGTCAATGTCTCCAACTAAAGTTAACTCTCTTCATTCTGATTCTGAATTGGCCATTTCTACCATAAATCACTTAAATAGTAAGACTAAACGAGAACTTACCAGTTTGAAGTTTGATCGTTATTTAACGAGGAGTTACGAAGAGGGACTACGTGAAGAAGAACCCCGTCCAGCCGCACGCGCGTCAATCTTCAAAGCAGCAGTGTGAAATCACAGGTAATAGTGACTGAAGTATAATAGTAAGATGAGAGAAGACTAGAACTACCAGATGACGTTTATGAGGGCTGGGAGTGGAGGGCACCTAGTCCCTCATCGCAACTCCTCATAAAATAACGATCAAACTTCAAACTGGTAAGTTCTCATTTAATCATACTATTTTACTTCAGAGTCACGTGAGTGACTACGTGAAGATTTCAAAGCTCTGTGATTGCATGCCGCAGATTCAAATCCCGGCGTCTCACTGCATTGATTGACTCACAATAAGAAATGCATCAAACATAACATTGCTTGAAACTAATTAACGGTTTATTTATAAAGAAACAATAGTAACCCCTTCTATCCCAGGGGAAACTATAAAACTCAACTTAAAACAGAATCGGCAAATACCCCCAATATGGCAATTGGCTTATGATAACATTTTTGGAACATCAGTTCACTGGACTATCCTGCGGCCGCGAGGATATGGTCTATAGGGATGTCCATCGCCCTGGCTGCTGAAGTTGATGCCGTCCCTGGTGGAATGAGATTTAAATTTGTCAGTGTCAATCCCAGCGTAAACCAGCACCTGCTTTAGCTACCTTGAAATAGTTTGAACCGACATCTTTCTATGCGTTTTTTTATGGCTAATAAATAATGCTGATTCCTCTCCTCTTGGGGTTCTGGTAGCCTCAATGTAATATAACAAACATGACACTACACATAGGCGGGAATCCGTGGGGTATGCCGAAATGATAATCTTACACCCCGTCACCCCTATTCTACTCTGCTTGAGCAAATCATAGATATAAAAAGTAATGGCATCTGCCGATACATCCATCATATCTAGTCTCAGCTTCTGTAATGTCTGCACACGTTGGGCTGAAACCAATGCCATAAGCATGACTACCTTCATGGTGAGTTTGGGCAAAGACAGGCTGTCCACTTACGAAGGAGCATAAGAACCTCGCTTACATTCCAGATAACCGAATACCTGGGCCTAGGAGGATTGGAATTAAAATCTCCCTCCATAAATCTAGAAACTAGAGGATGTGTTCCCACAGAATATAATTCTGATTTCACAAGTTAATATGAGGACAGAGCACTTCTGGCTATATTGATCGCACTATAGCTTAATTTATGACCGAAATAGAGAGTTGACAACAACTCCAGCATGTCTGGGATGCCTGCAGTTTGATATGAAATACTCTGCCGTAAGCAGAACACCTCCCACTTTCTTATCAAGGAGATGTACTGCTTCTGGGTACTATCCCTCCAGACCGATGTGATAACATCCATGGTATGATCAGACAGTCCTCTCCCCAGGTATGGCCTTCTTAGAATCTGCAAATTAACAGATCAATACGATCATGTAAAGGATGTTGATCGCCAGTTACCGGGTTCACCAGTAGGTTTTTCTGTTTGGGAACAATCATATGAGGCTGAATAGCCATCTGCAATACGAGAGGGAACCATGGCTGAGTAGGCCAGTCTGGTACTACCAATACTCCTGAAGCAGCGTCCTGCTTGATTTTTTGCAGGCATCGACTGATGAGACAGAATGGAGGAAATGCATGTAAAAACATTCCAACCCAATGCAGTGAGAATGCATCGACCGCTACTGCCCCAGAATCTGGTTCCCATGAGATGTACTTAGGGAACTGGTGATTTAGTCTAGATGCAAACAAATCAATATCTGGCATCCTGTATCGAGCAACAACATCTTTAAATATGTCCTGATTCAACATCCATTCTATGTTGTCATTGAATTGGTGTGACCTTGTGTCTGCCACTATGTTGAATCTACCTGGTAAGTAGATTGCTGAAAGCCAAATGTTTTTGTCAATGCACCAGCTCCAGATATGATTAGCCAATCTGTCACAAGATTCCAACTTAACTCAACCCATGTGATTAACATATGCTACTGCTGTAGTGTTGTCAATTTGAACCTGCACGTGCAAGTGACTCCTGTCAGAGCAATAAGCTTTAAGCCCGTAAAAGGTTCCCAAAAGCTCTAAATAATTGATCCCTCACAATTGCAGAAGGGATGTCTCATCACTATTCCATCTGCCTCCACAACTGGAAGACATATCAGCAGCACCCCAACCTAGAGCACTAACATCATTCTGTAAGACTATGGAAGGTGGTTCAACCAAACCTTCCCTGGAACCACTTGAGACATTTGTGATCCACCATTGTATTTCTGAAATGGCTTCAGCTGACAATCCCATGGGCCTGTCAAAATGACCTGCAAGTGTCCTCAGTGCCTCTTCTTTTGCTCGTTGTAATTGTTGATAATGCAAAGGTCCAAACTGCACAGCTGGAAAACCAGCCACCAACTTACCAATCAAACTGACCACCTGTCTAATTGAAGGTTGTTGTTCACCAAGGAGCTTGATACTACCTTCAATTAACTGCTGCCTTTTATCACTGAGTCACTAACATGTGATCTGAGTTAATGGTGAAGCCCAAGTAATCAATAATATTGACTGGTGTTAATTTGGATTTATCTGGATGAATGATGAACCCCAATTGCTCAAAAGTGAGTTTAACAACTTGAAACAGATGATTCAGCTGCACCCGAGTCTTTCTGACAATTAATATATCATCTAAATATGCCATTACAACATGACCCTGAGCTCGGAGTAGCCCTAGAACTGGTTTTAACAATTTGGTAAACAATCTAGGAGCTGAGGTTAATCCATTAGGCAGTGCTTTGAATTCCCACAACTGACTCATCCAGCTAAACTTCAAATATCTCCCATCACCGCAATGAACAGACACTGAGTAATATGCATCTTTAAGATCTATGATTGCCATATACCCTTTGGAAATCAGCTGTTTAATCATCTGAAAATTCTCCATTTTGAAGTGTCTATACTGTAGAAAAGGGTTAAGGCTCGTCAGGTCCAGAATGATTCTACATCCCCCATCCTTTTTAGACCAAGGAAATATATTTGACACAAACTGGTGGAGTTGACGAACTGACTTCTCAATCGCGCCTTTACTGCACAATACCTCAAGTTCTGCCTGTATCTGCACATTCTCTTCATGTGAGAAAAAGAGTGTCCGACTTGAAACATGCTGAACGGGTGGACACAAATTAGGGTAGAATTCAATTCGAAACCCTTCTATACTGCACAGCACAAACGGATCTGATGTTATCTCCTGCCATTCTTTTAGGAACAAGGGTAACCTGCCGCCAACTTGAACATCTTTCCCACTAAATTTGATTCTATCAGGAGCAAAACCACTGACCTGCACTTGTTGCCCCCTGTTCCTCGTGGGAAAATTCATCCTTCCCCATGTGGCTGTGACAGGGTGCCAGCTTCGTATGTTCGGGAATGAACGGCTCGTCCCTTCACCAGCCCCAGTCATTGCACCCCATCTAGAAGAGAATTGCCTCCAACCCATTTTGCTGCTCGTCGGCACTTTTATTAACCCCACAGTTTTTGCCTCATCATCAAGTTCTTTAACTTGCTTTGCGAGGTCCTCCCCAAATAGCAGATTAGGCAACTGTACATTGCTAGGCTTACAGAGCAATGAAAACATAGGGTGAATATTTGGGCGAATGGCACTCTTTCTTAAGTAGTTCACCTCAAAATGTGCACTGCACAGAAGCCCCAAAGCATCCTGATGTGCTTTTGATAGGTGCCCCTCGTCCACCGTTCTGGTGAACGCAGTAATACCTGCAGCAAGCAATTTCAGCACCCGGTGGAGTTTTAGCTCTTGTGCCTGAACTGCAATCCCCATTTGTCCCCATATAACATGGTTCAGCACCGGCACCTTCAATAAGGCACAGTCAACCGAGGTTTCGTACTTCTTTGTAGTGTCATCCAATACCAGCTCTTGGAGCTGATGGGAGAGCAGATAATTTATGCTTGTGGACAACTGCTGCCCCAACGGCTCTCCGGCGTCTGTGGGAATGGCATCTTTTGCAGCCAAATCAGGTATTGTAACCTCATGCCCTTCACCCCCTGGGCTCTGTTCACCCACTGGTTCGGCGTCAGAATACCCCTGACCCGTCAAGCTCTCCTCCTCCATGAGGGAGCGATCAAGCAGCCCTATTGCAGGCGCTGCTGGCACAGGTTTTCCATCAGCCCGGCGTGGACACCACTCGTACTCCCGGAGTGCATCCTTTGCGAGTATCCTCTCCAACAGGACCTCGATTTCATTTAGCCGTTTAGAAACGGTCTCCCCTTGCGGAGGTGACTCCTCCTGGCCTGACTCGGAGTCAATGGGCCTAGCAGACTTCGAAGTGGCCTTACACCCCACCGGTGCGGCGACGCTACTCAGTTAACGATGATGTAGGTGAGCTAGGCAGGCACCCGCTACCCGCACTCCCGCAGTCTTCCAAACTTTTGCTAGCGGGTCGCTTCCCCTTCACCTTCGTAGCTGTCTGCATTGCAGTACTAGCGCTGTGAAGTTCAAGTTCAAGTGAGTTTATTGTCATGTGTCCCTGATAGGACAATGAAATTCTTGCTTTGCTTCAGCACATAGAACATAGAAGGCATTTACTACAGAACAGATCAGTGTGTCCATATACCATATATAAATATATACACACATGAATAAATAAACTAATAAAGTGCAAATAACAGATAATGGGTTATTAGTTATCAGAGTTTTGTCCGAGCCAGGTTTAATAGCCTGATGGCTGTGGGGAAGTAGCTATTCCTGAACCTGGTCGTGGCAGTCTTGAGGCTCCTGTACCTTCTACCTGAAGGTAGCAGGGAGATGAGTGTGTGGCCAGGGTGGTGTGGGTCCTTGATGATACTGCCAGCTTTTTTGAGGCAGCGACTGCGGTAAATCCCCTCAATGGAAGGAAGGTCAGAGCCGATGATGGACTGGGCAGTGTTTACTACTTTTTGTAGTCTTTTCCTCTCCAGGGCGCTCAAGTTGCCGAACCAAGCCACGATGCAACCGGTCAGCAAGCTCTCTACTGTGCACCTGTAGAAGTTAGAGAGAGTCCTCCTTGACAGACCGACTCTCCGTAATCTTTTCAGGAAGTGAAACCAAGCGTACCTACAGAATGCAACCTCCAAACTAAGTTTAGCACTTACCTCGAGGTTTTTTAAACTTACCGCTGGAGGAGCTGCGCCATGCGTCTGACGTAATGACGCGCGTGCGGCTGGACGGGGTCTTCTTCACGTAGTCACTCACGTGATTGCGAAGTAAAATGTAAACTCTGCTTCTCTCTCTCTCTCCCCCCCATTAGTACAGTCTCGCCTGCTCAATATAGCAACACTCGGCATTAACACTCGCCTGCTCAATATAGCAACACTCGGCATTAACACTCGCCTGCTCAATATAGCAACACTCGGCATTAACACTCGCCTATCAATATAGCAACACTCGGCATTAACATAGTAGCGTAATCACCCTTCTCTATTTACTCTCTATTTAATTCTCTATTCACACATTTGTCCTGGACTCACCCTATCACAGATATTCCCTTACCTCTGTCACAACCTTGTCTGCACCGAACAATGGCCTTTTTAAACTAGTTCTGTTGAAGGATTTGAAATGTTAACTCAGTTTATTTTTATGTTGGTGCTGTCCAACGGCATTGAAACCAGTGCCTGCTGAATTTTATTCCTCATGTTTCACTTCATTCTCCTTGAGGAGTAAGCCATTTAGAATGGAGAGGAGGAAACACTTTTTCACAGAGTTGTGAGTCTGTGGAATTCTTTGCCTCAGAGGGCGGTGGAGGCCGGTTCTCTGGATACTTTCAAGAGAGAGCTAGATAGGGCTCTTAAAGATAGCAGAGTCAGGGGACTCTGGACACTGGATGGATTTAAGAGAGAGTTAGATAGAGCTCTAGGGGCTAGTGGAATCAAGGGATGTGGGGAGAAGGCAGGCACGGGTTATTGATTGGGGACGATCAGCCATGATCACAATGAATGGCGGTGCTGGCTCGAAAGGCTGAATGGCCTCCTCCTGCACCTATTTTCTATGTTTCTATATGGGGAGAAGGCAGGAACGGGGTCCTGATTGGGGATGATCAGCCATGATCACATTGAATGGCAGTGCTGGCTCAAAGGGCTGAATGGCCTACTCCTGCAATTGTCTATTGAGGTTCTGTTTATGAAAAAGTGATGAAAATTTAAACTTGTTTTATTGTAGCCACATTTTTTGAACGCGAGTCCAATAGAGATGATGGGTTATGATACAGAAAATTAAGTTTATCAGAAAAAGAATTAAAGGGAAGCTATAAAAATGTTTACATCAAGGGTTATTGGACTATGCCAGTCTTTGTCACAAACCAGTATCTATATCAATCAGGTCTCCCTAATTCACTTTTAAGAAGAAAACTAGCATATGCTTGGGGAATGTGATTAGACCCATTGCTCATACTTTGGAAACTATAGGCATTGTTCCAATAAACTTTGCAGATAATTCAATGAGTCTAATATGAATTACAAGCAACATTATTTTGCAAATGTACCATCAAAATACTTCAAATGTGATGGGGAGGGAGGGCGACGGGGAGGGAGGGTGACGGGAGGGAGGGTGATGGGGATGGAGAACTGGGGGGCAGGGGGGAGGGGGGAGGGAGACGGGGGAAGGTGGGAGGGGGGGGGGGGAGGGAGGGTGATGGGGAGGGGGGGAGGGAGGGGGGGGGGGAGGGGGAGAGATGGGGAGGGAGGGAGCGAGGGAGAGGGGAGGTGGAGGTAGACGGGGAGGGACTGAGGGGGAGGGAGACGGGGAGGGAGGGAGACGCGGAGAGAGGGATGGACAGAGACAGGGAGGGAGGGAGAGGGAAACGGGGAAGGAGGGAGGGATGGCCTGAGGGATGGAGGGAGGGAGAGAGGCAGAGAGTGAGGGAGGGAAACGGGAAGGGAGGGAAGGAGCGAGATGGGGAGGCTAGCTCAGATGCTCTTCGGGATAATGGTCAAAATCATTTAAAAATACTTCAGGCCATACCACTGACAATTACCGAACTAAATAAATGTATAAATCACTTCTCCAACATCACTGTTAAATTGCCCAGATTATTTATCTTGGATTCACTGCCTGGAGCCATTTTTAAGGAAGCCTTTCTCACTGCAACCCAGAGAGCACAATTACCTGCCCAATATGCAATCAATTTGTAGCAAGCACACAGATCAAAGAGAGAAAAACTGTCCATTTTTCTGTTGCTGTAACTTAAACATCCATCCATAGATGTTAAATAACAACTAGCTGTGCTTTCTGTGCTAAATGTTGAACAGATCTAGCTCTTTGATTATTATTTACGTGGTATTTTCATGCCAGCCAACCATATAATCTTTTCTTGGCATACTTCTTTCTCCCTCTCTCTAATTGCTAGAAACAAATTATTCAATAAATACATTATCATAAAATGACAAGCAGCTAAGAAATTTAAATATATGTTCCCAAAACTAAAACAGGAGTGTCAATCAAATGTTCATATAAAACCATGTTCATATTTCAATAAGAACATGAATTGATAATTAACTTGGCAAAACAATTATATTCTGTGCATAAAATATTTATCCCCATGTTCTATATATAAAACATTTATCCCCATGGGTCATGTGCTTAGTTTTATACCAGTTTTTATTTTATTGGACAGACAGAATTCATTTAAAAAATGTCTTCTTGAATATAACTTGAGCCTATGTAAGCGATATGCAAATGCAAAACCATTCTCAGAAAGAATAACTGTAACATTATTTGGGCTGTCTTGAAGCAAAGAATCGATAAAGTTGTGAACAATTATTTAACTATGTCTTAGAGCATGTTCAAGGCAGCATTATTTATTTTAGAAACAATGGATGTACTGGAAGGTGAACACACACACACTAAAAGATAACAGTAGTTGTCAGGGATACACTAGTTTTATTTTGGACACGAGGTACACCACTATAATTCTACAGAGTGGCAATGCTGTTGTTTGACAAGAAAGCATCAACATAAAAAAAAAACATATTCAGAAATCAAAGGAAGGGTCCCAACTAGGGTTGCCAACTTTCTCACTCCCAAATAAGGGTCAAATAAGGGACAAATTCCCGATGGCAATTCGTTGACCGACTCGGCCGTGGCTGGGTGAAGGATGAGTTGGCCCGGATGCTGGACTGCACACAAAGCCCAGCCGGCGGGCCAGCTGAGGAGTTTTGGCCCAGGCCAACTCATGAACCGATGATTGGCCATGAGAAGGAGAGGTGATGGTGTCAGCGGTAAGCGAAGGTCCTAAGGTCGGACAGCTGCTGCACTCCATGGGCTGCACTACGTCGGGACGGGTGAGGCGGGGCCGGACGCGGGGCTCTGACCCAACAGTCTCCTCGGCACGAGTAGTAGCAGTCAAATATGGGACAAGGACAGTCCCGTATGGGATAAACCAATTTAGTCCAATATACTGGATGTCCCGGCCAATATGGGACAATTGGCGACCGTAGCCCCAACCCAAAATGTCACCTATCCGTTGTTTTCAGAGATGCTGCCTGACCCCGCTGAGTTATGACAGCATTGTCTGTCTATCATGTGTTCAGAAGCCTCATTCATTCAAAGTCACAGTGGTGTTGACATTTTGTGATTTGTACCCAATTAGCTTGAATCTTGAATATTAATAGCATCAAAATAAACACAGCTCACAAATTGGACAGAGAAAAGGAATTGATGGGCTAGGTTGTGCAGATGATGAGTTGATAGTTATGTAGAGAGCCACCAGGTAGTTGTGCACACGTGTCAATGCATTCTGCAGTGCAGTACGGAGCACGTTGGCGGTCAGGTGGAGGTGGATCTGACTCCACTGCACCACTGGACTCAAGGGTGGAGAGACAATGGGAGCCACATGAATGTGCAAGAACCAAACACAGGTCCACACTGCACTAGGTCTAACATGAACTGTTTTTTGAGTACATTGCATCTGATTTCCAAATAATGTCCAAGTGTATGCACTTGTCTTGATTGCAGCTGAGCTACCTTTCTGTGCAACTACTATGACTCATGTGAGCAAAACCACATATAAAACTCATGAAAATAACTTGAATTATCGATATTCAGTGACACAGTTAAGCTAAAGAATAGGCAATGATTTTGGATGTTTTGAATAGAATGGCTTACGAGAGGCTTAATCACATTTCTCAGATTGGCACAGTGTCATAGTTGGTAGAGCTACTGCTTCACACTTCCCAGGGTCCTGGTTTAAATCCTGCCCCCGAGTGCTGTCTGTGTGGAGTTTGCATGCTGTCCCCTGTAGGTTTCCTCCATGTGCTATGGGCTCCTCCCACATCCCAAAGACGTGCGGGTCTTATAGTCTACTTGGCATCTGTAAATTGCCCAGTGCGTAGGGAGCAGATGTGAAAATGGGATAACAGAACTAGTGTAAGCAGGCGATCAATGGTCGGCATGGACTCAGTGGGCAGAAAAGCCTGATTCCATGCTGTCTTTCAAATTAAATTAATCAACTTTACCTTTACCATTATATTTTATTTAAATTAATGATACAATATAAAACTTACTGTACATCAAAACCTTTGAGCTTATGAATACATCTTCATTACTTTTACAAACATTAACAGTTATGACAATTAATGGGCTATGTGCCTTGGGCAAGGTACCTACCTATAGACCACATATGAAAGAATGAGCCGTTACACTTTTTCAGTCATTAATTTCCTGACATTTAATGTTTTACATGAATTGTAAGTGCAATAATATGTTCCACAGATATGCAAAACAAGCAACCGACTTTTTTCAATATTTATCACATAAACTGAAAATGTAGGACAAGGATTTGTGGGGCACAGTACAAATGAGATGTCACAATCTCAAAGAAAGTTGGCACTGAAATCTCACAGCAAGAAGTGTCAGGCAGCAGTTTACAGGTTTCTCTGGCATCCAACAGCTGAGATAACAGCAGCTGATCAATTGCCACTAACAGCATATCAATAAAAAGAAAGCAATGATTTTTTTAATCAACTTCTTAAACGTTATATTAAGTACTTAAATGAAGATGGGAATACACATATCTGATTGAGGTAAATGAGAATATAGAACGGCACAGCGGTGGAACAGGCCTGTCGGCCTACACTCTCTGTGCCCAACATGATGCCTGGTGAAACTAATTCCTCTGACAGCATGTGATCCATAGACCTCAGTTTCCTGCTTATCCAAGTGCATACCTAAAAGCCTCATCAATGCCTCTCAATTTTATTTACTTTGATCAGAGTGTCACTCCAGCTCCTGAAACGACAATTCAGTTCTATTCTTACCAATCTTGAACTAACGTGTACAATAAACTGAGCTCTAATCTCAGATCATAAAGAGAACAGTTAATACAGCATTTCAGCCAGATCCATTGAATTTCTATCAAACGTGATAATTTTAAGCATTTTTGATCAAAGGAAACCAAGCAGCACAACATGCAGAACAAGACTTTGTGTGGTACATGTACAGTACAGAATCGTTATTCTTGAATTATCCTCAAACATTCTGGTTTATTCGGATGAATACCATCATATGCTTGGAATGGCACGGACTGGAAGGGCCGAGAGGGCCTGTTTCCGTGCTGTAATTGTTATATGGTTGTTGTTATATGGTAAATGTTACTCACTTTCAACAGTTAAGATTGTCAAAAAAATGCTTTTTTTTTTACAAATGTCTAAAATTGGTAATAATGTTCAATGAACATTCTACGTTATTAATTAATTAAAACCTTAAAATTACATTTCTCCAAATTGTTTATGTGGTGCTGTGTCTATTCTTCTAGGCTTTGACGTTTAAAAAGTTGATTAAAAAGAAAAATCATTGCTTTCTTTTTATTGATATGTTGTTAGTGGCAATTATGAAACCTGTAAACTGCTGCCTGACACTTCTTGCTGTGAGATTTCAGTGCCAACTTTCTTTGAGATTGTGACATCTCATTTGACACCCTTTAAAAAGAGGGTAGCCTTCCTTAGATATTTGGTCTGCACTGTCTCATGCGAAGTAAGCACATGCAAATTTAATTTAATGCTCACAATACATTTACTGACCCTCCAATATCATTCTATCGGGAGGATGGAGAATTATTAGATGACAAGACAAATTGCCAAACTTACTCATCTTAACTAACTCACTCACTAACTTAACTTAACTAAGGCATAACTGAGAATAGGAATGGCAACATTAATTTCAGATATGCACAATGATTGTGTTTGAACTTGTATTGGTTGAAAGATTCTGAAAATTAATTGGTAGACAATACTGAATAAATGTCATACAGTCTTTGATCAATTGTGAAAAAATGTAAAAAAGCTAGTTAAAATCAGAATAACTTTAATTATTGACAATAAAGAATGAATTTATTCTCAACATTGATTTAACACAAATCTGAATAGCAACTACAAAGTCATATCCACTCATCCTCAGATTTGTACCGGCAACATACTGGAGCATTCAGCCCCAACAACATGGATCATCGCCAAGTAATGGTTTAATAACACAATTCACCAAGGCCAGTAAATAAATCTTCAAATCCCATCTCATCAATTGTACAAAGAGCGTTACATGGTGCTCAGTGCACTGTGAACACATTGTAGCAGCAGCATCTCAACCACAAGAGATGGATGCCGAAGATACTTCATCACTCAATATGACACCCACAGCCACCAGCACAGAAACCGAGACTCTGTCTACAGGAGAGGGTATCCGAGAGACATTCAAGAAAAGTTGTTGAAATCCACAAGGAGCAACTGACTGCGGTGGCAATAAATCACCAATAAACCTGCAGCCTTTGAAGATTCTCTTAAAGAGTGCAGGCTGGGGAGGATCTTCAACAAAACATTCCATTCTCCATCTGTGCTCAATGTTGTCAGAACCCTCACTGCCCAATTTAACATCAGATCAGCACTTCATGATGACTGACCTCGGTCTGCTAACTCACCAGACATGGCCACGTTACCAAAGCACACAAGCCATTTTGTTGGACAGCGCATCATTCTCAAATATTTCCGTCATTTGCTCAAGAAACTTCATAAATTCATCAGTTATTGGATCTGAATTAGCCCGTTTGGCCCATCAAGCCGACTGCCATTCAATCATGGCTGATCTATCTTTCCCTCTCAACCCATTCTCCTGCCTCCTCCTCCTATATCCATACTAATCAAGAATGTGTCAACCTCAGCCTTAAAAATATCCATTGACATGGCCTCCACAGTCTTCCATGGCAATGAATTCCACAGATTCACCACCCTGAGAGACCCTCATGGGGGATACTGATAGAAATCAGCATTTAGAGTGCCAAAAGAAGCCGATTTGACCGTCGTATTTCGTGCAGATGTGGCACATGGGTAGAGTTGCTGCCTTACAGTGCCAGAGACCCGGGTTCGATCCTGACTACAGGTGCTGTCTGTATTGAGTTTGTACGTTCTCCCTATGACTGTGCGTGTTTTCTCCAGGTGCCCTTCTTCTTCTTTCGTGTGGCGTGCACAGCCTAAAGTTGTTGGACAACTTGTTCTATTTGATCTTCCGTTTGTGCACGTCGAGTTGATTGCATTAGTCGAAACAGGGCAGACCACGTGAAGGTTGCAATCTTCCACCCCTCCAGGTGCCTTAGCTTCCTCTCACACACCAAAGATGTACAGGTTTGGAGGTTAATTGGCTTTGGTAACATTGTAAATTGTCCCTAGTGTGTACGATGGTGCTAGTGTACGGGGGTGATTACTGGTCGGCGCAGACACGCTGGCATCTCCATTACACCCATCTGCCTACAGGTGGGTTAGTAATCATAAATGCTGTAAATTAATATAATAACTAGCATCATCAGAGACAACATACTTTGAAGCAGAGGAATATTAACATGATTTTTTTAATCCATTTCTCAGGAAATCCAGCATCTTTAATTCCCTTCAAGAAGATGGTGGTGATCCACCTTCTTCAGACACCCACGATGAGTTTGGGAAGAATGTTCAATCACTTAAGACAAGATTATAAGAAGCACCAGAAGCCCTTGTGGTGGATAAACAGCGTAGGAGTTGCTATTGTGGTAGCCTGGGTGTGTTCACAAATGATAGGAGCAGAATTAGGCCATTTGGCCCATCAAGTCTACTCTGCCATTCAATCATAGCTGATCTTAACCCCTTTCTCCTGTCTTCTCCCCATAACCCCCAACACCCATACTAACCCGGAAGAACCAGAGTACAGTGAGTTTTCATGTCTTAAGCGAGCATTCCACGGTAAACATCAAAGTTTGCAAATAATTGGTAGCTCTTTCAAGCACCAGTCTGTTTTCAAGTACAATAGACCAAATAACTTTATTTTCAGCTTTAAGATTCTTCAAACAGGAAAAGGGTTGGCTAGTTTATATTATGTATACAGCCAGCTGTACAAGAAAAATCAACTTACCACTCATACCTAAACCTGTACATTTTATACAATAAAAATAACTTTTTGCAAAATCTGGAATGTAGCAATGCGAGTGATTTAGAGTCGGGTCAAAATGGTAAAACAAAATTATTATTTTTTTGCTGCTATGAGATCCCCAAGTGGTCATCAAATCAATATCAGCATAGGTATATGGGATACACATCTTCAACTGATCAAAATTTACGTGCTCATCTTTTGTATTGACGGGTCTATTTCACTAAACAAAATATTGAATATGGTACTGATTGGGCAAGATCTTTTTTATTCCTGGACAATGAAACCATATAACAATTACAGCACGGAAACAGGCCCTCTCGGCCCTTCCAGTCCGTGCCGACCATTTGTTTTCCCCTAGTCCCATCTACCTGCACTCAGTCCATACCCCTCCATTCCCTTCACGTCCATATACCTATCCACTTTACTCTTAAATGTTAAAATCGATCCTGCCTCCACCACTTCTGCTGGAAGCTGATTCCACACAGCCACCACCCTCTGAGTAAAGAAGTTCCCCCTCACGTTACCCCGAAACCTCTGTCCCTTAATTCTCATGTCATGTCCTCTTGTTTGAATCTTCCCTACCCTCAATGGGAAAAACGTATCCACGTCAACTCTGTCTATCCCTTTCATCATTTTAAAGACCTCAATCAAGTCCCCCCTTAACCTTCTGCGCTCCAAAGAATAAAGACCTAACTTGTTCAACCTTTCTCTGTAACATAGTTGCTGGAACCCTGGCAACATTCTAGTAAATCTCCTCAGTACTCTCTCTATTTTGTTGACATCCTTCCTATAACTAGGCGACCAAAATTGTACACCATACTCCAGAATTGGTCTTACCAATGCCTTGTACAATTTTAACATTACTTCCCTACTCCTATATTCAATGCTCTGATTTATAAAGGCCAGCACACCAAAGGCTTTCTTTACCACCCTATCTACATGCGATTCTACCTTCAGGGAACTATGCACAGTTATTCCTAGATCCCTCTGTTTCCACAGCATTCCTCAATTCCCTACCATTTACCATGTACGTCCTATTTTGATTTGTCCTGCCAAGATGTAGCACTTCACACTTATCAGCATTAAACTCCATCTGCCATCTTTCAGCCCACTTTTCCAAATGGCCCAAAATCTCTCTGTAGACTTTGAAAATCTACTTCATTTATCCACAACACCACCTATCTTAGTATCATCTGCATACTTACTTATCCAATTTTCCACCCCATCATCCAGATCATTGATGTACATGACAAACAACAGTAGACCCAACACAGATCCCTGAGGCACCCCACTGGTCACCGGCTTCCAACCTGACAAACAGCCATCCACATTACTCTCTGACATCTCCCATTCAGCCACTGTTGAATCCATCTTGCTACTCCGCCATTAACACCCAAAGATTGAACCTTCTTAACCAACCTTCCATGGGGAACCTTGTCAAAGGCCTTACTGAAATCCATATAGACAACATCCACTGCTTTACCCTCATCAATTTCCCTAGTTACCGCTTCAAAAAATTCAAGAAGGTTTGTCAAAACATGACCTTCCAGGCACAAATCCATGTTGACTGTTCCTGATCAGACCCTGTTTATCCAGATGCTTATATATATTATCTCTAAGTATCCTTTCCATTAATTTGCCCACCACTGTCGTCAAACTAATAGGTCTATAATTGCTAGGTTTATTCTTTGAACCGTTTTTAAACAATGGAACAACATGCGCAGTACGCCAATCCTCCGGCACTATTCCCGTTTCTAATGACATTTGAAATATTTCTGTCATAGCTCCTGCTATTTCTACACTAACTTCCCTCAATGTCCTAGGGAATATCCTGTCAGGACCTGGAGACTTATCCACTTTTATATTTTTCAAAAGTGTCAGTACTTTCCTCCTCTTTGAATCTCATAGTTTCCATAGCTACTCTACTTTTTCCCCTTAACTCACAGAGTTCAATATCCTTCTCCTTGGTGAATACCGAAGAAAATAAATTGTTCAATATCTCCCCCATCTCTTTTGGCTCTGCAGATAGCTGTCCATTCTGGTTCTCTAATGGTCCAATTTTATCCCTCGTTATCCTTTTGCTATTAATATAGCTGTAGAAACCCTTTGGGTTTACTTTCACCTTTCTTGCCAAAGCAACCTCATATCTTCTTTTAGCCTTCCTAATTTCTTTCTTAAGATTCTTTTTACATTCTTTATACTCCTCTAGCACCTCATCAGAAACGATCACAGTTTAGTTGTATTTATTTATTTATTTATTTATCTTAGTTTTATTTATATTATTGTCGGGTGTACTGAGGTTTTTCGTGCACCGAATTTACTAAATTCAAGTTTCTTGACCGAAATACAAAAAAAATCTTAATAGAGAGAGTGCAACCCAGATTTATTACATTCCTCTATTGTCACAAACTAAGATATGCACCATGCTTTATATTGGAACAGTGACAGAGTCAATATCACTGTTCATATCTCGCACTCTGCGGCAAATTTCTTATTTTAACTAGATTCTTTCCTCCTTCAAGTCATGTAATAGTATGGCAGTTTCTCACATAAAATATGAACATTGAAACTGCCATTTGTTTCTCCAGTCTTTGGGCTTAATATACATCACTGATGCTGTGAAAACAATTATTGGTGGGACTGTGATAAAACATGCAGAAGCCAAGGACACAAATCATTAAAGAATAATGTTTAAAAATATTCTGAAATTGGAAGACACACATCATGGAATGCGAGTTTAATTGGAAATCTCAAACTTCACAGCCTTCTTGGCAGCTGCCACCATCACCGTTGGTAGGGGTCGGAAACTGGAACAAACTGTACTTCAGCAATCCCTCAGGATGACAAATTACTTCTTTCCATTCTGGCTTTTAAGGGATATTAAGTAGTAAATGGTGGATATTAAGTTGTAGGCGCTGCAGACTCATCCATAGATTGGGCAGGTGGTGACAATAGGATTGGTAGGCAAGTAGTTTGGGAGATAGTCCATTCGTTTCACTACTCTTGCAGGCTTTCCATGTGCTGATACATTGCTTCAATGTTTTCAATACCATCCCAAGTGCTCCTTCGTCACTTTGAGAGGGTTCAGTCTCGAGATTACCACGAGTCAAGTAAGGATGCTAAACATCAAAGAGGCTTTAAGTCCATGTTTTAATCTTTTCCTCTGTGCACCTGTTAATCTCTTCCCAGGACCTAGTTTGGAATAGATTGTCTGTTTTGGAGGTCTGAGCATGTGAACAATGTGACTGCCCGAGTACATCAGACTTCAGTACTGGATAGAATGACCACGGAGAGGTTATTAACATTCACTCCGCACCATCTCCAATACTTGCAATTTCTATTATGGCCACCTTAAACCTGTGGTCACACTCTGGTGCACTGAAGACAATTGCTGATGTTATAGCACAATCCGTGCTGGATTCACACCATCGACACCGAGCTCCTGCCCGGATCTCATGCAGTCTAATTTTCTGTAGCAGCATCTTCAATGTTGAGTATAACATCATGTCACCACAGTACCCAATGTACATTTTCCCCATCCACTTTACCTGATGATGTCAAGACATTCTGAATCTCCTGAACCTCTGTTTACCTTTTCCAAAGTTTCACATTCCCCTTCATTTGAACTAGCATCAAATTCCTTCTGCTTTGATCGCAGCACCTGTTCTCTGGAAAGCTGTGTGCCTTTGATATAACCACATTTAGGTATTGGTACTGTCTCATCGCTCCTTGAGGCCATGGTTTAATCCTGTCTGTGTGGAGTTTGCAAGTTCTCTCTGTGACTATGCGGGTTACCCCCCACATTCCAAAGACGTGCGTGTTGGTTGGCAAGCCGGCTATTGCTGTTTAATCCTCCTGTGGTGGGTGGTAGGTGAATTAGGGTGGAGTCGATGTGTATGCGAGAGAGAATAGTTTGCAGGGAAATATGTGATACTGCTTGCAGACCAACTGAGTCTCTTACAGCATCATAAGTAACATGGGAAAAGTTGAAGTCATCTGCATGGATACATAGCTTAGTATTACGTTTGCTACTATTATTGATAAAAATCGGAAAGAACTTTAGAGCGATGGCTGAGGAAATAAAAGTACATGATTAACTTACCCTGTCTATGCTGGTCTTTGAATAGGCTAATCACAAACTGATATAACTGTTAGGTCCTCTCATTGTCAGACTGTAATGTTTTCTATATTAATTATTTTTCCCACCATCATTCTAAAAAGTTTGACGACTTCAAAATGTTTTGTTGAGAGTTTATTAACCACTCAGCAGGTTGGGCTCAATTGTGAGGTTGTCTCCTTAAGTGTGCTTTCTACATTTTAAAAAAGGATTTGGAGATTTGGGCAAATGCTCACGTGACATCAACTATTCTTTATTTTAATGGACATGGACAGACCATGTTTTATACAAGTACTTTATAGTACAGCAAACCCTCACTATATGGACCTCTACGTAGCAGATTTTGGTTATAGCGGACCAGCCCCCTTCCCCCACTTTTGCCAGTTACCCAACGTGCTGGCGTTACGTGGCATGCTTCTGGTCGCAGGAGCGGAGTGAGCGAGCAGGATGGGATCGGCATGAGAACTGGGCCCTTTCCTGGCACTCTGTGTGTGGGATCCTAAGGGTCCGCGGCTCCCAGGCCTGTGAATTTCCTCTTATGCCCAATGCTGTGTTTCTTCCCTCCTGGGATTAAACTTTACTCCCCTCGCTCTGTTATAGCAGACAATCAGCAATAACAGACATCATCCTCCCACCCCCATGGTCCGTTACAGTGAGGGTTTGTTGTTTAGTCACAAACACGTTTTCTTTTAAAATGTAATAGATTTAAATTTCTTAAAAATATGAAATGCGCAAAGAGTCAAATGGTAGCTTGTATTCTGCATTCAAATACATATTTCCTCCAAAGCCAATACAACAGGATTACAGTGACTCTTTGGCTGACTCAGATAAAGTAACTGTTCATTTCAGTTATGTTAACATAGAAAATCACTCTGTGAAACTTACGTGCTTGGACTGTAGTGAAAATTCTCTTCAGCTTCCTTAGGACAAGCAATAGAAAATACATTATGCCATATCAGAGTTGTAACCTTACCGCATCGTAAGATGACATATGGCAATTTGAGCCCCACTAACCAACTCAACAGCATTGAAAATCCCACCCATGTTTTCGTACAATGCTGAACATGTTCAATCTCGGGGTGTCAACGTTTCCAGGTAGAATTGCACCACTCCTGAAATTTGACCAGGTCGTTATACACCTTGTCAAATTCCTGGAGTGACAGAATATAATGTGGAAATGATCGTTATTGCATTTCACTCTAAGTAAAGTCAATTTATAACTGCAGCATGCTGAAAAAAATCATTATGCAATTTAATTTCTAGGCAACAGATCTTCGATTGTGTGGATGAAACAATTTGTTATGTTGCTAAGCCAATATAGAATTTGCTTGTTTTGCTTAGCATAACAATATGGAAGATTATTTTACCAAAACGACAAATTTCCATCCAATGCCTCTTGTATCGTTAAACCATGCTAAAAAATAGTTAGGCTTTTCAGAGAAAATTGGCTTTGAAGATTGCAGTCTAACCAATTAACAGAAACTGAAATAAGATGTAGTGTGCTTGCTTACACTGCAGCTGTAAAATAAACACAATCGTTTCATATTGCAAATTCTCTTAAGGATTTTGTTGCCATGTATGAAAGGTTTATTGAATCAAGTCAAATGATTGAACAATGCATATAAAACATGAAATTCAACTAGAATTGCACAAGTGAAACAATATAAAATATCTGAAAGAGTAACACAAGCCTAAAATATTCAGTGAATTCACAATGCAATCAGGTTAGCAGGCAACAAAAAATAATGCTAGCTATCATAATAAATGTTGTATCGGTTAAATTGCTCTTGCTACCAGCTCTGTTTTTTCTATGTAGACACAAGTTCTCCTTCAATAAATAAATGTTTTTTAAATAATTAAAGATGGTGGAAATGGGAAACATTTGACATTTTTGTGACATCAGTATACTCAGTTCTAGGTCTGTCGATGCAGCTTTGATCATTGCTTTAAATTCCAAGCCAAGAGTTCTGTGCCCTGCAAAGGATTCTTCTGCACTCCTGAAATTATCTCAAAAGCCATTCGGCCATGAACAATTCACCAGCTTTTTTTTTTTTTTTTTTTAAAAGAGGAGCCCAGTTGGTTCCACTCTGCTGCTCTTCCCCCATCCATTGCATTTTCATACCTTTCAAATGTTTTCCAGTTGCCTTTGGGAGAATACTTTTAAATTTCCATCAATTCTACAGCACATTCCAAATCTTAAATGCTTTTCCTCATGGCACCTCTGGCTCTTTGGGCAATAACTTTAAAATATGCATCCTCTAAATTCATCGTTCAACAGTTGGAAACCATTTCACTTTATTTATTCCATCCGAACCATTTATAGCTTAAAATACTTTGACCAAATTTCTCTCTAACCTTCAATTCCCCTGGAGGACTCTCAATGTCTCGTGTCCATCAAAGTGATTGGGATCTCCCATGCAGGAGTAAGTTTCTCTGCTACCTTCACCCTGACCAAAACTGAATTTAGTCCTCTCATTAGGGCTAAACTCAAGCTCAATCAGCTTAGTGGCCTCCCACTGTGCATTACAATTTGACCATTCTAGGATCTAAATTTAGCATTACACCCAGGGATTTTGCACTCCATCACAATTTAGAATACTTGTGTACGTGCATGTTTTAATAACTGCTTTGTGTTTACTCCTGTACCCTTCAACAGTACCATTCCATGAGCCTTTTCCAAAATCATACTATTTGATGTATTTCCTCATTCCGTCTGCAACATAATGCCACACACGTCCCTGCAATGAATCCCAAATCCCATATGATCATCTATTCCTCAAGCATGTCTATGTCTATTTGAAGTATATTCCTTTCTTCCTCAGAGTACACAACACTTCCAGTCTTGTGACATATACAAATTTCAAAACTCTGCTTTGTCAGCCATATCTAGAGCCCTCTTCTCCTCTCCGGAGATGCTGCCTGTCCCGCTGAGTTACTCCAGCATCTTTGGTGTAAAAAAGCATCTGCAGTTTCTTCATACACGTATCAGAGGCTTTAATGTGTTTCAAATACCTCAAAGGTCCTGATACAGACTTTTGTTGACCTTCACTCCTCCATAAGTTTGGAAAATAGCCACATTTGTTTTCTTATCTCCCAGCCAACTTTATGTACATGTTACCATGACTTTTGCTTACCTTTGACCTCTTACTTAGCAAATAATGTTCCTGCATAGTATTTTACTTCAGAGCCACGTGAGTGACTTCGTGAAGACCCCGCCAACACGCATGGGCGGCATATGTTCGCGCGCATTTGCATTGGCAGGCTGGGGGGGGGGGGGGTAGTGTGCTCTCTCCTCGGGCTCCTTCATAAAAGCCGGCAGGTAAGTATTACTTTTATCCTACAGGATGGACAAGGGCAAGAGAAAGGCGCTGTCGAGAAGTCGAGCTTCGACCAGCCAACGGCCCTTGTCTCCGTAGCTGCAAGCAACACCAGCAGCTTCAAGGCGTGTGGGGGCAGGAATGTGGAAGTCGGGTGCTCCCGCTGATTCAGGGGCCGACTCAACTGAATGGTTTACCGCTCCGGAGCTGGATGCATCGGATCCAGACTTCGAGCCCCCTTCCCCCAAGAAAAGAGGGGGGAAACAGGTACGTGGCAAGGGGTCTCGCTTTTTACAGGCAACCCCTCCCCGAGCTCCAGAAGACCCGAGGGGGCTGGGCCAGGGGACAGCCGCACGACAGGGGAGCCCTGCAATGTGCAAAAACGTACCGCAGCCAGGGAATCTGCCGTAGTGCAGCCTGGCAATATCACTGCTGCGTCGAGTAGGCCTGCTGGAGCAGATACCGCCGACAACACACCCCGTCAGGCTGCGGTCAAGGACGGAGGTGGCAGCAGGAAGTGGTCGGTCAGCTCAGCTCTGGGAGCAGCCGACCATGCGCCTCCACGCCAAAAGATGGGCATGTGTGGAGGTTAGCTTGCACGGACTCCGGGGAGCCAGGTTCCGGGGGCCGGCGCCGATTCAACTCACCTGCCTTCTTACCAGACAGGTGGGCCGCCACAGTCTGGGAGAAGACAGACTAGCGGAGAGTCCGTGTGGGAGTCGTATGATCCTACTTGGGCTGTAGGTCACGACGACCTGCCATTGGACCCTAGACAGCACCTTAAGGAGGTGTGGTCCGATGGTGGAAGCCCCAGTGAGTTCGCAGGGCCTGGGGAAGTCGGCTTGTCTGCTGCACATAGCAGGGACGGTCGCATAGAGCGGTTGGAGCTCTTAGTGGAGCAATTCCTCCAGCGGGACCGGGAACGAGAAGAACGGGACTCGCGGGCATCTGCCAGCCGTGCGAGGACTCCACTCAGCATCTCATCATCTCCAGCAGGAAGCATGAGGGATTTCCCAGCTGCTGTGTTCGAAGACGACCCGGGGCAGCCAGTAGCCGCTGAGCCAGAGCATGAGGAGGATATGCTGGAAGTGGTGAGGAAGTTTGCCGCTACCACCCAGACAGGTGAACCTCTGCACCACAAATTGGTGGGCACCATTGATTACCTGACTACGCACCAACTCCAGAGTCAGGTTCTCAATGATACCTTGGAGAAAATAAAACCGCCCGAAAACTGCATCAACCTCAGTGTGCCCTTGGTTAATGCCCAGATCTGGGGACACTTGAGTACGGCCACCAGGATGCAGGATGTCCGCCTCCAGCGTATATTAAAAGTTCTCATAATGGCGTTTGCTAGGACGCTGGACGGGGATAATGTGTCGAGCGATCAGCAAGACGCACTGGCACTCCTATGCAATGCCCAATATGAAATAAACTGCCTGCGTAAGAGCTCCATAAAGCCCACACTCAACCCCAAATTCGTGGGGTTGTGCCGACCATCAACCGCTCCACCGCCGCATCAGTTGTTTGGAGACCTGTCCAAACAGGTGAAGGAACTAGATGAGGAGGCCAAAACAGCTGGCCTCATGAAACTTCCACCGGCCAGACCTCACCCATATCACCGGCAACAACCTAATACATCTTGGAGAACACGGCTGCCGGAAAGGGCACAGAGATCCTACCCACCTCCATCCCAACAAGTGCAATGACCTTTTTTAGGGCAAGGCCAGCATCGGCCTGCATGGAAAATGCGGCCGCCGGCTCGTCAACCTCCACAACGCCCACTCAAAACACCGTATGTACGGAACCGCCGTTAACCTTGGAGGTAAGGGGGTCTGGTTCTTCTCACGCCGTAGCATCCCCTCCTGCACGAATAAGTGGGCGATTGTGGGCTTTCTTGGACATATGGAAAACTGTCACCACGGATGAGTTTATTTTACAAAGTGTTCAAGGATATGTTATAGAATTTATTGAAGGTATAAATCCCCCTACTCAGCATTCGCCTCGTAGAAAATTTACTCTATCCCAAAAAGAGGTGGAGGCAGGACATGCTGAAATTATACGGTTAGCAGAAAAAGGGGTAATTGGCAAAACCAAGCATGAACCAATTGAGTTTGTGTCTAACATCTTCACTAGGATTAAAAAAGATGGGGGATGTCGGAAAATAATAGACTTAACTGAATTGAACAATTTTGTACAATACACCCATTTCAAAATGGATACGTTTGAAACAGCTAAGCAGATGTTTTACCCAGGGTATTTTATGGCATGCATCGATTTGAAAGATGCATACTATACGGTACCCATTGCTAAGGCTTATACGACATTTTTGAAGTTTGTCTGGAAGGGTCAGTTATGGGAATATAAGGCAGTGCCCAATGGAATCACCACAGCTCCTAGGCTGTTTACCAAATTGGTAAAACCTATATTAGCTCTTCTCCGACAACAAAATTATATAGTAATGGCATATTTGGATGATATCCTTATAGTGGGTCAGACCCTCCAATTGGCGATTCAAGGAGTGGCTGCAACCAAGGCTCTGTTCGAGAAGCTGGGATTCGTAATCCATCCAGACAAATCAAAATTGCACCCGGTACGGGTTATGGATTATTTGGGGTTCACCCTAGACACCAATTTAATGAAGATTACCATCCCAACTAATAAAGCTACTGCTATTATAGAAGAGTGCCACAATCTTGCTTGCACCAGGGTACTGACTATTTGGCAAACAGCAAAAGATATGGCAAATTGGTAGCTGCATTCCCAGCTGCACGATTCGGACCGCTACACTACCGAAATTTACAAAGATCAAAAATCACAGCATTAAAAACAAATGCTGGTCACTTTGATCGGCCAATTCGGCTACCATCAGAGGCTGGAAATGAGCTACAATGGTGGGTTGACAATATTAGAGAGTGTCATAGACCTATCATAGTGAGCAACCCTGATGTTGTGTTACAAACTGACGCAAGCGCACAAGGCTGGGGAGCAACTGATACGATGTTCAGTTGTGGTGGCAGATGGAACTCTCATGGGTCTACATTCCTGGAGTCACATGGGATAAATTATATAGAAATGCTGGGAGCATTTCATGGACTGCGGGCTTACTGTACTAATTCACGGGATTTACATGTCCGCCTTCAAATAGATAATACTACAGTGGTGGCTTACATCAATCATATGGGTAGTATCAGGTCGCTATCTTGTGATGAATTGGCTAATACAATTTGGCACTGGTGCATTGAAAGGAATATTTGGATTACTACGACCTATTTGCCTGGGAAGCTTAATACAGTGGCGGACACCAGATCACGAGTCTTTAATGACAACATCGAGTGGATGTTGAATCCCCAAATTTTTAGAGATATTATAGCTCACTTTGGGACACCAGATATTGACCTATTTGCGTCCAGGTTGAACCATCAGATACCAACGTATGTGTCATGGGAACCAGACCCTGGGGCAATAGCAATGGATGCGTTTTCGATCCATTGGGGGAAATGGTTTTGCTACGCATTTCCCCCATTCTGCCTCATCAGTCGGGTATTGCAGAAAATTAAACTAGATTCTGCAACTGGCATATTGATCATTCCCGACTGGCCTACACAACCATGGTACCCGATGGTTGTAAAAATTTTAAAACAGCCATGGATGGCGATTGGGAAACATCCCAAATTGATTACTCACCCTATTACGGGGATCAGTCATCCTTGCCATGGTCATTTAAACTTGTTGGCTTGCAGGTTCTGAAAAGACCACTCATCCGGGCAGGCATCTCGTCAAGAGCCATAAACCTTATTGCTGCGTCGTGCCGGGAATCAACCCGGAAACAATACCTCACTCAAATCAGAAAGTGGGAGGCATTCTGTGCCCGGAACAACAAGTCTTCCAACTCGGCAACAATACCTGATGTGTTGGAGTTTCTAGCAGGCCTCCATTTCGATGCTGGCCTCAGCTACAGTGCCATCAACAGCGCCAGGAGTGCGCTGTCCTCATACCTGGATATAGGTGTCAGCTCCAACCACCTGGTGTCTAAACTAATGTTCAACACTAACCCTCCACGACCCAGATATACAGTAACGTGGGATGTGGGGATCGTGCTGACCCTACTGAGGAGCTGGGCTCCAATAGATGAGCTACCATTGAAACAGCTCACCCTCAAGGGGGTGATGCTCATGGCACTGACTACAGCCCAACGAGTCCAGACGTTACAGAAACTGCGACTGGACAGCATGGTGGCCACCCCTGGTCAAAGAAAATTCTTTGTCAAAGAATTATTAAAACAGCACAGGCCAGGGGCGCATGGGCTGCAGCTGGAATTTCGGGCATACCCTGTAGATGCCACACTCTGCATAGTCACCCATCTCCACCACTACATCCGAGTTACTGGAGTTATCAGGATGAAGGAACAGGGACTCCTCATCAGTCATAAACCTCCGCATCATCGGGTGACTACACAGACTATCGCCAGGTGGCTCAGGGTGGTGCTGGATGCAGCAGGAGTTGCTACTGACATCTTTAAGTCTCATTCCACCAGGGCTGCATCCACATCAGCAGCGAGAGCCATGGAGGTGCCCATGGACCACATTCTCGCCACTGCAGGCTGGGCCAGTGAAAAAACTTTTCAGCGGTTCTATAACAAGCCTCTGGCCGCCCCTGCGACATTCGCAGAAGCTATCCTGGGAACCGCTCAGTAAATGTCTGTCCCCGAATTAGGGGTTTGTTGTTTATTTGATTAATAAATTGTGTTGATTTTTCAGCCAGTTTCGACTGAACTCCATTAACAGTCTTCCTCCATCAGAATGGCGGCAGTGTGATAAGCATGGACGTTGTCCAGGGCGTGAAATCACAGAGCTTTGAAATATTCACGGTCACTCACGTGACTCCGAAGTAAAATAGTAAGATTAAACGAGAACTTACCAAGTTTGAAGGTTGATCTGTATTTTACGAGGAGTCGCGGTGAGGGATTTCGTGCCCACCGCTCCCACCCTCTATCATAAGGTCAACCAGGTAGTTCTACGTTTTCATCTTACTATTTTTAGTCATGGTTTTGGTTCTGTGATTCCACACCGCTGCTTTGAAGGATGCCGCGCATGCGTGGGTCTTCACGAAATCCCTCACCGCGACTCCTCGTAAAATACAGATCAACCTTCAAACTTGGTAAGTTCTCGTTTAATCTTACTATTTTATTGCACACATTTGGAAATCTATATTGTACATAATTAGTACTGCCATTACAAATCTTCTCTTGTCACTCAATAAGATTCTTAAATAGATAAAAGTGAGTTGTTCTTAAAATAACTTGTATTAATACAGCCGGTGAAAGTGGCTGGTAAATCTTGCACCACAGATCATTTGTTTGTAACATGTTTAAGAAATAACTGCAGAAGCTGGAAAAAATCGAAGGTAGATAAAAAATGCTGGAGAAACTCAGCGGGTGAGGCAGCATCTATGGAGCGAAGGAATAGGTGACATTTCGGGTCGAGACCCTTCTTCAGGCTGATGGGGGGGGGGCGGGAAAAAGAAAGGAAGAGGCGGAGACAGTAGGCTTTGGGAAAGCAGGGAAGGGGAGGGGAAGGGAAGCAGGGAGAAAGCAAGGACTACCTGAAATTGGAAAAGGCAATGTTCATACCGCTAGGGTGTAAATTACCCAAGCGAAATCTGAGGTGCTATTCCTCCAATTTGCAGTGGGACTCACTCTGGCCATGGAGGAGGCCCAGGACAGACAAGTCAGATTCGGAATGGGAGGGGGAGTTGAAGTGCTGAGCCACCGGGAGATCAGGTTGGTTAATGGGAACTGAGCGGATATGTTGGGCGAAGCGATCGCTAAGCCTGCGTTTGGTCTCACCGATGTAGAGCAGTTGACTCCTGGAATAACGGATGCAATAGATGAGGTTGGAGGATGTGCAGTTGAGCCTCTGCCTCACTTGAAAAGACTGCAAGGGACCTTATTTGTAACAGCTATCCAATACTGACATTGATCTGTGCATATGTGCCATAACACAATCTTTTCCCTGTCTCTGAATAAGGGTGCAGGATTTGTATTTTCTAGCCCTTTTGAACCACCTCTGTGTCAACGGAGGATTGGAAAATTCTAACCAGAACCTGTCCCTCTTTATTTACTCAACAATCTGATCTCCATTCCATCTAGACCATGGAAACATCCCATCGAGAGTATGGAAACAAGCACTTTGCCCAACCTGCCTATGCCAACCAAGATGCCCCATCAACACTAATCCCACCAGCCAGCACCTGCCCCTTATCCCTCTAATTTAACAACATTAAATACTGCCAGCAATTTGAGTATTTATTTATTTGTATCTCATCCAGTATCCAAACGACCTGTTTATAGCAATGCAAAGTACACGTGGAACCCCCCCCCCCCCCCCACACACACACACACACACACTCCTTCATCCCCCCTCCACCCCCCTCTCCTCCACCCCACCCTCTCCTTCGTGCCTTCTGCTCCAGATCTATTTTGGTCCATGTTTTACTCCAAGGCTCCATTACCAGTACCATTCCATCTTGTTCTGCCTCATTCTATCTATTTTTACTTGCTAACATGCTTTTTATTTTCATTACCTTTCTTTTTCTATTCTCAAACTGAACATCTGACAATTGTTGATGCTGGTGCTGTACGTTCTGGCGGGGGGGGGGGGGGGGTTACAGTGAGTAAGGGGAGTGGAAAATCTGACAATTGTTAACAGCTTCATCCCACTTTCAATCTCTGACATCCAAGGAGTTCACATTTTGATTAACTGCTTAATTTCATTTTAACCCCTTATTGGAAACGGTTCCCAAACTGCATCCATCTTGAAATCAGTCTAATACGTAACCAAACCATCCCTTTTCTAAAGGCCGTATATTTCACTGACCTTTAAATGGAGGAATTCAGTCTTTAGGAAAGATAGGTAATTGTATTTAATGCTGATAGGTGAAGTATGCTGCATGCATGAATAGTGCTGAAATAGTTAAGATTTTAATTGAAAATTTCCATCACTGCAGATCTGCAATGATCTAAGGCAACAGAAGATTGAGTTAAAGTACCAAAGAGAGAGAGAAAAAACAGTGAGAGCAGGAATAAATAATATGAGGCTTCAGCATTAATTTCTGGAACGTTTATAAAATTAAAGTACAATATTTGTCAAGGTCCATAATTTCGAGGACAGCTGGACGTTAGAGCAGAGGGTTTTTTTTCCAACTTCACCTTACATGGAGCCGAAGCTCCTGGCTCAGTCTAAAGAACACTGCCACTGCATGCTTGGCACAGTCTGATCACATATCCCATGCCACACATTAACGTGAAAATCCCAGCCAGCATCCGAACTGGATAAAACTGATTACTCCCTGGCTGTCAAGCAAAGTTAATTCATCTTAATTATGTCTGTGAGCCCCACAACCAATGCAAGCTAAATTGTATTCTGCTCTGCCATACTTTGGTTGTGTGCTGCATGGATTATGCCAGTTTGCAGCAGATAATAAATTCAAGCCCCTCACAGTCATCTTCAAAAACATGCCCCGAATCCCCTGACCATTGCAGTTTCTGGAAAATAAAACGGGTCTTTTTATTGAAACTGGAATTCTATTTGATAATTGATTCATGCTGCCTATCTTTGCCAGTCTGCTTCACAACCCAATTGAGAATCAGTAGAAAATAATAGTTTTTGGTGTTCTTTCAAATCCGTGGTGCAGCACTCCCTTTGATCAGCACAGGCTTATTGACTTTGGTTCAGGATGTTGCTGCAAGATATTCATTTCCCAATGCACTTCATAATATCAATCTTCAAGTCATGTTTCTGGGTTTCATGATGCAGGAAGCATGTGTGCTCCAATAGACAGCTTTCCATTTCGACTTAATGGCCTTATAACTGATGTTGGCACGATGAACCGGAGTAAAGTGAATGAATGATGACAACTGCCAAAGCTTAAGAATCAGCAGCCATGAATTTGTATCTATAAATCGGGGAGCAGCTGCACTTTCGCAAAACAGAATCCCTTTCTCTTTACAAAGGCTGTGAAATTTGGACAGAGGGTTGAATCGCCATAAGGGTGCAATCAATCATGCCTAACACTTTATGGAATTCAACTAGATGACAGAAGAGAAGCCCCCTCGTTCTCCTGTTGCTGTTCACCTGATTCAATTCAAACCAAATTGTCAACATCTTTTCATGGGGGCGACATTAATCACCAACACGAATGGCTTCCCTGCATCAAAGGAAATCAGTGATCAAAAGTCCCCTTCCATAAAGAATTACCTTTGATTCGTCTATCCAGCATACTACCATCACATCTCAAACCTTTTTTCCCTACTCTATCCTTGAACTTTTCATTACCCACATCAATGATTCCTGCCGTTGTTGCCTGAATCCCTCCAATATGGATTCCTACCATCCAAAAGACTGAGATTGTTTCATGTGAAACTTCTGTCGGATAATGCTCCTGTGAAACACTTGGTAAAGGGAAGGGGTAATCCATTGTGTTCATAGCTATATAAAGGCTATTTGTTCTTGCTTTGTCGCAATCCTCACTCATAGATGGTCTATAACAATATCTCCAATAACTTCCATTGACTTTTCTTTCTAAGGTAGAAAGAATAAAACAAGGGTGAGGAGATGATGTTGCTAGCACTCACAGATGCAATAAAGGGTCTCCAATAAAACTATGCTTGCAGCAAGAAAAAGCATAGATCCGATTATACAGAAGATTATTAAAATGAAAGCCCTTCAATTTCAAATGTGGCAACTTGCACACCATCCCATTCTTGCCTTTCAGCCCCAACTTGAGTAGATTCATCAGCAAACTTTCTTGAAGACGTGTGCCCGTCACCAGTGCCAAGGCCCACCGCAGACCAGGTCTAACCTGGTCTGTAGACAGATGCTGCCCAACTGCAGGGAAACCAGCTCTTTACCATTAGTTTTCACGAGGAATCCAGTGGCCCACCAGTCAGCAAAACAACAGTGGACATTGTTCAAAACATTCAAAACGTTTCCTGACATCTGAGATGTACTGGTGTCTCCAATTCCCTTATGTCTTTTCTCTGGAAAATCATGCCCAATAAATTAAAGCCATTTGGTTAACCTTTTGTCCCAGCCAAAATACTCAGCTTGTTATCTTTATCTCTTTTCATGTTGTTAATTGAAGCCAAGGTGCTCAATTCAGTGGAAGAGTAAACCAACCAGCATGAATAATGACAAATCCAATATATTCAATTGCCTTTGTCAAAAATCACCGCCGTGTCTAAATTCCTGATCATAATTACATCCTTGTACCCAAATGGCTGAAATTCTATATTCACAAAACATTAAAAACAAGCTATAAAAATATCCACAAATTACAAATAATAAACATATAAAGTGCATAGGAAAGAACTGCGGCTGCTGGTTTAAACTGAAGATAGACACAAAAAGCTGGAGTAACTCAGCGAAACAGACTGAAGAAGGGTCTCGACCCGAAACGTCACCCATTCCTTCTCTCCAGAGATGCTGCCTGTCCTGCTGAGTTATTTCAGCTTTTTGTGTCTAACATATAAAGTGCATAATCTTTCAAAATGGAAATTCCACTTCTCTGCACATTTTTGCATCAGCAATGTTTTCGGCCAAAAATGTGAATTCACACAAGTCCTTGGCTCCAGTACTCTCAGACAAGAAGGTTTAATATAGCAGATTACAACTCACAGCTTGAACCCATACAAAGGAATTGCAGATTTACTTTGACGAGCCAAGGTTAGAACATGGCCTGATTTGATCTTAATAAATCATGCCCATTTCTTCATCATGCTGCATCAATGGAAAATTCCAAAGAGTCTCAGGAAATCTTTTTAATGGCAGTAAAACTGAAAGGAAATGAGTGTGGTATTTGCACAATCCATCTAAAATAATGTTTTTTCTCCCCTGAGTATGTTAAGTTATGAATACATAGATTTGAGAAAGGCATTTGAAAATATCCCACGTAATAAAATATTGAACGAGATCAGTTCAAAGAAAGATGGTAAAGGACTGTGATTAGAAATGATCTGGTTGATAATATGCCATGAAATAAAGTGCACGGGGATTCATAAGCTGTTTTGCTCATTGTCTCGTAGGCTTTAGCAGCATGCAAGTTAATTCTACTTTTTAATGAAATTTAAAGGGATTGAATCACATTTTAAGTTTGCATTTGACTTTATAAAGAATAACGTGACAAATAGTAATGATCAATGTGCAAAAATGCACAAAATATACAGTGTGCATTATACTTTTAAACTGATACTTTTAAACATGAGGTGGCATGTGCCACATATGTTTAAATGTATTAGTATCAGATTTAATGAAAGAAAGGATAATGTGGATTATGTAAAGGAAAATGTTCTTGCAGGACCAGAATAGGCAAACTTTTGCTGTGCATTTTGAAGTGTATTATTTAAATGAAAGAGGGTAGCTGCAAGCTGTCGGTAACTTAAAACTGAAATTTCTCTCTCCCTCCCTCTCCGTCTCCCTCCCTCTGTCTCTTGTCTCTTCCCTTCACCCACCCCCCACCCCCCACCCCCCCCCCCCCCCCCCCCCCCCATCCCCTTTCTGGAAGTATCTGAAAATGTGATAATATGTGATAATATAGTTGATGCAATGTTCATAAATCAAATACATATCAGATATTGGAAATTTGAAATAAAAGGACAAATTACTGGGAAAAAATACAACAGAGCTCTTAGTATATTCAGAAATATTTCAGGACTGTGGCCTGTCTACAGAATGGGTATTTCTGTTATGCACAAGATTCAAAAATAGGGAATCATGGATTCAAAGAACATTAAAAGAAAAAGATAAATAATTTATTCTCATTTTCACATAAGAGAACGTTTAATTTTTTAATTTTAAAAGGGAATGACATTCGCAGCATCAAAGTACTTACAAATTATTAGATTTAGAAACATGCCAGTATAATTCTGTGCTGGTTGTATATATTTGCTTATTGAGACAATGATACCTATCCTGCATTAACATTACACATTGTCATTGGCAAAAATAGTCAGAGGAGCAAACTCAGAAAGCAGAGAACACCTATAGCTTGAATAAGATTTGAGTAGGAATAACAAGGAGAGTAATGGCTTGTAATGTATTTTTTTAAATGTACAAGCTACATCTATTATTTATATTTTGGTATCGATACTCAAACTTCAAACTCCTAAACACAAAAAAGTTCCAGAAGTACTTTTATATTATTCACATCCCAGACTTCACAATTGCCAGAACACTATTACAAACTTATTCTTTCACCTCTCCTCTTTCTACCCATCCCTTGTCAACCATATCAATCCCTCCAGCTTTACATTTCACTACTCCTCTTCTCTCTTTATCTTACACCTATTTGTCTCCTTTTCACTTCAGCCTTTGTCACTCACTCCACCCATCTACCGATCAAAAACTCTCCTCACCTGTATCAACCTATCACTTGCCAGGCTTTGTCCTGCACCCCCCCCCCCCCCCCCCCCCCACTCTTTTCCAGCTTTCTGCAGACTACTCCTCTCAGTCTGAAGAAAGTGCCTGAAACAAAACCTCATCTAATCATATTCCATCCACAGAAACTGCCTGACCGGTTGATGTTCTACAGCAGCTTGTGTTTTATTCTTTCAACTTCTTCTCCAAAGATGGGAGCTGCTCCTCTGGCTTCCATATTACGCCACCATCATTTAGGATGCAGGAGTATCTTGGCCGCCTGGAGCTAAGTGGCTGCCCACTTGTCACGCCAATTGGGACTCAAACTGTAGTTAAATCTCAGGAGCAGGTTGCAGTCACCAGCTGGTGTCCACCAAGTGAATAGCAGAATACCTCACCAATGGAAGTGCAAGGTTCTGTTTTCTGCTTGCTGCAAACATTTGTACAGCATAGGTTGAGAAGCCGTGCCCAACCCTTCCTCTTGCAATTTGTTTCCCTTCAAATAAATCATTTTTTATTGTTAGAACTTCTTCTACTTTTCTTCAGATTTTATGGTTTCTCAAATGTAAAAGCAGCCATGTAAACCTGCTGCCACCTTCTGGCCACCCTGCTCGGAGGCAGCCGGCATGTCAGGGCCTTCTGCAGTTACTCATGACCCTAGGTTGCACTAGTCAGTCGTCTAATTTGGGGGGGGGGGGGCAACAGTGGCACTTTTTGGTGCATCTTAGAAAGCATTCCTTAAAATAGATGGCAACTGTGTTTCAGTTAAACATTTAGGAAACAACCAGCAGCTGTAATGTGCAAAACATAGGCAACTCCTGCTGGAAACCCACCAGTCGCTGGGCTCATTTGCCAGTTAGAGTTAAAACTTAGTTACTGGACTTCAAGGTCATTAACAGCTCAGAGACGACATTAGTGACCATACAAGAAGAGACAGGATGCAATGGCATCAAAAGTGTTGAAGGCCCCATTCCTTCTCTCCAGAGATGCTGCATTTCTGCTGTGAGGCCAAAGGCCTGCAAATTGCTGTTACTGTATTTTATTTTTGAAGATTAATGCGGTTGTATGTCACTGAAAGAAACATACTTGATGTCACTTGAGTTACTCCAGCATTTTGTGTCATACATACATGTCACTTGAGTTACTCCAGCATTTTGTGTCTACCATCAAAAATGTTGAGTTGGAGATGCACTGTAAGTCGTGAAGATAAGGACGCTAGCACTACTTCAACTGAATGGCACTAAGCCATCTCACAGTGCATGACAGCATGTCATCTCTCAATAGGCTTTACAAGTAGGCATAAGTGCATATCAAAGAAAGCAATTAAAACTGTGGCATTTCTCGATTCTCTATCACCGTCTAATGCCATGATAAATTGTAGTAAAATTCAATAACATGATACCGTTTCTTTCAGTGACATACAACCGTAGTAATCTTCAAAATTAAAATACAGTAACAGCCATTTGCAGACCATTGGCATCACAGCAGAAATGCAACTGGGCTCACCTGAGCACCCTTGCACGGTTCGTACAATTCCTGCAACTGGGATGAGCATTGCATGCTGCCCATCGAGTGGCAAATGTTGGGAAAATATTCTTCCCAATACCAATAAAAGGACCATCATTGCTGCTTCCAGGATGGTGAGTCCCCGGCTTTAGTCTCAGTCTCCCCATGTGGGTTGGCACTGGACAATGATCAATGGACACAGAGCCAGGCATTCAGGGTGAGGGCAGTTTTACAAAGAGCCTCTGACGCAGGCTTCCGGAAAATACTTGAATCAACGTTGATGTTTCCTCCTCCGTGGCACAAAGGAAAAGAGCATCTTTCTTCACAAGTCTGAAGAAGGGTCTTGACCCGAAACGTCACCCATTCAGTCTCTCCAAAGATGCAGCCTGTACCGCTGAGTTACTCCAGATTTTTGTATCCATCTTCCCAATACCAAGTCAGACTGTCAGGCACGGTGGCACAGCGGTAGAGTTGCTGCCTTACAGCAAAAGCAGTGCCGGAGACCCGGGTTTGTTCCTGACTATGGGTGCTGACTGTACGGAGTTTGTACGTTCTCCCCGTGACCTGCGTGGGTTTTCTCCGAGATCTTCGGGTTTCCTCCCACACTCCAAAGACGTACAGATATGTAGGTTAATTGGCTTCGTAAATGTAAAAAATGTCCTTAGTAGGATAGTGTTGATGTGCTGGGATCGCAGGTCGGCGCGGACCCTGAGGGCAAAAGGGCCTGTTTCCGTGCTGTATCTCTAAAACCAAAACTAAAAACTAAGTTTATTACTTCATCCTTTAGCTTACAAATCACTTTGACCCGTCAACTCTGCGAGCCACGAACCATTTCCAGAAGCTTCAACTGTTCCTCAACACTAGTCGCCGGCCCATCTCCCTAACTGCGTCCAACATTTGCAATTGCCTGAGCAATCTGGGTCAAGTCAATGGAACCCAACACTCTGGTGCAGGTTGGGAGCCCAAAGATTCATACGTCCTCACGCTTATAATATATTTGAACATTAACCGTACAAGAACTATATTTGACTTCCACAAGCACAATAGGAAAACTATAAATAACTGATATAGTTTCAAACAATTTGCCTTGCTTGGCAATAAATGGAATCATATCAGCTGCCACGTGCAACCATGACTGACTTTACGTTCATAGTGAATAAATCAGTGTAACACAGGCAGCCAATCCAATCCTGAGAGTCCCACCAAAGAGGTTAGGTCATAATTATCTGCTATATGTCAATGTAAATTGTAATAAAAAATTATGTTATTGAGTGCTCTTTCTCACTCGGAAATAAAAATACAAAAACTACTAGCATCGATTATGTAAATAATCTTGGCCATTATCAATGGAAAAATAACATTCTACAAGGTGGTACTATTAAAGAAATACGCAGATCTGTTAACAGCAAACCACTCACTTTACAGTATTTAAATGTCGGCACCACATATTCCAGATGATGTGCTGAGGAACAAAAATGCATTGTGACAATCGGGTCATTTTTATCGTCAGGCAAGAATCCCTTACATTGTTGTGTAACTTCTGCTGCAGACTGAGGAAGCAAATCGAAAACTTACCACTCATGACAGTAAGATAGCAGTATTACAGTCAGGATACAAACTGTCTCCTGAGTGAAGAAACAGTGCTGATTAAAACTTGTGTTGGAAGATCGGCAGGCAGGCAAATAGGCAAGTATATCCCTAGCAGGTGTCTTTGTTAGAATACCACATGTTAGCACCTCACCTTTTCCGAACAGCAGGGGGAGCTAGCCAAGGGCAGCTGTAGTGGGGTGCAGATGCGGCAGAGCAGCCCAAAAGTGTGCATCAAAATGATGCTTTAGGCAACATCATTTTTGTTTTTAAGGCAGAGATTGACAGATTCTTGTTTAGTAAAGGAGTCAGGGCTTATGGGGAGAAGGCAAGAGAATGGGGTTGAGAAGGAAAAATAGAATGGTGGAATAGACTTGATGGGCCAAATGGCCTAAAGGGCCTGTCCCACTTGGGCGTCATTCGCACGTCATTTACGCAACAGGCCGGTAGTTACTGACGTGCGCTTGTCGCGCGAAAATCGTCTACCTGTACGCCGGTCGCGCACCAAGTGCTCTTGAGGGCCCTGCCATTTGCGATGTCGTTAGTCAGATCTCCGTGGCAAGGATTTTCCCAGTGAAAATCAAAGATACTATGGTGAAAATTTTCAAAACTACGCACGCTTTATACCCGGGTGGTCACATGGTGCAGCGCTCAAATGACGCGCCGACGGCGTACGGGCGTCACATGGTTACGGACGTTGACGCATAATAAATTAGCATAGGCAACATTTGTATGTCACTGTGCGTAACCATGCGTCACCACGCACTACACGTACGCCATCAGTGTCACGCAGGTGGCGAGCGAGGATTTTGAACAATACAAAATCCTGGGATGCCGCACGTCACTGCATTTGCCACCACGCCTTACCAAGCACCATGCGCGTGTCACGACGCGCCAACCAATTTTCAGGATGTCGCGTAAATGATGCACAAATGACGCCCAAATGGGACAGGTCCTTAATTCTGCTCTTAGAATTTATGGAAATCCAGGAGTCACTTTATAGCTTGGAAATTCTGCCCTTTCTGTCCCCACTGACAAATGTTTTCATGCTAACTAAGCTGAAATAGTTCAATAGAAATAGGATCAGCACAGTGGCACAGCTGCTGTCTCGTAGCACCAGAGACCCTGGTTCGATCCTGACCTCAGGTGCTATCTGTACTGAATTTGTACATTTCCCCATAACCGCGTGGGTTAGTCGTAAATGGCCTACCCCTTATTCTTAAACTGTGTCCCCTGGTTCTGGTTTGTAGGTTAATTGGCTTCGGTAAAATTGTCCCTCGTGTTTAAGATAGTTCTAGTGTATGGTGATCGCTGGTTGGGCTAAAGAATTTGTTTCCATGCTGTATCTCCAAACTAAACTTAAATCGTGTGGACGGGTGATCGATGGTCAGTGTGGACTCAGTTGGCCAAAGAGCCTGTTTCTATGCTATGTCTTTCAATCCAACCAATTACATCTGATTGCACTCAGGAGAGGGTGGAACTTTCTTCAGGCTCACTAATAACACTTAGTGTGAATTTGCAGAACAATATCTGCCCCAGATCAATGGTATAAAAAAACATAAAGAAGGAGGAAGAGTAGATACTCAATGTCTATTGCTACCCACTATCCTCCTCCGATCTATAGAGTTAAAATACAGTGCAAAGTCATATCTGATTGGAAACCGCTCAAGGAATTCCATGGAACTCTGAATATGCTGAACTCTCCTCACGAGCATCTTTGGCTGAATTTCTGCTGAATTGCATTCCATTTACACTATTGACTGAAACTAACAGTGTAGCTGCCCTTCTTAATGCAGTAACTCATGCAGAAATGCATCACTATTGATAATTTTTGACAATGTGAAAATTGTGAGTGGAGTATTGAGATTATTGAGTACATTCTGTCAGAGCAAAGCACGTTCGGTTACTCAACATGCAAGACTACCACAGGTGTCGATAGCCAGCAGTGAAGGTTAACGGGCAGATTTTAATTCTAGGCCAATTTAAGATAGGCGACCAAGTAGGCATCTTCCCCCCATCAACACAGTGACGCAACTGCAATTTTAACTGCGTCATTAATATGCAGTTTATGCACCTCACACCAACACATTGCAAAAAATGGGTGAAAGGCAGCTAATGGCTAATTTTGGTTCAAAATTTGGTTTTGAGTTGGTCTTTGTTCGACTGTGCAGATGGATGATTTTGGAGAAAGGCACGCTATAGGTTAGAGGAGGAGAAACCTAAACCTTTTCCTTGCATTTTGATGCCAGTTGAGCCAGCATAGTGAAACGTTTATTTCTCCCCCTCAGGACAACTGCAACAGATTATCCGCTCAGAGTTAACCCTGCAAGAGGAGCCAACAGACTCCGACCTGCACAGTTGAAGGAGAACACCAGCGGTTTACAGTTGATGGCCGCCTGCCCATCGAAAAATGCTGGTAAATATCAGAAGTAGGAATAGCCACCACATCACCACACAAGAGCGTTCACGTCGCGGCCCTGTTTCCACCAATCCTTCCACCACCACGCACAAGAAGCACGTAAAGCGAAAGACAGACAACATTGTGTGCAGATGCCGAGAAGTGGTTCAGCTCTGGCTGAACAATTTCTAATCTTTTGTGTGGACTCAATAAGAAGATGATCAGCACACAGACATTTTGGCTAATTTTAGCTGCTAAGTTTAGTTTTAGTTTAGGTGAGATACAGTGCGGAAACAGGCCCTTTGGCCCACCTAGTCCATGCCAACCAGTGATTGCCCCGCACACAAACACTGTCCTACACACATTAGGGACAATTTATAATTTTACCAAACCCAATTAACAAATCCATACGTCTTTGGAATGTGGGAGCAAACCGAAGCACCCATGGGAAACCCACGCAGTCATAGGGAGAATGTAGAAACTCTGGACAGACAGCATCCGTAGTCAGGATCAAACTTGGGTCTCTGGCGCTGTAAGGCAGCAGATATACTACTGCACCACCGTGTCGCCCTTATCTGAAAGATTTTCACAGGTCAGACAAGATAATGATCAATTCACAAAATCTCTTGGCCTTTGGCTGACTGATTATATATTTTTTTAATATAACAACGATCACAACAACTTGACCACCTGTAATTGGTCCTCGGCCAATTTTCCCCTTTAAATCACAATGCAAGAGGAGGCATTCCAGTAACTAGCTGAAGTGTGGAACATATTGGATATTGGGCCAATCTGGTGGAGCAGATAAGAGGAAGTTGTTAAAAATGAAACTCTTTAGGTCTTCTAAATTCCTCTTCTTGATAGATGCACCAGGCAACAAAGAATCAATGGCTCTCTCAAGGCTCTTTCAGCTCATCTGAATCTGATCAGCAGACTTAGAGGATGGCTCTACTGTTCCAGCATCTGCCCTTCTTGATTATTTGGTTAATATTGGTTAATGTTACTTCTGCTTCGATATCCATAGCTACTGCCCAATCTACTGGGTACTGTTTCTATCAGAAGTCATTCCTGCAGGTTTCAGAGTGTTTCTTTGTGATTGCTTGGAATTACTGGAGATTAATGGTTAAAGGAAGCTATAATGACAACAATGAGTTTTATATCAAATAGAAATAATGACCTGCAGATGCTGGTTCACAAAAGAAGGACACAAAGTGATGGAACTCAGCACGTCAGGCAATATCTGTGGAGAACATGGATAACATTAGTCTGAAGAAGGGTTTCGGCCCGAAATGTTGCCTATCTCCTTCGCACCATAGATGCTGCTGCACCTGCTGAGTTTCTCCAGCATTTTGTGTACCATGGATAAGTGATATTTCAGGTTGGGCCCCTTCTTCGGACATCTCACCTATCCACGTTCTCCAGAGATGCTGCCTGACCAGTTGGAGTTACTCCAGCACTTTGTATATTTTTGTAGGTTTTACATCACGATATTAGGTAATTCTGAGATGCTCACCACCAATCAAACTATACACCATATTCACAATATAGAGACCCATCTCCCTTCTCCATGCCCCCTGGTAAGCAGCGAATACAATATCCTGGAACAGAGGAAATAAAAATAACTTGATGTTTTAGCTGGATGCAGAATTGTAATCCCAGATAATGGCGTAGAAAGAAGCAAATAGATCCGTGTTGAATCCTGTCACTACATGGAAAAGCAGCTGCTTGTTATTCCTCCACCTCTAGCTGTGCTATTCTGTAATAAAAATGGGTTCATTGATCTTTGTGGCATAAGAACCAATAAGGTTGATATGCCTTCTCTCTTTTCAGTTGTAATGGAATGTTCCTGGGGGACTTTCCATTTTTATATGACATATTCAAATTGTTTGCTTGTAAATTGATTTCCTGCACTGGTAATGAAATCTGAAAGCTGCAACAGTTTAATAATTTTCACCATCTCCGTGCCACCTTGCTACTTCAGCCACTGTTTTATTTTGATTAAACAATAGATTTCAGACAATCGCAACGCAATGATTTGGAATAATTCTGAACAAATGGCATGTGTACAACATGCAGGTCTCCCACCAATGGTAAACACAAAAACATTTTTTAAAAAATTGGAGGTCATTCAATCTAAACTACACTTCATAAAGGTCATTACCAATTACTAATTTCCCATATAACTGAAGAGGAATCTCCATTGATTAGAGGCTTGAAATTGCTTGCTGCGAATTGCCCATGTTATGTTCCCAGATCTGAGCAATGTATTGTGAACCGGCAGGTTTTCTCACTGTGTGAGAGGGCTTTCCTGACCACTCTTGCATGTCTATCTCACCACTCAAAACCAATTACAAAAAAAAACCTCAGCAACTCATTAAGTGTCTAGGTTCAATTTATACCTTGGCGATACATTCTTTCTATTTCACATTTTTTTCTATCAGCAATTTTTCCCTTGGGTAGCAATTCACCTCCACCAGATTCTAATTATGGTGAATCACTGCTGTTTTATTGAATCCATTCAAATGATGTGGCGCTGAGTTCTTGTGGGTTTTAAGGACGATTCTCAGTCTGTTTTTTGTGTCACCAAATGCAGTACTTGTGTAATTTATTTTAACACTATAGTGCCTGAATAGTTTGCCAATACTTTGTCCAATGTACATTGTTGTGTTACACACATCAACTGCCTTGCAGGTCAGTGTGTGACATATAAATCAGTATTGAAATCAATGTACCAAAGCTACGGCTTTCACTTCATATTCAATATTTCATCTTCTGCATTAACCGCAGGTTATTGCTGATTTGTAGTAACTTTTCGGTCTTCATGAACAATAAGCTCATGACAGTAAGACGTCTAATAATTACTCAAATCTGAATTTTGAATAAGTCCATTAAGAACCTCAAAGTTATCAGTTTGCTTGTGAACTATTTGGCCTTCCATGGTAACTCACTACAATTAAAGATGAAACATTTGCTTCGTGATAATGGCATGCAAGAAAAAGGCACAGTAGAATTAACCATCAGCCAGATACTTAACGAGTTTCAAGTATCAAAAATCCTAGTCACAATATTGTAAAAAATAAACAACATTGAGGAAAGCCAGTGAACTGTTCATATCTTTGAAAGTTCAATTCAATCAAATAATTACTCACACTCTCACATTCTCCTCATGAAATCAAGGAAGTTTTCAGCCTTTGAACAAATTTCAATCAAGGCAAAATGTCAATGGGCTACAAACATCATGCTTCAAAAGCAGATTAAATCTCTGGTGAAGAGTCGGTTAAACCTCTGGCAAGGGTTTGCATTTAATGGCATGCCCTCGACTACAGCAATAACCAAGCCCAGGTATTCTGCATATGGAACGTAGTAGAAAGGCCTTACAAAAACAAAGGCCTTACCTCTGCCAGCAGCATTGCAAAAATTAACACAGAAAACCTGACAGGTCAGATTTCATGTCAAATGGATGCTTTTGAGAAGGGACCATGTCAAGGAGAGATTACCCATGCGGGAGAAGTGGGCCTTTGTTTTTCAAGAGTTGTGCTGTGACACTGGGAGAGGATGTCTCAACAAGAGAGGCAATATTATGAGTGTTAAATTTGGACATGCAGTGTTGAAGATATGATCAGATTAGGTAAGAGCAAGGAAGCAACTGGGAGTGCAGAGATTCAAGAAAATAATTGAACCATTTGGGTTGGAATTGGAAATGAGAAAAGTGCAAACACTCTAATGGGATTATACAATGTCCCCCAATAACAAGCGAGAGATAGAGGAACAGATATGTAGACAAATTACTAAAAGATACCAAAGCAACTGGGCTCAGACATCTTAGTGGGTAGTTTTAGCTTCCCCAATGTTGACTGGGATTCACTCAGTGCCAATGGCTTAAATGGGGGCAGAGTTAGTGTAGATATGGGTCAGAGAAGGAAAGTTATGGATGTTGAGATGTGTTCAGCATTGTCACGGGGGAGTTAAAAGGCAAAAGACAGGTGGATTTGATGGCAGAAGTAAACATCTTACAGAAAACCCTACTTATCATATGGAAGACACAATGACCAAGAATGTGGTAAAGAGAGTTAAAATGGTCCTGTAACATTGGGTGCTGCAGCTGTGGAGTTTACGTGTTCTCCCCATGACTGGATGACTGCCCATTTCCCTCCACAGACACGCTGAGTTCCTGCAGCTGTTCTCCATTTTTTTGCTACCGACTCCTGCATCTACTGAGCTCTTGTGCCTCCCTGTGACCATGTGGGTTTCCTCCGTGTGATCCGATTTCCTCCCGCCTCCCAAAGACATGCAGGTTGGTAGGTTAATTTGGTCACTGTAAATTGTCTGGAGTATTTGGAATGATAGAATCTGGAGGATGTTAATTGGAATGTTGGCAAAATGTGGGTGGCAGAGCGGTGCAGCTGGTAGAGCTGCTGCCTCACAGCACCAGAGACCTGGGTTCCATCCCAACCTCGGGTGCTGTGGGTATTCTCCAGGTGCTTTAGTTTCCTCCCACATATCAAAGAAATGTGACCTTATAGGTCAATTGGCCTCTAAAATTTGCTCCAAATGTGTAGGGAGTGGATGCAAGAGTGTGATAACAAAGAATTAGTGTGAACAGTTGATTGATATGGACAGCATGGGTCAAAGGTCCTCTTTCCATGCTGCATCGCTAAACCAAACCAGTTAAATGGGATTTGTGCAGGATTAGTGTAAATGAACAGTGAATGGACATTGTGGTCTTGGTGGGCCCAAGAGCCCATTTCCATGTTAGCTCTTTCTATGACTCAAGATCAAAGGGTCTGGGATTTCTTCGGGCATATTAAAGATGTAGGAGATATTAGCCATTAAAAATACGTGCACACCATATTTGTATAAGACTCCCTTTTTTTGACAGACTCCAATAATATTGTAAAAGCCTATAACATTTTAAAAGGTAGTAAATATCCTTTGGATTTAAAATTTGCTTTAATCAAATCATAAAAATCTGACATGAAAAAAAAATAATATTTATATTGAACAAGAGAAACCTGGAGATATTTATTAAGCTTCCATACAATGTTTGCCTGCAAAGCAAACTACTGCAACTTATAATAGTGGCTTCTTTGAGATTCACATTCATCAATATCTTTCAATTACTAATTAAGTGCACTGTGATGGAACTAAGACAAGTCAAAGTAGGCAAGCTGTAAACTATTCATTTCCCTACAGATTACTGCAAAACAGGAATGAGCTGCAGTAAAATGTTCTATCCAGACTCGTACGTTTTATCAAATTGTTTTATGAATGGCATCTTTGTTTAAATTAATCACCTTGATCCATATTTCAGAAAATGTCCTGTATCTGATATTATTTTGCATTGAGTAACAGGCAGAATCTCTGGAGAGAAGGAATGGGTGACGTTTCGGGTAGAAACCCTTCTTCAGGCTGAAGGTTCAAACTATCCAACCATTCATTAGACCCCTTTTTATTGAGCATTGCTTTACCTTCAACACCATAATTCCAACCAAACTCATCTGCAAACGGCTGGACCTGGGACTCAGCACCTCTTCTGCAAATGGATCCTGACTTCCTGACCCATAAAATACAAACAATGAGGATTGGCGACAAAACATCCTGCACATTAATTCTCAACATCGGTGCCCCACAAGGCTGCGTCCTCAGTCCCTTTACTGCATTCCTTACATTCATGACTGGCCAAATTCTGCTCTAAATCTTTTTACAAGTTTGCAGGGTGGGCTGAAGGGCCTGTCTCCTCTGCTGTACAGCTCTATGACTATGACACCACCAGTCTGCATCAATGGTGCTGAAATGGAAACGATCAACTTCTGGTTCTGAGGAATAAATATCACCAACTATTTGTCCTTGGCCAACCACATTGATGCCATGGCCAAGAGAACACACCACCACCTCTACTCTCTCAAGAGACTAAGGGAATTTGGCATCTCTCCATGACTCTTACCAATCACTCTTCATATGGTGCATCCTATCAAGATGCATAGCAGCTTGATTTGGAGACTGCTCTGCCTAAGATTGCAAGTAGTTTCAGAGTTGGGGATCCAGCCCAGTCCATCACACAAACCAGCTTTCCTCTCCTTCAAATCCATGTCCAATTTATGCTGCCTCGGGAAAGCAACCAGCATAATCAAGGCCAAACACACCCTGGTCATTCTCTTTTCTCCTCTTTCCCATTAGGCAGAAGGTTAAAAGGTTGAAAGCATTTGGCATCAGATTCAAGAACAGCTCCTTCCGTGCTGTTACTAGGCTCTTGAACAGAACTCTTACATGCTAAAGATATATTCCTAATCTCCCAATCTACCTCATTGCATCCCTTGCACTTTGTTTTATCTGCAGTTACTTTGTACTCTTGTTTCTTTTTGTACCACCTGTTGTACTCATGTACGAATGGCTTTCTCATGACTGGTACAATTTGCCTTGATAGCATTCAAAACAAGGCTTTTCCGTTGTATTTTTGAACACATGATAGTAATAAACCAAAACAAACTAGTTGGAAGCTATATAGTGCAACAGTTTTGTGTTAATACCGAAAAATTAACCTAAATTCAGTCCAACTTTTTTTTTCCCCATTGCCAGCTTTGAAGATGCAAAGAAGCACTGCAAGGCAGTATTTATTTCCCAAAATGAGGTGTTTTGAGAACTTTGTGAATTCGTCAAAATATGGTATTTGATACACAAGTAGCTTAAAGCACATGCATGGCACATAGTTTTCCTGAAAGATAAAAGTGAATCAAAGCTCAAGTTTTCTTCGTCACTTTTTCTGATGTTTTTTTCAAATTTAAATTCAAAATTCATGTTGAGATTTGTATTTCGCACCTTTATTGCCAATACTTTAGCATAACTATTAGACTATCTGAGGTCTTAATGGCACACATTGACCTGTAGAAAACATCAAATTAAAAATAATTCACAGATTCTGGGTTCTCCAGTTGAAGATACAATACTAGCTCTGTCATTCAAATACTAACAGTGACAGAATATAGTTACTTTGGTATGATCATATTGAATGGCGGTGCAGGCTCGAAGGGCCGAATGGCCTAATGCTACACCTATTTTCTATGTTTCTAACTATTAGCAAAAAACATTATATTCACATTAATCATTTCCTCCATGGCTGTATTTAATTTTAAACCAATACATTTATCTGCATTCAATGTAAATAACATAATTACAAATACAAGTTCATGATAGATGGGAAGTATGAAGCATGATGATTAGGCAGCAAACCAACCTCAAGCCCAACAAACCAATACTTTTTTGCACATTTTTCAATCATTGTTCTATATCTCTCCACATCATCGTCCTTATCTCTCGTTTCCCGTTCCCGTGACTTTCAGTCTGAAGAAGGGTCTCGACCCGAAACATCACCCATTCCTTCTCTCCAGAGATGCTGCCTGTCCTGCTGAATTGCTCCAGCTTTTTTTGTCTATCTTTGGTTTAAACTAGCATCTGCAGTTCCTTCCCACACAAACCAATACTCCCAGTGGGTTCAACTGTTGATAAGTCCCATCTACCCCCCTAGCCGATCTTTTCATGCCCGATATTACACTACTATGTTGGTGGAATGGTGGTCAAAAATCTCTCCCTGAATTCAAGACAATTTTATAATCTATCAATGACCCAGGGTTTCTCAAAAATCAATGACCAACTCACAGTGGTTCAGGTGATCAGTGTGTCCCTGACATGCCATTATTGTGCACCTTCTGGGAACTGTGTGTCATCCTTTCTAACATATCCACAAAGGAACTGGGTATTGATTATCATGCCTCAATACTGGAGGTATCAGCATGTATCAGTACTTCATTGTTTGCGATCATGTCTCGCACCACGACAATGAAAGGCTACATCCGTGCAACCTTTCCAGCTGTTAACAGTGCTTTCTCAAGTGTCCATGTTTTGTATATGGGGCATTGGTTGGAGTATTTATTTTACAAACCTTCACTATAGTGGCAAGTGTACACCATGCTGATTTCAAATGTTCTTGGGTAGATCACAAAAAAATGTTTATTCTCCTGAACATACACTATGACTTCCTTTCCACATCAAACGCATCAAAATATATTAGAAAAGGATCATCATAGGGAAGCATACTTCATTGATAACGAAAACCCAGATCACTGGATGCTTCACTGTTCTTTCCAAGTAAAATCTCTAAACCTCCTGATTGTGATACAAATAAAGACATCTTTCAATTACACTACATATGATGCCAATATAAGCATATTTGTAAAAGCATAATTAAAAAGAACACATTGACACAAACAACAAAACATTAAGCTGTCCAAAGCAAAACACACTGCCTGCTTTACATGTAGTTGACTTCCCGTTCCCATAGTTATTAAAGAGAGCTCTCCTTCAAATTGGTTCTTTTATATCCAGGTGTCCATGGGCTGATTACCAAAGTGCATGGAAAATCTATGACCAAGGAATAAATACAAAACGTTTGCCATAAAATATTAACAGCAGTACCCTGCAAGGCTGCATCCTCACCTCTTGATTATATCCCCTCCCCCTCCCCTTTCCCCTCAGGACTGCACAGCAATATTCTGTTTTGACAAGTTTTCAAATGGCACCACTGTATTGGATTGGATCTCAAGTAATGATGAGCTGGAGTACAGGAAGGAGATAGAAACCAGAATAACAACAATAATAATGGTGTTAAAAGAACAGGGGTGCAGCACCGTACATGTCCAAATCTGAATCAGCGGCGCTGAAGTGGAGACTGTCATAGAGACATAGAAAATAGCTGCACGAGGAGGCCATTTGGCTCTTTGAGCCAGCACCACCTGTCAATTGCATCAAGCACCAATACTTTGATCTGCTCCAACCACATGGATGATATGGCCAAGAAACGCCTCTCCATCCTCAGAAGATTAAAGGAAATTTAGCGTCCGAATGACTTACCAATTTCTGCAGAGGCACCATAGAAACCATCCTATAGAAAGCATCTTAGCATCATCAAAACCATTGACTACCTCAATTCAAGACAATGTCAGTGAGTTCAGAATAATATTCTTTGAAGAATTCTAATGGTTCAAACATGAGAGAACAATTGAGAAACAGTTCAAACAGTGTTTTGAAATATTCAGCGGAATCTGTGTGGAAATTAACCAAAGTTAACATTTCTGCTGCGTTGACCTCTCAATGGATAAGATTGACTGCCGTTTATTAGAATCTGACAATTTTAAAGATTAAAATTTACTTCTAATAGTAGGTCCCTCATCAAGTACGGATAATTTCCAGCATGTTCTGTTTTTATTTCAGCTTTACATTATTTGCTACAATGCAAATAGGAAATGTTTTCCCCTAGAGATGAAGATATAATATTATACCAATTAATCCCAAAAATTATGATCAGGAAACAACCTTTGATAATCTGGTTTGAAAGCTGCAAATGTTACTTTTTATGAAGATAGGTTCTTTCCATATATTTTTTTAATGTTTTGAATAGTTCAAAAGACAAAGTTCTGTAATAATAGTCTGTAATGAAATAACATACACAATGAGTTTAGATGCAATAATAAAATAAATACATCCTGAAGTAACAATCATTTCTAAGATGGCAGCCCCGCCAGCAGCTCGTGTGTTTCTTTCCACTTTTTCTTGTTTTTAGTGTGTCCTAATGTATGTATTAGTGTTTATCGGTGTGTCTTATGCCGGGGGTGCTGGCAGGGGAATGGGGGAAACCGTTTCCAGTCACCCACCTTGGCGGAGATGCGACTTTTCTCCGTGTCGCATTTTCACCCCCCTCTCGGCCTATCAACTGGATTGGTGCAGTCTTTCCGACCCGAGACCGGGCCAGAGTCTAGAGCTTCAGCAGCAGGTGTAGCGTGGACTTCAACATCGCGGAGCTGCGGTCCTCTGCCGAGGATCGCCAGTGTTGGAGCTCCGACCGCGGGGGCTTGCTCTAATATCATGGAGCACGGTCTGTGGATCTTCTAGCCACGGGCGCGGCACGGACTTTACCATCTTGGAGCTGCTTGCGACCTTCGCCAAGGATCGCCTGAAGAGGTGCCCCGACAACCGGCCAGTGGACTTGGCATCGTGAAGCCACGGTCACCGGTAGGAAGCAGCCGATTTGGGAATTCCGAGCCACGGGGTGTTCCCATCTATCCCGACGTTGGAGTTTCCATCATCCCGGCGAGAGGGCCTGTACATCGGGCCGTCCATAGTGGTGGCTGCGGAGGGTTCAGGGCCCCGCCCACCGGTCTACAGAACGAGCAAGACTGACTGAAATTTGTTGTCTTCCTTCACAGTGGGAAGTGCCGGTCCCACTTGGTGGATCTCTTATATTTTATGTTTAATTTCTGTGGTGAATTGTGTTCTTTCCTTCTTGCTGGGAGAGGACTGCTCATCCACCCAACCTCCCCTAAGCAAAACTGCAAATTCACTCAACCTCTGTTGGAGTGAAAGCCACTTAATGTAATTGATGTTAATGTAATAAAATGAATTACATGTCAAATTGTTTTCAGGGTGCATATTATGCCTTATTTATAAAAATGTTGTTCTTTGTATTTACTCAAATTGAGTTTAAGTTTAGTTTACCGAGGTACAGTGAAAGCTTTTGTCGCATGCTAACCAGTCTAATTCAATTAATGCTTCAAAGGGGTTCACAAAGATATTGGTTATAATCAAATGTTTAAAATTCCACATGAGAAAATGTAACTTTTTATTTTAAGTCCTTTATTTTCCTTAATCCTTTATTTATTATTTGTGATCATTGTTTAGAAGGTGCTTATCATTGATTGAAGGGAAGAAAACTATTTTCAACTTCCCTTTCATTTTGTGCTCAGGTAGCAAAAGTGTTTCCTTGCTGTGCATGGAAACGCAGACTTTAAACCCAACATCACCAGCTACAGATGTACAGATATAGTTCTTTGACTTTTATAGCCACTGGTAAAATTCCATCTTAAATGCAGGTCTGTAGTTTTCACCAGGTTTTGGTGCATCTTTCACCAAATATTCTGTGGTTGACAACCCAGAGAGCTTGAAGGTAAAATTATGCTTGTTGCAAGTGTTTAGTGTTTGAAAGATTTTGCAAGAAGCCAGACTAAGGAAGAAAAGTCTGGCCATTCTACATAACAAATAAATATTGATTTCTCCAATTTTAAATAACCTTTGCATTCCCTCTCCCTCCCCCACCCTATTCATTTTGCTAGTTTCACTGTTCGTATCCCTTTGTTATCACCTCTTCACCAGCCAACAATGGACCATTGTGGGCTCTGCTTTTCCTGAATTATCGGTGCCAGCTCCCATTTGTTCTGTACCTTTTCAAACCTCTAGTTTCCCTCACCCCTGACTATCAGTCTGAAGAAGGGTTTCAATCCAAGACATCACCTATTCCTTTTCTCCAGAGATACTGCCTGACCCGCTGAGTTACTCCAGCATTTTGTGTCTATAGTTATGCCTGCAGCTGCTCCAATGCCTTTGAACGGATGCCAAGAATTATTTTGGTTCTACTGGACTCATTAAATCCAATAAATACATTTTAAGAGCTTTCAAATATATTTATATATTTATCGTCTTAAAACTTACTGTGGTACAACAATGCAACTCACAAATAATTCTGCACAAAGTCATTTTCAGTTGTTCTGTGGATAGGACTTAATTCACATGGCAGGCACTGGGGAGAGGGTCTAATAAGAGCGAGAATCAAAATATTAAAGTTAGTAAACAGAACTAAATGGTGACACATCCCTGGAATTGATAGCCTGTGAGCTAGGATTCAAAGAAAGGTAGTTAAGAGACCAAACTAATTTGCTGATTGAAAATCCAGAATTTTCCTGGCTTCAGGTACAGTTCAAGGCAGGAAGAAAGCTAATATAAGATCTTGTGATAGGAGCAGAATTAGGCCATTTGGCCATTCAAGTTTACTCCACCATTCAATCACAGCCGTGTCTCCACCTAACCTCATTCTCCTGCCTTCTGCCCATAACCTCTGACAACCACTCTAATCAAGAATCTATCGATCTATCTCTGCCTTATATATATATCCACTGACTTGGCCTCCACAGCCTACTGTGGCAAGGAATTCCACAGATTCACCACCCTCCTATTCAACAAGTGATGGGGGGGAGAAAGAAGAAACAGCAGTCCAGATGATCAGGAATCTATTATTGAGGGGAAATCATTTCAGGCAGACAAGAAATAGCAGTGGGCTATTCAATAAGTGTGGAACATTTAATAAGATTGTGGTTGGCCTTTTATCTCAGCATTATTTTACAGAACTGACCCTTAATCTCGCGGCTCCATTAATATCTAAACCGGTGTTCCAGCAGCGGCGGCGGCCCGGCTTAGAGCTGCGGTGCTCCAACGACAGCCCGGCTTAGAGCTGCGGTGCTCCAGCGGCAGTGGCAGCCCAGCTTGCGGCGGCGGCGGTCCGGCTAGAGCTGCGGGGCTCCAGCGGCGGTGGCGGCCCAGCTTAGAGCTGCGGTGCTCCAGCGACGGCGGCAGTGCTCCAGCGGCAGCGGCGGTCCAGCTAGAGCTGCGTGGCTCCAGCGACTGTGGTGGTGCTCCAGCGGCGGCGGCGGTCCAGCTAGAGCTGCGTGGCTCCAGCGACTGTGGTGCAGTGCTCCAGCGGCAGCGGCGGTATGGCTAGAGCTGCGTGGCTCCAGCGACTGCGGTGGTGCTCCAGCGGCGGCGGCGGTCCAGCTAGCGCTGCGGTGCTCCAGCGGCGGCAGCGGCCTGGCTAGAGCTGCAGTGCTCCAGCGGCGGCGGCGGCCCAGCTTAGAGCTGTGGTGCTCCAGCGGCGGCCCGCCTTAGAGCTGCGGTGCTCCAGCTTAGAGCTGCGGTGCTCCAGCGGCGGCGGCGGCCCAGCTTAGAGCAGCGGTGCTCCAGCGGTGGCGGCGGCCCAGCTTAGAGCTGCAGTGCTCCAGCGTCAGCGGCGGCGGCCTGGTTTGGAGCTGCGGTGCTCCAGCGGTGGCAGCGGCCCAGCTTAGAGCTGCGGTGCTCCAGCGGCAGCGGCGGCCCAGCTTAGAGCTGTGGTGCTCCAACGGCGGCGGCCCAGCTTAGAGCAGCGGCGCTCCAGCGGCGGCGGTGGCCCAGCTTAGAGCTGCAGGTGCTCCAGCGGCGGCGGTGGCCCAGCTTAGAGCTGCAGTGCTCCAGCGGCGGCAGCGGCCCAGCTTAGAGCTGCGGTGCTCCAGCGGCGGCAGCGGCCCAGCTTAGAGCTGCAGTGCTCCAGCGGCGGCAGCGGCCCAGCTTAGAGCTGCAGTGCTCCAGCGGCGGCAGCGGCCCAGCTTAGAGCTGCGGTGCTCCAGCGGCGGTGGTGGCCCGGCTTAGAGCTGCGGTGCTCCAGCGGCGGCGGGGGCCTGGATCGCCTCAGCGCAGAGGGAGAACTAGGAGGGATGAAGAAAATGACTTAAGACTTTTGCCTTCCACCACAGTGAGGAGGTGCCTGGTGAACTCACTGTGGTGGATGTTAAATATGTGTTTATTGTGTGTTTTGTTTTTTTATGACTGGTAACAATTTCGTTCAGACCGAAAGGTCTGAATGACAATAAAGGATTCTAATCTAGTCGAAGCTGTGGTCAAACGGTTACTTTATTCGGTGAGATAAGTTTGACATACATGTGCGTTGGGACTCTCTAACATATTGAATCATTGCTGCTGAGCGAGGGTGTTGACTCAAACTCAGCTACCTGTTGACTCAAGGTAAGATCTGCTGACACTTCCCTTAACCCATGACGTCACGTGACAGTCCTCGTGTCCACTGACGAGGGTTCGACAGTAAGTGCTCTGACCATCAGGTGACGCCACAACGTTATCAATGTCTACATTGAATAGTCTCAGCAATTCAGTCTCCACAGACATCTCTGGCAGAAAATGCCCTCACTCAATGTGATTACATCTCATCTCCTTTCCAACTGGTTCTAGAGAGCCCAGCCAGGGGAAAGGTATCATCAACCTTATCAGGGCCTGCAGAAATGTTGACGTTTTCAATGAGAACACCTCTCATTTTGCAGAAAATGGGGCGAGCTCTATCCACATACAACAAACACAGTCTCTTAATTAATAGTTTATTGTCGTAGTAAAAACAGTAAGATATTCACCCAAACTTCTTCTTGTTTAAGTACATTTTGATCTTACTCGTAGTCAAACTCGTGCATGGTGGAACCCGTGCATGGTGGAAAGATGTGACCTCTCCCCCATGCTTCTTCTAACTAAAAACTAATTACTAGCGAGTCTGCGCGAGAACCCTAGCCTCAAACACGCCCCCTACTATGTAATAAATCCCACCCTCAATTACAGGCAGATAAAATTTAAAGGCAACTGGTTATAGTTATAACATACTAAGTTAAATGGCTACTACACACATATTTTAAAAATAACATTGTGCCTTTCTATTTTTCTTAACCAAAGTGAAGGCTAATACATTACTCTGTCCCACATAATCTACTTTTGTTCAAGAACCTCCAGTGCAGTGTCATATCAAAGGTGTCCTGAAAATAAATAACCCATATTTTTTGGTTCCACCTTCTCTGACCCACTGATTATAATCGCAAAAAAATACAAACAGGTTTATTAAATACTTTCTCTTAAAAGTGACGAGGTCCTGAAGGGAGAATATAGGGAGTTAGGGGTAAAGTTAAGGAGAAGGACCAAAAGGGTAACGATTTTCGGATTACTGCCTGTGCCGCGTGACAGTGAGAGTAGGAATGAAATGAGGTGGAGGATAAATGCGTGGCTGAGGGACTGGTGCAGTGGGCAGGGATTCAAGTTCCTTGATCACTGGGACCTCTTTTGGGGAAGGCATGATCTGTATACAAAGGACGGGTTGCACTTGAACCCGAGGGGGACCAATATCCTGGCAGGGAGATTTGCAAAGGCTACTGGGGAGGCTTTAAACTAGAAAGGCTGGGGGGAGGGACTCGGGTAAAGGGGGCTAGGGGTCAGGGTGTGGGGCAAGAGGCAGAGAACGGAAGCACTCTGATCCAAAATGTAGGCGAGAAAGATGAAAAAGATAATAGACAGAGAATAAGGGATGGTGGGTTTCTAAAATGTGTATATTTTAATGCTAGGAGCATTGTAAGTAAGGTGGATGAACTTAGAGCCTGGATTGACACCTGGAAATATGATGTTGTGGCAATCAGTGAAACATGGTTGCAGGAGGGCTGTGATTGGAAACTAAATATTCCAGGATTTCGTTGCTTCAGGTGTGATAGAACTGGAGGGACCAGAGGAGGAGGTGTTGCATTGCTTGTCAGAGAAGATATTACAGCAGTGCTTTGGCAGGATAGATTAGAGGGCTCGTCTAGGGAGGCTATTTGAGTGGAACTGAGAAGTGGGAACGGTGTAGCAACACTTTTAGGGTGTATTATAGACCGCCAAATGGGGAGCGAGAATTGGAAGAGCAAATATGTAAGGAGATAGCAGATATTAGTAGTAAGCACAAGGTAGTGATTGTGGGAGATTTCAATTTTCCAAAAATAGACTTGGAAACACATTCTGTAAATGGGCTGGATGGTTTGGAGTTTGTAAAATGTGTGCAGGATAGTTTTTTGCAGCAGTACATAGAGGTATCGACCAGAGAAGGGGCAGTGCTGGACCTCCTGTTAGGAAATGAGGCAGGTCAGGTGACGGAGGTATGCGTTGGTGAGCACTTCGGGACCAGTGATCACAATACCATTAGTTTCAATATAATTATGGAGAGAGTCAGAACTGGACCTAGGGTGGGGATTTTTGATTGGAGAAAGGCTAACTTTGAGGGAATGCGTAAGGATTTTAAAGGAGTGAATTGGGACACTGTTTCATGGGAAGGATGTAGAAGAGGACATTTGGAGGGGAAAATGTAAGAGTACAGAATCTTTATGTCCCTGTTAGGTTGAAAGGAAATAGTAAAAATTGGAAAGAGCCATGGTTTTCAAGGGAAATTGGACACTTGTTTCGAAAAAAGAGAGATATCTACAATAATTATAGAAGGCATGGAGTAAATGAGGTGCTAGAGGAGTATAAAGAATGTAAAAAGAATCTTAAGAAAGAAATTAGGAAGGCTAAAAGAAGATATGAGGTTGCTTTGGCAAGAAAGGTGAAAGTAAACCCAAAGGGTTTCTACAGCTATATTAATAGCAAAAGGATAACGAGGGATAAAATTGGACCATTAGAGAACCAGAATGGACAGCTATCTGCAGAACCAAAAGAGATGGGGGAGATATTGAACAATTTCTTTTCTTCGGTATTCACCAAGGAGAAGGATATTGAACTCTGTGAGTTAAGGGGAAAAAGTAGAGTAGCTATGGAAACTATGAGATTCAAAGAGGAGGAAGTACTGACACTTTTGAAAAATATAAAAGTGGATAAGTCTCCAGGTCCTGACAGGATATTCCCTAGGACATTGAGGGAAGTTAGTGTAGAAATAGCAGGAGCTATGACAGAAATATTTCAAATGTCATTAGAAACGGGAATAGTGCCGGAGGATTGGCGTACTGCGCATGTTGTTCCATTGTTTAAAAAGGGTTCAAAGAATAAACCTAGCAATTATAGACCTATTAGTTTGACGTCAGTGGTGGGCAAATTAATGGAATGGATACTTAGAGATAATATATATAAGCATCTGGATAAACAGGGTCTGATCAGGAACAGTCAACATGGATTTGTGCCTGGAAGGTCATGTTTGACAAACCTTCTTGAATTTTTTGAAGCGGTAACTAGGGAAATTGATGAGGGCAAAGCAGTGGATGTTGTCTATATGGATTTCAGTAAGGCCTTTGACAAGGTTCCCCATGGAAGGTTGGTTAAGAAGGTTCAATCTTTGGGTGTTAATGGTGGAGTAGCAAGATGGATTCAACAGTGGCTGAATGGGAGATATCAGAGAGTAATGGTGGATGGCTGTTTGTCAGGTTGGAAGCCGGTGACCAGTGGGGTGCCTCAGGGATCTGTGTTGGGTCCACTGTTGTTTGTCATGTACATCAATGATCTGGATGATGGGGTGGAAAATTGGATAAGTAAGTATGCAGATGATACTAAGATAGGTGGTGTTGTGAATAATGAAGTAGATTTTCAAAGTCTACAGAGAGATTTGGGCCATTTGGAAAAGTGGGCTGAAAGATGGCAGATGGAGTTTAATGCTGTTAAGTGTGAAGTGCTACATCTTGGCAGGACAAATCAAAATAGGACGTACATGGTAAATGGTAGGGAATTGAGGAATGCTGTGGAACAGAGGGATCTAGGAATAACTGTGCATAGTTCCCTGAAAGTGGAATCGCATGTAGATAGGGTGGTAAAGAAAGCCTTTGGTGTGCTGGCCTTTATAAATCAGAGCATTGAATATAGGAGTAGGGAAGTAATGTTAAAATTGTACAAGGCATTGGTGAGACCAATTCTGGAGTATGGTGTACAATTTTGGTCGCCTAGTTATAGGAAGGATGTCAACAAAATAGAGAGAGTACAGAGGAGATTTACTAGAATGTTGCCAGGGTTCCAGCAACTATGTTACAGAGAAAGGTTGAACAAGTTAGGTCTTTATTCTTTGGAGCGCAGAAGGTTAAGGGGGGACTTGATTGAGGTCTTTAAAATGATGAAAGGGATAGACAGAGTTAACGTGGATACGTTTTTCCCATTGAGGGTAGGGAAGATTCAAACAAGAGGGCATGACATGAGAATTAAGGGACAGAAGTTTTGTGTATAATATAGTACAAATTATTACTAACCATTATTATTCATAATAATTAATCATCAATTATAGTTAATTGGATTAATTCAGAATTAGTTAAAAGGATGAACCATAAGATGATTAAAATAGAAGATGAAGGTTTAATCCTAGATATTTGATACTATTTTGACTAATCATGGACTAATACTTTGGTCATATGAAACTAATATTTTATTTACTTTGAGATTAATAATTATTCCATTATTGCAATATATCCATTGGATATTCCCCCCCCCCCGTATAATGTTTTTCTTTATTGTATTTGAAATTTTTCCTTCAAGGAAAGAAGGGAGCTAGTAACATTTTTTTTTACCAAAAGCTACGGAAGTCTTTCGATGCCTAGCCACACTAGGGTGGCTATCACTAACTATAGATGTAGTATTTTTCTTTCTTTCACACTTCACTAATATAATAATCACTTATCTTTTCCATTCTGTAGTATATTATAATCAGTATAATCTTTATTTTGAATGGAATTATAATTGTTATTTAAGGAGATATGACAGAGAAGAAAACCTACAAGATCTAAAATTCATCTATCTGAGGTCCAGGTGTAAGGTATGGTTTAATGTGCTGAATCATCTGCTCCATTATAGACCACCCTAATCATAAGATGCAAGACGTAAAAGTGAACACTGGGGGTGAAGGAATTACATTCTGCAGTTGGAATGTTAAGGGAATTAATGAACCCATTAAGAGAGGCAAAGTATTAGCTCACCTAAAATCGCTCAAAACAGACAGAATTTTCCTCCAAGAGACTCACCTTAAAAAGGAAGCGCAATACAGATTGAAAACAAAATGGATTGCCCAAAGATATCATTCCTCATTCACACATAAATCTAGAGGGGTTGCAATTCTAATCCGTAAAGGTATACCTTTTAAACATATATCAACTACAGAATATACTTATGGTAGATATATCATAGTAGTAGGCGAATTATACTAAAAAAAAGTGACTCTCCTTAATATATATGGACCAAATTTTGATAGTCCGCTGTTTTTAAGAGAATACTTAATATTATTCCGGAATGCACACAAAATAATTTAATAATTGGTGGAGATTTAAATTGTACACTGGATTCATATTTAGATAGATTATCAACTCAAAGAAAATCAAAATCTCTGTCAAGTGAATTTTTAAACTCATATATAAACAATACCAATATTAAGGATATCTGGAGAATTGAAAACCCATCCAGAAGAGAATACTCATTTTACTCATCTGTGCATAAAACATATTCAAGGATAGATTATTTCTTAGTAGACTCTAAACTAATTCCATTTACTTATAAATCACAATATCATAATATTATAATTTCAGATCATGCCCCATTAACGTTTATGATTAAACTAAATGGAATGGACAAGAAACAGACACAATGGAGACTTAATCCTCAAATCTTAAAAGAACAGGTATGTTGTGAATATCTTGTAAAACAGATTAATATGTTCTTCGAGGTCAATGACCAACCTGAAATCTCTGCTTCCCTTCTCTGGGAAACATTCAAAGCATTTACACGAGGGGTATTAATCTCCTCTCAGGCATTTCTTAATAAAGAGAATAGAGCTAAACAACAGACATTGGAAATGGAACTAAGGCAATTAGACAAAGAAAATGCAAGAGCACCTTCATTGGCAAAACAAAATAAAATAGCTGCACTGAAATATAAGTTAAATAAAATATATTCTGACCAAGTAATAAAACTTTATCAAGACACAAAACAATTAAATTTTGAATTTGGTGATAAACCACATAAATTACTGGCATGCCAGCTTCGTAAAATGGACGGGGAAAAAAATGATTCATAAGATTAGATCAGAAAAGGGAGAAATACTAACACTCCCCAAAGATATTAATGACAGATTTTTACAATATTATCAAAATCTTTACTCAACTAAAGTGACACAATAATCAATAGGAATGGAAGCATTTTTACACAAATGTAACCTTAAAGGCTTAGATCTGCAAGAACAAGAATTATGAGCTGAAATAACGACTAAAGATATTGAAGAGTCAATTAGATCTTTAAAAAATGGAAAGGCCGCCGGCCCTGATGGCCTAAGTTCTGAATTCTATAAAAACAATTATGATCTGATTTCTCCACACTTACAAACACTGTATAAACAAGTTTATACTCAACAGCAACTCCCGGAAACTTTAAATGAATCTACAATAATACATACCTAAAACTGATAAGGATCTGGAAGACCTCATATAGAGCAATAGCTCTATTAAATACTGATCAGAAAATATTAACTAAAATCCTATCCTATAGATTGAGCTTAGTAATTAACAAATTAATACACTCTGATCAAACAGGTTTTATCCCAAAACGTCACTCATATTATAATCTTAGACGATTGTTTAATATTATATATTCAAATAGAATTGCTAATGCAGACCTAGCAATTATATCGCTAGATGCTGAAAAAGCCTTCGATCAAGTAGAATGACCATATTTATTTTCAGTGAAGGAAAAATTTCAATTGGGAGAGAAGTACTGTGCATGGGTTAAATTATTATATTCTAACCCAACAGCTAGAATACTAACAAATCAAATGTATCAACTAAATTTAATCTTTCCAGAGGTTGTAGACAAGGATGTTCATTATCTCCATTATTATTCGCTTTAACAATTGAACCACTCACAGAAAATGTCAGATCTAATCCAGAAATACATGGGTACAATACTAAAGATACAATGAATAAAATTTCTCTATATGCAGATGATGTACTAATATATATTACAAAGCCAGAAATTAGTATTCCAAATTTATTAAATCTAATAACTCAATTCTCAGGATATAGAATTAATTGGAATAAAAGTGAAATCATGCCAATAACGGATCACAATTTACATATACTACAACAATCACCTTTTAAAATAGTTGAAGAAAATTTTAAATATCTAGATATTTGTGTAACTAAGGGGATAGTTCATTATTTAAATCAAATTTCCCACCTTTACTGAATAAACTAAATAAGAATATTCAATACTGGAAAACACTTCCTATTTCAATGTTCAGTAGAATTAATGCTATAAAATTGATTTTTCTGCCGCAATTACTGTACTTATCAATCACAAAATCTTTTTTTTTTAAAGTAGACTCTACTGTTACAAGTTTCATCTGGGATTACAAGAATCATAGAATAAATAAAAAACATTTATGTAAATCAAAGATTAATGGAGGTTTAGCTCTACCAAATTTTTTGTTTTATTTTTGGGCAGTTTATATTAAAAACATGAATTTTTGGCTGGAAGACATGGATCAACAACCAGATTGGTTAAGGATGGAAAAGGAGGATTGTCTACCTTTTGAAATCGGTTCGATTATATTTGCACCGACAAAATTGCACAAAAAAACCTACAGGGAAAACCCTATAATATATAGTGGTATACGAATCTGAAAACAACTTTAAAAGGCTTTAAAACTGGATAATATACCACTCTGTCTCCCTACTGTAAACAATCCCTTATTCAAACCTTCCATGCTGGATAAAGGCTTTATACAATGGAAAAACTATGGAATCAAAAAGATGGAACACCTTTATAAGAAAGGCACTTATCTTTCATTTCAGGAACTGCAACAGATTTATGGATTACACTCAAATAATTTTTTTCGATATCTACAACTCAGAGATTATATTAAATCAAATACACAAGATTATAGGAATAAGGAACCAGAAATCCTTGTTGAATGTCTGAATAAGCATCCTAATACAGAAAAATTAACAACTTATATTTACAATACCCTTTTAGATAGCGAGATACCATCGACTGAATCACATAGACATACATGGAAAATGAAATAAATCAATCCATAACGAAAGATATATGAGACAAAAGTTTACAATATATACATCAATGCTCGCTAAACTCCAGACATGCTTTAATACAATTTAAAGTATTACATAGATTACATTACTCCAAAGTTAAATTGAATAGAATCTTTCCACAGATATCATCTATCTGCAATAAATGTCAACATCCAGGGGCTAATTTAACACATACTTTTGCAAATTGTATAAAAATTAAGAATTTCTGGATTGAGATTTTTAGAATAACTTCTGAAGTTATCAATACTAAACTGGATCCGGACCCAAAATTAATAATACTTGGAACATCAGAACAAAGTTTAACTCTCACAACAAGTCAAAGAAATTTCCTAGATTACATTATAATAATTGGGAAGAAATTAATATTAACATTTTCGAAAGGCCCTATATCCCCCACAATTAAAATGTGGATTATTTTATTTTTCTTTCTGTTTTTCTCGCTATAAAAAAAAATTAGAGTCAAAATGATTCACTTGACAATATTAACAATGTATGACTGTTGTACATGAAATATTGCTATCATAACATGTGTTTGCTAAGTTACTGTCTACATACTCTAATAAAAATATATTTAAAAAAAAAAAAAAAACCATTGCATGGGGATTTGCATCACTCACACCCTGTCCTGCAGGACAGACGCAAGGCCACTCTGCCCAAATATCAGGTAGCACTAAATGCACAACAAATATGCATGGTGGCACAGTGGTAGAGTTGCTGCCTTACAGTGCCAGAGACCCCAGTTCAACCCTGACTACGGGTGCTGTCTGTATGGAGTTTGTACATTCTCTCCGTGACCGCGCGGGTTTTATTTCCCAGTTTCCTCCCACATTCCAAAGACGTACAGGTTTGTAGGTTAATTGGCTTCGGCAAGAATTGTACATCGGCCCTAGTGTGTAGGATAGTGCTGGTGTAAGAGGATTGCAGATCGGCGCGGGCTTGGTGGGCCGAAGGGCCTGATGCCGTGTTGCATCTCGAAATTAAACTAAACTAAATTCATAAATTACAAGGAAGTTGTCACCTGTGGTACCAAGATGACAGCACTCTCCAGCCCAATTCCATGGTCAACATTTTATAGTTCAAGGTTAATATATGTTAAATGAATCATTCAAAACACTTAGATAATACAGCTCTAGCATTCTAAATATATGAAAGAAGAATTAAAAATTATATAATCACCACTTATTCCACAAACATAATAGAAGCAAAATGCTGTTTAGGAAAACAAGATTCTTCCAAGTTTATTGCTGGAGTATTTTTTGTTTTAATTCGCACGTCTTTAAATTCAGATCTGGCATTGTCAAAAACTACTGTTTATTTTGTGCTATTGTGATGTGCTCTGTTTACCAATTACAATGCCTGAATTTTTTTTTACACACAATTCAGGAGGATGCCGTGCTTGATCAGCATCACTGCCCAAGATACAAATGACCCAAGTTTATGATCTCCAGACAGTTCATCTTTTGCTCATGCTTGATGTTACAGTGCTAATTCACTACTGCTACTAATAACCTTAATGATGTAGTTACAATGGAACTGTGACAGCTCAAAAGGTTCCAGGAAAGTGTATTATTAAAACCTCTTAATAACTACAGGTACTTGTTTAAGGAGAAAAAGCTACAGAGTTGATAAAGTAATGGTTAAAATAAAAGTGTCATCCTATTGTCCAAAGGGCATCTTATTTGTACCCAAAGCTGAACCATACAAAAAAAAAAAAAAAAAAAAAAAATTAAAAAAATCAATAAGATCTTCTATACATACAAAAACTGCATTATTCAGCCTTCGGTTATGTGAAGGAGTGGTTTAGATTTAACCATAAATTCCCCAAGGATTTCAGTGAAATAAATTATGCTCGTATGGCTAAAAATCGCATACTTATAGCAAGTAATATGGGACTTCAAGTTTGTTTTTTAATCATTCGTTCTCGTCAGAGATGGTGCCTGTCCTGCTGAGTTACTCCAGCATTTTGTGTCTATCTTCGACTTAAACCCGTATCTGCTGTTCTTTCCAACACTTGTTTTAATCATAACTGTTCTTAACTACAATAGTGTAGAACAAATCTGGCAGTGAGTGAATTTGATTTGTAACCTGGCTTCTACACACAACCTGATAATCTGTGTGTGAATTTCCACAAAATCATAACATACAAATGACACAAAAAGACCACGGCGCGCTACCAGACGACCTAATGTTTTTAGTTTTAGAGATACAGCGAGGAAACAGGCCGTTCAGCCCAACGGGTCTGCGCCGACCAGCGATCCCCATACACTAGTTCTATCCTACACAATGGGGACCATTTACAGAAGCCGATTTACCTCAAAACCTGCAGGCCTTTGGAATGTGGGAGGAAATTAGACCACCTGGAGAGGACCCACACGTTCACAGGGAGAACGTTCAAACCCCTACAGACAGCGCCCGTGGTCAGGATCGAACCTGGGTCTCTGGTGCTGTAAAGCAGCTATTCTACTATTGTACCACCCTTCATAATAAAATATGTTGTGTCTGGGTAACTGTCCTTACAGTCACCACTAGAGGACTCTGCCCCGAAATGTATGTTTTCCTCGAAATGAGTCCGGGGCCATCTTGACTAGTTTTGACGCAGCCATTTTATCTTGAAATAAACACACTTACAGGCTCGGCACAACAAGTGTCAAATGTGAGTTATTAGCCGTCAAACACACCATCTGGCAACGAGGATGGCTAGTTTAACTCTCGCTGCCCTATCTCCATTCTTGGAAAGTCCAAATGAGCCTCCAGTACCATGGACATGATGGTTTGAAAGTTCCACCACATACTTGATCGCAAGCGGCCTGGACAGCGAGGCCATATGGGACGCTCGCCACCGAATGGTCCTGCTGCATTGCCTCGGAACGGAGGGACAGCGGATCCTCGCGCAGTTGGACAGTGCTGCAACGAGTGAGTACAGTAATGCTGTTACTGCACTTGGCAAATATTTTGGCCCAATGACAAGTGTGATGATGGAGAGATATCGTTTTTGTCAACGTTCACAGGGACATGGCGAACCAGTGAAGCAATTTGTTTCTTCATTGATAGAACTGGCTGCAAAGTGCAATTTTGGGGCACTGACTGATGAGTTGGTGAGAGACCAGCTGATAGAAAATACTTCTATCTCGTGGATCAGAGAGCGCCTTCTAATGGACGATGATGATCTCAAACTCAAAAAGGCACAAGAATTAGCTGTGTAAATTGAAAGTGCGATGCATGATGCCAAGTTGCACAAACAACATTCGATGGCAAGCACTGAGGGAGCATCTAGTCACTCATCTCATCAGATGAACACAGCACCAGTGCAGGGCATTCAGAAACAGTCAAAAAACAATCGCTCAAACAAACAGTGTCCGAATTGTGGTAAATTTCCAACTTATGGTAAATGGTGCAATGCATGTTCAAAGCTGAATCACTTCGAGAAAGTCTGCCGGTCATCAAAGGCAAAGGCGTCAACTGTCCGCCATGTAGACGATAAATCTCCTGGTGTACATGACGTACACTCCATAAAGGACAGGGCTGACCAGGATGTTCGGTCAACAGGTGCTTTCAAAGACTGCGGAGTCGAGATCGCTGGGACCTTGGTATCGCTTCTCGCTTCTCTGTGTGGGCGAAGGTTTCTATTTTGAGCGTAGACCTCTACAATAGGTCTTTTTCGGACTACCCACTTGTTCCCCCAAGGGACACGCTTCGCTCTTATGATGGTTCAACCATACCCACGATAGGGCTAGTTACAGTTCCTGTTTGCTACAAAGGAGTCAAGTTCGATCGCTTCTCATTCTACGTCGCAGAAGGAAAGAGTCTGATGGGAGTCAATTTGTTTGATCGACTAGGTTTCAAGCTTCAGGACTCAACCAGCATGAACATCAATGTGGTCAGCGACGCGGACCATGGGAATGAGTACCCCACCCTTTTCTCTGGTTTTGGGGTAGTTAAAGGGTACTGCCACGCACCTTAATGTAGACACATCGGTCCCGCCTGTTTTGCAACATCTACGGTGTCTACCACTTTCCATTCGCTCGGAAATCTCAATGGAACTGAAGCGACTCGAAAATGATGGTTTCTTTGAACGCATCGATTCATCCCCTTGGATATCGCAAGAACGGTGAACTCAGACTTTGCCTCGATCTCAAATCGGTCAACAAAGCCATCATTCCGGACAAATATCCTCTGCCAACAATACAAGAGCTATCTGCGTTGTTCCACGGTTCAACAGTGGTCACTAAACTAGACATGTGCCGAAGCTACCTTCAGGTACCACTAGCAGAACGCAGTCGGCATTTGTCAGCATTCATCACACATGAAGGAGTATTTCAGTACCGTAGGATGCCATTTGGACTGTGCTCAGCGCCTAGCGCATTTCAAAAAATCGTGGCATTGGTTCTGGCAGGCATTGTCGGAGCGATCAACCTCCTTGACAATGTCATTGTCCATGACAGGGACAAGGAGGAACCCGATCGATGACTGCATGCAGTGTTAGCTCGTCTCGCGCAACACAACTTGACGCTCAACGCAGCAAAGTGCACATTTGCAGCATCCAGGATTGATTTTCTCGGGTACAGAGTGAGAGCGACTGGAGTGGAGCCTATTCAGGACAATGTCCAAGCCACCAACGCGCTCCCCACCCCAACAAACGTGAAAGAGTTAGCTTCATTTCTGGGCACCACCAACTTCTACCATATGTTTGTGCTGCAGTACGTGCAGATCGCAGAACTGCTACAGAAGCTGCTATGGAAAGCCACACAGTGGGAATGGACAAATGAGCAGGACATCGCGTTCAATACGCTGAAAGACAAAATAGAATCTCCGCCTGCTCTCGCGCACTTTGACCCAAGTGCTGAAGCGTATGTCACACAGATGGTTCCAGTATCGCAATCGGAGCAGTGTTATCACAGTGCATCGATGGAAGTGAACGACCGATCGCATTCGCGTCCCGTCCCTTGACTGCAACATAACGCAAGTACTCCACCGGGGAACGCAAAGCATTAGCGTGCATCTACGCATGTGAACACTGGCATGTATATCTATACGGGAGACCATTCGTTCTCCGTACGGATCACCAACACTAACTACGTTACTGGACACGTCAGCCTCAGGACATCGTCCGCTCCGGATCTGCAGATGGCCTGATCACCTTCATCGAATACCTCGCAGGTTCACGCATCACATCGCAGACATGCTCAGTCCTGTCCCAACGGTGACACCCGCACGCACACTCGATAGCGACGCTTCAAGCGACATTGACTACTACGTTCTTGCGGTGATTTTGCACGCAACGGCGAATCGAGTAACACGGGAAGAGCTGAAAGCATAGTCGACAGCTGACGGCACACTGCAAACCATCTGCCAGTACCTCAAGACAGAGTGGCCCAAGGAGATAGCAGATGACTTGGTTCTGTACCACCGGGTATACCACGAACCGGCAGTGTTTGACAATACATGTGTCACGCGCGGAACTCGAATGGTTATACTGAAATCACTGCAACACCACGTGTTACAACTGGCACACGAAGGACACCCGGGCATTGTTAAGATGAAACAAGGGTGTCACGAGGCAGTATGGTGGCCAGCAATAGATTGTCACGTAGAAGATTTAGTCAAAAATTGTGAAGCATGCACAATTAGCGAGAATTCAACAAAACCACCTCCTGCCCCTCTTCAGCCAATCCCGTGGCCGGACACACCATGGAAGCACTTGCAAGTCGACATCTTCGGAGAGGTGCAAGCTGCGCCAAGAAGCCAGCCGTTTTGCCTTGTAGCACATGATCTCCACAGCAAGTGGCCTGAGATCGCAACTACTTCTTCAGTCACGACAAACTCGATCATCGCGATTCTCGAAAAGCTGTTCACCAAGTGGGGACTGCCGGAGGGATAACGACAGACAATGGCTCACAGTTCATATCTGAACAGTTGTCCACCTTCCTCGCGAGCTACGACATTCAACATCAGTGGACGTCACGATACAACCCCCAATCGAACGATTCAATCGCGTGATCAAAGAAAGCGTAAAAGCGAGCATGACGGAAGGGAAAACATTAAAACAGTCAATCCATATCATCCTCCGATCCTGCAGATCCACATCGCACTTGCTGACTGGGAAAACGGCAGCAGAGCTGATGATAGGGCGAAACCTGCGAACAAAACTGAATGCTCTTCAACCACCATCGCGCCCAAATCCAGACACAAAAGCGAGGGTGGAAACAATAGCACACAGACAAGCTAAAGGGAAAACATACTGTGATGCCAAAAGCAGAATACTTCCTCCAAGATGACACCAGATGGAACGCGAGGCGTCTCATCGCAAGCAGACAGGGACAAGAAGAAGACGAACCGAACGCTTTTCCGTTCCCGATATCGCGGTCAACATACAGCAGAGCAGCGCAGTCAGCATACAACAGAGCAGCCAAATCCCGCTCGACGCTCTCAGCGACAGAAGAGTAGACCTCATTATCTGCAAGGTTTTCAGCTGTGAAGCCATAAACCATTATGTTCACTGAGCAGTTATTTTTTGGACTTAATAACGGACATGGTATTTGAAAGGACTTTGGACTGATCTCATATGTACTTATATTTGATTGGATAACTGGTCTTAATTGATCACCTTCATTTACAAGGAGGGGAACATATGTTGTGTCTGGGTAACTGTCCTTACAGTCACCACTAGAGGGCTCTGCCCTGAAATGTATGTTTTCCTCGAAATGAGTCAGGGCCCACTTGACTAGTTTTGATGAAGCCATTTTATCTTGAAATACAGGCTCGGTACAACAAGTGTCGATTGTGAGTTTTTAGCCGTCAAACACAACACAAGTGAGACAGGGTATTAACATCACTTACATAAAAATGTATTAAGCATTTGAGGTCATTAACAATACGAGTCCCACACACTGTAGCTAGACTTAAATGGAGAACTTAATTGTATGATTTAAGGAAAGCAAGTTTTACCTACCCCACAATTTTCATAAACAAAAGACCTGTCTGCACCAAGCCCGCAAGGCCCAAGCTGCTGTGCAGAACATTTTGGTCCAAAGATGTCCAGTAAGAGGATTAACTGAACAAGATAGCTCAATGCACATAGAACAAGAACAACAAGCATTATGAAACTTCAATTTTGGACTGGCACATTGATGTTTCTGTACTCGAGACTGGTATTTCCAGCAATGTCAACATCTGCTGCATATTTCTGATTGCTCTGCAACTGTTTTGTCGAGTGGGTGGGTGGGCTGTGGCGGGGGGGGGGGGGGGACATAGGGAAAAAGTTCCACCCCACAAATGCCTGAACTGTGTGGAAGGCAAGTATTGGTATTATTGTTCTTGTGATGACTGGCCACAGAGAGCGATTGGAATGGAATCAAGTATCGCCAAATGCTATCTTTTCCCCAGCAATTCAAGTGATATTTCCAACTTGAGGAATCACCTTGCAACATTGTTTGTTGGATGCGGTTAATAGACTTTGGCTTGCATTGATATCTGGGAGGATCACTGCAGTGAATGATAAAGGCACTGCACCAGTTTAATTAGCTGTTTGCCTGGTGTGTGCAGAGTCAAGAGAGTCATGAGTCAAGAGTGTCTCATTGTCATATGCACCAGGAACAAAACAATTAAGTTATTTTCTAAAGTTCAGCCAGCACGGTTTGCAAAACTTTAGATCTTGGAGTCACAGCCTAGACATTCACTGTCATTGATAAAGGCAAGTTAGATGGGCAAAGCATGCAAAGGACACAAAGACAGCTGGGATGGTAGGAGTGGGGAAGAAGCTTAGATAGAACAGGGAGGATCAGGACTTCAGTGAGTGGCAAGATCATTCAATCACGCAGATTCGCAAGGAAATGGAGATGCTGGAATCTTGAACAAAACTCAAAGTGATAGAGTAACTCAGCAGGTCAGGCATAATCTGTGGAGGGAATGGATCAGCGAGTTTTGGGCCAGGACTATTCTGCAAACTGATTGCAGTAGAGGGGAGAAACCTGGAAAGGAGTTGGGGTCAGGACAAAGCCTGGAATGTGATAGGTGTATACGGGTGAGGGGGAATTGATTGGAAGAAGGATGAAGTAAGGGACAAAAGCACGTGAAGATAAAAGGGCATTAGATAAGGAGAGAAAAGTGAAATGTAAAATGTAAAGGAAATGTAAAAGTGAAAAGGTGGGGGAAAAGGTGGAGGGTCAGTGGAGGGGGGGGGGGTGTGGAGAAAAGAGGGGCATGACAAGGGGAGGAATGTGTGTGCACTGGGATGGGGGGTCAAGGAAAGAGAGAGGGGGAAGAGGGTGCGAGGTAAAATTGGAGAACTCAATGTTCATATTGTTGGGTTGTAAACTACCCAGGTGGAATACGAGGAGCTATTCCTCCAGATGATGAGTGGCCTCACTGTGGTGACAGAGAAAGGCCAGTATAGAAAGGTTGGTGTGGGAATTGGAAGGAGATTTAAAAAGGTTAGCAACCAGGAGATCCAACAGGCCTTCAAGGACATGTGTATGTCAAAATGTGTGTATGTATGGTCACTTCATTTATGCATGTGAAGGATATCACATTGGGAGCATCGAATGCGGTAGACAAGGCTTTAAGAAATGCTTGTGAACTTCTGTCTCACCAGGAAGTATTGCTGGGTTTCATCGATGGAGCAGAAGGAGGAGGTAAAGGAAGAGGTGTTGCATCACCTGTGGTTGGAGGGGAAAGTACCCGGAAAAGAGGCAGTATTGGAAGGATGAGCAAAACAAGAAGTTGTGGAGGGAGTGGCCTCTGCAGAAAGGAGTGGGGATGAAAATTGTGAAGGCTGGATTAGATTTCAGGGTCATGACCAGCTGTAGGGTGGGGAGGGGTGGCAGGAGAAGAGGGGTGGGAAATTTAAGAATCTCATCCTAGCATGGATGGGGCATGACGGGATGAGACTGGGGATCGGGATGGGAGAAGGTTCAGTGGTCGGAAGCTCAAGGGAGAACCACTATGAGGATGTTCGTCTACAACAAATGTAGTTGTTCGTGTTTTTTTTTGTATTGTTTATAACTGTGTATATGTGGGGGATGGGGGGTGGGGAGGGGGAAACTTTTAAAATCTCTTCCCTGCACGGGAGACCCGACTTTTTCCCTGTCGGGTCTCAGTTGTCGTTGGGGCCTAGTACCGTGAAGTGGCCTCCGACCTGGACGACCTGGGGGCTGCAGTCACGGAGCCTGCGGAGCTGCGGACTTACCATCGTGGGGCTGGCCGGCCTCGGAGTGTGGGGAGCGGTGGTGGATCGCCGCTGCGGCCCGACTCCGGGGCTCCAGCTCCAGCTGCGGCCCGACTCCGGGGCTCCAGCTCCAGCTCCAGCTGCGGCCCGACTCCGGAGCTGCAGCTGCAGATTACTACCGGTGGACTGTCGGGATATCGGGAGCTCGCGGCTCTGGGTGAGAGACCGCTTTCCGGTGCTCCCGCAACGCGGCTTCTCCTGCCCGTGTCGTGGGGTTGGAACGACCTGGAGCGGGGTCGTACATCGCCCGGCGCGGCTTTAATGGCCGCGGGACATTCCAGCGCCCGCCGGGGGCTCCAACGTTGTGACTTTTGGGCCTAGAGCGGGGCCGTACATCGCCCGGCGCGGCCTCAGTGGCCGTGGGACTTAACACCGCCCGCCTGGGGCTTCGACATCGGGAGAGAAATGGTGCGGGGAGAGAGAAGAACTTTGCCTTCCATCACAGTGAGGGGGAGACTCACTGTGATGGATGTTTGTGTGAATTGAATTGTTTGTGTGTGTTTTTTTTATGAATTGCTCTGTATGGTTTGTAGAAACAGAATTTCGTTCGAGCCTCTCTGAGGTGCGAATGACAAGTAATAAAATCTAATCAGGAAGTTTTTAAGTTACAATAGCTCTACCTGACATCACAAGTTGGGGTATACCCAGACCAGAGCTGAACGCTTATCAGAGGAAGGTGGAAATGTAGAGCTGAGTTTCTAGTTAGTTCAGTCACGGTCTGACTGTAGCAGAGGAGGTTTGAAGAGCAGAATGGCCCATCCCTGCTCCTAATTTATATGTTTGTATGTTAGATTTCCTGCAATTTACAAAGAAGCAGGAGGAAGGCTTGCGCCTGCATTCGAGGCCAGCATCAGCAGACACTTGTATGTTGTGCATCTCATGCACTGGTGCATTGAATGCACAGTGGACCAGGAAGGAGAATTACAGGCTCTGCATTATACACAGCAAGTCATGGTTTCACATGACATTATTTTGCTAAAAACGTTAGTGTGGGTGTTCATACACATTGTGCTATCACAGCAGTGCATCTGGGTTTGTGCCTTTGAACAAAACCACTTCAAAGCTCTGGTGAGGTTTCTAAACCCATCGTTATGGGGAATCGGCAAAAAAACAAAACGTTGTCCTCTGTGTATGAATTCTTATATTATTTTAAGATATCAATACATTTCCTATGGTTATCACAAAACAAAAATCACCATCAAATGGAGTGAAACGTCATTTAAAATCAAAATTTCTCCAAAAAATGTTTTAAACAAGTACATTTTCAAACTGTGTGTGAAGTGCATTATCACCATACTAATAATCTGAACCTTTGTTTTTTTTTTTTAATTTAAACCCAACCTTCAAAACAAATGTAAATAATACTTCCCAAACCTGGGTCCTCATGCTTGTTCCCATTATAGTGATTTACATTATTTATTAGTTTACTTATCAAATCCCATTTTTTCTTTGGACGTCATAGCACTGTAGGATTTACCTAATATCATAAGTATCCATGCATGAAGAAAGGAACTGCAGATGCTGGGTTATACCGAAGATGGACAAAGTGCTGGAGTAACTCTGTGGGTCAGGCAGCATCTCTGAAAGGGATGGGTGATGTTTTGGATTGGGACACTTCTTCAGACGCTTTGCGGATTGGGATCCTTCTTCAGACTGTTAGAAGGGTCACAGACTGAAACGTCACCCATCTTTGTCCTCCAGAGAGATGCTGCCTGACCGCTGAGTCATGTATCTATAATAACAGCTACAAACATCAGTTATACAATTCCAAACAATTTTTTTTGTAGTAAATGCAATAAAATATAATTTCTAAAATAATCCTTGAAAGCATCTGTCTAGCTAATAAATACTCAGGGATCGCAGACTATATCAGGAGTGCACTATATCAGGAGTGAAATAAAATTCCCAAATAATAGACAGGAAGTCAATCATGTTTAAAAACAACAAAAATGGAAGGGAAAATTAACTCTGAAATAGGTTAAATCAATAGCAGAAAGGAAGTCAATGCGGTTTTCAAACATAAACAAAAAGGGGACATTTATTTTAAGTAGGTTAAATCAAAACGTTGGTGTTCACAATGACTCATCGATGGTTCCCTATATTGGAACACAAAGTGGACACGTAGTGGCAAAGCGAGGTTCCATTTCATGCAGCATTGGGGCCAGTTCTGGCACAGGAGTGAACTATACTGTTAGAATGGGCTCCAACATGGAATAAAGTTCTAGACTTAAGGATAAATTAATGATCACAAACTCTTAAAAATCAGTAAGTCAGCAGTGATCAGAGGGTTAAAAGACAAATTGTAACATCTTAAAAATTAAGAGCACTGAACAGAACATCTACACAAAATGTATTTTGTAAAACTAGCAGCAGCAGCAATAGGCGAGGCCCTAAATGGTAAAGTGCAATGATTTTGTACGGTAACAGTGCAAAATGGACAATTCCCGAGCAGGAGATACGTGGAGACCTCTCTGCCCAGTGGGTTACAGAACACAGGATATTGTGCTGTACTGGCAGCCTCCTCTCATTATTCAACAGGGTGGTACAAAGATTTGTATCTCTCATGTCGAACTCTGGCCCGTGCGTCGCAAGCCCATTGAATCAATGGGAGGAACCACTATCGGTAGACTGGCATGACACTTCCAAAATCAATAGTTTGATAAAACTGGACATGAGAACAGTTACAAAAATAAAAGCATTTAAAAAGCAATTTCCACCCAACACCTGTAAGTAATGAGATTTTAAATTACTGAAAATTACTGACCTCTTAAAAATTAGACTGAATTATTATCTGGTGAGATTAGATCACTGAGTTCTTTCACAAGTTAAAAAATGTCCAATATATATCAAGAGGCGTCCTTGCATTCAAAAGTTTCCAAGCTCAATTTTGAAGCATTCTCAAAGGCCTGTTAACAACCTGGTTCTCTGACCTGCCTTGTCAATTTTGTTTATTGACCATATGTACCGGATATAAACCGTAACATTTGCTACAGTTTTATAGGCACCCGAAATGCAACAACATTACACCAAAAACACAATAAATTATCAGTTATTCTATTGTAAACTAGACTATTATAATTCCAAAACCGAAGTATATAGAGCAACCATTGTACTGCAAGGTCCGTAGTGATTCCGTCGGGTTGAGGTTAGGGTTGAGTAGGGTGGATCAAGAATCTGATGATTAATGGGAAGAAGCTGTTGCTGAAACAGGAGATAACTGTTTTCATGCTCCTGTATATCTTCATCTGGTAGCAGCGAGAAGAGAAATATCCAGAGTAGTGTGGTCTTTGTGATATTAGCTACCTTACTGAGGCAGCGCTGCCTGTCGATCCCTTCAATGGTGGGGCGATCATCATTCACGATGGACAAGGCAATATTCTTCACTTTCTGCACCATCCTTCATTCTTGGGTGTTAGTATTTCCTAACCATGCCAATATGCTCCCCACTATACAGTTGTAGAGGTTCAATTGAGTATTTGGCGACATGATGAATCTTTAAATCCTGGCTAAAATAGAGCTAAACTGGAGCTAATATAAAGCAAAGGATTCATGCATTTCCAGGGCTTGTTGGCCTTTTCTGTGAGAAGCTGCAGGCTGGTGCCAGGAAGTCTAGGTCCAGTACAATACACCAGATAAGGAAGGTCCAGCTGTCTTAGCAATTGATAATATGTATGAGGACCTTGCAGAGAAGCTCTAAGGTGTTGCAGATGCATAATGTAAATAATGTTGCAAGACAGTTGCCCTGCTGTTTGGTGATTGGCAGAAGTGTGAAGTCCTGGCTGAATTGTTTGTACTGCCAGGGTAAATGTTGCATTATTCAGTAAACTAACTTCCTTCCAGAAGCTTTCGGAGAAACATAGTTTGGGACTCTTTGTAACTGGGTTGGGGAACTGTCAATAATACTTTAATGTAATCGGTATGTGTAATTGGCTTGTAAGGGGAACCACCTCTGTGTAGTTCGGCCCCTCAGGGTTCCTTGACCTATAAAAGGTAGCCCCCAATTAGATCGGTGTCAATCTTCTGGAAGGGCGCTTGGGACTGCGTGACCTTTTGGGCAGTGTCTGCTTGCGCGAGGCTGAAGGGCTTGGCCAGGTAGAGATAAGGATCGAACCCACGGTGGTTTAGGTATCGTATAGGGGGATTTGTTGTTCGCTCAAAAATAAAGTTTGTTCCAGTGCTTGACTCAGTGTTTCATCTGAACTACACTAAGAGGGGTAAGCTTTAGGAGCGTATTTACAAATCTGCTCAACCTTCTGAGGAAGTAAATGCATTGATGAACATTCATTGCAATTACATCAATGTGCTGGGACCAGGATGGGTCAGATACACAGATAATCCCGACTTACAAAATAAGCAACTTGCATAAATTTGCATTTACAAAAACAATTCTGTACTCAGTCCCTTGTGCAATCAAGGACATTTCCACAACACTCAAGATTACATCAGAAAAAAGCCGGCAGTGATTTCAAGATTTCCAGAAGGCTGCACGCCGCAGAAAGTGCCCCAATGGCGAGACAGGACTCAAACCGGCAACAGCGGCGGTGCTTCCCTAGATGGCCTTGCACCGCAGAAAGTTTAGTTTGGTTTAGTTGAGAGATAGAGCACAGAAACAGGTCCTTCAGGCCACCGAGTCTGCACTGACCAGTGATCCCCACACACTAACTCTAGGGGGGTGGAAGATTGCAACCTTCATGTGGTCCGCCCTGTTTCGACTAATGCAATCAACTCGACGTGCACAAAAACGGAAGATTAAATAGAACAAGTTGTCCTACAACTTTAGGCTGTGCACGCCACACGAAAGAAGAAGACAATTTAGGGACAATTTACAATCATACCAAGTCAATTAACCTACAAATGTTCACATCTTTGGAGTGTGGGAGGAAACCAGAGCTCCCGGAGAAAACCCATGCAGGTCACAGTACAAACTCCATGCAGACAAGTGTCCACAATCAGGATCGAACCGGGGTCTCTGGCGCTGTAAGGCAGCATCTCTACTGCTCTGCCACCAAGCCACCATTAAGTGCCTGGAAATGCTGGACACTGCCGAGACAGTTAATAGTCTCACTGAATTATTTGGGGCAAAGGATGGGGATGGTGATTCCAACTTACGTAAAATTTAAAGTTTCACAGACCGTAAACCTTACGTATGTCGGGGAGTGCCTGTATATTCACTCAAGAACGTAAAGCTATTGACTCTCTCCACCACCGCCCTGTCAAAGAAGACAGGTACATGATCCCTTGTTAGTTAACAGTCAGCTGTTGATGGCCTATTTCCGCTGTGGTATTTTTATTATAACCAGCGCAAATGGCAACAAAAAAAAAACATCAATGGCACTGCATGCTAATTGTGTTTAAAATCTGGAGATCTTTTGGACAAAAACAGAAACAGGATAGCCTGCACAAGTTGAAAGGTAATTCCAAACTATTGAACCTTTGGTACAAATGAAGCTTTCCATTCTGCTAGCTGTTCATTATTTACAGGCACAGATCTGAAAGCTATGAACAAAGAATTTGTGCTGGCAGTACTTTTTTTTAATTATAGCACAAATTGCTATCTGATAACTATTTTGTAAAGCAAGAATAAAAGGTTTCCAAATGGAGATAATTGTGCCCTTTTATAGCCTCTCGTTTAAAACGGGACTGGGTTTTCCAAACTGGGAAAACTATGAAGTAATGCCTGACAACCTTTTACTGCATGTACAGAAGACACAATGACATGAACTACATCTATAAACATCTCTACAAAGCAAATACAATTCTTTTTCTGGCTCTTGTCCCTTCTCATCTGGAAAACATACCAATATTTTTTCAAGCTAGTGAGATTAACATTTAGCCCCCAACCAGAAAGAGACGCAATGAAGGAGCAAAATCTATGCCTCCTGAACGATCCTGACCTCACAAGGAATTTCTCTTAATGTACACTGCAATTATACACAGTGGGATGGAGCAACAAAATCACTTCTGGCAAAATGAAAATATATCAATTATCGATCTTCACAGTAGCTAAGCGACGATGCATTCCATTTTGAGGTTTGACATCAAACCAGTTAATTGGTTTTCATTGTCGAGACTCCCATGACTTTAGGAACAGGCCTCACTCACCATCGCATTACATACAGCCAAGAGAGTCAAAAGGGATTCCATCCCTCAAGAGTCAGAAATCATGCAGCCCTTGCCTAGTAAATACAATGTGAACATGTCAGTATTAACAGGACTTTGGCAATTTCTTTCTTTCCATAGGAAACCAAACGGGGTCAAAGAGGTAGCCATTAATGTGTATTATCATAGACAAGTTATGAGTTTCAGAGAGACATATCTTTCTGCTTAGTCCCACGCATAATTCAGACACAACCATTTAACATATATATATAAATTGCCGGAATACTCAGTGGGTCAGGTGGCATCTCTGGAGAAAATGGATAGGCGACATTTCGGGTCGGGACCCTCATCAGATTGAAGAAGAGTCCCCAATTCAAAATATTACCTATCCATTGACTCCAGAAATGCTGCCTGATTTGTTGAGTTACTCCTGCATTTTGTGCCTCTCTTTGGTATAAACCAACATCTGCAGTTTATTTTTAATACATTTATCGTATATATTTTGCCAGCATACCTTTCCCGAATAATTGGCAGAGTTTAATGCTAAATTCACAAAATATACAAATCGAAGAAAAGTCATTTTTGTAAATGAGTTATGCTCAACTATGAATTATACATCCTTGGATTTCTATGTTCTTGATGAATAAGTTGACATTCTTAATGAAAGAGGCTAGGGATGTTAAGTTTGGGAAATTGAAAGGAGCTACTTTAAATGTTACAGCAGGATTATGTGTCAAGCAGTATTAATGATGGGAGTCAACCTGCAAAACACAAAGGAGCCTGACCCCAAGATATTAAATTGGGATCAGTATAATGTCTGGCAGTGAGCCTAGTGTCATCCTCTGGGAATATGTTGGAATCCCAACATAGTGGAATATCCAATACAAAACATTTGCAATGCATGATAATAATAAGAGTGATTGCATGATAATAATGAAATGCTTTGTTTATGGTCCTCACAAGGACAAAGGTAAAGCTGATTAGTTACATAAATGCACAACAACTCTCCTTCCTGAGCACAGCATCTCAGATGGTCAATTTGCAACTCCCAAAGTTGAAATCAGGTGGAATTTACCAATGTAACAGCAATTTATTCACTAATGGTCCAGTGATGTGACTTACTTAAAAAATGTTCAGTAAGACAATTAGCACAAAAAAACAAGCATTCATTCTTCTGATTGACTTCAGAGAAGATTTCAGTCAAGCAACTAATCCTCTGCTCATTCCAAGCTTTGGAAATATTTCATCCAACCAGCATACAACACCACTGATAGAAAACTGCATGACGATTATTTTATGAAAAAAATATTCAATCAAGCAAATGGAGAAGAGCAACAACCTTGTACTTCTCAGATTTGCTGAGATCCTTAACAAAGGATCAGTCATCATAATTCTACTCAATGGAACCCTGGATTTATGGCAAGTTAAAGTGTATGTACTGGCTGAAAAATAGCTTCTTTGTAGTGTTTAGTTTTGAGATACATCACGGAAATAGACCCTTTGGCCCACCGAGTCCATGCTGACCAGCAATCCCCGTACACTAGCAGTACCACACTAGGGACTACTTGCAACCTTTATCGAAACCATCTAACCTACATAACTGCGTGTCTTTGGAATCTGGGAGAAACCTGAGCACCCAGGGAAATCCCAGTGTACAAACTCCATAGAGACAAGCACTCATAGTCAGGATCGAACCCGGGTCTCTGGTAGTGTGAGGCAGCAACTCTACCGCTGTGCCACTGTGCTGCCCCCAGTGCTTGTTTACTGATATGATACACCTGTTGCAATTGGAACTACACATTTGGAGCAATTATGAAGAATTAGATTTTAGTAATTCCTGCCTTAACTCCAAAATTAAATTATTTTCTCCACAGCAAAACAGCTCTCTGCCTTCGCTCCTCCAAAAATAATTTAAATTGAATGAATTTTCCACCTCCACCAATCTAAAAAGACGAAGGAGATCATTGTCGACTTCAGGAAGAACAGAGGGGGCAGACACACCCCCATCCATATAAACGGGACTGAGGTGGAGCGGGTCTCCAACTACAAATTCCTCGGGGTACACATCTCGGAGGATCTGTCCTGGTCCCTCAACACCTCCAAGCTGATCAAAAAGGCGCAGTAGCGCCTTTACTTCCTGAGGAGGCTCAAAAAAGCCCACCTGTCCCCCCTGATCCTGACCAACTTCTACCGCTGTACCATCGAAAGCATCCTGACCACCTGCTTTACGGTCTGGTACAGCAGTTGCACCGTAGCAGACAGGAAGGCACTACAACGGGGGGTGAAAACCGCCCAGCACATCACCGGTGCCCCGCTCCCTGCCTTGGATGCCCTCCACCGAAAACGGTGTCTGAGACGGGCTGGGAAGATCATCAAAGACCCCTCCCACCCTAACCATGGACTGTTTGCCCTCCTACCATCGGGGAGGCGGTACAGGAGCCTCAGGTCCCGCACCAGCAGGATGAGGAGTAGCTTCTACAATAACACCATCGCACTGCTGAACTCGGAGTCCCGCCGATAGATTCTCACATCTGTATTTATTTATCTGTATTTATCTAAACATTGCTATCACTACGTACAGACACTAAACTGCATTTCGTTGTACCCATACTTGTATCTGTGCAATGACATTAAATTTGAATTGAATTGAATCTATTCACCAGCAATTTGACAGATGTGGGTGCCGACTACTGCTTGATTGTTCCTGTAGAAATGCCTACGGAAACCCCGATCTTTAACGGTCATCTCAACCTCTGTCATTACTATTCTGAAACATCTGGATATAGCTTTTCAGTCTTCACAGGGCACATCATACAATTGGTTATTTTGAATTATGGGACATTGGAGCAGTATTAGGCCATTCGGCCCATCGTGTCTGCTCTGATCATGGCTGATCGATCTTTCCCTCTCAATCCCATTCTCCTGCCTTCTCCCCGTAGCTTTTGACCATCAGACCAATCAAAAACCTATCAATCTGCACTTTAAAAATACACAATAACTTGGTCTCCGTCGCATTGCCTACCCCCTACCTATCTTTGTATCACCTGTAATGCCTTTCTTATTGATGCTGAGACGATGCAAAACCTGATAGATTTGACGTTTTAAATGATTGTTCTGTCATTACAAAATGGCAGTCACTTGTAATAAAACAATAAACAAAACAGACCCTCACCCCATCTCTTACCAATGGACCTTTTAAATCCATTGTAGAGTAAAGGGACTAGAAAGTAGACTCCTTACACTGGGACCTCCATGACTAAAGGCCAGATGCTGCCGTACCAAACCATAAAAGATAAACCATCCACCAGTAAAATCCAAGTGGTCCTTCTGGAGTGCACTGGTCCATAGAAGCACTTAACTCTTGTATTCTGGACCTGATGCTGTACCTAGTTATGCCCTCAAAACCTTAACAGCCCAACTGGCTAGAGTTTTTCTGGACATCTTCAACCTCTCACTACTCAGGTGTGAAGCTCCTTTAAAAGAGCATCAATAAAACATGTGCACAAGCCAAGCAAGCTGACGTGTCTCAATGATTACTGACCGGTGGCACCAACACATTTGGCGAAGAAGTGCTCTGGGAGGTTGGTATGGCATGCATCAACTCCTACCTTAGCAACAACCCAGACCCAATGCAGTTTGCCTATCGTCTCAACAGATCAATGGGGGATGCAACCTCACTGCCTCTCCACTCTTGCACTGGACTACTTGGACAATAAGTACACATACTCTTGGACAATAAAAACACATCCTTCGGGCTACACAGTTGTTCAGCATTGCACACCATCATCCCCTCCAAAACTGTTACCAAGTTCAGGGAAATGGGCTCCTGCATTCCCTTTATAAATGGATCCTCAACAATATACAACAAATTGGCAATATCACTTCCTCCTCGATGACCACATGGGAACCTCAAGGCTGTGTGCTCAGCTCCATGCTCTACCCCCATGACTGTGAAGTCCGACACATTTCCAACTCTATCTTTAAATTCGCTGACAACACCACCATTGCTGGACAAATTACAGGTAACGATGAGTCAGAGTATAGGAGGGAGATCGATCTACTAATTGGTGTCAGAACAACTACCTTTCTCTCAACGTCAGCAAGACCAAGGAGCTAACGGTTGACTTTAGAAGAGGGAGGCCGAAGATCTTTGAACAAGTCTTCATCGATGGGTCGGTGGTGGAGAGAGTCAACAACTTCAAGTTTCTGGACGTGCATATCTCCGAAAATCTGTCCTGGGTCAATCTTAAATAAAACCCATCAATGCCTCTGCTTCCTTTGAAGACTGGAGAGATTCGGTATGTCGATGAACACTCTCTTGAATTTCTACAGGTGTACTGGTTGACTGGTTTGCATCATGACCCAGTTCACAATCAAATGCCCAGGAACAAAGTAGATTACATAACATGGTAGACACCACCCGGTCCATTCTGGGTACTGACCACTACACTATCACTATCAGAGGCACTGCCTCAAAAAGGCAGCCAGCATCATGAAGGACCCACACCATCTTGGCAATGCTCCCATTTCACTATTTCACTCCTACCATTGGGAAGAAGGTACAGGTGCCCCAAAACAGTGACCTCCAGGTTCAGGAGTTGCTGCATCCCAACAATTATCAGGCTTTTGAACACTACCAATAAACTATGAATTGTCTTGAGCACACTCGGGACTTAGAGCTTTAATTTTGCACTCATAGAAACATAGAAACATAGAATATAGGTGCAGGAGTAGGCCATTCGGCCCTTCGAGCCTGCGCCGCCATTCAATATGATCATGGCTGATCATCCTACTCAGTATCCTGTACCTGCCTTCTCTCCATACCCCTGATCCCTTTAGCCACAAGGGCCACATCTAACTCCCTCTTAAATATAGCCAATGAAGTGGCCTCAACTACCTTCTGTGGCTGAGAATTCCAGAGATTCACCACTCTCTGTGTGAAAAATGGTTTTCTCATCTCGGTCCCAAAAGACTACCCCCTTATCCTTAAACTGTGACCCCTTGTTCTGGACTTCCCCAACATCGGGAACAATCTTCCTGCATCTATCCTGTCCAACCCCTTAAGAATTTTGTAAGTTTCTATAAGATCCCCCGTCAATTTTCTAAATTCTAGCAAGTACAAGCAGAGTCTATCCAGTCTTTCTTCATATGGAAGTCCTGCCATCCCAGGAATCAGTCTGATGAACCTTCTCTGTACTCCCTCTATGGCAAAAATATTATTTGGTTTGGTTTTAATTTATTGAACTTTGTTTACTATGTTATCGATGAGAACTATGTTTACATATCTGTTATGCTGCTGCAAGTAAGAAATTCATTGTTCGGTTTTCAACACAAATGACAATTAAACACATTTGACTTGGCATTCACGTAATGAATAGCACTTTCAAATTCCCTGGGAAGAGATGGTGTTGTGAAACTCTCTATTTGGAGAGAGAGAGAGAGACTACAATTGCCTGGCAGGTAGAGTCCAGCAGGTGTTAGAGGTGAGCTCACAGTGTTGTGGTGTTTATCCAGTCACCTGTAAATCTGGGCTTAGTTCTGGTGGGAAATGATATCACATAGTGTTTTGCCTTATCTGTGTAGCTTTCAAAACATTTGCAGACACGTAGTTCATTGTAGTGCTGTGTACCACCACCGTTTATCATTTCATTGCGTCTTTACATCTATAACACAAAGTAAGCACATCAATTCCTCTCCCTGCAATATATCTACTTATTAGAACACACTTATTGCAGGTCGCTCAAAAGATAAAACTTCACTGTCACAAGTCAGCAGGCTGCAGCTTTTAGACAGTCACTAAATCAATATCTGAAACACAGAGCGATTTATGAGATTGAGGGGGGGGGGGGGGGGTGGGGGGGGGGGGGGGGGGGGGGGGGGGGGGGGTGGAGGAGATAGAAATGCACTTCTTACATCTTTTTAAATTCATTTACATCATCAAAATGAGCCCCAAAACAGCCTCGACTTTATTTTCCGTGTCCTTCTGCATATTTTGCTAAATATAAAGGTTAATTGATTCATGGAATTGTGCAAACTTTACAACGATGCAACATTAATGAAAAATTCATTAAAATGTCCGCAGGAGTCAATACTGGCACTGATTACTGAGCACTACGTGTCCATCAGCCATCGCTCCCTTGGGTGCACTAAACCATGTTTAAACAAACTCTGGCCTTCTGTTTCAATTCATATCCTAGAATCTAGGTAATAAATTTCTGTCACCGTTAATATACGCAGAGTCTGATATGACTGAACATTTCTAAATGTTGAAGTCTTGTAAATCACTTGTTCACCAAGACCGAACAGTTGAAACAAAATCAGCAATATTTAAATATTCTAAAGGATTTTTCCATTTCGCCGTAAATATTTTGTATGATGATATAGTAATCTCCTAAAGATCCTGTAATACGGGTGTCTTTGGAGACCCATGTTAGACAGATGCATTAGACAATCTCCAATGATAGATTTTGCTGTTTGGTGCACAACCTAGCCAGATAAAAAAAACACACCAGTATTTTAAAAGCTTGCAGATGACATGAGAATTTGTGGTGCCTTAGATGATGAGGAGGATTACCTTAAACTGCAGTATGGTATTGTGCTGAGCAATTGGGCAGAGCAATGTCATATTGAGGTTAATCCTGGCAAGTGTGAAAATTTGAGAAAAAGTGTGATCAAGCAAGGGTAGGACATAAACAATAGATAAACAAGAGCAACTTTGGGTAAAACTCTGGAAATTCCCGAAAGTGGCAACGCAGGTAGGCACATTATAAAAAGGATATGGCTGTGCAGGAGAGCATGCAGAGAAATTTCACCAGGATGTTGCCTAAATTGGAGCATTTCAGTTCTAAGGAAAGATTGGATGGGCTGGGTTTATTTTCCCTGGAATGGTAGAAGCTGAGCAGTATCCTGCAAGATGTAAACAGAATTCTAAGTGGGATAAAGAGGGTATAGGCTACAGATGTAGGTAAATAGAACGTATAGATAAGTCCAATGGTCAGCATGGTCATGGTGGGTCCAAGGGCCTGTTTCTGTGCTTATGACTTTATGACTCTAGCCCGAAGAACTGGGATTAGGAAAATTTTGCCAAGACTCAGGGTCTCACAGAGCATCATTAGAAGTTTGCATAATTCTATTAATAAGTGCAAAGGGGAATTCAATTTTTGGTGATAAATACCATCTAAAAACACAAAAAGCTTTCCCCTAAATATTAAGATAATACATTTTCTTATAAAGATACACTTCCATTATTAGTTATAATAAAGACTGCACGCATAAAAATAAATGATAAATCCTTAGGGTCCCCAACACATGCTTCATAACATTATACTAAAACACAAAGTACTTGTGCTATAACTCCAGGATAAGCGCTCAACTAAGAAACCCAAGCCCCAAACCAAAGTATTATCTAACTAAATACACCAACTTACATTAAATGACTCCATATGCTAAAAAAACCCCAGCAACCTACATATTAATTCTTCTCCACCAAATCCACCTACTGCCTTGCTCTGCTGCCTCTGACATTTATTTTACAGCCTGACGCAAACTCTGTCTGCGAATTCCCAGCTCTCCAAATAGCAACCTGGTCGATCTCGCTACGAAATCTCTACAACCCAGCTCTACAGGACGAACTCTTGCTCTCCACCCTTATTGCTCAACTTCTGCTACATTACCCTTTTCCTTTCATAAGCCTCATCCATCAGGTTCTCCTTAGGCACCGTCAGTTCTATCAAATATCAGGCCTCAAACAAGAAATTATTTCCTGCGGAACAACAAGCTTTCCTCCTAAATCTACCCACATCTCCCAATCATTGGCTCCCCGTAACTGGCCTGTCTCATACCTAGCTGCAAACCTCCCTCCTCTACATTTCCCTCATGGAAAAAATGAATTGCTGCACTCCCAGTCCTGGTGCCTACTGCATGTACTCTCCTCCTCTCAATTGCTGCAGCTATGCACTTCAATGCCGCCAAGTATACCGACCTTGAGAAAGACTAGTCCTACATTGTAATAAAATATGCCTCAACGTTGCCACCTCTGAACACAAGGGACATGCCAGGTCCCCACCAACTCATTGTTTGAGGGTCTGCGGGGATGGCAGCACATCATAAATAGCCCTGATAAGGAAACTTACAGTGGCTTGCAAAAGTTTTCATACCCCTTGAACTTTTCCACATTTTGTCACGTTACAACCACAAACGTAAATGTATTTTACTGGGATTTTATGTGATAGACCAACACAAAGTGGCGCATAATTGTGAAGTGGAAGGAAAATGATACATGGATTTCAATTTTTTTTACAAATAGAAAACTGAAGGTTAGACATTGGTAAATGGAGAATACCTATCCCATATAAAGCCACAGAACCTAATATATGAACTAACAAATCTCTCAAACCTTTCCACCTTTTAAATTGGCACCTCATATACCGTCAATGGCCACATTAACCTAGGGAAGCGCCCAAACTGCAAACACCACAACTTCAACTTGCCTGGAAGCCCTGACTTCTCTATTCTTTCTAACCCATCAGTAACACCCTATCTAAGTTCAGTGTCATCCAACTTCCTGTTATACCATCTACCCAAACTTTTAACTGGTTTCTCCATGATAGACAGAATGTCTTCTTCATCTACACAGAACCTTTTCTCTGCTACCTTTCCTCTTGCCAAAGAAATACTCTGTGACTTACTAGGCTTATTCTTCAATCTAGCCCATTTGAGATTACCATTTATCTTCTCCAACATCCTTCTTGTACAAGCTACTGTTGTGGTCACCAAGGTCATATCATCCATATAGGCCCTGATTGGAGGGAGGCGCAGCCCGTCCTGCCGTCTCTCCCCGCCGACGACGCACCATGATGCCCTAATCACTAACTCCATCGCCATTGTAAATGCTAATGGGGAAATAGTACACCCTGCCATAATGCCCATCTCTGGTCTCTGCCATGCTGTCGTAAAGTTTACTGTACCAAAACACATTTGAACATCTTGGAAATATACTTTCACTAAAATTTACTATTGATCCTGGAACTCTAAAGAAATCAAAGGCACTCCAAATAAGATTATGTGGAACAGATCCAAATGTATTTTAAAGGTCCAAAAAAAACATGTAAACCTCTTCTCTCAAACTTGGCTGTCTGAATCTGGTGCCATATTACACTAACGTGTCGAAGCAACCTGCGAAACTTGGGATTCCTGCTTTCTGCACTGTGGCATCTGTTAACCTGTTCCTTTCTAAATAACTTGCCAACCTCTGTGCCACTATGCTAAAGAAAATCTTGTCTTCTACATAAAAGACTCTTTCTCCTTGGGAATAAAAATTCCCCCTGCTTTATGCTTGGTATGACCTGCTTTCCCAAACTACACACAAGAGCCTCCACAAGAATCTAAGCACATCAGGTGCATTTTTATATAACCGGTAAGGGACTCCATTAGGCCCTGTGGCCGAAGAAGCCTTTGCACTCCTTATTACGGCTTCCACTTCCTTCCACTTTGGTGGCAAAACATCTCATTTATACTCTATCTATCCTAAGGATGGTATATCTAGAGTGAAACCCATCACCCTTTTCTTTTCTGGATCAGAGTATGTCCTTTTTAAATATTCCTCTAACACTTCCTTTGAAGCATTGAGCTTTCTACTTTGACTAAACATTCTTTTATCAAATTTAAATGGATCCCTATAAAAAGCTGACCTCACTCGCTCCTTCTTCTTTCTCTTCCTCCTAAGGTGTTCTACCCTCCTTAATATTGCTAACAGATTTCTTAACTCTTCTTGCAAAACATTAATCCCCTCTCGCTCATCAACTGTAGCCTTTCTCCACTGTCTCCTCTTCTTCACTAATCTCTTGATTTCTCGCTCTCATCTAGATCTAAACACCAGTAGAGCCTGCACCTTCTTTTTCTCAATAACACCAAACCTGTCCGCACCATACTGATAAACTCTCCCATCTTATCTAACTTGTTTTCCACTGTCCCTGTCAGACTCTCTAGCACCTTTACCAAATCAATATTAAGAGTTTCCCCATTCCTTCCTTTCACATGCCCTCGGCCATTTAACTCTAGGTTTCAGCCCACCGTTCTTCTCCCCGACTTGCAGATTAACCTCACCACCACCTACATCCCCCTCTACAGCACTCGTTCCCTCATCAGTAACAGGGGTAATGATATCCTGCGAACTGTGGTTTTCTACCCATTGCTGGACTTCACTCGACTGACTTCTCAAGAAGTACTGCTCAATGTGATTTCCCTGCACTCCCTCTAACAAGCACTTCTTCTTTCCCTGAAGAATTCTGAGGCCCTTTGCTGTTGTTACTTTCTGCCAACCACAAGAACCCTCTATCATTGAGCCACAGTCCTTCATTGACGCACTAATCCTACTTGTAGTCTTTTCCGTTCCGTAGTCTGTAGCCGGGTAATGCACTTACGAGTTATCTTCCGCGCGCTCTCGCAGACTCCAGGGGTATCTTTCTTTCATACCGAATTTCACAAATTAATCCTGAAAGTTAGAAACAAAAAGACAAAAAATGCTGGAGTAACTCAGCAGGTCAGGCAGTCTCTCTAGAGGGCACACATAGGTGAGTTTCGGGTACTCTCCAGACATGCTGCCTTACCTGCTGAATTACTCCAGCACTGTGTAAACCTGCATCTGCAGTTCCTCGTTTCCACATCCAGAAAGATATAACACAAATGAAACATTATGTAAGGAATCCTCAATTAAGTACATCTGTCTAAAAACTCTCGTGTGGCCTAAAAGGCTGCTATATATCCACGCTGGCAGTGGGATAAATGACAGACCATCATGGGTCTGATCTGGACCTCGAGTCAGGATGACAATCAGATAAAGCAATTGGGAAAGTAGATGGGTCAAGTGCATCAGAGATGGGGAGGTGGAGGTTTGAGATCAGAGACTCTATCAAGGACTTCAACAGAATCACTCAGTTGACTAGTTTAGAGATACAGCATGGAAACAGGCCCTTTGGCCCACTGAGTTCATGCCGACCAACAATCCCCATACACTGAAACTATTCTGCAGACAAGGTACAATTTACAATTTTTACCAAAACCAATTAACCGACAAACCTTTATACTTTGGAGTGGAGGAGAAAACCTGAGCACTCGGCAAAACCCACTCAGTTACAGGGAGAATGTACAAATTCCATACAGACAACAACCATACTTAGGATCAAACCCGGGTCTCTGGCGTTGTAAGGCAGCAACTCAACCGTTGCATCACTGTGCCACCCAGTTGGAAGAACAGAGGTATTTGGGGCAATTACAAAATGATGGGAAGTTATAATCAAAGATTAAAAGATTAAGAATGGACCTGCCACAGTGAGCAAGTATCAGTCTGAAGAAGGGTCTCGACCCAAAAATGTCACATATCCAAGTTCTCTTGAGATGCTGCCTGTCCTGCAGAGCTACTCTACAACTTTGTATCCGACAATGAGATCAGAGTCTGCCACTTCACAACAGAGGCCTTGGTGTCCCAGTAGTTATTCAATAATGGTTACTCCCAGGACAATGAGGTCCCTGGATTCCCTTGCAACAGGAAATGACAAACCATGATGAGTATGTGATGCAGAAATGATGTCAGATATAAGTGCATGACTCTATGCATAATTCTATCCGGTACCTGATGGAATTCGATCAAACTGGAACATTTTTAATGAATACATATCATGTCATTTTAAGATCAGGATGAGTTGGAAATAAAAATACATTCAGAATCATGCAATGTTGTGCTGAACTTAAGATTCCAATAGAATAACACATAAATTATACAATCCTTTCTGATTTGTATTAAACAAGTGTATTTGTTTATCTGCAGGGCTGCAGTAATCCCTGGTAGATAACAGACAATTGACAATAGATGCAGGAATACGCCATTCGGCCCTTCGAGCCCTTCATTGTGATCATGGCTGATCATCCCCGAACAGTACTCCGTTCCTGCCTTCTCCCCATACCCCCTGACTCCACTATCTTTATGAGCCCTATCTAGCTCTCTCTTGAAAGTATCCAGAGAACTGGCCTCCACCACCCTCTGAGGCAGAGAATTCCACAGACTCACAACTCTCTGTGAGAAAAAGTGTTTCCTCGTGTCCGTTTTAAATGGCTTACCCCTTATTCTTAAACTATGGCCCCTGGTTCTGGACTCCCCCAACATCGGGAACATGTTTCCTGCCTCTAGCGTGTTCAAACACTTAATAATCTTATATGTTTCAATAAGATCCCGTCTCATCCTTCTAAACTCCAGAGTATACAAGCTCCATTCTCTCAGCATATGACAGTCCCGCCATCCCGGGATTAACCTCGTAAATCTACGCTGCACTCACTCAATAGCAAGAATTTCCTTCCTCAAATTAGGGGACCAAAACTGTACACACTACTCCAGGTATGGTCTCACTAGGGCCCAATACAATTGCAGAAGGACCACTTTGCTCCTATACTCAAATCCTCTTGTTATAAAGGCCAACATGTCATTCGCTTTCTTCACTGCCTGCATGCATACTTTCATTGACAGATGAACAAGGACCTCCAGATCCTGTTGTACTTCCCCTTTTCCCAACTTGATACCTCAAATTTATGCACATTAAACTACAACTGCCATGTATCTGCCCACTCACCCAACCTGTCCAAGTCATCCCACATTCTCATAGCATCTTCCTCAGGGTTCACACTGCCACCCAGCTTTGTGTCATCTGCAAATTGCCTAATGTTACTTTGAATCCCTTAATCTAAATCATTGATGTATATTGTAATTAGCTGTGGTCCCAGCACCGAGCCTTACGATACCCCACTAGTCACCGCCTGCCATTCTGAAAGGGACCAGTTAATCCCTACTCTTTGTTTCCTGTCTGCCAACCAATTGTCTATCCATGTCAGCACTCTACCCCCAATACCATGTGCCCTAATTTTGCCCACTAATCTCCTATGTTGGACCTTATCAAATGCTTTCTGAAAGTCCAGGTACACTACAACCACTGGATCTCCCTTGTCTATTTTCCTAGTTGCATCCTCAAAAAATTCCAGAACATTAGTCAAGCATGATTTCCCCTTCGTAAATCAATGCTGACTCGTATCGATCCTGTTACTGCAATCCAAATGTGCCGCTATTTCATCTTTTATAGTTGACTCCGGCATCTTCCCCACCACCGATGTCAGGCTAACTGGTCCATAATTCCCTGTTTTCTCTCTCCCGCCGTTCATAAAATTTCAGATAACAATAGCTACCACAGGAACTGATCCTGAATCTATAGAACATTGGAAAATTATCACCAATGCATCCACGATTTCTAGAGCCACTTCCTTAAGTACCCTGGGATGCAGACCATCAGGCCCTGGGATTTATCAGCCTTCCGTCCCATCAGTCTACCCAACACCATTTCCAGCCTAATGTGGAGTTCCTCTGTCACCCCAGATCCTCTGGCCACTACTATATCAGGAAGATTGTTTGTGTCCTCCTTAGTGAAGATAGATCCAAAGTACCTGTTCAACTCCTGCCATTTCCTTGTTCCACATAATAAATTCAGCCTTTTCAGTCTTCAAGGGTCCAACTTTGGTCTTAACTATTTTTTTCCTCTTCACATACCTAAAGAAGCTTTTACTATCCTCCTTTATATTCTTGGCTAGCTTACCTTTGTACCTCATCTTTTCTCCCCGTATTGCCTTTTTAGTTATCTTCTGTTGCTCTTGAAACATTACCCAATCCTCTTGCTTCCCGCTCATCTTTGCTACGTTGTACTTCTCTTTTATTTTTATACTGTCCCTGATGTCTCTTGTCAGCCACGGTCGCCCCTTACTCCCCTTGGAATCTTTCTTCCTTTTTGGAGTGAATTGATCCTGCACCTTTTGTATTATTCCCAGAAATACCTGCCATTGTTGTTCCACTGTCATCCCTGCTAGGGTATCTCTCCAGTCAACTTTGGCCAGCTCCTTCCTCATGGCTCCATAGTCCCCTTTATTCAACTGTAACACGAACACCTCCGTTTTACCCTTCCCCCTCTCCAATTGTAGATTAAACTTGACCATATTATGGTCACTTAATCTCAAATTCAGGTTTTATGCTAAATTGTCCCTTTAAGGATCAACCTCATTGTTGTGGGTCTAGATTCCTAAACAACAGATCTGGTAAAGATGGATATTTCCTTCCTTAAAGTCCATCATTGAACCAGCTGCAGTGAAAAACAGTTGTTTTAATAACAACCAGGTACTGATGGTCAATATTTCTTACACTTGTTTTTTTAATCTTAAAAATCCAGGTTATTTCATTAACCAGTTGCCATGGTAGGATGCAACCTCAAATGACCACATTACAAATACTGTAACTTTAGAATCCCATCATTTCCTTGCGAGCCAAAAAAAAATCTAATTTCAACGATCATATTGCAAGATAATTTACTCATATGGTGATTTGTCCACAAGCTGTAGAAATCCTTACATGCAAAATTTGAGCTATTTAAGTCACCACTCTCTATTTTATATTGGGTCAGGGAGAGGAAAATTCCCAATGCAGAGCTCTGCCCAAAGGGTGGGCATGTCACAAAATTGTGCCTTGATGCATGCTGCTCTCTTCAAAGACTAAACAGCCGAAAGATTTCAACACCTGTCAATATTAGGTCAGCAAAACCCTTTCTTCACTGTCAACTGGTCGTCTCAATGTCCTGCAAATTGTGGAAACTGTGATCCTGGAAAACTTGCAAAAAAAAAAAAAAAGAATTCACAATGTGTGTCCCAATTTGGGGCAAGTTTCATTCAGCATCACTACACTTCCAATCCCTTCTTAACAGGCACGATTTTTAAAAATATGTAGAAAATAACCATTTTGGATGGAAATCACTTCACTACCCTCAGGCAAATGAAACAGAGAATTCTTGGATATAGAATTAGAAAAGGATACGATTCATTTTATTTTCAATGTCTCTGTTAGAATTATTATAAATGGAAAAAGCAAACAAAATCAAAAATAATTACAACACACAGCAATAAATCCTGTAATTGATGCATAAATGGGGAGATACCCATTTTATAATAACATTGACACAATTAGAAGCTCAAATCTACCATGCAGCACAAAAGCTAAAGCAATTTAGTCCCAATAATGAATAACCCACTTTAACAACACCTACTTCCCCACCATGACACACACCTCCCACACAGACAGGTACTGCCTAATTTACTGAGGTGGTTACGTGAGGGAGTATCTGTTTGCAAATAAAGAAAAACAATTATTAGATAAGGTCAAATACTTTTTGTTTCCATGAAATTATCATTTGGAGATGGCTTCCATCTCTCTCCAACACACGCATGCACACAGACACACAAGCAGTTCTCCTGGATTAGCCACCAATGATTCTGCTTCATTGCTCATTCTTGGAAATATTAGGTTAGATTTCTTATAAACATGCAGGAAAATTGGTTAGTCGAGTGCAGTGATCTTGTAGAACTAAACTATAAATTTCAGTAACTGAATTGCCTGGATATTAAGAGTACAGCAAGAGTTTGTGTGTTTTTTTTTAATATAAACAAGAAAATATTATTGATGTAATGATAGACTTTCAAAATGATCCTTTTAATGAACAAGACCAAATACCATATCAAGCTGAAAATTCTGGAAGATAAACTCTAGCTCACTCTAGCACTGGCTATTCTGCTTTCTCAATCTATTTTCAAACAGAGCAATTTAATTTTCATTCATTTGGATCTTTTCTTGGAATCGGCATTCAACTATCTATATCTCAATGCAGAACACCCGAATGAATCATAAACATTCCTTTTTGAAACAAAGATTAATCGTTATTTTAACAGACATGCTGTTGAATTATCATTCACGCAAAGAGGGACTAATAGTATATTTTATGCTATCATTGATGCCCTTTTAAAAGGACCATCAATTAACGTATCATGTGAAAATAACAACTTACATTGAAATTGCGCCTTTAACATGTAATGTTATAACTTATATTTATATGGCACTTTCATGGGATCATTACCAATTGGCAGATATTAGCAGACTTAAACCCCTGTCTCACTGTGCGAGTTGGCCCACGAGTGACCCCGAGTTTTCACTCGTGGTGATCACGTAGCGGGAACGTCGGAAACTCGCGCGTTCAACTTGTCCACTCGTGGCGCTAACGGCAGGTACTCGGGAAACTTGTTAACTCGTGAAAAAAATCAAACATGTTTGATTTTTTCCACGAGTCAAATTAACTGTTCAAGTTAAAAATGGAAACATTTAAACTCGTTGCAGTAACGTAATGGCCCGTGCGTTTACCATAGTGTCTCGTGAGTCTATCGTGGGAACTTTTTTATAATCTGAAAGGGACTGAACCAAAGTAGTATAATATGTATATACATATTATATATATTTCAATTCCAACCCCGAAGCAATTGAGAGGCGATTTCTTGGGGCCATGTAATTTAACGTGTGTCTTTGCTTTTAAAAGTGAAGCTGTTTAATTGTTTACGCTGCGCTGTGTTTCGTGTTGGGGAGAGTGCTGCTGTACAATGCTTTCGATTTTATACTGCCCTCCCCTTCCACAGAAAAATGCCTAAATTTTTCTTTGTGCCCGCTCTCCTGGGAGCAATCCAAACCAGGGGAACAATGAACCCTCAGAGGCTTCGCGTTCCTTGCTCCTATATATGGACCTCACTCGCTCGCAACTGTATGAGCGCTCGATCAACCAGGCATTGGCCAACACGGAGGCCTGATTACTGAAAACAAAGTCAACTTGTACCAGACCTCATCATCTTCCTTCCGACAACCCGTAACCACGGCACCACACTTTCAACAGAAAACTTAATATTTAAAGAATATATTATGGGACATTGGATTGCCTGAAGAAGGGTCCCGAGCAGAAACGCCACATATGTGTGTGTGTGTGTGTGTGTGTGTGTGTGTGTGTGTGGCTGTGTGTGTGTGTGTGTGTGTGTATCTGTGTGTATCTGTGTGTGTGTCTGCTGTCGGGTCCCGGCGGCCGCTCAAAGTCACCCGAGCTGCTTCCTTCCTCTGAAGTGGCGGCCAGTCGTGCTGTGTGTGTGTGTGTGTGTGTGTGTGTGTGTGTGTGTGTGTGTGTGTGTGTGTGTGTGTGTGTGTGTGTGTGTGTGTGTGTGTGTGTGTGTGTGTGTGTGTGTCTCTCCCTCTCTGTCTATCTGTGTGTGTGTCTGCTGTCGGGTCCCGGCGGCCGCTCAAAGTCACCCGAGCTGCTTCCTTCCTCTGAAGTGGTGGCCAGCTGCTGTCTGTGTGTATCTCTCTCTATGTGTGTGTGTGTGTGTGTGTGTGTGTGTCTCTCTCTCCCTCTCTGTCTATCTGTTTGTATCTGTGTGTGTGTCTGCTGTCGGGTCCGGCGGCCGCTCAAAGTCACCCGAGCTGCTTCCTTCCTCTGAAGTGGCGGCCAGTCCTGCTGTCTGTGTGTATCTCTCTCTGTGTGTGTGTGTGTGTGTGTGTGTGTGTGTGTGTGTGTGTGTGTGTGTGTGTGTGTGTGTGTGTGTGTGTGTGTGTGTGTGTGTGTGCTGTCGGGTCCCGGCGGCCCGCTCAATGTCAGTCACCCGAGCTGCTTCCTTTTTTAAAATTATTTAAAATAGAGATCCATTGCAAAAAAGTATTTAAAAACATAAAACAACAAGAAATGCTTGGTTACTGGAGGATGCGCATTTTCCCATTGTAGGTCATATCAATAGATGCCGCCGCGCTGAAATAACTCAAAACCACAGGATGGAGATGTATTTTAACATTGTTGCTTTATTAAAACATACCTTCATTCACGGTTGGCTCAAGAGTAACGGGAGAGAGGAACTTGGTAACTCGGGAGAGGAACTTGGAATATCGCAGCAATGACATACCCGTGGGAACTCGGTTACACACTTGATCATAAACTTGAAGTCTCGTGCACAGCCACGAGTCTGTCACTCGGGGTACCTCGTGGGTCAACTCGCACAGTGAGACAGGGCCATTAGATGATCAAAAACTTGGTCAAAATGCTGGATTTTAAGGAGAATCTTAAAGGGCGAGGTGCTTGGGAAGGGAATTCCAAAACCTGGAGCCAGGCAGCAAAAGTGACTAGAACAATCTTAATAATGGAACGACTGCAAGAGGATGTAATTGAAGGATAGAAATAACCCGAAGAGCAACACAGAATGGAACGGACATAGGTACAAGAGATTTTTGAGCAAGAAGATCATTTTAAAAACTGTAGCGTTTTTCAGATAAATATGGATCATTACATTGAGAGATAGTAGGTGATCAAAACTGGCAGCAGAGCTTTGGATGAACAAAGACAGAAAATGGAGAAGATACGCAGCATATCAGGCAAAATACTGTAACAGGCAATTGGAAGTTCAGAGTCAACCCTGTGAACTGAAAAGAGACATTCAGCAAAGAGTCCTGCGTTTTACTACTCCAGTACTACATTCAATACTGGATTAGAATGTATTAGCTGTACGGGGAAGATGGAAAAACTTGGATTTTCTCTGGAGCTTCAGAGATTGAGCGGAGACGAGATGACAGTGTAAAATTACGAGAGGCATAGATAAGATAGACAGTTAGAACCACTAACCCAGGGTGGAAATTTCAAAGACGAGAGGGTATAGCTTTAAGGTCAGAGAAGGAAAGTTTAAAGATGTTCAGGGTACGTTTTATTTTAAAGTACAGATTGTGGAGGTTGACTGGAATGCATTGCAAGGGGTGATAATAGTAGCTGACATGATAGTGGTGTTTAAGAGGCTCTTGGATAAGCAGGGTATGGAGGGACATGTGCAATCAGAGATTAATTTAACCACATCATTTCAGCAAAGATATTGTGGGCCAAAGGGCCTGTCCCTGTTCTATGTTCAATACAAGAAGTGTAAAGATCAGAGATATGTCTCCAATAATTCTTACCAATTACTCAGATGCACCATAGAAAGCATTTTATCCAGATGCATGCGTAAGAAAGAACTGCAGATGCTGGTTTAAATCGAAGGTAGACACAAAATGATGGAGTAACTCAGTGCGACAGGCAGCATCTTTGGAGAGAAGGAATGGGTGATGTTTCGGGTCGAGACCCTTCTTCTGCCTGATGTCAGTGGAGTGGGCGGGACAAAGATGCATCACAGCTTGGTCAGGCAACTTCTCTGACCAAGACTACAAGAAATTGCTACAAGAAAGAGTTGTGGACGCAGCCCAGTTCATCATGCACACCAGCCCCTGCCTCCCCACTCGAACCTGCCTATCCTCATCCACCCCATCTACAATTCCTGCTCGCTCAGAAAAGTAGCCAACATAATAGCAGACCACTCACACCCCAATCATTCTCACTTCACCCGTTTCCCATCGGGTAGAAAATACAAAAGCTTGAAAGCACGTCCCACCAGATTCATGAAGTACTGCCCCATTGTTATCACACTCATCAACAGGTTTCTCGTATGCTCACCCACTCTGACCCACATCACCCATAACTCCTAAACCCTCCATCTCTGAAGATAGACACAAAATACTGACGTAACTCAGCGGGTCAGGTAGCATCTCTGGAGAAAAGGAATAGGTGATGTTTCAGGTCGAGACCCTTTATCGTCAGCCCATCTCTGAGTTGGACTGTGTTGCAATCAGGGACAGACACCCGCCCCTTGACAAACAGGGAGCCACAGCTGCAAGAAATAGTGTACAGAGTGGGCTTCCTATGCCTTAGCTCCAGTCCTGTGTGGCCTTACTACTGTGTTCACAGTCTTGGCAATGATAAACATATGTCTTAGTTTTAATCCATATTCACACAAAAATTGCACACCAAAGATTTTCTAACATTACCTCTCAACAGCTAAAATCTTGCACACTAAACATGCAGATTGGATAATGGTCTGTGTAAATTACAGTGGAGGTTCGTAATGACACTGAAAACATGCAACATTTTCAAGAGGAATACAGATATAGAAATTGCACAGACACTGTCTGTATTCTCATTATATAAACAGTGCAAAAATAACCTGGATTTAAAAAAAATGTCAGTATAAAACAGCACCATGATACAGCTGGTTGCAAAGCCACTGATAAAACAGTGACCTAGCAGGAATGTGTACTTATCTTGAATTGATCTGAGAATTGTGGATCACAAAGTTCTGGATCGCAATGATCTGGATGATGGGGTGGAAAATTGGATACGTAAGTATGCAGATGATACTAATGCCCCTGTCTCACTGTGCGAGTTGACCCACGAGGTACCCCGAGTGATAGACTCGTGGCTGCGCACGAGACTGCAAGTGTATGATCAAGTGTGTGGCCGAGTTCCCACGGGTATGTAATTGCTGCGATGTTGCAAGTTCCTCTCCCGAGTTAGCAAGTTCCTCTCCCGAGTTAGCAAGTTCCTCTCCCGTTACTCTTGAGCCAACCGTGAATGAAGGTATGGTTTAATAAAGCAACAATGTTAAAATACATCTCCATCCTGTGGTTTTGAGTTATTTCAGCGCGGCCGCATCTATTGATATGACCTACAATGGGAAAATGCGCATTCTACCAAGCATTTCTTGTTTTTTTATGTTTTTAAATACTTTTTTGCAATGGATCTCTATTTTAAATAATTTTAAAAAAGGAAGCAGCCCGGGTGACTGACATTGAGCGGCCGTTGGGACCCGACAGCAGACACACACACACACACACACACACAGAGAGAGAGAGAGAGAGAGATACACACAGACAGCAGCTGGCCACCACTTCAGAGGAATTAAGCAGCTCGGGTGACTTTGAGCGGCCACCGGGACCCGACAGTACACACACACACACACACACACAGATAGACAGAGAGGGAGAGAGAGACACACACACACAGAGAGATACACACAGACAGCAGCTGGTCACCACTTCAGAGGAATGAGGCAGCTCGGATGACTTTGAGCGGCCACCGGGACCCGACATCAGACACACACACAGATACACACAGATAGACAGAGAGGGAGAGAGAGACACACACACACACACACACACAGATAGACAGAGAGGGAGAGAGAGACACACACACACACACACACACACACACACACACACACACACACAGATACACACAGACAGCAGCTGGCCACCACTTCAGAGGAATCAAGCAGCTCGGGTGACTTTGAGCGGCCACCGGGACCCGACATCAGACACACACACAGATACACACAGATAGACAGAGAGGGAGAGAGACACACACACACACAACTCAGCGGACCAGGCAGCATCTCTGGAGAGAAGGAATAGAGTCGAGACCCTTCTTCAGACTTACCCGAAATGCCACCCATTCCTTCGCTCCAGAGATGCAGCCTGTCCCGCCGAGTTACTCCAACATTGTGTGTGTCTATCTCCGGTGTGAACCAGCATCTGCAGTTCCTTCCCAATCCCACACTCTCGGCCCCGGGGGGGGGTGGATGGAGCATCACACGTGGACACATCCCACCCACCACCCCAGACTTGCCCCTACGGCAGGTCTTTAAGCCGTTCATTGAGACAGAGTGAAGCCACGGGGACAAGTGGCAGAAAGGCCGAAGATAGACACGAAATGCTGGAGTAACTCTGCGGGACAGGCTGCAATCTCTGGAGCGAAGGAAAGTCTGAAGAAGGGTCTCGACTCTATTCCTTCTCTCCAGAGATGCTGCCTGGTCCGCTGAGTTATAAACTCCAGCATTTTGTGTCTATCTTTGGTTCAGTCTTACGAGCAAAAGAACAGATTATTAAGTTCCCACGGTACACTCACGAGACACTAAGATAAACGCACGGGGCCACTACGTTATTACAACGAGTTAAAATGTTTCCATTTTACACTTGAACAGTTAATTTGACTCGTGGAAAAAATCAAACATGTTTGATTTTTTTCACGAGTTAACAAGTTTTCCGAGTACCTGCCGTTAGCGCCACGAGTCGATAAGTTGCTCGTGCGAGTTCCGACGTTCCCGCTACGTGATCACCACGAGTGAAAACTCGGGGTCACTCGTGGGCCAACTCGGACAGTGAGACAGGGGTTTAAGATAGGTGGTGTTGTGGATAATTAAGTAGATTTTCAAAGTCTACAGAGAGATTTGGGCCATTTGGAAGAGTGGACTAAAAGATGGCAGATGGAGTTTAATGCTGATAAGTTTGAAGTGCTACATCTTGGCAGGACAAATCAAAATAGGACATACATGGTAAATGGTAGGGAATTGAGGAATGCTGTGGAACAGAGAGATCTAGGAATAACTGTGCATAGTTCCCTGAAGGTGGAATCGCATGTAGATAGGGTGGTAAAGAAAGCCTTTGGTGTGCTGGCCTTTATAAATCAGAGCATTGAATATAGGAGTAGGGAAGTAATGTTAAAATTGTACAAGGCATTGGTAAGACCAATTCTGGAGTATGGTGTACAATTTTGGTCGCCTAATTATAGGAAGGATGTCAACAAAATAGAGAGAGTACAGAGGAGATTTACTTGAATGTTGCCTGGGTTCCAGCAACTATGTTACAGAGAAAGGTTGAACAAGTTAGGTCTTTATTCTTTGGAGCGCAGAAGGTTTAGGGGGGACTTGATTGAGGTCTTTAAAAGGGATAGACAGAGTTGACGTGGATAAGCTTTTCCCATTGAGGGTAGGGAAGATTCAAACAAAAGGGCATGACATGAGAATTAAGGGACAGAAGTTTAGGGGTAACATCTTTACTTAGAGGGTGGTGGCTGTGTGGAATGAGCTTCCAGCAGTAGTGGTGGAGGCAGGATCGATTTTAACATTTAAAGTAAAGTGGATAGGTATATGGACGTGAAGGGAATGGAGGGGTATGGTCTGAGTGCAGGTAGATGGGACTAGGGGAAAACAAATGGTCGGCACAGACTGGAAGGGCCGAGAGGGCCTGTTTCCGTGCTGTAATTGTTATATGGTTATATATGGTTATATGGTTAAAGTTAAGGAAAACAAATTCAGGTAAGAACTGCTGGAAAGATTGAGATGTACTTTCCATGTCAGGCACCAAAGATCTTGGTCCATAATAATGACGATTAAAGATGGCTGCACTTCTCCTTAAAATGTGTCTCATGCACATCATGGAGTACCCTCAATATGCACGCTTCCACTTCTCACTTAAATTATCTGTGGTTCTCTGCAATCACCAGTATTATGTCAAAAAAGAATCAAGATGGATTTTGTGTTGTATTCTCATATCAATTTTGATTGGAAGCGACCTAAAATTACTTTATGAATGGAATTATGAACCAGCATGCAGAGGATAGTATGAGCTATCAGACTGGGATTGAATTAAATGCTGATCCCCAAGGTGAAATGGCAGACGACTAGATAACATAATTCAATCCTGTAGTATTGAAGATTTCAGGTACAGGAAGACCAATTTTATTCTTGATGCAATTCACAGTGAAAACCACAGGACAGTGAACTATAGAAACCTGAGAAGGATTGTGGCAGCAAAAATATCATGCTAATTCCAATAAATCATCTTCAGTGTCAATGCAGAGAGCAATTCCATCGACTGCTGTAACAAATATGGAAATAATAATATAAATGTGATATTATTTCACAAAAGGTACTAGAGATACCTTAAGCCAGTACAATATCTAACTGAGCACTGAAACAATTTTTGATCAACTCTAGGCCAATTTGACTGGACACTCTCAATGATAAAAGCAAAATTAAATATAAAAATTGAACATATACATTAATAATTTAAGGAATTGGTCATCTTTTCATGCAGGAATCACTATTTATCTTAGAGAAGGAAACTGTCACTCTGCAGGTGGGAGGGAAAGTATACAATTCAGTTTGCACTGCGTCATTTTCCAATCACGGTTCACCCAGGCAAAAATAAGTCCAGTAAGTGCCTGCATGGTTGATGCATCAGATTTTTTTTTCTGCCGAGCACTTATATATGAACTTACACTTCATCAAATATTGCCTTAAATGATCGCAGCAATTGCAACTCAAAATCATCCTTCCAAGTCCTTTTCCAGAACTAAATCTAATCAGATAGTCCTTTATATTTGGCAATGTGCTATTGTTGATTTCCAATAACAGCTTACATGGAAATTAAGGTACTGTGTGGCATCGAAAGACAAACAAAAATGTCGCAGCAAGAGCTTCTTTGGAAGGGTCAAGTTACAAATGGTCGTGAATAAATCTATTGACACCATATTCATTAACAATGACAAGAATATTACCTTATTTGGTGTATCTATCGATGAAATAGCTACTAATTGTGAGCTGATTTGTTTCCTAAATTATGACGTTATCTATTGGTCTTGCAAACATATCCCAAAATATTGTTTTTTTCAAAATGTACCTACTTATTTCTTGAACCCAGTTGTTCAATTTCAACATTCCTCTCCAGAGATGCTGCCTGTCCCGCTGAGTTCCTCCAACATTCTGTGTTTATGTTCAATTTCAATAGCTGTCTGCTAAATTATTCAAATGGAAAGTTGCAGAAACCCCTCCTAAATTCTTATTTCCACATTTTCATCCCTAATTGTGAATAATCAATCACAATAAACAGTGTGTTAGATCAATCAAAACAGGATAACCTGCTATTGTATTAATAAGACCACCAGTTACATTTTGAAGCTGTTAATACCACATATAATAAGTGAAAATGATGCGTCTTGGTCTGAAAGCATTCTACTGAACATTCATAAATAAATTAGCAGTTTCAAAAGTCAATCATCTAAAAGAAGCATGGAGTGTGCAGAACTGCAATCTCAAATTATGTACAGAAATAATCTGTACATAATGCTTAATATATGTAGATTTCGATCGTTTGTAATGCTGTCACATTTATGATGGGTATATGAGTCATATAACTAAAGTAAATTAACCATCGGGCAGGAACTGTAAGCACCCTTAAGACATCAGCAATGTACATTGATGGTCATGGACAAATGCAGGTGATGGATGTACTGATCAACGTGACTGGCATTCAAGCATCCAGGAAGCTAGAGATTCAAATCCACAATTGTCTGGCAGGATGCCCAATACTTCACTGACACAGCAATCAAATTGCCCAAGATCAGGCAATCAAGAACATTTAGCAAATACATAATAGGACTTTTCATCCATCACCAAAGCTCCACACGAAGCATATTTCAAGACTGACAGTTTGCAAAATGTTAATGTGAAACACTCCAGTATGTGGTGGATTGGAAACGTTGTAAATATCCCACAAAGCACAAGTGAAAATAAAAACTGTGCAGCAAGAAAGGTACCGCTATATTCTAAGAAAATGGTTAAAAGGTATGATGCATATCTCTGCAAAATACGGCATACTACAAAAAGGGGAATTAACGCAATGTGAAATTCTACTGTCGGCAGTGTGATATGTTTGAGCACTGAGCAACAGTAACATCATTAACTAAACTGATGGAATCAGAAGTCACTCATACACATGTCCTGGGGAAACTGAATGGCCCTTGAGTAAAGGCCTCAGTGAGAAAAAGATGGTCTGCTTGAATATTACTTAAAGGACCATATCTCTGGAAATCTGCAAAAATAATCAAAAATGCAAGAAAAACTCAACAGATGCACCATCTGTGGAAAGAGAAACAGTCAATGTTTCTTTCTTTCTCTTTCTTTCCCAGTTGACGAACGATCCAAAACCCATAATGTTGACAGTTCCTCTTGCCAAAGATCAAGTGAAGTAAAGTTTATTGCCAATGAAAAAGTACAGTGAAGTACGAATAATTAAAACATTGATCACAGTAACATCACAGACACGTAAACTAAAAAAACCCACAAAAACAAATTATACATTACAAATAAATTCTACAAAACAGTGAAAAGATAGATATTAGTGCAAAACACATTAAGAAAACATGTCCATAAAAACGGAGATCTCCAAATTCCAAAGAGATAGTATTACGATGCAGAGCTAAGATTATGGTTGTGCAGGCCATTTCAAGAAACTCATAAATGTTGGAAATTAGCTGTTCCAGAACCTGCTGGTATGAAATCTAATGTTTTGTTCCTTCCACATGCTAGGAGAAGAGAGCATGACCCAAATGGTGGGGATTCTTGATGTGTTGTTGAGGCAGCGCTCATGCAGATGCTTTCAATAATGGAGAGGGCTATGCCCCAGATGGGACAGGCTGAGTGCATGTTGGTATGAACTTGAACTTGGTATAATGTTCAGCGCAGATATTGCAGATAGTGTGGACCAAAGGGCCTGTTCCTGTGCTGTATATTTCTATATATTTTTCAAGTTAATTTTGTGGATTATCGATTATAGTAGGATCAGGATAGTTCAGTAAACCATGGATTTTTTAATGCTTTCAGATTAGGTTTAACTAGCTCATGAAATCGAATGTGTCACCAACTTGCCTCCCAGTGAATTAGCTGCAAATGACAGCCAAAAAAAAAAAAATCCCAAAAAAAAAAATCAGCAGTTGTTTTGGTTGATTCTGGACCCAGTTGGATCTAATACAGATATGGTCTTCATGGCAAGAGACAGCAAAACCAGGAACAATGGTTACATAGTTGGTAGGTTCCTTGCTTTGAGCTTGGGCAGATTTCCAAAATACGATCAACAGAGTTATGGTCATGTAAGCAAGCTTGTCCTTTCAAACATGGAGATTCAGGCCATGGCTGTTTGCCAGTCACCTGCAGACCAGCCAAGTAAAGAGTTTTTTGAATTTAAGGTTGGACCAAGTTTTCCAGAGTTCCCTTCAACTCTACAAAGTTTGGTTGACCTCTGACATCTCAGCAGTCTGCAGATAGTCACAGCAGCAATAACTTTAGGAATTTTAGATGCAATATGCATGGCTATCCAGCTTAACAAAACAAAAATTTTCATCAGTACATATATTAATGTAAGTAATGGAGCGTCAGATCATCAGCATATCATACATATTTTAAAGGCTCATGAGATGTTCTAGACATTATACAAAAATATATTTTTTTGTGCTCAAATGGCACAATACTTTTAGAAACCACTTAGATTTCAGAAATTCTTCCCCAAAATTGCAATCTACCAAAGTAAAGAAAGTCTACCTTCCATAGATATTGCCTCACCTTCTGCCTGCATTTTAAATTTTCATCATGAAGAGATTTGTACATAAGTTTTAGCTAAGTCAGGTTTAATACAAATGCACCAGTTACAGGATCATTCTCTCCTGAGAAAACAAAAATCTATTACTAAAGAGCAATAAATATAAAGTAATATTTCTGAAGAGTCATTTGATAAGGACTAGAAATACATTTACCTTCATGCATAAGACTATAAATCATTCAATTTCATACAACTTAGATCAAAGTCCTGGCAGGGAATCCAGTCTAATCGGAGCCAAACCTACAATTATGTTAAATACTTGTTCCTTCCCTATATTCTAAAACCAACAATCTAATATGGGATTATTAAATCTTAAACCTAAGGGACAAAGAAAGGAAATAACTCATCAATCTGCAGGTCCCAATCTAGAAAGGAAACCAAGAAGCAAAATTAATAGGGGTTGCTTCAACTGAAAATCGGTAGCAGTCAGATACCTCAAGGAGCGCTCTGTACCAAGCTGTACTCCATCTATGATTTGAACATGACAGGAAATGGCAATGATCAATATTTATTTTGTGGGGGGGGGAGAGAAATTAGTACCACCACAACATTACAAGGCCAGATAAATCAAAAGATGGACTAAAAGTACTTAGGAAAAATATTGCCAGATTAACAGAATGGAGAAAGAAGAGATATATGTTACAATTGGTATTGTGTTTGCATGATATCTAGGCAGATCATAGTATATATTAATACAACAGGTAGTGTAAAAGAGAAAAAAAAACACGTCTGATAGCAGTGGAGATGAACTTGTTCTTGAATCTAGTGTTACATGCTTTCAAGTCTGCCCAATGAGAGAGGGGAGAAGAGACAATGTCTGGGGTGCGAGTGATCCTTGATAATGCTGGTTGCTTTCCAAAGGCAGCGTGGTGTGGATGGAGTCAATGGGAAATTAAAAAAAATAAGATTGAGTATTTATTCAATTAAAAGATCCTAAACTCCATGGATGGTGGAAAGTGAATTTAACAAAGGCCCAATGGCTCAAGAACTGTCTCTTCCTACGGGCAAATAGATCAATGAGAAAGGATCAAGGAGACAGGAATATTATAATTAAGATTCATATTGGATGTCCATTTTTGAGTTTTGAGTGGCTAGCAGGTGAGGAGGCTAGCAGATGAAAAATAGCCTGTGATGGTTCAAGTAATGGATTTGATGCATTTTTACAAAATAAAAATCTATTGGTGCAGAGGCACTTTTTTTTTTTAACACTCCTATTGGCCAGGAAATACAAACTATGAACATAAATGCCCCCAGAAATGGCATGCGTGTGAAATGACTAACTTGGAATTGCTTTTTAACTAGTCAGAGATGAAGCAAGTGGCAGGGATGGGGCTATGGGCAAAGGTGAAGGCTTCTATTGGGGCCCTCCTGGGATTCAGAGTTAGGGCCTCACTTGTGGCATCAGTATATAGGGAGATGGAGAAGGTGAAGTGTTGATGATGGGGCCAGTACAATGAAAGTTAAGTAATGAACTTTGCTGATAGGGTTTCCATTTTAGCATTGCTTTAGGAAGACCTAATTTTCCTGTGTACGATCAATAATGGTAATCCCAGGCCAATTTAGTCCTCAAGGAGCATTGCATTGGGAAAGATGTCATCCCTAGTTCGGAAGACAAGATATGATAACAAGAATGACAAATATCTGGGAGTGATGTAAAATGTCCAAGAAATGGCTGTTGTTGCATTTCACTTTGGTACATAAAGAAAACAATTTCAACTGTATTTTCAGCTAACAAAAAGCATTGTGCAACTGAATTTCTAGGCCATTGTATTTCTGCATGGATTGTCTGCTGATGTTAATCATAATGCATGCAATCAAACAAAGGTTGTTCTTAACAATCAAAAAATTCCCCTTTCGTAACATTAAAAATGCAAGGTCACCAATATTCAACAAGTCCATAACTGCTCTGATTACATGCACCTCTTCCAGGCACTAAGGTGACTGTGGAAAGGGCAACTTAGCTCACACAATCAAGGTCATTGATTCAAATGCTTGATTATGCAGTGGAGACTGAGTAAATACTGCCTTCGGCACACAGCTCTGAGATCTTGGTTTCATCAAAAGGAAGAAATAACTGCATACTAATAAATCAAAGTCCAAAACCAACATTTAATCCCCGAAAAGACTGATACCTTCCATTTGTAAAACAGAAGCTTCTGTTTTAAAACGGCAATAGGGAATTTTTATCCTGCAAGTTAATACTGCAGAACATAACAAATAGACTGCTCAGCCATGAAAGAAAGACAGAGCACTAATTCTAACAATGCAATTGATTTTCAACTATTATATGTCCTTCGTTAAGTTTACCTGGACACAAGCCACGATAATTACTCAACGATTTTCCAATCAGCGTCCACCTGTACGAGAGTTAGAAAAGCTCATGTTAAGTTTTTTTGCAACTGCACTTATCATGAATAGAATTGTATTCTTGACATTACCATCCTGCATATTTATTATGTTCATTCTCAAGGACAATCCTTGTTCTGAAAGTTGAGGTTGGGGGAAGGAGAGCGCTTGCTTTTAATTAATGAAAATGTCAAAGTGTCTAGAATTCGAGTACTTAGAAGGGTTAATAGGCATAAGAAAAATATTAGCATAGCTTTTCATACATGGCTGTCTGCAAAATCATGACCAAATTAACTACCTGTGATAGTAATGAAATTAAGGGACAGAGAAATTAAGGGACAAGAGACATGAGAATTAAGGGACAGAAGTTTAGGGGTAACGTGAGGGGGAACTTCTTTACTCAGAGGGTGGTGGCTGTGTGGAATGAGCTTCCAGCAGAGGTGGTGGAGGCAGGATCGATTTTAACATTTAAAAGTAAAGTGGATAGGTATATGGACGTGAAGGGAATGGAGGGGTATGGTCTGAGTGCAGGTAGATGGGACTAGGGGAAAACAAATGGTCGGCATGGACTGGAAGGGCCGAGAGGGCCCCTGTCTCCGTGCTGTAATTGTTATATGGTTATATGGTAATTCACAATGTAATGTAATACCCATTGGAAATGGTCACTTTGTGAAATGGTCACTTTGGCAAAAGACCATTGAGCAGTGTGTTCAATGCAAAAAGTCAGGAGCAGTGCATCTTTCAACATCAACCACCATTGTTGTGGAATCTCAAACATAGGTGACCACTTTTTAGAAGTCCAACCAAATGATAAACAAATAACTTTACACTCTTTCTAATCCACCTTATTCTAGCATGTGGGTATTTATTGGGTCCCCACCCTCCATTTTCTCTCTCATATAGCTGTTCAACAAAGATTCAAGGAGAGCCCTAGTACAGGTTCACCACCGAATTCCCAGCAACTGATGGTCTAGCATCTCCTTTAATGCAGACAAAATTAGGAGAGAGCCCTTAAGATTCCCTGGGTGGCCACAGATGGCATTGCATGTGCCGCCTGTGTTCTTTCGGGATATGACCCTCCGTCCCAAAGGAGTTATTTGTTTACATCTGCAGATGGTGGTGCTGGTCCCTCAGTTTTGTGTATTTGTTATCTTATTATGCTTACATTTAAGTGGTTATGGCTATGGCCAATAAGTAAGGTCCAAGTGATTGTCATGGTGTACAGCACAAGAGCATTTAATTTACATCTATATTTGTTTTATTTAAGTTGTTTGCAGTCCATGGTGCTTTAGAGACATGGGTGGGTATAATTAGTGGGTCAGAAGTGTATTGTGTGACCTCTATTGGTATGGCAAAATTGATAATCCGGCAAGGTTCTGGAAACAAGGGTGCCGGAAAATCATTGGGGGGCCTGTATTTCAAATCATCAATTTAAAATGTCATTGCCTTCTTTACACAAATACAGACATTTGAAGTAATTAATTATTAGAAGTACAAAGAAAATGTTGGTTTGGTATAGTGGCGTAGCAATAGTGTTGCTGCCTCACAATGCCGGAGACCCAGGTTCGACCCTAACCACGGGTGCTCACCGTGCAGTTTGTGTTCTCCCTGTGACCGCGTGGGATTTCTCTGGGTGTTCCGGTTTCCTCCCACATTCCAAAGATGTGCAGTTTGCAGATTAGTTGGCTTCTGTAAATTGCCGTTGTGTTGGATGTGAAAGTGGAATAACATAGAACTAGTGTACAGGTGATTAATGGTCGGCATGGACTCAGTGGGCCAAAGAGCCCGTTTCCAGGTTGCATCGCTAAACTAAAAAACTTAACTCATTTAGAACCAGGACTGCTCCATCATTCTTCCCCATTATAGCTGACTGTTCACTGTTAGGAATGAAGAATTATGCGTGAAATTTAATAGTAATGGGTTTTTTTTAAAATATCTTTGAAAATGTTTAAATCCGGTAAATTCTGTTGTACAGTCCTTGAGTTTTGCCAAGGTATGTCTTCAATGTATTAAAACAGATTTTGCCACCAAGTAGAAAGGAATGTTGCTGGTTTCCAGATCAGTTATCACCACACCAGAGATTCAGCTGTTCGCAGCGGGTCATGAATTATGCTTGCCCCTCTCTCTTCTGGCTGTACCTGTGGTTGCATCATTTTCATTTTTCAATTCTATCCTCACTCAGGACATTTTCAAAAGAAACTGAACCATCTTCTTTCACAGTGAGCGTGCCATTGATCATTCAAAGTGAACCTGTCATTGGCCATTCTCAATCAATCAGGTTTCCATAACACTATTTAATGTGGAGCTGTGTGATGCCAGGAACCCAGCTCAGTTATGGCGTAGTTAATTTACTTAGCTTCACTTTTGGGCTCATCCTCTCTCCAATCTCCCATCAAACTCTGATCGCTCATCTAATGCCTGAAAAACTGAACCCCTCCCCAAATATCTTTCAATCACCTGGCCCAAAACGCCTGACCATAGACATCAATTAAAGTCTAAATAGTTTACTTCTCCCAATTCCGGCTAACTCACTCAATCCGATCTCTCCCTAATCACTGTTTGTAGACCACAATTCATTAACCAGACCCCAACCTCAGCTGCCTATTTAAAAAAGCTCGACACACTGACCTCCTCCCTTCACTCAAATGCTGATCAAGAAGATAATGGAATCCAATTTTTCCCACTTCTCACCTTCTCTCGACTCACAAACCCGCACTCCTTCCCTGACAAACATGGACCTTAAATCAGTCCTGGTCCCAGACCAATTTTGCTTCACATGCCCAGTGCACAGTGGAAAGCCTCGTATTCTTGAAGGCCAATTCAACATTCCTACTACCCTGATCTAGGACATCGCTAGATTTACTGGTGCAGGACCCATGAGCAAAACTGATGCTGACATGTTGTGCAGTGATCAATTGATGTACCTATGCAGACCTGCAAATAGCATACTTTCAAGTAAATATATTAAACTGTGCATGCAATACCTATCAATTTCTCCATAAAGGTTTTCCCAACCTCTCTCCCCAATTATTTAAATTTCCACTATCCAAAATAGTTTCTAAAAGGAAAATAAAAAAATTCTACATCCCCTACAATTGGCAACAAAATTAAACATAGTGATCCAATTATAGCTTAGTCTTATTAACTTAACGATACCTCAAGGCCAACCAGATTCAGAAGAGCAAAAGTAACCATTTTCAAATGCCAAGGATATCAATTAATATGTCAGTTAAATACATAGCCCAGTCATATGAACTAAACTTGTGGAGAAAGTAAGAATGCTAAAATGCATGATTTAAAAAATGACTAAAGGCAATTTGCCATAGTCATTGCAATCAATGGTAACAATTTGTTGAAAGGTAATGTTAACTATACAACCTCATATGATGTCTCGACACAAAATGCTGGTGTAACTCAGCGGGTGAGGCAGCATCTCTGGAGAGAAGGAATGGGTGACGTTTCGGGTCAAGACCCTTCTTCAGACTGATGTCAGGGGAGTGCGTGGGACAAAGATGGAATGTAGTCGGAGTCAGTAAGACCAGTAGAACTGGGGCCCCCTTCCCAGTACTCCCACTGGTCTTACTGTCTCTGACTATATTCTATCTTTGTCCCGCCCCCTCCCCTGACATCAGTCTGAAGAAGGGTCTCGACCCAAAACATCACCCATTCCTTCTCTTTAGAGATGCTGCCTGACCCGCTGATTTACTCCAGCATTTTGTGTTTACCTTCAATTTAAACCAGCATCTGCAGTTCTTTCCCACTCATATGATGTCTGCTTGTGTGACACATTGAGGTCTGGACACAGAGGGATATCCCAGATAAAATACCCAAGGCAAATAATTATCAATTATTCACAGAATTCTGACCATGTTGCCACTTTAATTAGTATTTCATGGTATGTAGCAATGCATTAATGGTTTAGCTAATGATAGCCTTTGAGGTGTAGCCTAAGCTTGTATATGAATACATATTCTGCCTCATAAGTGTTGAATTATTAATAGCTGGATAAGGGCAATAGTGTTCATTTTGAGAAAGCCTACCGATTTTAATTTAGATGCGTTGTCCTAAATTTTGAAATTATTGTGGTTACACAAACACTAAACTCTGCATGGCTGGACTTCAGTACCAGAGAGTGACCCATTTTCGAATGGAATATGTGATGATGAAATACGTCTGTGGAATTTAATTTAATTCCAACCTTTGAAATGCTCCCAATTCTTTGTCTCCAAGGGGTCACTGAAACCAAAATAAAAATAAGTGTTTTGAACTATGTGCTGCACTTTGCTACCTCCATTAAAAGTTTTAATGTAAATAATTTCATTAAATTCCCTCAACAAAATGGCATCTAAAACATTACAACATGTGCTCAGAAAACTTTCCAGAGTCACTATTAACTTATAGTCCCCATCTCCAATTCTGATGGACAGATTCTGGTTCAAATAAATAATGAAGGCTTATGTGAAGCATGGGTAATACTTGAAAGTCCTTCGGTGCAACTTTCAGATAGCTGTTGATACTCAGTACATTTTAAATTAGATTTTAAAAAAAGCTAATTTAATAGTGGGCAGGTGTAGGAGAAAAAAAGGTAGGTACTCAGAGCTACATTACAGATTAGATATTGTTTCCATAAATTATGGAAAACCCTCAAGGAGCTAAAACACCTACTCAGATTTGCATCTCAGATCTCAAAATGTGCTCAGGATTTTAAGGTGTCCGTGGATATATTTTACTGATCCTCATTTGTGGAAAAATAGGGCTACAAAACAACGCAGATATGTAGTGACTTCAGCAGAATGAAAGTCTCAAGGTTCCTCACCCGAGTACTGATTGACAACATTTGACCCAGAGGCATAGTAGGGCCCAGACAAAAGATGTTAAGAAGTGTCTTAAAGGAAGAGAGACAAAAAGGTTTAGGGAATTAATTCCTGAGCTTCAGACTGTAGCAGCTGAAGGCATGCCCATCAATGTTTCAGCAAAGAACATTGGATACTCTGAATATTTGGGAACTGGAGGAATGGTGGGAACCAAGATGGAAGGAACTAAAAGATGGAATGAAGAGGATTTGGAAACAAACACTCCTGTCTGACTGCCAGCCAACATAGAAATCTAATTTCCCTGATTATTGGCTTCACTGTGTCCTTCTCCCTCATTGTTGGCCTGACTACACCTGCTGTGTAAATGGCATTGATTGTTTCTTAAATTCAACCATGGCATTTCTGTCCTTGACCACTGATACCAAACAACCACAGCGCCCACCTCCCAACATCCAAACACATCAATATTCTCCTTAATCAATTTTGCTACACAGTCTCCATTTTGCCCATCCCAGTTTTTGCTTAAAACACTATGTAGAATATTTAGAAACCAATCCTGTCCATTGATCCAGATTTCATAACATAGTCAGATATGCTATTTGAATCTGCAGCTCAACGAGTAACTTACTTTCTTACGAAGGTAGACACACAATGCTGGATTCTTGACCCGAAACGTCTTCCATTCCTTCTCTCCAGCGATGCTGCTCGGCCCGCTGAGTTACTCCAGCATTTGTGTCTACCTTCGATTTTAACCAGCATCTGCAGTTCTTTCCTACATATTTACTTTCTTACTTTTGGAACACAAGAAATGGGAGCAGAAGTTGGTCAATTGACCCTCAAGCCTACTCTGCCATTACATGAGATTATTTTCCTGCTCTTTCCCCTTACCCCTTGACTACAGTTGCACCTCTCTAGGATTGTGAATTGATAGTAATTTGATTGTGAATTGATAGATTCACACTGTCCAAGAGATGATATTTCCCCTCTTCTCCATTTTGCAGTCTCATTCTATTTAAAATTTTCATTTATCCTTCCAAAGTGGGCAAGCCCACATTTTGCCACTTAGACTCCATCTTGCAACTTTGGACTTCTTGCTCAGTCAGTTAACCTCTTTGCAGGTTTTCCTGACAACTTTCTAACTTATCGATCTTGGTATCATCAGATCTGGTTACAACATGTCCAGATTTCCAGCAACCCATTCAGGTGGAATGATAAGGGATAATTTTACTGATCCTACACTAAATGCATGATTCACAGCCAGTACTCTCGGTTAGGGGTGATTCTCTATTGAAGGAATGAAAGTCCGCCAAAGACTTTCAAAAAGATGGAGCCATTCCAGTGACTATTGCCACACCCAGAGCAGTAGCAGAAAGGACAGGGAGAGATGGGAGACCAATGGTCCACAGTCCAGGGCCTTCCCCTATCTTTCACCACATCTGGTTTGCATGAGGCAAATGAGAAAGTGACCAGCAGGAGGCATTGCGACAGAGAAATGCAGGTCAGCCCAGCGAGGTCCTGGTAAATATCACCACCCAATTTTAAACCATTTTACAACATTTCTTTCACGGAGTACGATCAGTGCAGCCAAAATCTAGCCAGCAGTGTTTGGGGTCTTTTCAGAAAATGTGCAGAGTTGACCTCAGCTCACATCAAGTGACTTCTTCACCTCTGCAGGATCTACATTCACTGGAAAACTTTGTTGTGGCATTTGACTATCATTTCTACTCGGGCACGAGTTGGTTGCTGGCTCACATCATAAACTAAAATGATTACCGTTCACTGCTGGAGCAATACTTGAAACCAAAATCCCATTTAGAATGTTCCCTGCAATGGTAACAGGAGATTTGTAGCTGAAGGGCACGGATCAGTCACTCAGGATTAGCCTATGGAAATCCCGTGCATTGTACAGGCCACAGTTGGTCACAGTGTTAAATAACACCAAGAATAAAAAAAACGATATAATTTTGTTTATGCCATTGTGGCATAATTCTTTATGCCATTTTTGTTGTTTGCATGAATCTGTAGATCACTTCCACCTATTCCAGGTCAACAGACTGTTCATTCTTCAGTCAGCATTCAGTGCCGAGTTACATTCTTTGGTTGGTTATGTTGTGACAGCATCTCCTCCCTTGGGTGCTTCTCAGATCTGCCTCACTGGCAGACAGGCCAGGAGAAACCAACCCTCAACACAATAGACAGCTTCTGGCTGCTGGAAAATACCAGCACCCTGGACAGAGCTGAGGCCGCAGCTAAATAAGTAACCGCTGTGTCCAATTAGCGGTTATTAGATTAGCCCACCAGCACCTTGTCAGCCTCCTCTTTAAAAACTAAGGCAATTCCAGCCAGAAGAGGAGGAAAAGGGAAGAAAGAGAGGAAACAGGAGAGAAATAAAGAAAGAAGCAAGGGGAAGGGAGGGAAAGTGGGGAGCCTCCCCACTAGCCGTGTTCTCTTTTGCAGACGGAGGAAGTCTGAGCCCCCGGTATAAACTTGAGACTTGCAGCTCCACTTCTGCAAGGTCAAGGTAAAGCTGCTGGGACTAGCCAAAGACATCCAGTGCCTCATTTGTGGCCAAAGCTGAGCGGCTGAGGAAAGGCCTGAGGCAGCCAGTGCCTCCTCACGTGTCCACAGTGAGGGATTGTGCCCGCTCAGAGGGGCAAAGACTGAGCAACCAAGATAAGCCTGACACCACCAGCGCCTCCACCAAGACAAAGACTGAGCGACCAGGACAAACCCAAGACCAGCAGCACCTTCTGTCAAGGCAAGGGACAATCCTTCTTTCAATTCAAAGAACTGCAGGGACAATCCTGAGATTAGCATGCCTCCTCCTTTGAGACTGGGACTGAGCCACCATGATAAGCCCAAGACAGCCTGTGTCACCTTTGAGTCCACCAGCACCTCCTGCACGACATCAAAACTGAGTTGCTGGGAGAAGCCAGAGATTAACCCTCGCTTACATGCAGACTGACAGTGAGGAACTGCACTTCCATGCAGACCCAGACCTTCTTGCATTACTGTCATTCACTGTAAAGAAACCACATCACACGAGTTCACCCTACTTTAGGTGTCTGTAGAATTATTGTCTAGCCAGTGTAATCCCCGACCAGTCTATATTATTATCCTGCAGTATTACACAGAAGCACCAATCTTGTTCTGCTCATCGAACACTAAGACATCGTCATGGGAAAAATAAAAAAAACTCATGATATTAGATGTAAGAGATGAGGCCATATTACAGAGAGGAGTTCTCAAGGAGAAAATCACCGTGCAGAGGAGCAGAGGAGGGAGAGGAAAGGAGAACATAGGAATAAAGCAAAGCAGGAGGAAGACAGGGAATGGGGATAGTGCAGGAGGAAAGAGATAATGTCGAAGAGAAGGAGATATAAACTAAGGGAGAATGACAAAAGGACAGGTATACAAGGTAAAAGGAGGGAAAGGCTCTGGGGAGGATTGGTCTCACAACCGAAGGAAAAATATACTTGTGTAGCGGCACCTAGTGGTGGTTTGGGGCATCATGAACTTCGCTATTGGCTGGCGCAGTCATGTGATCACAGGGGTGTTTTTGTGGGTTTTTGTATAGTCTTCATTCAACCTCCACCCTGTTAGAAGGACCTTCGTATTTTTCAGCTGATCTAAAACGCGGTTGAGTTAATCGCTTTGTTATTGTTTAAAATAAAGAATTGTACTCAACTCAACTGACTCGTCTTGCCAAACTTGCAACGTTAAGGAGCGCAAAGGTTTACCAGCTTGACACCCGCGATAGGGAGATTGTTCGATGAGGAGAAATTAAATAGCTCAGGTAATTTACCCTCCAGATGTGAGAAATGAGTGGCAAACCTACTGGTACATCCAAGATTGTTAAGAGTTTTGATAGATAGATGCAGTTGCCATTTCCTTTAGCAGGATGCTCAGCAATCAGCCATTTAAGACTAAGATGAAAACAGTTTATTTACTCACCCTGAAGCAAATTTTTGGAACTCAACTTCCAAGGCCTCTGGATGTTCAAGCACCATATACATTCAGGTGACGTTGATAGTTGTTTGGATATGTAGGAAATCAGGGAAGACAGATTTAACACTGAAAAGTGGCACTAAGGTAAACGATTAACCAAGGTCTTATTGAATAGTAGCATAGGAACAGGGGGCAAGTGGTCAATTCCCACTTCTGTTTCTAACGTTCATGATCATTCTAACCTCATATGTTTGATTTATCATTTAACCTAATTCATCCTCTGATGTACTCAACCTTGCTTTTATTTTAAATCATGACCTATTGTGATAAATAAATGGATTCCACAATGTACAAATTTCATTCTGAGACTAGTTCATTTATGCTGCAGTGCTACAAATGACCTCCTTGGCTTCTGTGCTAATTCTAAACCCTTCTGCCATCACCATTGCCGTCACTCACATCTCAAGCCCAAGGTTACCCAAGTTGCAAATGCTACTTGAATATTTACAGAGGCTTCCACAATACTGGTTACACTCGGGATAAGATAAAACAGTGTGCGGCATGATTTTAATCCCTTATGCATGTCAGGCTTTCACCTCGTTCTCTCGCCTACCTCTAACACTTATTTTCCTCTGTTCTCATCTCTTCCTATTTATGCAATCCTAATACTGCAACAGCTTCTCAAGCTTTTCTCTGTGGTTTCTTTCAAGCTGAACAGATTCTCCTTTGAGTCTATTATTCAAAATTATTCTTACCTTCAAGATGATGGAGCTCCCAAATTCCCTCAGTCTTTAGGCCTTTAAAATCTACTTGCAGTGTCATCTCATCATTAATACTTGAATTACCAAGTCTTCTCTAACCTTCTATGTGTTCTGCACTGTAGACCATGACATTTCTTCTGAATGTGTAAAACAATCTATCCACCCATTAATTCAATCTCTTTCACAGCCATTTGAAGAGTACCTCTATCCCGCTGTTGGTATGAGTGTGTCAGCAGGCAAAGTTGAAAGATCATTTCTTTTCTGAACTATATGCAATTTAATGATTTACTTAAATAATAATTTTGCACAGTTATTACACCTAAGAGAACTGCAGAAGTGAAACAGAATAGTGCTTTAAAAATGAGCTTTGGGATTATAATACATGATTAAATCCTGTCTGTATAACATGATGCAACGATTAATATTGTAATCTCATTAATATTATTTTAATATCCAATGTTAACTACTCTGTGGATGGTCTGACTCAGCTCAATCTAGCCATAAGGTGATTAAAGCCAGGTTTAAGCACGAGTAGTCTGTGGCTGCAATTGGTTAAGGAAAGTGTTGCACCTGGGTTAGCAGCTCACTTGAAGAGGTGACAGACCAGATATTGGAGGGATTGGGTTTCATCATCTTGAAGGAAAGGTCCAACTTTGATGAGTTTGGTGAAGAAAAGTTCTCTCTCTTTCAGGCGAGAAGCCCTCTGGCAACAAGTGTGAAACATATGGCTGCACCGCACACCCCTAACTTCTACTCTCACAATAAGACACAAGTACTCTCAACTGGTCAGCTACATTGGCATAACAGCAACCAAAATGGTATTCCATTACTAATCTGAAGGAAACCCAGGACTACACCTTCGCATCTGAACATTGGTGTGCAGCCATATCTGGAGGATGTGACTACCTACTGCAGATCTGCTTCAATTTGCTTATGATCAAAATAGGTCAACAACAGATGCTATCTCACTTACATTCCACCTTGCTCTGGATAACAGGAACGCATGTCAGGCAGTTCTTCATTGACAACAGTTCAACATTTAATACAATCATCTCCAATTCCCAAGACCTGCAACTCTTTACCTTCCTGTTGCAGCTGGATACTTGATTTTCTCATCGGCAGACCTCAATGACTGCAGATTGGTAACAACATCTCTTTCTCATTGACTATCAACACAGCTGCATCTCAAGTGTGCCTATCCCCCTGCACTTGTTTACTGAATCATCAGTGGCGATGAGTCAGTGTACAGGAGAGATAGAACACCTGGTTGAGTGAAGCCACAGCAACAGCCTCTCGCCTAACATCAGTAAAACCAAGGAATTAATTATTGACTTCAGAAAGTAGATATTGAGAGACCACATTCTTGGTCAAAAGCATCCACATGAGATGTACCTCATTATGGCAGCATCAATCAAGGATCATCACCATCCGGGTTGTGCCCTTGCCTTTCTGCAACCATAATACAGGAAGTCCAGAAGCCTGCAGTCCCACATTTCCATGTTCAAGAACAACCATCAGGCTCTTGAATCAACCTGCATAAACTGTAGACCACCTCTTGCACTACCCTGAAATTGTTTTGCTCTAACGTCTTGTCTACTTCTTTTCACTGCCCTGTACATTTATATATAATGTACGTTTCCTATGTTGTCTGCGACTCTGCATCTTTGATGCTACTGCAAGCAAGGTTATCACTGTATATGCACTGTTTTATGCAAGGTTATCATTGCTTGTGCGTATGACAATAAACTTGACAGTATTCCTCCATACTAAACATTATTTGGAAAAGCATTAAGAGTAACAAAAAGTATGGTAAATACATTGCATGGAAGACCAACCCCTATTTTAAAAATCTACTTTGCTAGCACATCCACTTTTCAAGCTGCATTGTCCAAAAGGGTCTGTGGCAGGCAGCAAATGGACCAACACAAGGGATAAATGTGTTGACCTGAGACTCAAATATTTACCTGTTACAAGCATATTTGTCCATAACAGTAGAGATAGTGGAACCCACCACTCAGACAGCATCCATCATGTTATGTAGAACCATTATGATGTAAAATTGGATGGATTCAGTACAAAAGCTTAAAAACTAACTAAGAAAATTCAAGTTAAGGGCTTCTACCAAAATATTAAAGTAGCAACCTGCTGACTATTCTTAATGGCAGCAAAGTGATGGAACAATTATTGAATATATGATCACCTAAATCCAGGACGAGACTGAATCTACATTATTGCATGTCGACCAGAAGTTCATAATATTGAAAAATAAGCACTTGAACACCAAGGCAATAGTACAAATGCAGGAACGTGGCACTAGTCATGATATGTATAATGGTTAATATATACATGGTGGACCTGTTTCTGTACTGTATGAGTCGATTCAGACTGCATGGGGACAGATCAAATAAGAGAATACAATACCACTGATGTAAATTATTTCTGTTACAAATTATAGAACATTTCAGCTGCATCAAACACAGTCAGAATTTAAATCCTAGCAGCTGACTGATTAATGGAACTTATTCAAGAGGCAGGTGTGTTTTCTATATTTTTGCCATTTATCACATTATCAAGAATGTGTTTACAGTATATTCTAGTTCATAATTAAATTGCTACATTGAAAAAGAAAACAAATATGTCTGCCTGCCAGCTTTCAAAACACCAAAAGTGGACTTTATGCAATTTACTATGCGTACATAAGTACAAAAAAAGGGAAGAAAATTATGCTTAATTGGTTTGTAACAAAAATGTTGTTAATATAATGGACACTTAACTGTGGCATCACCATTCAACAGGAATTCCAATGGCCAACCGTGCACTAACATTATTCCTAATAATGGGCTTGATCAAATGTCCCATCAGCAGTGAAACTATCATAGAGTGCTCTCAGTTTCTTCAGTTATCAATGTTTCAATAATTATTAAACATTGTACTTAGTGTTAACTTTTTCCATCTAATTTGGAAAACTAATTTTCTTAAAAACTATTTACAAATTTAACTCACAAAACAGATTTAAGAATTCAGGTGATGTTTTGTGACAAATATGGGGTTATTAAAATGGCATCATCATGATATGCTCCAAAGGCTCACCTACCGTGACTACTATTAATGATAGGTTCTAATATTTCATTTAGTTCATCTCCAGTCTACTCAATATAGACATAAAATGTTGGAGTAACTCAGCGGGTCAGGCAGCATCTCTGGAGAAAAGGAATAGTTGATATTTCTGGTCGAGACTCTTCTTCAGTGTCAAGACTGGATCTGAAGAAGGGTCTCAACCCCAACCAGCATCTGCATCTGTAGTTTCTTCCTACACATCAAGTCAACTCAAGTTTATTAGCATAAGTATCATGAGACACAGCTACCATGAAAATCAGGCAGGTTTGGAAATGTCAAAGATTAGAAGGCATAGATTCAAGGTGAGAGGGGAAAAGTTTAAAGGAGATGTGTGGGCAAGATTAAATGCTAGATCTCACACACACACACACACACACTGCCAGCGGTGGTAGTGGAGGGAGATGTAGTGGCATTTTAGATAGTCACATAGATATGCTGCGCATGGAGAAATATGGATTGCTTGCAGGCAGAGGAGATTAGTTTAACTGAGCTTCACATCCAGTACAGATATGGGCCAAAGGGCCTGTTCCAGCACTGTATTCTTTGTTTTACCTAATTTTAGGGTTTGTTTTTAATTAAGAAAGTGAACAATTGTGCTATTATACAATTCTCCGAGACCAATTTTCATCAGCTACAGTTTGGACATACATTTTATTCTTGTTTTTCAGAGCTTGCCTTATATAAAGTACATTGATAGAGAAAATGGCTTTGCACTGTAACTAATTTCCCACAAGTTCCCAAATGGCAAGAAACTCCAGTGCCACATTTCCAGCAAATGGTACAAAATGAAAACGTGTAAAGTAGATCTCCAAAGAGAAAATAACTGGTCATGAGAACAGGGAAGTTATTTTAAAGTGGAAGTAAAAAATGGAAACACTCAGTAACTCAAGCAACAACTGTGAGGACAGAAACTGCATCTGTGTTTTAAGTCAACAACATTTCAGCAGAACTGGAAAAGATTGAAAACATGACACATTCTAAGCAAATATAAGATATGAGAAGGAGAAAAGGAAAGAAAGAACAAACAGACAAAATGAATAGGCACAAGGCTTTAGAGATTAAGTGACAAATGGGTATTTTTGCATTTGAAAAGAGGACTAGCAATAAAAACAGGTGTGCATGACTATTTCAGGAGGTTACGGGGACTAAAGATTACTGGGAGCCTATGAGACCTAATAATACTGGAAAGATAATTGCAAAATTTACCAGACAAAGTAGGGCTCAAAACACCGATGAAACTAAAAGCCAATAAATCCCAAAGGACAATGATATGCATACGAGAGTTTTCAACAAAGTGCAATAGAACTTATCACATTGAAACATCTTTCAAGTCTGTATAGGCAGCATATGTGACCCCATCATTTAAAAAAGGGAGAGAGAAATCAGCAAACTACTGACCAGTTCATCTAACATCAATAGGAGAGAAAATGCTGGAATCTGTTTTGAAGGATAATAGAATGAGAAATCCATGCTGTTTCTTCTCAATCCTATTATTCTGTTCCAGGTGATATGGTAAGAAAATCATGTTTGGCTAATCTACTGGAATTCTTTGAGGATATGACTGGCAGAGTAGATAAGGGAAAACCAAAGGTTGTGGTGTATTTGGATTTTCAGAAAGTTGTTGATAAAATCCAACACACGTCAGACAAGGTCAGAGCACACAGAGTTGGGAGTAAAATGATGACATGCATTGAGAACTGGTTATTAAGACAGAAAGCAAAGAGTGGGAATAAAATAAAGTTCTCAAGTTGGCAGGCTATGACCAGTGGGGTACCACAAGTAACAGTGCTTGGACACCAACTATGCATGAACCAGACCGATCATTTGGATGAGGGAAGCCATGTTTCCAAGTTTGCTGATAATATTAAGCAAGGTAAGGCTGTTAATAGCAAAGAGGGTTTGACAAGACTTCAAGGGCTTCTATTCAAGTTGAATGAATGGGATGTGATACAATATGGATACATGTGAAGCAACTAAATAAAAGCAATAGAAACAACTAGGACTGGGTCACTTGGCCATTTGAACTTCCAGACCCAGCATTCCATATCAATAACCCTTTCCCATAACCAATAACCCTGTTCCAAAACTCACAATTCCATTAATGTCCAGAAATGTATGGCATTGTGTTATGAATGTACTCAAAAAAGCCTTTATGGAGGCTACCTATTCCCAAAGTCTCTTCCTTGTAATCTCAGTCAATATGTTATATAGCTTCTTTCAAGTGATCCCTCTCTGAATGTCTGCTTTGAGGTTCCAAGCCCTTTTTTCAAAGTCCTGTCAATACCTTCTAAGAGAAGATGAACGTACTGGCACAAACCAACCTTCCCAATTCTTAGGAATTCTTAAGATATAGGTATGTTAAACTGCTCACAGAAATTATTTTGCCCATTTTCTGGACAAATGTTCTTTTCTTCTCTCAGATGGGAGAGTGTACCTCACAATATCCAGGAATCATAGGCTATGATGTCAAAGTCTCCCACTATTTTACCTTTTGGCTGCTCATGAAAGAGATGGTATTAATAATCACAATAGTTTATGGCAGAAATGCAAGATGATCAAAGTCAGGTTCAGTTTTACCTGGACAATGTGCTGTTTTCCTTACTTTCCATGAAGAAGAATGGACAAGCAAAGTTAGGTGATCAGACATTTTCGGACATCTCCAATTAAATTAGAATTTACATGATGGATCATCAATCTATTGCATAAGCCAACCTTTCCAACCCTTAACGTCTGCCCTTCTTGGCCAATCTACATGATTAGATCTACATGGACAGGTTAAAAATTTACGCCATGATTCAGGAACAAGAAAGCCATCCAGTTTGGTTCACATAAGGCAATTCTCTGAAAGGGTTACCATCTTAATCCATATCTCATGCACATTTCCAGTGTCTAACATTTTTGTTTAGAAATGATTCAGTACATATGGTTATAAGGAGAAGAATTAAGCTATTCCGCCCATCAAGTCTACTCCGCCATTCAATCCTGGCTGATCTAAATCTACCTCCTAACTCCATTCTCCTGCCTTCTCCTCATATCCCGACACCCGTACTAATCAGGAATCTATCGGTCTCTGCTTTAAAAAGTTAAACTATGCCTAAACAAATTATGCATAAAAAATATTTTCCTGCCGTCTTATTTTTGGCGATGGTCTTAACTTCATATCATCAGATAACTAATTAAATTATCAGTTGCAAATTTTCCCCCCCAAAAGAAATGATTTATCAATTATTCTAATATTTTACCATCATTATTCAATTACCTCTGGGTTTCTTCTGATGAAAATAGTTTTCCTACTTCTATAGCTTCAGCCTCAGAAGCACAGTGGCACAGCTGCTGCCTCACAACGCTGACACAAACCAGGTTCGATCCGGATCTCGGGTGCTGTCAGTGTAGAGTTTGCCGTTCTCCCTCTAGGTTTCCTTGGCGTGCTCCAGTATCCTCCCACATCCCAAAAACAAGTGGGTTTGTAAGTTAATTGGCCAGTGTAGCAGCACCTAGTGGTGGGGTGGAGAGGGCAGAACCCTCTTCATTGCTCGGTGCGGTCATGTGACCGCAGGGCGTTGATTTTCGCGGGCTTTTGGAGTGTGTCAGTTAGTCAGTGCTCCTCCCAGCAACAGGAGCAATTATTGTTAGCCGAGTCACACACGCGTACATCACGGGTTTTTGTTCGTTTTTATTTAAAATAAAAATCATTTTGCTCCACCTGACTGGCCTCACTCCATTTGATGACCCTGACGATCTGAACGTTTTTCGGAATTCTTCTTGCCATGTACACGGACGAGAACCTCGCCGACTCGCCCGCCCAACAGAATTCGGTCGCGCTTAAACTGCCCGTATTCTGGGCGGCGCAGCCTCGTGTGGTTCGCACACATCGAGGCCCAGTTTGCGCTCCGCCAGACCCGCTACTTCTATGTGGTGGGCGCTCTGACGCAGGAGACGGCATCGCGGATCCTGCTCGATGACATAGCTGGCTCGAAGTACACCACTGTGGTTCGCAGCAAGCGCCAGTGGTGTTATTACCACCAATGCGGGGGTGCAGCGGCCCGCCAATGCCGCGCCCCCTGCTCGTTTTCGGGAAATGCCTCGGCTGATCACAAGTAGAGACCATCACGGTCGGCCAGAAACATCGCCGGCCTCGATACCCATGCTGGTAAGCATGGCCCTACCCTGACCACCGTTAATGGCAGCCCCATTCACTCCTATCGGACTCGGACTGTTTCCTTTGTCCTCGATTCTCACCGTTATTCATGGCCCTTCACAATCGCGGATGTCTCCCAGCCGTTGCTTGGGGCCGATTTTTGGTGGGTTTTTTCCCTCATGGTGAACGTCCGGGGCCAGCGCCTCATTCCTCCGCGCCCCCCCCCCCGCCTGTGCCCGCGGTTTCTCCCGATTCGCAGCTCGGGTCTGTATCGGATGTGGGGGGAGCCTATGCCCCGATCCTGGCAGAGTTCCCGGAGATCCTGACCCCGCGATTCTACTCGGCTGCTCCTAAGCATGGGGTGGTGCATCACATCCTCACCGCTGGCCCTCCACTGCATGCTAGGGTGCGCCTCCTCCCGCCAGACAAGTTACGATTAGCACGAGAGGGGTTCCAACAGATGGAGGACATGGGGATCGTGCGGAGTTCCAACAGCCCTTGGGCTTCCCCACTTCACATGGTTCCTAAATCATCTGGGGGTTGGCGGCCATGTGGGGATTATCGGCGCCCGAATACCGTCACGACCGCTACCTGGTCCCTTATATCCAAGATTTCACGGCTCATTTGGATGGTGTTACCATATTTTCGAAGGTCGATCTGGTGCGCGGCTACCATCAGATTCCCGTCCACTTCGATGATGTGCCCAAGACTGTTATCATTTGTCCTGTTTGAGTGGCTGCAGATGCCTTTTGGACTTAAAAACGGTGCGCAGGCTTTTCAACGCCTGATGGACATGGTTGCTCGCGGTTTGAACTTTGTTTTTGTTTATCTCGATGACATTCTGGTCGCCAGCCACTCTCATCGCAAACACTGTGAGGACCTCGCCGCTGCCAACCAACTGGAATGATCCGGATCCACCCCCACTCCTTGTCCCAGAGCGCTGCCAAGACGATTGGAGATAGACGCAAAATGCTGGAGTAACTCATCGGGACCGGCAGCATCTCTGGAGAGAAGCAATGGGTGACGTTTCGGGTCGAGATCCTTCTTCAGACTTAAGACGAGACTTGACCCGAAACATCATCCGTTCCTTCTCTCCAGAGATGCTGTCGGTCCCGCTGAGTTACTCCTGCATTTTGTGTCTATCTTCAAATGACGTCTCTTGCTCCAGACCGCTGTGCGGACGCATGATGACGCGCGCGTCAGTCACTACCGGCCTGTCGCGTAAATGACGGCCAGGTGGGACAGGCCCTGTACAGTGAGGGGAGGGGGAAGGGGCCAGGGAGGAAGAAACAAGAATGAATAGTAAATTAAGTAAGAAGACACATTTTCTTTGGGCGTGGTCTACGCTGGGCAACATTTGTTAACCTATGAAGTGATGGTCTGCCTTGCTTAATCTACATCTGACAAGGAAATTATATCAGATCCACAAGAATGACCCATGCCAGGATGTGCCGGGCAAATAATCCAGTTTCACTCAATCCAATATTTATCATTAATCACAAAGCATTGCGTAACAATGCACTCTCTCTAATATCTCAGCCATTTTGTCCAAGGAAATGTCAATAGAAATAACTATTTTTATTTTAATCCCTCAGATATTTATTCTTCAGACTGGCAGAAATATAATTAGTGTTTCAGTAATAAGAATATACTCTACATATCAGATTACAGATGTATAACCCAAGTGTTATCAACGTTATTCTGTCAAATTACTTTCTATTAAAATACTTATGGAAAATGATGCAAAGGTTCAAATGGGTGAATAATAAAATTAATACTAATAAAGATGTCTTAATGTACAGAGTGATCAATACATGGAATTAAGTTCAAGAATAAGCAGTCAACTCTTTTTGAATCATTTAAGAATCAATTGGCTGTTGCAGTGCAGACACTATGGTCATTCTGGAAAAATTATCAAAGACGATGCAAAAAGTATTTTACATGTGCAATTATCTTTCGAAACTTGCAATCCATGAAATTCAAAACATCTACACGTGAAAACCCACAGGAGATCAAAATGAATCAGAAAATAGTCATAATTACCAGACTAACACAAGAATTACACCCAAGATGAAAATGTGCTGCTGATCCTACAAAATCACCAGTTCAGCAATAACATAGTTATTAATAACAAGGTGCCAAAATAAAAGGTGCATATTTTTACGTCATAATGTACATTTTAAAATTCACAAAAATAAATTTATTTTGGGAGGCAGGAGAGATGAAAAATCTCTGATTATCAAGTAAATAGCTGAAAATGAAAGGATTTTGATAGGAAAGGCTAGAGAAATTCACTGCAATGTTCTTTTAGAAAATTGTCTGAAATAAGAGCTGATAGGAAAATAAAACAAGCAAGTTTACATCTTGAGTTGCACACGGCATCTCTGCACTAAAAACCTGCATTTTTATTAGTCATCTTACATATACAGTAGGTGACATCTGTAGTTATTTTACATTTGTATTGTTTTCAGAGAGATATGCAATAAATTCACCATACACAGACAGAGACAGACCACTTCAGTAAATTTACTGTAGAACAGCAATGGGAAAGCTACACTTGCAATTGGACTGCAGTAGCACTGCAGTAACAGCACAACTGCAGCCTTGGTTTCAAAAGCAACACCACATGAGATCTCTCAGTTTATAGATTAAAAATTGTTAAAGGGTAAAAAATTGCTTATTTTTTTTAATGAAAGCTCCTCAGAAAAATATGTACTGTAGGGAAAGCAACATAATCTTATCACGTCACACATATTAACTCCCCTGCCGCACCAATTACTCCTTATATTCATAACAATTATCACTGGAAATTGAAGGCTAAAGACAATGATTGTAAAGTGATGATTTCTGAACAAAAGAACATTGATTTAATATCTTTTCCATTTGCAGCATTTCTATATTATGATATCAACACATGTTTGGCATACCTTTTTTAATTACGGTGTTGTTCAATGCAAAATATTTAATCTTCATAAATGAATAATGATCAAACCATATGCTGTTCTTATTCTTGATGCACCACATATACATACAATAGTTTGGCAATCTGGTTTCTGCTAAATAATGCATTTGCATACAATTTTTAAATTTAATGCAAAGAGAAAATAATTTTGTGATTAGGGAACCAAAGATCATCTCAGGTTTTTGACACATTACATTAAGAGGACATTTATAATTGATGCACTTAAATAAGCATAGCAGCTAACAAGAAACACAAAATGTCAGAAAGTGTCTAAATATTTGTAAATAAACTAACTTTTCGTATTGAAGATACAGTTTTAAAAAATACAATTGCTGGCAATGTAAATGTTCAAAATAGTTAAGAACAGGTGCAAATCTCCTTAGCATGATACCATGCAAGGAACTTTTAAATTTCATGGGTAAGATGGTTTGCGTCTTCATTAGCATCTCCAAGTGCAGATTTGAATAGGCGTAGGAGGTGCACAAACAGTACAATAAAAGATTCCATGATGATGAGATTTAAAGAGACACAGACAATTAAAGAGAAACCAAGAGGTTTCTTGGTTAGGCATAATGTATCCCAGTTCTAACAGCCCTAAAAAACATTGGATTGACTGCAAGTCTGAAATGTGGATTGAGCGGGCATTTGGAATTTGAAGTATTGAGAGCAGTTTTGGGCCTCATATCTGAGGATGGGTGTGCTGGCACTGGAGAGGGCCCAGAAGAGGTTTACAAGGAAGTTCCCAGGAATGATTGGGTTAACATATGATGAGCATTTGAAGGCACTGGCCCTGTACCCGCTGGAGTTTAGGATGATGAGGGAGGATCTCATTGAAACTTATCGAATAGTGAAAGTTCTGGATGGAGGAAATGCAGAGAATGTTTCCACTAGAGGGAGAGTCCAGGACCAGAGGCTATAGCCCCAAAATAAAAGTACATACCTTTAGAAAGATGCGGAGGAATTTCTTTAGTCAGAGGGTGGTGAATCTGTGGAATTCAATGCCACAGGCAGAGATTGACAGGTTATTGATTAGCAAGTGTCAGGGGTTATGGGGAGAAGGCAGGAGAATGGGGTTGAGATGGAAAGATAGATCAGCCATGAATGAATGGCAGAGTAGACTTGATGGGCCGAATGGACCAATCCAGCTCCTAGAACCTATGAGAGGAAAATCTAATTTGCAAGCATCGTCAACAGACAAGTGACTGAGATCAGTCATGCGTAACCCACAACTAATCGTTGCTGAAGTCTTTGGATGTGTTGAGGTCTTTGATGGCTATGGGTGGGTGGGATACAGTTTCTGCGTCCAAGATTGAAGAGAAAATGTGGAATACTCATGACCACAGTCAGTGAGCCGAGCACAAAATTAATGGGTAAATCAGGATATATGTTGAGACCGTTTAAAGAATGGAAATGGATTAGTAGGGGGTTAGTCAAATCATGCCAGCAGCTCGTCAGAAGATGTCCAAATAAATTATTTTAGGTACAAGTGAAATAAATCTCTTGTACAAAAATAAAAAAGTGAATGCATTTCACAATGGGAGAAGTTATGGAGTTCACACAGTCTCATGAGATTTCTCGTGTTCTGGTAAACAAAAATGACCTAGAATCATAGACGCCGTGCACAGCAGTTAATAGCTACAAGGAACTATAGACGCAGGAGAGTGAGCCAAAACCTTACAAAAGGGGATTAATAGAGCTTGCACATAATTTGAAAAAAATTCAATATGGACAAATGCAGCACAGAAAATAATGAATTTTAAAAATAACAGGTATATATGTACTCAGTAGGTAGATGGAACTTATCACAGAATGTTACCTTGAAGTATTACCTGACCCTTTGCTTGGTTTGTAGGTTTATGTTATACAAGTAAATTGAATGCTGGATTACATTGTCAATTTATACAAGACCCAATCCCAACAACATTCTGCAGCTTTAGAATTGTCTTGACAGATCTCAACCAGAGTAAAGTATTACTACAACCTGAATTACGTACTTGTGCATCTCATCTTAATCTTGCTCCTGTTGTGGAAGCAGAGAGAGCTACTCAAGAAAGATTTTAAATTCAAATATGACGTCCAACATGACAAAATTGAATGACACCACAAGCTTGCCAGAAGTCAACTTCAATCTTTAGTATTTTACGCTTATAGCTGGTTTACTGCAGAATTTTCCGTCATGGATAATTAGTTCATAGAAAATAGGTGCAGGAGTAGGCCATTCGGCCCATCGAGCCTGCACCGCGTTCATGTCCCATATTCTGAGTTTCACATAATCATAAAGGATTTTTTTGTTCTCGCTTTGGGACAACGGTAGATATGGACAGTGAGGAGGTGAGGAGTGACAGGGAAAGTATTTTGCAAAAACAACTGACAAACAATAGAAAATATCCTGGAAATCTTGCAAGTTATACATTTTCAAGTATTTCAAAAACCAAATTAGGAAAAGGGAATAAATTTAGTAAAACCACCTGCATCCTGCGGCATTGTACATACATCTCTCACTCTCTCATCAAGCATGTTCTAATCACATAGGCAACAATGCAGTCGCAGAGGATTCATCAATTAAGCAGGCCCGTACAAAGCTTTTCAAAAAAGGGGGTGGTATGACAGGATTGCAAAAATTTTAATGTGAAATAATGTGCACACTGCACACATCACGAGCATGAAGCGTGAAGTCCCTCGATGCCAGGGTCCAGGGCCCAGTTCAGGGGTTTTAGATGCTCTCTAAAACCCCTGATGGTGGTGTCATGGGCCCCGACGGCAGGAGAGGCGAAGGCCAGGCTGGAGCGGAGCGGCGTCTGGTGTCGAGGTTACGGCCGCTGCCAGCTGGCTTCCTGTTAGACCCTTCGCGGGTAGCTTACCGCCCAAGATAAAAACTAGATTCTCCCTCCCGCAACGCAATATTCCACTACTTACCAGAGTAGACACGAGGCATCCAGGCGATCGTGTGTCCAAGCATGCGCGGAGAGACAGCGTAATTTTGCGACGCTACTGTGTCACCGGCTTCCCCCAACTGCGCCGGTGCGGATGGTTGCTTTCTTTTTTTCCTCAAATCATCCAGCGTGCGGGAACCAGAATTTCGGGTAAACGCTGATTGCGCTCCAAATTTTTTTTTTCCTCTGGATTTTTTCTTACTGTGGGAAAAAAAGGGGGGGTGCGACCGCATCCAATGCACCCCCCCTTTGAACGGCCATGTTAAGAGTGACTGGGGCTCAGCACCAAATGTTGTCAGTGCGGTGATGTGCAAAGCCATTTTCCAGAGTGCCACAGAGTTTAAAGCTATATGGATTGAAGCGGAAAATCATTGTGAAGTTGTCTGCCATTGAGAGAATGCGGAACTCTGGAATTTGAATCTTGGTGCACTAATCACTACCCATAAAGGTGGAAGGATATCTCTTAGACCATAGATGCCAATCCCAGTCTTATAACAACGTGACTGGATATGACAAATGTGCTGCAAGCTGCCCTCATGCACAGAGATAAGACTGGTGTGCCACTGGGCCAAATTGTACACATAGTGGGAGGAGATGAGATTGTACTGTTTTTCCAAACATCTGTTTTTTCTTTAATACTTTGTCTATTAGAGCACATACTGTGAGAGCCAATTCATTAATCCGACCCATGTTTGTATCCGGATTATTTCCCTTTTCCTTCATTAAAAATCTATTTTTGTTTCGTATCCACAATAATCCCTCATGTTTGCTTCAATTCATCTTGCCAGTGTTCCATCAACTCCAATCTTTACTTTCCCCATTGTGAATTATATCCTTTGGAAACATATACCCTTCTATTTAGTTTACAATCGTGATTGACATATAACCTCATCTCTTATTGATCACAGGATCAAACGCATTCATTTCTATTTATTCTCTTAACTCTTTTATCAGGCTACAAATGCCTTGTACAGTTGGCTTAAGCCCCAATTTTAATTCTTTAGCCATTTTTGTCAGACTTTATCCTAGTCATTGCAGTTTTACTAAACGTACTCCACCTCTCCACAAATCACTGCACTGATCTGTCCTCCTGACAGTTTTCTTTAAATTCATAAATGTCCTCTCCTTATGTTTCCACATGGCGTTTAACTGGGATCCTCATCGGTGCTGGTCTCGAAGGAGGAACTCGCTGTCTAGGGTCTAATCTGGCAGCTCAGTCTTGACCACAAAATGGTGTCACTTGTGTTCGTGGGTTTGTACCAGTGACTCATTCTTCCTCCAAACCTGCAGCAGGGGAACACAGCTAGCAGAAAGGCTCCCCCCCTTTCTTTCCCTTCTTCTCTTCTTTCTTTCTTTCTTTTATTCTTTCTTCTTTCTTCCTTCTTTTATTCTTTCTTCTTTCTTCCTTCTTTCCTTCTTTATCTCCTGGTTTGTCTCTCACCCTCTTCCTGCTCTCGCTGGATCTCCCACCTGGGTTTGCAAGGAGCAGGCTGATGAGATTCAGGTGGGCCAATCCAACATTGGCTAATTGGACACAGCAGTTACTCATTTGGCTGTGGTCTCAGCTCACTGTTGCTGAGGTTTGGCCTCTCCTGGCCTGTCTGCATGTGATGGGGATCAGAGCAGCATCCGAGAGAGGGGCTGCTGTCACAGAACCTTTTCTCCTGTTCGTACATACACCAACTGACTGTGGTGGAATGAATTCCCTTACAGTTGTAGAATACTCCTGGTTCATCTGGTATGCTGTCAGTGTGATCCTACACTGGCGGAGAACTAAACAAGGACTAGTTTGGTTTAAAGATACAGTGCGGAAACAGGTCCTTCGGCCCACCGAGTCCGTGCTGACCAGCAATCCCCACAAATTAACACTACCTTACACACACTAGGGACAATTTACAATTATACCAAGCCGTCAAACCTGTATGTCTTTGGAGTGTGGGAAGAAATCGGCGAAAACCAATGCAGGTCACGTGGGGAACATACAAACTCCATACAGACAACACCAGAAGTCAGGATCTAACCCGGGTGTTTAAGGCAGCAACCTTACCGCTACGCCACCATGCCGGTTCACCACTAAAATCCCAAAAGGACACAGCATACTGGAGTAATTCACTGTCAGGCAGCATCTCTGGAGAACATGGATCGTTTAGTTTAGTTTGGAGATACAGCACAAAAACAGGCTCTTCGGCCACCAGCTATCCCCTGTCAATAGCACAAGCCTGCACACACAAGGGACAGTGTGACTTTTATATTTACCAAGCCATTTAATCTACATACCTGTACGTCTTTGAAGTGGAGATCCAATGGATCTAAAACCCAACTAACCCTAGTAAGCACAGAGAGGTTTTAATACCAACAGTGGCAAATAACCCATCATTCGCCTGTTTTGTGTATTTATATGCACCTGATTGTGAGAGCTTCACTGGTATTTCAGTGGCATCCTGTAAAGAACAGGAGGTCCAAGGAATTGGGCTTTCACAGCCACTACTAAATTGCGGCCTTTAGATCCAGCTATGAGAATGCAGGGTGACTTGGATGGTTGGGTGAGTAGGCAGATGCCTGGCAGATGCAGTTTAATGTGGATAAATGTGAGGTTACCCACTTTGGTAGCAAAAACACAAAGGCAGATTATTATCTAAATGGTGTCAAATTGGGAAAAGGGGAAGTACAACGGGATCTGGGGGTCCTTGATCATCAGTCAATGAAAGTAAGCATGCAGGTACAGCAGGCAGTGAAGAAAGCTAATGGCATATTGGCCTTCATAACAAGAGGAGTTGAGTATTGGAGCAAAGAGGTCTTTCTGCAGTTGTACAGGGCCCTAGTGAGTGCACACCCGGAGTATTGTGTGCAGTTTTGGTCCCCTAATTTGAGCAAGGACATTTTTGCTATTGAGGTAGTGCAGCGTAGGTTTACAAGGTTAATTCCCGGGATGGTGGAACTGTCATATGCTGAGAGAATGGAGCGGCTGGGCTTGTATACTCTGGAATTTAGAAGGATGAGAAGAAATATGTTCCCGATGAAGGGGGAGTCCAGAACCAGGGGCAACACTTTAAGAATAAGGGATAAGCCATTTAGAACGGGGATAAGGAAATACTTTTTCACACAGAGAGTTGTGTCTGTGGAATTATCTGCCTCAGAGGACGGTGGAGGCCGGTTCACTCGATACTTTCAAAAGAGAGCTAGATACAGCTCTTAAAGATAGCGGAGTCAGGGAAATGGGGAAAAGGCAGGAACAGGGTACTGATTGGGGATGATCAGCCATGATCACATTGAATGGCAGTGTTGGCTCGAAGGGCCGAATGGCCTACTCCTGCACCTATTGTTTATTGTATAACACAAGCATTTGGAAGCACTGTTCGTCCAACAGTTCAAGCAGACTGAGTCTCTGCCTGAACAATATTGTGTGGGATTTAATTCCTTCCTCCTTCTCTGTCATATTGAGGCTTAGGAGAGTAGGAGTGCAATGCTAATGCTATCATGTTATAAACCTGCTTAAGAATTATCAACTTTCTTACCATCACTTATTTGGTCATCAAGAGAGCTTTTCCACTGTGACACAGCAGTGGAAACCAAACACATTGAAGTGTCACAGTACCTCACATTATACATGGATACAGTCCCCAAGAACCTCCAAAGCATATTAATCTTCAAGGAATAGTTTATTCCGAGGAGTGGCATATTGGTCATTTGTCTTCCCTCAAGGAGCAACATTGGAGCAGGAAGCAAAATGCATCTGATGCCAGAATCAGGAATAAAATACAGAAATCACCAGAAATACTCAACAGATCAGGCAACATTTGTGGACAAAGAAATAAAATTGCAGTTTGAGGTTGATGATATTTCACCTCTGTTTCATGAGCTACTAATTCCAATTTGAAGAGTCATGTTTCTCTCCACAGATGCTGCCGGGTCTGCTGAAGAATGGAGCCACCTTGAATACGAAATAGATTGTGATACTTCTATACTAGTATTTGCCAGGGTAAAAATAAATTCATGGTTTTTGTGCATGTTTTGAGTTACTGTCTGCAAACCCAGAGGTGGCTTTTGAACTGCTATGAAATGGTATGACAATAGAGTTTCGTCCAGCATAAAAACTGAATTGACTACTGGCCATGAAACTCAAACATATTAGAACTTGCATCATGACAGAAACACTTAGAAAACTTCACTGGGCTTTTGCAACTCCAAGCACATTGACATTAATAAGATCAAACTCCAACAAAAATGGAGATTGTGCAATAAAAAAAAAATCACCACACTAGTAAAGGGTACTTCAAATATCATTAAGCAACCCGGAAATTGTTATCGTTGAAATATTGCAGATCATACAGTAAGCCTTTCTCATAATGATCAAGGAACCATGCACTCAATCACTACTACATGAAAGTATGAACCAAGGAAAAGTTGAATTCCTCAATTTGCCAGACACCGTTCAAAAGCAGAAATTTATTTACGATGTCTGACTTTCTATTATACTCAAATAATAATGAGACAAGGTTATCTAGCACCTTGCAGATGATGAAGAGCTTCTTAAAGTATAGTCACTGAAGTAACGTAGGAAATACAGTATTGTTAAAGAAGGAACTGCAGATGCTGGAGAATCGAGGGTACACAAAAGGCTGGAGAAACTCAGCGGGTGCAGCAACATCTAAGGAGCGAAGGAGATAGGTGACGTTTCGGGTCGAGACTCTTCTTCAGACTGGTCAGGGATCAGGGATAAAGAACAATGAATGAAAGATATGCAAAAAAGTATCGATGATAAAGGGAACAAGCCATTGTAAGCTGTTTGTAGTGTGAAAATGAGAAGCTAGTGCGACTAGGGTGGGGGAGAGATAGAGAGAGAGGGAATGCCAGGGCCCGAGGGCTGCGGGAGAGGTGGGAAGGGGAGGAGACAACAAGGGTTAACAGAATTGAGAAAATTCAATGTTCAAGCCCAGAGGATGCAGATTCCCCAAGCGGAATATGAGGTGCTGTTCCTCCAACTTGCGGTGTTGCTCACTCTGGCCATGGAGGAGGCCCAGGACCGAGAGGTCGGATACGGAATGGGAGGGGGAGTTGAAGTGCTGAGCCACCGGGAGATCGGGTTGGTTATTGCGGACCGAGCGGAGGCGTTCGAAACGATCGCCAAGCCTCCGCTTGGTCTCACCGATATAGATCATCTGGCATCTGGAGCAGCGGATGCAGTAGATGAGCTTGGAGGAGGTGCAGGTGAACCTCTGTCGGACCTGGAAGGATTGCTTGGGTCCCTGAAAGGTGTGGAGGGGGGAGGTGAAGGGACAAGTGTAGCATTTCTTGCGGTTGCAAGGGAAAGTGCCCGGGGAAGGGGTAGAGCGGGAGGGAAGGGAAGAATTGACAAGGGAGTTGCGGAGGGAGCGGTCTTTGCGGAAGGCAGACAGGAGGGGAGATGGGAAGATGTGGCGAGTGGAGGGGTCACGTTGGAGGTGGCGAAACTGGCGGAGGACTATGTTGTATTTGCCGGCTGGTGGGGTGAAAGGTGAGGACCAGGGGGACTCTACCCTTGTTGCGAGTGGGGAAATGGGGAGAGAGGGCAGTGTTGCAGGGTATGGAGGAGACCCTGGTGCAAGCCTCATCTATAGTGGGGGAGGGGAATCCCCGTTATCTGAAGAATGAGGACATTTGTGATGACCTGGTGTGGAACACCTCGTCCTGGGAGCAGATGCGGCTTAAACGGAGGAATTGGGAATAGGGGATGGAGTCCTTACAGGAAGCAGGATGGGAAGGTAAGAGTAGTCAGTTGGTTTTGTAGTGGATGTCGGTCAGGAGTGTATCACCTGCAATAGAGATGGTGAGGTCAAGGAATGGTAGGGAAATGTCGGAAATGGTCCAAGTGTATTTGAGTGCCGGATGGAAGTTGGTGGTGAAATGGATGAAGTCAGTCAGTTGTGTGTGGTGGGAGGTGACACCAAAGCAGTCGTCGATGTAACGGAGGTAGAGGTCGGGGATGGGGCCCTGGTACGCCGAGAACAAGGATTGTTCGACGTACCCGACAAAGAGGCAAGCGTAGCTGGGACCCATGCGTGTGCCCATAGCTACGCCTTGTGTTTGGAGGAAATGGGAGGAGTCAAAAGAGAAGTTATTGAGGGTAAGGACCAACTCCGCTAGGCGGAGGAGGGTGTCAGTGGACGGGTATGGGTTGCTCCTCTGGTGGAGGAAGAACCGGAGGGCTTTGAGACCATCCTGGTGGGGGATGGAGGTGTAGAGTGACTGGACGTCCATAGTAAAGATGAGAGGATGGGGGCCTGGAGAATGGAATGCACGGAGCCGACGGAGAGTGTCTGAGGTGTCTTGAACATAGGTGGGAAGGGATTTAACAAAGGGGGATAGGATGGCGTCAAGGTATGTGGAAATGTGTTCGGTGGGACACGAACAGGCAGAGACAATGGGTCTGCCAGGGCAGTCGGGTTTGTGGATTTTGGGGAGAAGTTAAAATCGGGCCGTGCGGGGCTGAGAAACGATGTGGTTGGAGGCTCGGGGGTGGTAGGGAGCCGGAGCTGATGAAGTTGGTTATGGTGCTCGAGATGGTGGCCTGGTGTTCGTCAGTGGGGTCATGGTCCAGGGGTAAGTAGGAGCAGGTGTCCGAGAGTTGGCGCGCGGCCTCCGCTTTGTAGAGATCGACGTGCCAGACTACCACGGCACCTCCCTTGTCGGCGGGTTTGATAACCCAGTCTGGGTTGTTACGGAGTGCGTCGATGGCAGTACGTTCGGGGGTGGAGAGATTGGAGTGAGACAGGGGGTGGAGAAGTCGAGGCGCTTGATGTCCCGACGGCAGTTCTGGATAAATAGTTCTAGAGCCGGAAGGCTACGAGGGGGGGTCCAAGTGGAGGGGGTACGTGGGAGACAGGAAAAGGGATCATCAGTGGGGGGCGAGGACTTCTTCCCGTGGAAGAACGCTGTGAGGCGAAGGCAACGTAGAAGAGCTCCAAGTCGTGGTGGGCGCAGAACTCATTGAGGTGGGGACGGAGGGGGACAAAGGTAAGACCTCTGCTGAGGACCGACCTTTCAGTGTCGGAGAGGGGGAGGTCCGGGGGTATGGTGAACATGCGGCAACGATGGGGGTTGTGGCCGGAGGAAGGCAGGTGAGTGCACTGAGGACGGAGCGTTGTGTGGTGGGGGGGTGGAGGTGGTCAGGGGGTGGGGGGGTATGGGGGCTGTGGTGTGGGTGGGGAAGAGCAGGGGTAACATGGTAGGGGGGATGGGGAAGACCCAGTGGAATAGCCACTAAGGTTACTGGGGCTGGGGAGACGGGCACTAGGACCCAGTGCCGTTAAAAACTGAGTGGTGGGAGGAGTTAGCAACGTGGAGGCTTCAGGCCCACTGCAGAGTCCAGTCTGCAGGTGAGGCGACGGCTGCGGGCTGCTGGAGGGCGGTGGAGTGTCGTGGGTCGGCGGACCCGAAGGTAGGAGTCCGCGGGCAGTGGAGTCGGGGTCGGCGGGCGATGCGTTGGAAGTCCCGGTGGGCGGGTGGGCGGTCCGACCGGTGAGGCGGCGAGATGAGTGGGGTGCGGTGCTGCGGCCATGTTCGGGGAAATACAGTAGTTAATTTCTCTACAACAAGCTTCACAAACAGCAACATACAAATGTTCAATAACCTGTTAGTAATGTTAGTTCAGAGATAATTAGCAACAGGGGACCTGAACACATTTCTTGCTGATCTTCATGATAGTACCTTATGATCTGGTTGTCAAAATATGCAGCAGGATTTTGACTGACTGGGCAGATGGGCTGAGGAATGACAGGTTGGATTTAATACAGAGAAGTGAGAGGTGTTGTATTTTGGACAGTCCAACAAGGGCATGACCCACACAGTGAATGGCAGGGCTCAGGGGATTGTTGTGTAGCAGAGGGACCTGGGAATGCATGTACATCGTCCCTTGAAAGTGGCATCACAGGTACGTCGGGTAGTCAAGAAAGCTTTCGGCACATTGGCATTCATCAGTCAGATTATTGAGTACAGAACTTGGGAGGTCATGTTACAGTTGTGTAATACAATGGTGAGGCCACATTTAAAGTATTGTGTTTAGTTTTGGTCTCCATGCTATCGGAAAGATGTTGACAATCTGGAAAAGGTGCAGAGAACATTTACGAGGATGTTGCCAGGACTCGAGGGCCTGAACTATAGAGAGAGGTTGAGCAGGCTAAGACTTTATTCCTTGGAGCACAGGAGGATGAAGGGTGATCTTATGGAAGTGCAAAAGATCATGAAAGGAATAGATCAAGTAAGTTCACATAGTCTTTTGCCCAGAGTTGAGGAATTGAGAGCCAGTGAGGGGGCACCCGTGGGGTAACTTTTTATTTTACAAAGAGTGTTGAGAATATGGAATGGGGAGATAGTTAAGGAAGGTACAATAATAATGTGTAAGAGACATTTAGACAGGTTCATGGATAGGATGGGTTTAGAGAGTATGAGCCAAGCGCAGACAGGAAGGACTAGTGTCCATAGGACATGTTGGGCGGCGTGGGCAACTTGGGCCAAAGGGTTGTTTCCAAACTGTATGACTATCTTCTCACTATCATCTTAGGAATATATTTGGGGACCTTATTCAGTTAACATATATAATCAGCACCTTTGATAGTGCACCCTACTCACAGATGAGTACTGCATTAAGAGTGTTCACCAAGAACTCTCTGTTCAAGAGGCAAAAGCCAAAAATGCTCCCATCCGAGTCCTGGCAACTACCTGCTTACAGCTTGTACAAGTACTTGTGATTTACAGAAAGTGAGATGCTAAATTTGACACCTGCTCAACCAGATTAATGTGTCGGCACAAGATCTTTTGCTATTAATGAAATTCCAGAAGTTGTAAAGACTTGATAATGGTCTTTTGATGAATGGTGTAGAATTGCAGCTATTCTCACAATTTTCTCGATGTTGAGAGACCAATATATTTCCAAGCATTGTAGCAATTGAAATTAAAAGCAACTAGGTACAATGTTTCAATTCAAAAAGACAAATATCTAAAGAACAAGACAAGGTAATTCCAAGCATTAAAATGGTTGTGAACTCTCAAAAGAAATTATGGGCCAACCGTGGTGGCAATTTGCCCATTGCCAACATTCCTACACTACAAAATAAAATGTTCCCCACTATTGCATGGAATAAATTAGTAATAGCCTTTTAAAAAATATTTTCAATGTTAATTTAAATTTCCCATATATTAAACATACGTTTACCAGCCTTTAACAAATATTTTCAATGTTAATTTCAATTTGCCATATATTAACCATACCAGCGAATTTTTCTTTCATAAAATTAATAATAATTATGATTTAAACATTACTTGCCTGGAAATTCCAGCCCTATCATACTAAGATTCAATTGGGACAGAGGAACAGTGCAAGCTATCAGGTATGGCACATTTTCTGAGCTGAGGAGACAACCACAAGCCTAACCAGACCGACATCCTAAAGAGAAGAGTGGCAGAGTTCTAGGGCCAAGCACTGAGCATCACTTTAGCAATATAGTGTTGTCAGTAAAGTGGGGAATTGGAGAGAGTTGCTATGTCTGCTTGTGTCGGGAGGAGAGGGGGAGAAATAAAGTTATTTAAAAAGAATCAGACTCCAGCTGGTGCAGATGTGGTTGAGATGATGACTGGGATGGATGAGGGAATTGGGAGAGGAGGTGAGGGGAGGTAGAGGCAGAGTAAGCAGCAGGTTAGAAATCAGGGCTGGGATTTGTTTCGGGTGGAACTGCACATGCTGGTTTAAACCAAAGACAGATACAATTAGCGGGACTAACTCAGCGGGACGGGCAGCATCCCTGGAGAAAAGCAACACGTGATATTTCGGGTCGAGACACTTCTCCAGACTGAAGAAGGGCCTTCACCCAAAATGTCACCTATTGCTTTTCTCCAGAAATGCTGCCTGACCCGCTGAGTTAGTCCCGCTAATTGTATCTCCAGATTTCTGTGTCTGTCTTCAGGGATTTATTTTCATGGTAAGAAGGCATGAAAAAGATGCAAGCATTTTACTTTGCTGGTGAATGGCTACACATTTTTCAAGACAACACTGTTCCGGATGTATCCAATTATAGATGCCAGGGACAATGTGGCCCAGAAAACCTGCAATTCTCCAAGGCAATGGTTGCACAGCACATAACATCATCATGGATGTCCCCAACGTTGAAATCTTAGTGATGCTGCAAATGTGATTACGGCAGGGGGCCCTCTGGCAAGTTTCATGATTGGTATGATTTGATCAGGAAATAGTTGCAAATTAAATTTATTCCAGGTTGAATTGATTTTAAACGGCATTGCTTTGAAAAAGACAGCACTATGTAGTCTAATTTGTAGACAATCTTTTGTATATGTTTTTTTTATAAATATCCACTGGATGGCTAATTTCTGAACTGAAAAAAAAATGCAGTAGTCTTAGAAACATCATCTGTTCCTTCCTTCAAAAATTAATCTTTTATGTAATCATTTAATATTATAGAGCTTAGGCATATATCCAGGTTACTTTAAGGATTTCATTCTGAACTCGAGAAGAGCTGCTGAGAAAACCTACAAAAAACAGCTTAACTGTTTGCATTGGAAATGAAAGACCTGACTCAGGCAAATTATTAATTCTGAGTGAAATTTAGCCTGACAGCAGTAAAATAAACGAGATACCAATTTGGCTGTAACTCTTCTAAAAACTAAAAACAAGTTTTTAGAAACAAGGGCGGCAAGGTGGAGCAGCGGTAGAGTTGTTGCCCGACAGCGCTTGCAGCGTTGAAGACCCGGGTTCAAACTCTACTACAGATGCTGTCTGTACAGTTTGCACGTTCTCCCCGTGACCGCGTGGGTTTTCTCCGAGATCTTTGGTTTCCTTCCACACTCCAAAGATGTACAGATATGTAGGTATTTTGTGTAGGTTAGTGTTAATGTGCGTGGATCGCTGGTCGGTACGGTCTCGGTGGGCGTGCACTACCTTCAACAAAGGGCATCTTTCAGTAGTACATTCAAGAGTAGCTCTATAACATCTCCTGCTTATAGAAGTGTGTGCACTACCTTCAACAAAGGGCATATTTCAGTAGTACATTCAAGAGTAGCTCTATAACATACTGGAACCTTTACTCTGCCAATTAGGAAAGGATGCTCCTCCTTGAGGAAATATTAAGATAGAAATCAAGCGTGAGGCAAAAGGGAACAGTATTCTTTGGATAGTATTGAAGGCAACCAGTGGTGCTGCAATATTCGAAGTGTAAAATGAAGTACAATAAGACAGCCATGAGACATGTGGGGATATTCCTGAGAGCAACCAATGTCACTAAAATCAAAGGAAAGGACGTAATGTATATATATATATATATATATATATATATATATATATATATATATATATATATATATACACACACACACATACATGAAAATAAGAAGTCAACATTGTTGGCTGTGGTGCTAGTGCACTAACCATGGACAACATTTCTTCACAAGGACATGCGATGCTCATTATTTCACAAGGACATGCGATCTACAAATCGGGGACATTGCTCATTATTACAATGTCAGGTAAAGACACTGGCACAAAGTACAACTTTCAAACCATTTACAATGGGCAAATAGTGAATCAGTTATCATGGTTTCTCAATCAACTGAGTCGCTCATATTGAGAGATTGAGCATTTCATGGAATCAACCATGGGGAGCAGAGAAATCCAGCAGCCACTCAGGCTTTGTAGCATTGGTACCACTGGTCTGGAGGGCTCAGGAGGCACAAAGGAGTGGAGTTTATAGACACAGCCAGTCTACCTGGCTGCAATTCAAAATAAATAAATTACCGTTTCCCAACCTGAAAAAGTGAGGGAAGATATAAGTTTGGAGGAAAGTCCGTGGAAGTAGTATTGGTGATCAAGTTTCAGGCAGCAACTCATCAGCACCGGCACAGATTGAGGGCAAGGAAAAGCCATCTGAAGTGGAGTGGGTTGATTGCCAAGCAGCTAAATAAGAGATTGTTCAAGGGAGAAGCAAGTCAGAGGCCGGGCCAATGTATGAAAAAGCTGCAGACCAAAGAGACCCCCAAAAGAACAAGTGATGTAGAGCCAATCATCTGAAGGTGGTATATCCAGAAATAGAGCAGCAGTTTACAAGGCTTTACAGTGTTAATTGTGAAGCCATGGGGTAGCAAAATAGAATAGAATAGAATGTTATTTATTGTCATTCAAACAACTAGGTTTGAACGAAATTGCATTTCCTGCAATTTTTTTTACAATTAAAAAAAACCTGAGACCCACACTTAACACAGTTTACACAAACATCCATCACAGTGAATCGCCAACACCTCCTCACTGTGATGGAAGGCATAGTCTTATCTCTTCCCTTTGTTCTTCACCCGCGGTCCAGCAGTCTAACTGCAGCGTCTATGCGAACTCGGGTTCCGATGTTAAAGCCCCCGGCAGACGATGGTAAGTCCTGTGGCCATTACGCGATTAGGCGATGTTAGGCCCCGGCTCCATGTCCTTTAAACACCATGGTTCAAGCAGTCCAATCCGCGGTCCAGCAGTCCAACTGCAGCGTCTAGGCAAACTGGGGCTCCGATTTTAGAGCTGCCGGTGGATGATGGTAGGTCCCGTGGCCACTAATGGTTTCCCCCACAGCCACCCACCCCCCACAAATACACAGCTAAAAAAAAAAAACTAAGCTCAAGACATACATTTAACAAGACAAAAATTAAAAAATAAAAAGACGGACGACTGTCGTCGAGCCGCAGCCGTTAGGTGCCGCCACACCAAAAAGCTAATAACAAAGTACTTCACCACAGCCAGCAAGCAAATGCTGCATTTCAATGAGGCAATGAATGCAATGGGCACAATGTGTATGCAGTGGAAGTGGCAGTGAAACCCAAATGCGAAAGGCAAATATAAAGACCAATGCACCTAATGTGGCAGAAGAGGGGACTGTGGGGAGATACTGCAAAGTGACGGATAAGGCAAGTGGAACAGACAAGTTCAAAGCATTAGTGGATGATGCACCTTGAAATCTGAGCAATGGGAATACTCTTTGTCTCAGTCGAGATGTCTGCACTTGTTTAGCTGATACACATCAGTGTATTGACTGTATTGTATTGACTGATGTGATGCCACCGCAAAAAAAAATGTGATACCACCGCAAAAAAAAAATCAAGGATTAGATAGACGGCGAGCATAGGTGTTGAAGGAGTCAATTTCAATCAAGGCAGTGTATGAGACTGTACAAGCTTCGGAAAACAGCACCCCCACCCCCCAACCTCTTCAGTCCAGATAAAGGATTTTGACCAGAAGCATCAACTGTCCATTTCCCTCCACAGATGTTGTCTGACCCACTGAGTTCCTCCAGCAGCTCTATTTTTCTTGGCAAGAAGCTTGATATCTACTGGCCTTCTGCAGTCTTACTAAAGGAACTGCAGTTTATGATCAAATTAAACTGGATGCTTTGATAGGGATTAGATGGAATGAGATTGTGTTGGTACTTGGGCAATATATTGAAAACAACATATAATTGTAATTAATGTAATCTGCAGTTTCTCCAACTTGTAAAATGTTTGTGTAACATACAGTGCATTCAGAAAGTATTCAGACCCCTTCACATTTCCACATTATGTTATGTTACAGCCTTATGCTAAAATGGATTAAATTCATTTTTTTATCATCAATCTACACATAATGTTCAGTCGGGTTCAAGTCCGGGCTCAGGCTGGGCCACTCAAGGACATTCACGGACTTGTCATGAAGCCACTCCTGCATTGTCTTGGCTGTGTGCTTAGGGTCGTTGTCCTGTTGGAAGGTGAACCTCCTCCCCAGTCTGAGGTCCAGAATGCTCTGGAGCAGGTTTTCATCAAGGATCTCTCCATACTTTGCTCCATTCATCTTTCCCTCGATCCTGACTAGTCTTCCAGTTCCTGCCGCTGAAAAACATCCCCACAGCATGATGCTGCCACCACCATGCTTCACCTTAGGTATAGTATTTGCCAGGTGATGAGCGGTGCCTGGTTTCCTCCAGATGTGACGCTTGGTATTCAGGCCAAAGAGTTCAATCTTGGTTTCATCAGACCAGAGAATCTTGTTTCTCATGGTCTTAGAGTCCTTTAGGTGCCTTTTGGCAAACTCCAAGCAGGCTGTCATGTGCCTTTTACTGAAGAGTGGCTTCCGTCTGGCCACTCTACCATAAAGGCCTGATTGGTGGAGTGCTGCAGATATAGTTGTCCTTCTGGAAGGTTCTCCCATCTCCACAGAGGAACTCTGGAGCTCTGTCAGCGTGACCATCGGGTTCTTGGTCACCTCCCTGACCATGGCCCTTCTCCCCCCATTGCTCAGTTTGGCCGGGCAACCAGCTCTATGAAGAGTCCTGGTAGTTCCAAAGTTCTTCCATTTAAGAATGATGGAGGCCACTGTGCTCTTCAGGATCTGAAATTGTTTTATACCCTTCCCCAGATCTGTGTCTCGACACAATCCTGTGTCGGAGGTCTACGGGCAATTCCTTTGTCTTCATGGCTTGGATTTTGCTCTGACATGCACCGTCAACTGCGGGACCTTGTCTAATCAATTTACCACTGGTGGACTCCAATCAAGTTGTAGAAACATCTCAAGGATAGTTAATGGAAACAGGATGAACCTAAGCTCAATTCTGAGTGTCATAACAAAGGGTCTGAATACTTATGTAAATGTGATATTTCAGTTATTTCTTTCTAATTACTTTGCAAACATTTCTAAACACCAGTTTTCGCTTCTTCATTCTGGGTTATTGCGTGTAGATTGATGATAAAATAAATAAATTTAATCCATTTTGAAATAAGGCTCTAACGTAACAAAATGTGGAAAAAGTGAAGGGGTCTGAATGCACTGTATGATATGACTTTCAATATATTGTAGTTGCTTGATATTGACAACTTTCAATAAATAATCTTACTAATTATCAATACAAAATAACCTACAGATGTTACAATTTTATTCAAATCGAGAATTATGTCCATGGATATATGAAGGTTGACAAAAAATGCTGGAGAAACTCAGCGGGTGAGGCAGCATTTGTGGAGAGAAGGAATTGGCGATGTTTCGGGTCAAGACCCTTCTTCAGACTGATGTCAGGGGGAGGGGGGGCGGCAAAAAGAAAGGAAGTAGGCAGAGACAGTAGAAAAAGGTTTATCTATGGACAGATACATTGATAGAAAAGGTTTAGAGGGATATGGGCCAAATAAGACAGTCAGGTAGGCAATTTAGTTGGTGTGGATGTTATGCTGAAAGACCCGTTTCCATGCTGTACAAGTCTATTGACTACAAGTCTTTTTATCTAAATTTTTATCTTTTATCATCAGCTTGCTTCTGAGTCCTGAAAACAAGTTGGTGCTGGACAGGAATAATCTATGGTTTAAATCCTTCCTGACTGGCAGAGGCTGCCACATACCTGGCCACGAACCAGAATAAATGTAACATTTTAAGACTCCATTGACAAGGAAAAAAAAAAACAGAATTAGATTAGAGATCGTGCTGCTGCACTCGGAAATCGTGTTGGAAACTTGGCGCAGCAAAGGGAGGGTCTCCAGACAATGAAAGTGCTACTTACCTACAACAACAGCACCCCCGAGATCTGATGTTCATAGATCTCAAGAGGGTTTACAATGCTGTAAACACCCTGGTAGACAGATTTATTATGGTGAGAGGCGTGGGAACTATTTTAAAAGAAATGTACAAAGATAAATAAAAAATAAAACACAAATACAAAGATAAATAAGAAAAACACAAATTTTGCTGCGTGTTACAGAATGGTTGGTTAAAAAAAAAGCTTACAAGGGGTGAAATAACAACCTGTCCAGAAACACACAAATTTGACTCAGAAGGAGGCTATCAAGACCATTATTTTCTCATCATTTATTCAGCCTAATCATACTTCCCAGTTCTCTCCCCATAGCCCTTTCCAGCCCTTTCCTTTTTACTTTTCAGCTTTATTTTTTCCTCCATCTTTATGTATTATGCGCATTAACATCCAGCAATGGCTGAAGAGAGTTGTATAGAGAAAGATGAAGGGAGTGTTTGGATGTTTTGAGAGCGCCATGTTATTCCAGCCTAGAAAAATTGGCCTTACTCCAATTAAAAACCATTCACTCCTAAACTGGTCTTTTACTGTATCAATGCTAATTCCAACTGAATTATCCACCAATTCTAAAACATCCCCCATTTGTGTTCCTTGTACCAGCTTAGCTTCATTCTCTGATGGTACACCAGAGTTTAACTGCAATTTTTTAAAAATCGTATGCAGTGGCAATCGTTAAAACAGCGACAACAATTGGATCTGTGTACTATCGGTTGAATAACAATCTGAAGATCAGAAGAACTCTCTATTTCTCTTTAAATCACAAACAAGACCTTTAGCATGCACTCAACAGGTGGGCAAGATCACAACATAATATCTCACTCTAACACATACACAACAATGCACATTTTCTTCATGCATTATCAATCATGTTTAAAAGAAAAATACTGCAGATGCTAGAAATATATATTTTTTTAATCGGATATTTTTAAGTCAGGTATGGAAACAGAAGGCTCTTGGTTTACATTTAAAGTTGATGTCCTCATTAGAATTCAGCCTACTTTTGTGCTTGAACTAGAAACTACAACCTCCAACTTTGAAGTGTGAGCTGGCAGCTTAAATTGATGCATCTACTGCTTTATCCATTGCCCCACTTCTTTTTAACTCATCTGCCTTTACTTAATAATAATCTGACAACTTTCAATAAAGTGTGCAATAAGTTTAAGATAAGTAACAGAGAAAGCAGCCCCAGACAATTAAAAATGTAAACTGAATAAATATTTTGGAAGGGGAGAATATATCAAATGATATCTTTCAAGAGCAAGATCCTAAAAATAAAAGCTCTCCTGATTCCAGCAGACTGGGAAGGTGAAGATTGCATAGCACGGAGTGAAAAGACTGCAGGATACAAATAAGCTCCCAAAACAACCTGGTAATTTTGGATTGCATGTTACATGCCAGAAAAAAATATTCAATTACATAATGCTGAAAATAACAGGTTTATGCAATTGAATGTCTAACTGACAGTGATCGGCAAACTGCAGAGACTCGAGTAGATAGTGGAGATGGACAAGTTGAACGAAGAAAAAGCAAAAAGATAACTGTCACTCATGTGCATTGCCCCCCATGACAGCTGATGCACTTCATTTTCCTGAAATTCAGATAACTTGAGTCTTATACTGCACGTGACATTGCTGACATCGACTGACAAAACACGTTTAAGTTTTTGTTTAAAATCACCTTTTAAGAAATATTTCTCAATGTTCTTGTAAATGGCATTGCCGACAGAATATCTCATTTGTTTACACTTGCAATGTCAGCGAGGCGAAGGAGCTAGCTATCTACTTCAGGAAGTGTGGTGCAGTACATGTTCCAATCAGCGGCAATGGTGCAGAAGTGGAAATGGTTGAGAGTTCCTGGGTGTTAATATTACCAACAATCTCTTGTGGACCAACCACATTGATGCGACAGCCAAGAAGGCACATCAATGCCTCTACTTCCTCAAGAGACTGAAGAAATTCAGCAGACAAAATGTGCAGGAAGGAACTGCAGATGCTAGTTTAAACCGAAGATAGCTGCTGAACACTTTCGCTCAGTCTGCCTAGGCCTACTTGATCTCCCAGTTGCCAAACACTATAATGCCCCTTCCCACATTGACCTTTCTGTCGTGGGCCTCCTCCATTGTGAGTGAGGCCAAACGCAAATTGGAGGAACAGCGCTGCATATTTAACTTAGGGAGCTTACAACCAGTATGATATTGATTTCTCTAACTTCAAGTAACCTTCGCATCCCCTCTCGCTCTGTCCCACCCCCACCCAAATCATTGTACTTGCTTCAAAGTCATCAAGTCTTATTGTCAGTAACCCGTTTTCACCAAGTCCATAGTTAACAATGGCCTGTTTCTTTTATCATCATTACTTTTTTTGCATATCCTCCATTCATTTGTTTTATATCTCTCTATATCACCATCTATATCCCCCGTTTGCCTTTCCCGACTCTCAGACTGAAGAAATGTCTCGACCCAAAACGTCACCCATTCCTTTCTCCAGAGATACTGTCTGACCCGCTGAGTTACTCCAGCTTTTTGTCTATCTTCAAGAAAATTCAGATGTCTCCAATGACTCTTACAAACTTCTACAGATGCACCATAGATACTGTCAAGGTGTATGTAGACACAAAATGTTGGAGAAACTTAGCGGGACAGGCAGCATCTCTGGAGAGAAGGAATGGGTGACGTTTTGGGTCAAGACCCTTCTTTACTCAAGGTCAGTCAAGGTGTATCATAGCTTTGTTTGGAAACAGCTCTCCAAGACATTGCAGAGAGTTGTAGATGCAACTCAGTCCATCACACAAACCAGATTTCCCGCCATCAATATTACACACTGTTTCAGAAAAGCAGCCAACATAAGCAAAGACTTGTACCACCCCGATCATTCCTTCTGCTCCCTGCTTCCGTCTGGTAAAATATTAAAAAGTTGGAAACTGCACTCCATCAGACTCAGGAACAGCGCCTTCCCATCCATTATCGGGCTTCTGAATGGTCCTTCATAAGCTAGGGTACTCTCCTATTCACCTCCACCCCATTGCAGATATTGCACTTTGTTTATGGAACTTGTGCGCTACAATGCTGAGAATTATATTTTGCACTCTGTATCTTCCCCATTTCTGATCACTTACAGATCAAACCTATGGCTTTACACTGCATCATTTTCACTGCCTGCTTTACATGAAATTCACCAACATTGATGGATCTTTTTCGAATTCATTATGCTTTCCAACATCATCACGGACTCATTCAATCCTTCACTGACTCCAATTTATCATCTTGCTTGTCTCACATCCAGTCCAAAATGAGAAGAAGATTTTAGTAACTAAGCATCAGAAAATGCAAAGTCACTCTCTTTGGTCCCTTATACCAGAACCATTTTATAACGATTGATTTTCTGTTTACTATCTAGAGTTGAACCAGACTATTTGGAACTTTGATGTCCTATTTGATCTTGGGATGAGCCCGTGACCCTATATCTGTTGCATAATCAATATCTCTATAACTAATCCGCCTTTGCTCCTGCTGATCTGTGACCTAGACCAACATCAATGTCTTATATATGTTTAAAGTTGAGCCCCCCAATGCTCTTCTTGCTATCCTGTCATCTTCTACCCTATAAATTTGAAAATACTCAAATTGTTGTTGCCCAAATTGTCTGTATCCACTCTCATTCCAAGTGCCATTCATCAATTAACCCTTGCATTGCATAGGTTCCATCTTTCAAACCTCCAATGCTTTCCCGAGCTCTGCAACTTACTCCAGTCTGACAAGCTTAAAATTTTCTTGCTTCCCAATTCTAGTTTCCTCCACTATAATGCCTTCGGTCCTCTGAGAAACTATTCAAGAATTCTCCCCCAAGCTTCTTCACTCCTCAAATTTGGCATTTTCCTTTCACATATAACATCTTCACATCCTCAGCTCTGAATCAATTTTGTTTGTTAAGCACCTCGAATAATTTTGCTTGACCAATGAACTATATTAATGCAAGCTGTTATTGTTATTAGTTTGTACATGCAGTAATCATCTTTATTTTCCTGTATTTCCATTCTGTTCTGAACAAGGCCATATTGGTCTAACCTGTTTGTTCCAGGAATCAACACACAAAATTAGTTCCCAACTGTGTGCAGTATAAACACACCCTTCCTTCAAAAAGTGGGGTGTAATGCTGGGGTTAAAAAAGGCACTGGTCAACCTGCATTTGAAGTATTGTGAGCAGATTTGGCTCCTATACCAGAGGAGAGATGTGCTGGCATTGGAAAGGGTACAGAGGAAGTTCACAAGAATGATTCCAGGGATAATTGGGTTAAAACCTATGATGAACTTTGACAGGCCTAAACTCTCGAGAGTTTAGAAGGATAAGGGGTGACCTCATTGAAAGTAACCAAATAACCTGAATAGAGTGGAGGCGGAGAGAAAGTTTCCATTATTAGGGGAATCCAGGACCACAGGGCACAGCCTCAGTATAAAAGGATGTACCTTTAGAAATGAGGAGGAATTTAATCAGCCAGTGGTTGATCAATCTGTGGAATTCAAGCTGTGGAGGCCAAGTCATTGGGTATTTTTAAAAGCAGAGATTGGAAGATTAGTAAGGGTGTCAAAGGCTATGGGGAGAAGGCAGGAGAATGGGGTTGAGAGGGAAAGATAGATCAGTTATGCTTGAATGGCAAAGTAGACTCGATGGCCTAAATCTGCTCCTATGACTTATTAACATATAGTGGACAAAACACTCTGCAGTATTCTTAGTGCAGTGTCATCAGTTTCCTGTAATTTTGCATCAACAATTCTTCGCCTTTGTATTCTATGTGCATTGCAATATAGACCAATGGTTCTGAGTACATGTTCCAAACCAGAGACTTGAGCACAAAATCCAAGCTAATGCACTTGCCCAATCGTGGAGACGTTGTTCAGAGGAGACGATGAAATTGAGTCCTACTCGAGTGGACGTAAAATAACCCATGACACTTGTGCAACCAATATCACCAACTTAAACAGATGACCTGATCACTTTAATGTTACTGGTAGCAGGACCAGGCTCTGCAGATTGGTTGCTTGCATGAGAGCAGGTGCCACAATACACTTCACTAGGTACAAAGTACCTTGTGCAATCCCAGGTTGCTGTATGAAGACTTTCTTTTCTTTTAAATGTTATACTCGGGTCCAATGTAAAATAAAACTACTCTTTATATAAATGCTTGGCTGCTGATGAATCAAAAGATTTCTTAATTAAAATTGTTTAGAAATTGACCTTTGACTTTGCGAAACATGATGAAAATAACACGATTTCCAAGCACATTGATTTATTGAATATTAAGCTAAAAACTGTATATCTACTGCATTAATATAAGATTAACCAAGGCTGTGATATTGCATTACTGATCAAAATTAAGCTCCACTATACATTACAGTCATGATTCGCCGATTGTAATTCCCAAAATAAATTGTTTCTTCTTGATCAATCACTTAACGATTCTCTCATCCTTAGGAATGTGGAAAGGATAAAAACTTTGTTATACATCAGACCGTGTTGCATCATCATATCGTTCAGAAAGCCGTGACTTGAAAGCTCCCATAATTATGTTAGGTTATGTAGAAATGGCTCAAGAGGCGAGCCAATTTCAGTCCCTCAATAAATCCCAGACACAAACATAAATCTTAATCCATTATTCTTATACTGGCATTGATCCAATGCAGACAAGCAAGAAGCCTGTCTGAAAGTGCCCAGAGTGAAAATTAGCTTGGCCAATCTCAACCCAGTTCCTCATAAATGCAAAACTACCGAGAACAAGTCAAGCAAACTCTTCCAGTCAATAGTGTCAACATTAAACTTGAAAGATACCGGTTCCTAAACCTTATAAGATTTGTCAAGCAACTAAACAACCAACTTTATTACCCCAAGAAAATAATAAACTGTTACTTTATACACATCCCCAACAAATGTTGTATTTGTTAGTGAAAAATTTTAAATACATAATCAGACCTCGTTGATCAGAGACACAAGAACACAGGAGTTTGCAGATGCCGGAGTCAGGAACAAGTAAGAAAATAAATTGCTGGAGCTGTGGAGGGAAAAAGGATGTGTCGGCATTTAGGATTAAAACCCTGCATCAAGATTGGGGATGGGGTGAAAAGTGAACAAAGGGGGAGAGAACATGGGTGGACAGGTGGGAATGCAGAGGCCGTGGGTTACCAGAAACTGGAATCTTCGGTGCTCATGCTATCTTACAATTGGAGCTAGTTTTAACGTTGCCTTGGTATGGCAATAACTTATTTCATATCAAAAGTAGCTCTCTTTCCCCTGGAAATCTGTTGGTGTCACACATATACAATGTGTAATTCACACAGTTTATACTTGTTTTGAACTGCAATCTGTGCATGTGGTATTACTCACTGTAATAATGAGTGGGTTCTGCTGGGGCTGGAGAACTACTGTTTGCTGGATAAAAGCTGCTTTTCACCATGACTCGTAATCTAAGCACTGAAAGAAAGAACAGTTAATTGGTGAATAAATTAATATTTTTGAAACAATTTTTAAAATTAAATGAATTATTTTATTTTTCCAAATAGTGGGTAAATATAATGACACACTCTCCTATCCTCAAGACAAATCACCAAAATATATTCCATACTTTAAAAATCTCATGGGCTCACTAATACTAATAAGACGTATGCATTTCCTAGCCTCAACTGCATTCAGAATAAAGAGTTCCCAGTGGCCATCCTTGTTTGCTTGTGCCAAAGAATTACAAAACTGTCATCTAATGCTCATCAACAAAAGGCCAAATTGCTTGATGCCTGGAAATAGTTTAGGCATCCATAAAGATATGTTATGGGATCATTATGCATCCAACAGCATTGGTTTTGGCCAGGGATTGCCATTACAAATCTTGGTCATGCGTGAGTCACTGCAATCAGTGCATGAAATAATCTATTTGTTCATTCATTAGGATGTGGTTGGTGCTGGTGGGATCAGTGCACATTGCCCATCACAAATTCCCATTGATGAGATGATGGTAACCTGCCATCTTGCACCATGACCGTACTCATAACAATGGTCTTCATCACATTACTTAATGATTGAGGATATATATTTTCTGTTTGCCTGAGAACAAGACGGAGCTGAACATTTTTGTTTACATTTGTGTAACTCACTTCGAAGTGTCTGGAAGTGATGTTTGGTTAGAAGCATGTTCTGGTGTTCAAACCTTCAGGTGTGTGGGTGCCTGTGTGGTGGCGAAGTGGGGAGGAGAGAAGAAGCAATTGCAGAGGAAATGCATACGAGGGAGATTGCCAGAATGTCAGAACCTTGCTTAGGTGATGTGAAAAAAATAAAAATAGGGAATCTCAAGGGGGACAATGGATTTCAGCAAAGGCAGTGGGACTGAAAGAGAAGTGGTAAGGAATGGGAGTTCACTAGTGGGGCTCCAATCTGGAATTACATTATTAATAGCATCGATGCACCAAGAGTTAACAAGGTGCACTCTGAACACCAGATGAATAAAAGGAGTGTTGCTTGAGGAATGATATAATTTGCTATGCATTTCACACAGAAATCACATCGGATGTGCAGGAATGAATTGAGAGCAGATGTGCTCAGCCAAATTTCCAGGATGATGACATTTGATCCAGAAATGGGTGCATTTGCATTCAACACCTGAAACTGAATTACATTTTCAGTCACACAGCAATGACTTTTTTGGCCGATGCGATCACACAGCTGAATTATTTTTCATTGAGATACTCTCAAATTTCCGCTCAAAAACATAAAAATTAGGTGACAACACTACTCCCAATAAAATATATATTGTCACTTCACATCATGAGTATTGGCACAATATTGCTATGTTTCATTTCTGCAACATTATAAAGATGATGTGTCACACTCCCTTACTGGCGAGCCTCCATGGGGAAAAATCAGCTCCATTGATGATGGTGATCGTACGAATGTGCAGCAGGTTTTCTCGGAATTGCCTCGGCATGTGATTCATGCAACTTTCCATCTTCTATCTGAATTTCAGCAACTACTGCTGTCTAACTTGGCAGAAATCACGGGAGGTCTACATCCTGAAGGGACTCTCTGTGGCATCCCAACAGATACAATGGCTGCTAAATACGTCAAGGTGAAACTACAACACTGAAAATTTCTCCACAATGACACAAAGCCAAATTATGCTGGCTGTTGCTCCCCTCCGTGAATGTATCTCAGAATCCAAAGGTGTAGCGTAAACTTACTGGGATTCCCCAGCCATATGCAGGGGAACATACCTATCCGAGTCCTCACCTGTTTGACATGGGACAAGGATAGAGTCCTCATCCATTTGCAAGGTTTTGGCATCAACCCGACTAGGAAATGGAGCCCTGCCCTCCATCAGCTTGGACCATGTTGCTGTTTACCAGTAGTCTTGAGATAGAAACAGAAAAATAGGTGCAGGAGAGGTCATTCGGCCCTTCGAGCCAGCACCACCATCAATATGATCATGGCTGATCATCTAAAATCTATATCCCGTTCCTGCTTTTTCCCATATCCCTTGATTCCTTTAGCCCTAAGAGCTAAATCTAACCCCCTCTTGAAAACATCCATATAATTGACCTCCACTGATTCACAACTCTCTGGGTGAAAACATTTTTCCTCATCTCAGTCCTAAATGGCCCTACCCCTTATTCTTAAACTGTGATCCCTAGTTCTGGCCTCCCCCAACATCGGGAACATTTTTCCTGCATCGAGCCTGTCCAATCCTTTAAGAATTTTATATGTTTCCTCAAGCCAGTAACAATTGGTATGAATGGAGTGGAACATTGATCTGTAATTAGCATTAGTGTCATAGTCATACAGCACAGAAACAGGCCCTTCAGCCCAAATTACCCAAGGCCGACAAAGATGTCCAATTTACGCTAGTCCCGCCGCCCAACATTCGGCCCATATCCCTGTAAACCTTTCCTGTCCGAATGTCTCCACTGTTGGTCAGTAGTCGATCTCACTTCTATACTCTGACTCATCCGAATCACTGATGAGGATGAGTCAGAGTATAGAAGTGAGATCGACTACTGACCAAATGGTGCCAGCACAACAACCTGGCTCCCAACATCAGTAAGACCAAAGAACTGATTGTGGGCTTTAAACCCCTGTCTCACTGTGCGAGTTGGCCCATGAGTGACCCCGAGTTTTCACTCGTGGTGATCACGTAGCGGGAACGTCGGAACTCGCACGAGCAACTTATCGACTCGTTGCGCTAACGGCAGGTACTCGGGAAACTTGTTAACTCGTGAAAAAAATCAAACATGTTTGATTTTTTTCCACGAGTCAAATTAACTGTTCAAGTTAAAAATGGAAACATTTAAACTCGTTGTAATAACGTAGTGGCCCCGTGCGTTTATCTTAGTGTCTCGTGAGTCTACCGTGGGAACTTTAATAATCTGTTCTTTTTGCTCGAGTAAAGACTGAACCAAAGATAGACACAAAATGCTGGAGTAACTCAGCGGACCAGGCAGCATCTCTGGAGAGAAGGAATAGAGTCGAGACCCTTCTTCAGACTTACCGAAATGCCACCCATTCCTTCGCTCCAGAGATGCGGCCTGTCCCGCCGAGTTTACTCCAGCATTTGTGTCTATCTTCGGCCTTTCTGCCACTTGTCCTTTATTACTGAGGCGCCTGCCCCGTGGCTTCACTCTGTCTCAATGAACGGCTTAAAGACCTGCCGAAGGGGCAAGTCTGGGGTGGTGGGTGGGATGTGTCCACGTGTGATGCTCCATCCACCCCCCCGGGGCCGAGAGTGTGGGATTGGGAAGGAACTGCAGATGCACACTAGACACACACATGCTGGAGTAACTCGGCGGGACAGGCAGCATCTCTGGAGCGAAGGAATGGTTGGCATTTCGGGTTAGTCTGAAGAAGGGTCTCGACTCTATTCCTTCTCTACAGAGATGCTGCCTGGTCCGCTGAGTTGTGTGTGTGTGTCTCTCTCCCTCTCTGTCTATCTGTGTGTGTCTGTGTGTGTGTCTGATGGGTCCGGTGGCCGCTCAAAGTCAGCTGCTTCATTCCTCTGAAGTGGTGGCCAGCTGCTGTCTGTGTGTATCTCTGTGTGTGTTTGTGGATGTCTGATGTCGGTCCCGGTGGCCGCTCAAAGTAACCCGAGCTGCTTTCCTCTGAAGTGGTGGCCAGCTGCTGTCTGTGTGTAATCTCTCTGTGTGTGTGTGTGTGATCTGTGTGTATCTGTTTGTGTCTGTGTGTGTGTGGCCGCTCAAAGTCACCCGAGCTGCCTCATTCCTCTGAAGTGGTGGCCAGCTGCTGTCTGTGTGTATCTCTCTCTCTATGTGTGTGTGTGTGTCTCTCTCTCTCCCTCTCTGTCTATCTGTGTGTATCTGTGTGGTGTGTCTGCTGTCGGGTCCCGGTGGCCGCTCAAAGTCACCCGAGCTGCTTGATTCCTCTGAAGTGGTGGCCAGCTGTTGTCTGTGTGTATCTCTCTCTCTATGTGTGTGTGTGTGTGTATGTGTGTGTGTGTGTGTCTCTCTCTCTCCCTCTCTGTCTATCTGTGTGTATCTCTCTCTCTATGTGTGTGTGTGTGTGTCTCTCTCTCTCCCTCTCTGTGTGTATCTGTGTGTGTGATGTCGGGTGGTCCCGGTGGCCGCTCAAAGTCACCCGAGCTGCCTCATTCCTCTGAGTGGTGGCCAGCAGCTGCTGTGTGTATCTCTGTGTGTGTGTGTGTGTGTGCTTGTGTGTGTGACCTCTCTCTCTCCCTCTCTGTCCTGTGAGTGAGTGTGTGTGTGTGTGTACTGGTCCCGCGGCCGCTCAGTCACCCGAGCTGCTTAATTCCTCTGAAGTGTGCCAGCTGCTGTCTGTTGTAAGTGTAAATGTCGTTGTGACCACTGCTGCCATTTTCCCATCCGCGCTGAAATAACTTGGAGATGATTTTAACATTGTTGCTTTATTAAAACATACCCACACGTAACGAAGGGAAGAACTTGCTAACTCGTAGCAGCAATGACATAGTGGGAACTGTTTACACTCATAAAAGCAGCAGCCTCGTGGGTCACTCGCACAAACTCACATCAAATCCTGTTCACATCAATGGGATATTTCCGACTTTCCTGGATCCTGTCACACTGATGCAATTATAAAGAACACTCAGGACTCTACTTCCTGAGAAGATTACGGAGATTCACATCAAAGAGGATTCTCAAATCACATCATTGCATCATGGCTGATTTGGCAAGAAAAAAGGTTGTGACCACTGCCCAGTCCATCCACTGGCTTTGACTGTCGAGGAATTTTATCGTAGTCGCTGCCTCAAAAAGGCAGCCAAAATCATCAAAGATCCACCCCATCCTGGCCACACACTCAAATCACCATTGCCATCATGAAGAAGGTACAGGAGCCTCATAATGGAGGAACAGCTTCCTCCCTGCAGCCATCAGGCTATTAAACACAACAATGAATAAGCTCTGAGCTCCGAACTGCAAAAGACTATATTATTATTGCACTATATTTGTTATTTATTGAACTTTTACTTTTTTTTTCCTCTTCCCCCGTTATGTACCTTGTTAACATATTCACATATTCATATTGTGCTGCAGCAAGTAAGAATTTCATTGTCCCATCTGGGACATATGACAATATTCCTCTCATGATCTTGTACACTTAGACTGATACACTTATATATTACTCTTACAGTGCAACCAAATACATAATGGGATCTACACGCTCTCCTCTTTACGGAAAAACAGTGACATTCATTTTTAGTAATCAGCCAGTGATCTTCATGGATGCTTTTTTGGTTTATTCAACAAATGTTTTGATGGAATTGGTTAGAAATCTAACATATGACAATAAAACAGTCTTGACTCTTTTCTTGACTTTTGCCTTAAGTACCTCCTCTGGCTGTTCGTTCTGTACTCCCACTACTCTTTGTGTGGAAAAAGTTGCCCCTCAGGTTGCTATTAAATATTTTCCCTCTTACCTTAAACCTAGGTTCTTAATTCCACTACTCTGGGTAAAAGACTCTACTGTAGCTATTCCTCTCATGATCTTGTACACTTAGACTGATACACTTATATATTACTCTTACAGTGCAACCAAATACATAATGGGATCTACACGCTCTCCTCTTTACGGAAAAACAGTGACATTCATTTTTAGTAATCAGCCAGTGATCTTCATGGATGCTTTTTTGGTTTATTCAACAAATGTTTTGATGGAATTGGTTAGAAATCTAAGATTTGAAAAATAATAAAGTATAGAAAACTACACTCTTAAGTGCACTGGGTCAAATATTACATGACCTTCATGGATCCTCCAAGGCAGCAATCCTGTTAGTCAAGCCAATCCATTTCCATGCTCCCTACAAATCCAGGTTGCAAAATTGACAGCCAAGAGAGTTTTGCAGGCACAAAGCAGCTGCTGTAAGTGTTTGAGAGTCATTGTGGTGGCAGTCATATAAAGTTTTTATTGTGGACCAAATTTCATGAGCAACCAGCAAGATTTCATCTTTTATCAGCATCAACAGAAAAGATTTATCTGTAGTAAACACTGTGGCGGGTGCTCTTTTTTCTTCTCCAATTTTTGCCATGATATGTGGGCATTGGTAAATATACAATAGACTCTGCAACAGGGCCACAGATTCTATTTCAATGTTAAATTGGTGATAGAAAATAATTGAGTACTATGTATGGGTAAATAGTTGAGTACTATGTATGGGTAAATTTTCCCATCATTTAATTATTCATGTCAACACCCACAAATATTGCCTCCAGAAGCCACATGCTCAGCAGATCCTACTTCAGCTCTTCAATCTCCTCTTGGTCGTTTTGATGTGAAGCCTCCTCCCCTTATTGTATTTCCACAGACATGGGCCAAGCTTCCCAGGGAGCCAAGATGCACAGCATACAGTTTATCATGAAAACAATACAAAGGCCCATTTGGAATGTACCACAGTGCACCCCAAAATGAATAGAGTAGATTCCCATCTTGTATGCACATTGGTTGTACCTTGATCTTCATTGAACATGTCCCTCTAGATTCTAAAAGAGTATTGTTGAATATACTTCTGTGCCTCATTCATTGTGGCCACAACTACCTATTAGACACTTGTGGCAATTGGCACAAAGCCCACACTCAGAAAAAGCAACAGGCACAATGATCATAGAAGTACTAATAGTATGCAGTTAGCAAGTGCAAATGTTTCAACAGAATTGTCTTAAACTGACTAAAATCACACTCCAGGGAAGTCTGAAGCTGTAGAGTGAATTTTTTGCTGTTGTAATCCAAGGCTCCCTTAGAGTATGCGGTGACATGAAGACCTTTCCTAAACTCACAAACACCAAACGTTTCGAGGACTGTGTCGGTATATTTCAGAAATGCTGAAAAGTGGCTTTGAAAGAAAATATATGAAATTGAACATTTGCTGCACATCTGACGCTGAAAATAAAAGATCAAATTAATGGCATCTAAATCATATTTTGTAATTCATTTTTGAGATCTGGATGTCACTGCCAAGGCCCGCATTTAATGTCCATCTCTCGCTGCCCTTGAAATGGTGCTGATGAACCACTGGCTTGAACCATTGCAGTACTTTTGGTCAAGATTCTCCAGCAATGTGGTTGGCATTAAGTTCCAGGATTTATACCATGACGATAAAGTCCCGGTGATATATATTCACAAGTCAAAATACCGTGCGACTTGGTTGTCAGATTCAGATTCAATCTTTATTGTCATTGTGCAGTGTACAGTACAGAGGCAACGAAATGCAGTTAGCATCTCACCCAGAAGAGCAAACATAGAATAATGGAACAGCAATATATATATATATATATATATATATATATATATATATATATATATATATATATATATATATGTACATACAGTAGCAGTAGTGCAATTTTTCTGGGGGAAAGAGTGTCCGGGGGGGGGGCTTGACTAGCAGTCACCAAGGTGCAGAGTTAAGTAGTGTAACAGCCGCAGGGAAGAAGCTTTTCCTGAACCTGCTGCTCCGGCAACAGGGAGACCTGGAGCGCTTGGGAGGAGGGTAAACAGTCTGTGGTTGGGGTGAGACCAGTCCTTGACGATGCTGCGCGCCCTTCGCAGACATCGCTTGCTCTGGACAGACTCAATGGAGGGGAGTGAGGAACCGGTGATGCGGTGGGCAGTTTTCACCACCCTCTGCAGTGCTTTCCGGTCGGGGACAGAGCAGTTGCCATACCATACAATGATACAGTTGGTAAGGATGCTCTCGATGGTGCAGAGGGTAGAAGTTCACCAGAATCTGAGGAGACAGATGGACCTTCTTTAGTCTCCTCAGGAAGAAGAGACGCTGGTGAGCCTTCTTGACCAGTGTTGTTGTATTGTGGGTCCAAGAGAGGTCATCAGAGATGTTGACCCCCCAGAAACCTGAAGCTGGAAACACGTTCCACCTCCGTCCCATTAATATGGATGGGGGTGTGCGTCACTTCACTCCGCCCTCTTCCACCTCGACAACAGAGACACCTACGTGAGAATGCTGTTCATCGACTGTAGGTCAGCATTTAACACCATTATCCCCTCAAAACTGATCACCAAGCTCATCGACCTGGGCATCGACCCCTCCCTCTGCAACTGGATACTAAACTTTCTAACTAACAGACTCCAGTCTGTTAGGTCAGACAACCACACCTCTTCAACCCTCACCCTGAGCTCAGTTCCACAGAGCTGCGTGCTGAGCCCCCTCCTTTACTCCCTCTTCACCTACGACTGCACACCTGTACATGGTACTAACACCATCATCAAGTATGCAGATGATACGACGGTGATTGGCCTCATCAGCGACAAAGATGAGTTGGCCTAAAAGGGAGGAGGTCCAGCTCCTAGCACTGACAATAACCTGGCCCTTAACTCCAAGAAGACCAAGGAGCTCATTGTGGACTACAGAAGGTCTAGGGGTGGCACGCACACCCCCATCCATATTAATGGGACGGAGGTGGAACGTGTTTCCAGCTTCAGGTTTCTGGGGGGTCAACATCTCTGATGACCTCTCTTGGACCCACAATACAACAACACTGGTCAAGAAGGCTCACCAGCGTCTCTTCTTCCTGAGGAGACTAAAGAAGGTCCATCTGTCTCCTCAGATTCTGGTGAACTTCTACCCTCTGCACCATCGAGAGCATCCTTACCAACTGTATCATTGTATGGTATGGCAACTGCTCTGTCCCCGACCGGAAAGCACTGCAGAGGGTGGTGAAAACTGCCCACCGCATCACCGGTTCCTCACTCCCCTCCATTGAGTCTGTCCAGAGCAAGCGATGTCTGGGAAGGGCGCGCAGCATCGTGAAGGACTGGTCTCACCCCAACCACAGACTGTTTACCCTCCTCCCAAGCGCTCCAGGGACACGTGCGTGCCACCCCTAGACCTTCTGTAGTCCACAATGAGCTCCTTGGTCTTCTTGGATTAAGGAAGGGCCAGGTTATTGTCAGTGCTAGGAGCTGGACCTCCTCCCTTTTAGGCCAACTCATCTTTGTCGCTGATGAGGCCAATCACCGTCGTATCATCTGCATACTTGATGATGGTGTTAGTACCATGTACAGGTGTGCAGTCGTAGGTGAAGAGGGAGTAAAGGAGGGGGCTCAGCACGCAGCTCTGTGGAACTGAGCTCAGGGTGAGGGTTGAAGAGGTGTGGTTGTCTGACCTAACAGACTGGAGTCTGTTAGTTAGAAAGTTTAGTATCCAGTTGCAGAGGGAGGGGTCGATGCCCAGGTCGATGAGCTTGGTGATCAGTTTTGAGGGGATAATGGTGTTAAATGCTGACCTACAGTCGATGAACAGCATTCTCACGTAGGTGTCTCTGTTGTCGAGGTGGAAGAGGGCGGAGTGAAGTGCCGTTGAGATGGCATTCTCCGTACTCCTGTTCTTGCGGTAGGCAAACTGATAGGGGTCCAGTGTGGGAGGTAGGCAGCCTTTGAGGTGTGCCAGGACCAGCCTCTCAAAGCACTTAGTGATGATGGGAGTAAGTGCAACTGGGCGGAAGTCGTTGAGGCTCGCCGCAGTGGAGTGTTTTGGCACCGGCATGATGGAGGTGGTTTTAAGGCACGTGGGGACAACTGCTTGGGAGTGACAGGTTGAAGATGTCAGTCCAGACGTCTGTCAGCTGCGCAGCACAGGTACTGAGGACTCGCCCGGGGACGCCGTCAGGGCCAGCAGCCTTTCGTGCATTCATCCTGCTCAGTGCCACATACACAACGTAGGGGGTGAGTGTGAGGGGCTGGTGATCTGCTGGTGATCAGCAGGGATGGCTATCTCTTGAGTGCCCCTGTCAAAGCAGCCATAAAAGTGGTTAAGCTCCTCAAGGAAGGGTGTGTCGCTGGATGTGGGGGTGGTGTTGGTGGATCTATAGTCCGTGATGGCCTGGATGCCTTGCCACATGTGTCGGGGATCGGAGTCGTTATTGAAGTACTCCTCAATCCTTAGCTTATAGCTACGCTTGGCCTTCTTGATGCCCCTCTTCAGGTTAGCCGTGGATGAACTGTGGGCTTGAGCATCACCCGACCTGATAGCAGTGTCACGTGCCTTTAGCAGTAGCCTGACCTCGCTGTTCATCCATGGTTTCTGATTCGGGAATGTGGTAATCCGTTTGAGAATGTGGTAATCCGTTGTGAACTTGCAGGTGATTTTGTTCACCTGGATCGGCTGCCTTTGTTGATCTTGGTGGTTGGGTGCTGCAGTCAGAGTGGCCTGCAGTACATTTTGGAAGTGGTAGGCACAGCGGTATTGGTGGAGGCAATGAATGATCAATGTGGTTGATGAGATAGCAATGCAGCAGGAATGTTCTGTCCTGGATGGTGAGAAGCTTCTTCTGAGTTGTTAGAGCTGCACACATCCAAGCAAAAGGAACTATTCAATCTCATTCATGACTTGTGGCTCGCAGATAGTGCAAAGACCTTGGAGTGTTAGGAGGCAAGTCATTCCCCTGGAATATCCAGCCATTGACTTGCTTTTGAGCCACAGTACGCGGTTGAGCAGCTGAGTTTCCAGTAAATGGTTGCCTTCAGGATATTTACGGAAGGTGATTAAGCAATGGTAATGTCAAACACAGGTTGTCAGACTCTCCACTTGGAAGAGATGGTCTTTGGCTCACAATTTGGTGTTGCAATTATTACTTTCCATTTACTAAAACATAGCTTAATATTGTTTAGAACTAGTTTTATGGGCTTCTTCGCCAGCAGAGACGTTGCATATCAAATTGAAAATTTTCACTTCTGACACTATCACAGAAGGAAGATCATTGATGAAGTAGCTGAATGTCATTGGAACTAGAACATTGCCCAGAACATTTCTTGCATTGATGTCCTGAGTCTAGGATGATTGACCTCAGACAATAGCCACCATTATCCTTGTGCGAGACATCACTCCAACAAATGGAGTGTTCCACTTTAGTGCCATGGACTTCATTTTCACCAGAATTCCACACTTGGTCAAATACTTCCTTGATATCTGGAGTATTTTAAAAACCATGTTATTTTAGTGGCTTCCAGATCATTATCATCATGCCATGAAGCCAAAATTCAAGTTCAAAGGTCCCACAAAAACAAAACAATATTTAATAAGCTTGCTTTGTATGAACTCAAAGTTCAATTGATAAAAAATGGCCTAACATTGATAATGCAATTTAACAATTGGTAATGTATTGCATTTTCCGTTTTCATTTCAGATTTCGAACATCTTCCCCTTTTTTAATCTCTCTCAGTGTAATATATATCTAAGAGTTAGATCTTCCTATGAAGGTCATGACATTATCATGCTTGGTCGTATATTCCAAAATTAGTGCTCCTTTTAAGTCAAAAAGTCTGGATGCAGAGTCTCTTTGGTCTCCTGTTCAAAATGGGTAACATGGTAAAATATGCATTGGGTAATCCTTTGCTGAAACTCAGATGGAATGTGCATTTAGTGTGTTCCATTAAGGCAAACATAATCTTTAAACTATGTTGATAAACTGAAAGTTGAAAATAATGCAACTACTTCATAATACCCATATTAACTCAAGTTATCAATTTAGGTCAAATTTGTATTTCCACATATATAGCGCTACATGTTAGACTATGAAATCGATTTTCAGTACAAAGAAATTAGATTGGATTAAGTCCATTATTCAGATAGTATACAGACTCTCAAAGGAGACAACTGGTATGCAGCACACATATTCTCAATCTACATCTTGTGTGTGGTGAAAATTGTAATGGTTTGAATGCATGGCGATTACCCGGAGCTTTTGCCTAAATGTGAGTTTAGTCATTATGGATGTCTTCAGGAACTCAGCATCTATTTACAGAATTGGCTCCCAATTGGCCATCGTGCCATGGTCACTTCTCTCAAGAACAACAGTCTAACAGTTTTTCTTAAGAAGAGGATACTGGAAGTTTCATCATCACGGTTACAAAACTGGCTGAATACCAATTTCACATTAAAACTACAGGTAGTCACTTACACTCAACCCTACCCTCAGGAATAACCAAGAGCTTGGTGGTGCCATCCCTGCCTGTTGTTTTTTTCTACTTCCTTGACCTGTTGGGGATATTTGCAAACTTTGATTTACAACGTTTAAGAAACATTTGGACAGGTACATGGATAGGTTAGGTTTTGAAGGATACAGGCCAAAAGCAGGCAGGTGGGTCCTGTGAAGATGGGGCATGTTGGTCAGTGTGTGCAAGTTGGGCCGAAGGGCCTGTTTCTCCACTGTATGACTCAATGACTCTACTCGAATCTTTCACACCTGTGGTAGTCCAGTTCATGGCCACCACAGAATTCAAGCTATCTGCCAATCTTAATCTTGCAAATTTAGCTTTGTTCATTTTAAAACACAATCCAAACAGGACAATATTGCTCGGGTAACTCTTGTTCAAAATAATTGATTGAATCAGGCAATCTGGAGTGCAATGAATCAAATTTCAATTGACCTTCTGCCACATGGCACTTATCAGCATATGAATTATATTGCAGATCCATCAGAATGTGATCAAAGGAGACACGTGAATCATATTCCATGATCGATTATACTAATACTGTACAACAGCAAGGAATCATTCAATGGAATGCCGTAGGCTTGAGATTTATAGACCCTGAGGGGCACAGCATCACCACACTGGTCAACCTTACAATGAGGTTCTGCAAGTAGAATGGCAGAATATTCCTTTTTTTTTGGCTATGTAACAAATATATTTTCCTGAGTTGGCACACTAATTAAAGTAAATCTAATTTGTGGAAATCAATACTCACCATCCATTCTTGCCTTAGACCATCTGAGACAGAGACCTGGGCTATATTACTGTATGTAAGATGCTTAGGCCTGTGACAGCAAATTAAGTAGATAAGCCCTGGAGGGTTTCTGGGTGCAATGGGACAAGCCAGCACCTGTGGTGGGCAGTAAATCTTTGCACCATGAAAATGATGAAAATAAATATAGTTTGGAAAAGGTTTTACGGCCATTTCTAGGACAGAAAGCCACAACTTGCCATTGTTTCTCATAAAATTGACATCGGAGGCCAAAATATGCAAAAAGTAGATTCAACAACAAAAATAGAGCAAATATTATGTGGCCCAGAGGCTGCATAATGTTTAACCCTCGTAAATCTGAAGGCTATGGACAATGTTATTAGAGTGAGAAGTCAAATTATGACAAAAATGCTTGTGCTGATTTGTTGAATTGGACCCAAATAACAGAGAGTGAGGAAGGATTGGGATTTAGTTGATAGCTTTCTTTTTACACAGAGGACCCGCGCACTTGGAAGGATTCAACAAACTGAAAGGTCAAAATTGTACATGAGTTTACAAAATGTTGCTCTTTCTTTACAAAAAAAAGACTGGGAAAATGCAAATTTTTGAACTGAAGGTGACAATTATGGACAATAAGCCTGAATTGTCCATAATCAATGTCCAAGAAGCATGTCCAAGAAGCAAACTAATCAATGGTATTCACCTCAAAAGTAAAAGAGGGCAATGGAAAGCTATTTCTTGATGCCGGGAGACAAATGATATGATTAAATGATTCCTCTGATATAATACTTTATCATAAGAAGTCAACCATCAAAATTCACAAATTACAACAGATTTAATGTTGCATTAGGCCATTGCTGTTTTCCTTATTCATCTGAAGGAATAACTTAAACTCATCTCCTGAAACCCGTTGATGCACCACTACTTGTGACACATACAAAACTTAAGACATAGTGCATGCAAGTGTCCATTAAATGAAAGGTCTCTTCCAACTAATAAACGATAAAGGTTTAGGGTGAGAGGGGAAAGATTTAATAGGAACCCGAGGGGCAAAGTTTTCCACACAGAGGATGGTGGGTATATGGAACGAGCTAGCATAGATGGCGCATCTTGATTGGCATCGGAAGGTTAGGCCAAAGGGCCTGTTTCCGTGCTGTCTGACTCTAATTCATGAGTTGTGGGTGTTGCGTAGTCCATCACACAACCAAAACTCCCCATCAATGATTCCATCTGCACTCCATGCTGCCTCAGAAAAGCAGCCAACTTAATCAAAGATTGCCCCACCTCAGTCATTCCTGCTTCTGTCGGGCAAATGATACGGAAGCTTGAAAGCACGCACCATCAAACTCAGGAACAGTTTCTTCCCCTCTTTTATCAGGCTTTTGAATAGTCCTTGCATAAGCTCGTGGACTGTCCAATTCACCTTTACCCCAATGAGTACATGTGCCAGAATGTTGAGAACTATATTCTGCACTCGGTATCTTCCCCTTTGCTCTACACATTTTGCTTCAGTTTGGCATGATGGTATTTCTGCAAAGTATTATAGTATTGATTAGATATCACACAAACAAAGCTTTTCACTGCACTTCAATGAAACATACCAATTATAAACTTAAACTAAAAAGCAAACCAATATTTATTGTACGTTTCTTTTCAAATGTTTCTACAGCTGGAGCCAACCACTGCTGCAACGCATCCACTTTAACACAGTGCACACCTTCATAAGTTTACTGATAAGTGTCAGGTTAGCTCTTAGTCTATCCTGGAGAGAAATTAATCCCTGGTTTATCAACCTTTCAACAGAAATGCCCTTTTAGTCCAATAACCACATAATCCCAAGGCACACCATTCACAATGTACTGCCCCCCAAAACAACATCTGTGCGACCCTTCTCTTCTTAAACATTCGTTCTTCCAACAATCTACGGCTTTTAAAATCCCACTTTGGAATTATCAATCCAGAATTGTCCTACCTGGTGCCAAATAACAATAACTACTCAATCAAGATCTCTCATGAAAATAGAATAAGAAACGCATTTCCAGGGAAAAACTTGAGTGTTGCATCAAAGCAAATAGCAAATTTATCAGATAGTATACAGGTTAAAGTGTAGCATATCCTTAATTAATTCAAGCACAATCTTCGTTGTTTAATTTAAGCAAAATCTGAAACAATTCAAGCAACAATTTTTGTAGATATGCAAATAATTATTTCCACCAATGTTCCTTGCCCCATATAGATGAAATCTTTAGCTAGATGATTACTCTTTAAATAGACACAAAATGCTAGAGTAACTCAGCAGGAGGCAGCATCTCTGGAGAGAAGGAATGGGTGACGTTTCGGGTGGAGACGCTATCTTCAGACTGATGTCAGGAGAGTGGGTGGGACGGAGATAGTAAGACTGGTGAGAGAACTGGGAAGGGGAAGGGGAAGGGGATGGAGAGAGAGAGGGAAAGCAAGGGCTATTTGAAGTTAGAGAAGTCAATGTTCATACCGCTGGGGTGTATGCTACCCAAGCAAAATACAGTACAAGATGCTGTCCAATTTGTGCTGGACCTCACTCTGACAATGGAGGAGGCCCAGGACAGAAAGGTCAGATTGGGAATGGGAGTGGGAAGTTAGAGTGCTGAGCAACTGGGAGATTAGGTAGGTTAAGGCGGACTGAGCGGAGGTGTTTAGCGAAACGATCACCGAGCCTGCGCTTTGTCTCGCCGATGTACTGGAACAGCGGATACAATAGATGAGGTTAGAGGAGGTGCAAGTGAAACTCTGCCTCACCTCAAAAGACTGTTGGGGTCCTTGGATGGAGTCGGGGGGGGGGGGGGGGGGAGGTAAAGGGACAGGTGTTGCGTCTCATCCAGTTGCAGGGGAAAGTACCTGGGGAGGGGGTAGTTTGGGTGGGAAGGGACGTTGACTAGGGAGTTGCGGAGGAACTCTTTAGTGTAGTATAAAGGATTACTCTTTAGTGTAGCATAACTCAGCATTTTACAAATATCTCATATCATACTTAATTCAGCATGCGCACTATATGAATATTTGTACTTTCAACATGATTACATCCTCTTTCTGATATAATATATTTCAAAGATCTCATTGAAACTCCACAGAATTGAATACATTCAACTGATCTTTAACCTATATCTACAACTTCTAGATCACACCAAAATGATGAACGTTCCTACTGCAGTAAATAATCAAAACCAAATTATTCTCCATTAAGCAGAATGTTCACATCCACCTACCATACTAATAAACTTTTTATTTTTTATTTTTTATAAACACGTTTGAATGCTTACACAGTTAAATTGGTGGGATGGTGTGGATAAGATGTAGCTACATCAACATACCAGGACATTTGTTGTGCTTTCACATACTATCCTGGCAATCATCTCAAGAGGGATAGGATATGCAGGCATTTGGATGTGCAAGTGCTGATTAGGGATAGTCAACATGGTTTTGTACATGGGAGGTCGTGTCTCATAAATCTGATTGATTTGTTTGAAGACATGACCAAAAAGGTGAGGAGGGCAGAGCTGTAGATGTTGTGTACATGGACTTCAGTAAGGTGCTCGACAAGGTTCCGTATGGTAGGCTGTTCAGCAAGGTTAGATCGCATGGGATCCAAGGAGAGATAGCTGAATGGATAGCAAATTGGCTCCATGGAAGGAAGCAGAGGGTAATGGTGGAAGATTGCTTCCCAGTCTGGATGCTTGTGACTAGTGTATGCCGCAGGGTTCGGTGCTGGGCCCGTTACTGATTGTCATCTACATCAATGATTTGGATGAGAACATACAGGGCAAGATTAGCAAGTTTACTGATGATACAAATGTTAGTGGTTTTGCAGATCATGAAGATGGTTGTGAACGATTGCAGCAGGATCTTGATCGATTGGTCAGGTGGGTAGAGGAATGGTTGATGGAATTTAATACAGAGAAATGTGAGGTGTTGCATTTTGGGATGTCGAAGGAGGACAGGGCCTACACAGTAAATGGTAGACCTCTGGGTAGTGTTGTAAAGCAGAGGGATCTAGGAGTACAGGTGCATGTCTCCTTGATGGTCAAGTCGCAGGTAGATAAGGTGGTCAAAAAGGCTTTTGGCACTTTGGCCTTCATCAGTCAATATTGAGTAGAGAAATTGGGAGGTCACGTTGCGGCTGTATAAAACGTTGGTGAGACCGCATTCAGAATATTGTGTTCAGTTCTGGGCACCATGTTACAGGAAAATTATTGTCAAGCTTGAATGGGTTCAGAAACTTTATGAGCATGTTGCCAGGTCTAGAGGGTGTGAGCTATAGGGAGATGTTGAGTAGGCTGGGTCTCTATTCCATGGAGCGCAGGAGGATGAGGGGGTATAAGAGGTGTATAAGATCATGAGAGGAATAGATCAGGTAGAGGCACAGAGTCGGGCAATCGAGGACCAGAGGACATAGGTTCAAGGTGAAGGGGGAAAAGATTTAATAGGAATCCGAGCCGTAACCTTTTCACACAAGGGGTGGTGGGTGTATGGAACAAGCTGCCAGAGGAGGTAGTTGAGGCTGGGATTATCCCATCATTTAACAAACAGTTAGACAGGTACATGGATAGGACAGGTTTGGAGGGATATGGACCAAGCGCAGTCATGTGGGACTAGTGCAGCTGGGACATTGTTGGCTAGTGTGGGCGAGTTGGACCAAGGGGCCCGTTTCCACACTGTATCACTCTACGGGGTAGATAAGAGTCTGAACAAAATGCTCTCTCGAGATACACGGACGAATGTTGATATTGGAGAAGCTCAGTCTCTAATATTATGTGCCAAATAATGTAGTAGTATCTATAAAAATGCCATTTTTTTAGTGCAAAAAGCACTTTCACTTTTGAAAAATATAATAAAATATATTAAAGAGCCATTTCTAGCCAAGTTTGTTTTGGTAGGATTTTGTTTCTTCTTTTCAATGGACATAAATTTAGAAAATACAACAAAATATTTCTCAGAATAACGTTTCTAAAATTTATGTTTTTATTGCTAATTTACTAAAGAGGGCCATCCAAAAATAAACAGAAAATATATAAAAGTGAATCGATAATTTGTGCATTGATTGTTATAAGAGGGATACAACATTACTAAATTATTTTATTTTATTTCGGAGTCACGTGAGTGACTTCGTGAAGACCCCGCCAGCACGCATGCACGACATATTGTCGCGCGCATTTGCCTCGACAAGCTGGGGGGGGGGGGGAGTGCGTTCTCTCCACCAGCTCCTTCAAAAGGCCGTCAGGCAAGTCCACTAACCTTTACTTCCAACAGGATGGACACCAAAGGCAAACGGAAGGCGACACTCTCCAGGAGCCGCGGGGCATCGACAAGCCAGCGGCCTTTGTCACCGGAGCTGCGAGCACCACCGGCAGCATCGGGCATGGTCGGGGGCAAAGAATGCGGAAGTCGGGCGCTTCCATTACACCAGCGCCCGACTTATCACCTGAATGGCTGACCGCACAGGAGCTGGATACTGCCGACCCAGACTTCGTGCCCCCATCCCCCAGGAAGCGGGGGAGCAGACAGGTACGTGGACAGGAGCCTCGCTCGTCGCCAGCGACCTCACCCCGAGTTGCAGTGGATCCACGGGGACCGGGCCGGGGAACGGCTGCGCTACAGGGGAGCCCAGCAGGCGCAGCACGCCACGTACAGCTGCCAGGGATATCTGCCGTAGGGCAGTCTGGCAGAGCTACTGCTGCATCGAGCAGCCCTGCAGGAGCAGGTGCTGCCGGCATAACACCTCGTCAGGCTGCGGTCAAGGGCGTTGGTGGCAGCAGTAGACGGTCGGTTAGCTTAGCTCTGGCAGCTGCCGACCATGCACCTCCACGCAGAACATTGGGCGACAGTGGAGGTAAGCCTGCACGGACTCCGGGGAGCCAGGTTCCGGGGGCCGGCGTCGGATTCATCTCCCCCCCTGCCTTCCAACCAGGCAGGTGGGCCGCCACAGTCTGCTCGAAGGCCGACTAGCGGAGAGTCCGTGCAGGAGTCGTATGAGCCTACAGGGGTGGTAGGCCACGACCACTGCCTTCGGACCCTAGTCTGCATCTTACGGAGGTGTGGTCCGTTGGTGGAAGCCCCAGAGAATTTGCAGGGCCTGGGGAAGTCGGCTTGTCCGCTGCAAGTAGCGGGGACGGTCGCATTGAGCGGTTGGAGCTCTTGGTGGAGCAACTCCTCCAGCGGGACAGGGACCGGGATGAACAGGACTCTCGGGCCTCTACTAGCCACGCCAGGAGCCCACTCAGCCTCTCGTCTTCCCCAGCCAGGAGTGCCAGCAGTGGTCCGGCCGCTGCCTTCGAAGATGACCCGGGACTGCCGGAGACCGCAGAGCCAGAGCACGATGAGGACATGCTGGACGTGGTGGGCAAGTTTGCCACGGCCACACAAACTGGGGAACCCCTGCACCACAAACTGGCGGGCACCATTAATTACCTGACCACTCACCAGCTTCAGGGTCAGGTACTTAATGAGACCATGGATAAATTCAAACCATCTGAGAACTGCATCAATCTCAGTGTTCCTACGGTTAATGCCCAGATCTGGGGACACTTGAGCACGACCACCAAGATGCAGGACGTCCGTCTCCAGCGCATCCTGAAGCTCCTCTCGATGGGCATTACAGCGTATGCCAGAACCCTCGATGGCAACAATGTGTCCAGCGAGCAGCAGGATGCCCTGGCACTTCTATGCAACGCCCAGTTTGGAATAAACTGCCTGCGCAAGAGCTCCATCCGGCCCACTCTCAACCCGAAATTTGCGGGGTTGTGCCGTCCCTCCACCGCTCCACCACCTCATCAACTGTTTGGAAAAGATCTCTCCAAGCAAGTCAAAGAACTCGATGAGGAGGCCAAAACTGTGGGCCTTATGGAACCTCCTCCGGCTAAACCCCACCCATATCACCGTCAACAACCACACACTACTTGGAAGCAGTGCCAGCCGGATAGGGCGTTAAGGACCTATCCCCCTCCACTTCCCTAACCACAGCGGCCTTTTTTAGGGCATGGCCTGCAGCGGCCCGCATGGAAGATGCGGCTGCCATCCCGACAACCACCGCAACGTCCCCCGAAAACGCCATACGCCAGGACCCACCGCTAACCATGGAGGTAAGGGGGTCTGGTTCCTCCCAGGCAGTAGCATTTCTTCCTGCACAAGTCAGGGGACGGTTGCGGGCATTTAGGGGAGCTTGGGATACTATCACCACTGACGCGTTTATTCTACAAAGTGTTCAAGGTTATGTCATAGAATTCATTGATGGTCAACTTCCCCCTACCCAGCATGCACCTCATCAAAAATTTACACTCTCTCAAAATGAGATTGAGGCAGGACATGCTGAAATCTTACAGCTCGCTGCCAAAGGGGTGATTGGCAAAACAACGCATGAACCCCTTGTGTTTGTGTCCAACATCTTCACAAAAACCAAAAAAGATGGAGGGTGTCGGATTATCATAGACCTAACCGAGTTGAACACTTTTGCACAATATACCCACTTTAAAATGGATACCTTCGAAACAGCTAAGCAGATGCTTTACCCGGGGTACTTTATGGCCTGTATCGATTTAAAAGATGCATACTATACAGTGCCCATCACTGAATCGCACAGAAAGTTTCTGAAATTTGTCTGGAAGGGACAGTTGTGGCAATACAAAGCATTACCTAATGGGCTCACCACAGCCCCCAGACTTACCAAATTAGTGAAACCTATATTGGCCCTCCTCCGACAACAAAATTATATTGACATGGCGTATTTAGATGATATCCTTATCGTGGGTCAGACCCTCCAATTGGCTACACAGGCAGTTACAGCGACCAAATCTTTATTCGAGAAGCTAGGGTTTGTAACCCATCCAGACAAATCCAAACTGCACCCCTCTCAAATTATGGATTACCTGGGTTTCATCCTTGACACAACCTTAATGATGATCACTATCCCAACCAACAAAGTTATCGCCATAAAAGAAGCGTGCCACAGCCTTGCTTGCGCCAGGGTTCCGACTATCCAGCAAACGGCAAAGGTGATTGGGAAGCCGGTAGCTACATTCTCAGCTGCGCAATTCGGCCCGTTACATTACCAATATTTACAAAGAACAAAGATCGCAGCATTAAAAGCAAATGCTGGGCACTTTGATCGACCAATCCGGTTGCCACAACAGGCTAGAACTGAGCTACAATGGTTGATTGACAATATTAGTGAGTGTCACAGACCCATCATTGTTAGAAACCCATCCATCGTGCTACAGACTGACGCAAGCGCACAAGGCTGGGGTGCAACTGACACCATGTCCAGTTGTGGTGGCAGATGGGACTCTCACGAGTCTACCCTCCTCCAGTCACGAGGGATAAATTATCTGGAGATGTTAGGGGCTTTCCATGGACTACGGGCTTACTGTACTAACTCACAGGACTTACATGTCCGCCTCCAAATAGATAACACAACGGTGGTGGCTTATATCAATCATATGGGTGGTATCAGGTCGTTATCTTGTGATGAATTGGCAAACACAATTTGGCACTGGTGCATCGAGAGAAATATTTGGATTACGGCGACCTAGTTGCCAGGGAAGCTCAATACAGTGGTGGACACCAGGTCACGAGTGTTCAATGACAACATCGAGTGGATGTTGAACCCCCAAATTTTTGCTGATATTATAGCTCACTATGGGACACCAGATATTGACCTCTTTGCGTCCAGGTTGAACCATCAGATACCAACGTATGTGTCTTGGGAACCAGACCCTGGGGCAATAGCTATGGATGCTTTTTCTATCCATTGGGGGAAATGGTTTTGCTACGCATTTCCCCTTTCTGCCTCATCAGTCGGGTATTGCAGAAAATTAAACTGGATTCTGCAACTGGCATATTGATCATTCCCGACTGGCCTACACAGCCATGGTACCCGATGGTCCTCAAAATCTTGAAACATCCATGGCTTCTGATTGGTAAACATCCCAAATTAATTACTAACCCCATTACAGGGGACAGTCACCCGTGCCATGGTCACCTAAACATGTTGGCCTGCAGGTTCTAAAAAGACCACTCGTCAAGGCCGGCATCTCACCACGAGCCATGGAACTCATCTCAGCATCATGCCGAGTATCAACCCGGAGGCAGTACCTCACACAGATCAGGAAGTGGGAGGCATTCTGCTCCCGTACCAACACGACTTCCACTCGGCAATAATCCCTAATGTCCTGGAATTCCTAGTGGGCCTTCGTTTCGATGCTGGCCTTAGCTACAGTGCCATCAACAGCGCCAGGAGTGCACTGTCCTCATACCTGGACATAGGTATAGGCTCCAACCACCTGGTGTCTAAATTCATGAGGAGAGTGTTTAACACCAACCCTCCACGGCCCAGATACAACTTCACCTGGGACGTAGGGATTGTTCTGACCCTACTGAGGAGCTGGTCTCTTATGACCGAGTTACCACTCACCCTCAAAGTGGTGATGCTGATGGCACTGACTACAGCTCAACGAGTCCAGGCATTACAAAAGCTGCGGCTGGATAGCATGGTCTCCACCCCTACACAGGAGATTTTCTTTGTCCAGGACCTATTGAAGCAGCACAGACCTGGGGCTCATGGGCTGCAGTTGGAGTTTTGGGAATACCCCACTGATGCCACCCTCTGCATAGTCACCCATCTCCACCTCTACATCCGCATTACACGAACCATCAGGAAGATGGAGCAGGGGCTCCTCATCAGCCACAAACCTCCACATCACCGGGTGACTGTGCAGACTATCGCCAGGTGGCTCAGGGCGGTGTTGGGTGCAGCAGGAGTCGCTACTAACATTTTTAAATCTCACTCTACTAGGGCTACATCCACATCAGCGGCGAGGGCCAGGGAGGTGCCCATGGACCACATCCTCGCCACCGCGGGCTGGGCTAGTGAAGCAACCTTCCAAAGGTTCTACAACAAACCACTGGTCGCTCCCGCAACATTCGCAGAAGCCGTGCTGGGAGCCGCTCAGTGAATGTTTGTCCCCGGGTTCGGGGTTATTTGTTTATTATTATTTGTGCAATAAATATGCATTATTTTTCAGCCTGTTCCGACCGAACTGCATTAACAGCCTTCCTCCATCAGGATTGCGGCAGTGTGATAGGATGGACGTTGTCCAGGGCGTGAAATCACAGAGCTTTGAAATCTTCACGGTCACTCACGTGACTCCGAAATAAAATAGTAAGATTAAACGAGAACTTACCAAGTTCGAAGGTTGATCTTTATTTTATGAGGAGTTGCGGTGAGGGATTTCGTGCCCTCCACTCCCACCCTCTATCATAAGGTCAACTGGTATGTTCTACGTTCTTCATCTTACTATTTTCAGTCATGGTGCGTTCTGTGATTCCACACCGCTGCTTTGAAGGATGTCGCTCATGCGTGCTGGCGGGGTCTTCACGAAGTCCCTCACCGCAACTCCTCATAAAATAAAGATCAACCTTCGAACTTGGTAAGTTCTCGTTTAATCTTACTATTAAACTGCAATGGTTATGTCCAACTTCCATCCATTTCTAAATCTCTTTTGGAAATGTACATAACCAGAATATTATGTCAATAGGTTTTATTATTCCAAATTAATATATTACTTTAATCTGCACACAGCCAGTGTTAAATCAGGTAACCAAAAGTATGAGGTTTAGAGGGGTGGTAGTACATGTCTTAGTCTGCATCAATGGTGCTGAAGTGGACGTAGTTGAAAGCTCAAGTTCCAGGGTGTAAATACCACCAATTTGTCCTGGTCCAACTACATTGATGCTACGACCAAGTAAGCACACCAATGCCTCTACTTCCTCTGAAGGCGATGGAAAATAGACATCTCGCCAATGGCTCTCAGCAATTTCTATAGATGCTGCAGGCAGTGAAGAAAGCGAATGGCATGTTGGCCTTTATAACAAGAGGAGTCGAGTATAGGAGCAAAGAGGTCCTTCTGCAGTTTTACAGAGCCCTAGTGAGACCACACCTGGAGTATGGTGTGCAGTTCTGGTCCCCTAATTTGAGGAAGAACATTCTTGCTATTGAGGGAGTGCAGCGTAGGTTTACAAGGTTAATTCCCGGGATGGCGGGACTGGTATAAGCTGAGAGAGTGGAGCGGCTGGGCTTGTACACTCTGGAGTTTAAAAGGATGAGAGGGGATCCTATTGAAGCATATAAGATTGTTAAGGAGGTAGGAAATATGTTCCCGATGTTGGGGGAGTCCAGAACCAGGGGCCACAGTTTAAGAATAAGAGGCAAGTCATTTAGAACGGAGACGAGGAAACACTTTTTCTCACAGAGACAATTCTCTGCATCAGAGGGCAGTGGAGGCCGGTTCTCTGGATACTTTCAAGAGAGAGCTAGATATGGCTTTTAAAGATAGCGGAGTCGGGGGATATGGGGAGAAGGCAGGAACGAGGTACTGATTGGGGATGATCAGCCATGATCACATTGAATGTCGGTGCTGGCTCTGCACCTATTGTCTATTGCACTGGAGAAAGCAACCTATCGGGATGCATCGCAGGGTACACAAAAAGCTGGAGAAACTCAGCGGGTGCAGCAGCATCTAAGGAGCGAAGGAGATAGGCGACGTTTCGGGTCGAGACCCTTCTTCAGACTGGTCAGGGATCAGGGAAATGAGAGATATAGACGGTGATGTGGAGAGATAAGGAACAATGAGTGAAAGATATGCAAAACAGTATCGGTGATAAAGGGAACAAGCCATTGTAAGCTGTTTGTGGTGTGAAAATGAGAAGCTGGTGCGACTGGGGTGGGGGAGGGAGATAGAGATAGAGGGAATGCCAGGTCCCGAGGGCTGAGGGAGAGGTGGGAAGGGGAGGAGACAGCAAGGGTTAACAGAATTGAGAAAATTCAATATTCAAGCCCAAAGGATGCAGACTCCCCAAGCGGAATATGAGGTGCTGTTCCTCCAGCTTGCGGTGTTGCTCACCTTGGTTTGATAATTGTCTGCTCAAGACCGCAAGATATTGCAGAGTTGTAGATCACTCAAAGTAGCCTCCACACTACCACCCCCCCCCCCCACCTCCCACTCCACTTCATCATGTCTCAAAAAAAGTAGCCAACAAAATCAAGGGCCACTCACACCCAGCCATTCCTTCATCTCTCCTCACCTGTTGGGCAGAAGTTACTAACAGCTTGAATATACCACACACCACCAAGTTCAGAAACAGCTTCTTCTCCGCCATTATCAAACTACTGAACCGACCTCTTATAGGCGAATGATGTAGTCGCAATCTTCCAAACTATTTCATTGCTCTTTTTCTATTTGTTCTGCACTTTCTCTGTAGCTGCAACACTGCAATGCTGTTGCACCTTATTCTGTACTCCGGTCGTTTCTTCTGTTTGCACTACATGTTGTACTTGTGTATGATTGGACTCGTGTATGGCACGATTTGACTGGATAGCAAGCAAAACACAATTTTCCACTGTATCTCGATACAATAATAGACCAACACCAATTCACTGGAATAGGTTCGGGATCTTAGCTAAATACCTTGTTCAATCTTATTGTGGACAATGAAAAAAAATGAGGGTATTACGTTGATGATATTCATGAATCATATTTAGACTTCCCTATTAAGGAGGCATGTTCCAAGATCTCTGGAAATAATCATCTTTATGAAGCTGTTATTGATGGGTCAGGCAAATAATGCACAGAACAGAAATTATACTTGGGTCTCAGTTTTTAGAATGAAAACAGCATTGTCTGTATCTTTTCAGACTATAGCTGCATACCATGCTTGTTCTATTGATTTGTTGCTGTTTAAGTTTCATGTGATATAAAGAGGGAAATAATATTCTGTTTCAGGGATAGCATTGCCTTTGCAGTCACAACGTACAATAATTATGCACATTTTAACAGGACTGTACTGCAGAGTTCTACCGGGCATCGGATATGAATCTTCAAAATATCAATAACCTGTTCCATGGGCTTCATTATATTTCTTGTGTGGTTCTGTTTGAGCAAGCTGCTTTAGGCCAAACTCCTCGAGATGCTCTCCATCACCGATTTGATAAATAATTCTCAATCATCAGGCAAGTCATGTTGAACAGTTGCATGATAAAAGGTACCATGGCAGTTTGTGGCTAATGTGTATTAATATGTATGATAGGATAATTGGTATTACACACTAAATTGACTTTTAATGAATAAAAGCATTTTTGATTAATGAACTTGAAGAAATTGCTGTGTCAGGCAACAAAGCCACATTTGTTCTATCAATTGATCCATGCACCTGCAGAATTCTTGCCAAAATACAGAATTAGATCAGCAGGTCTCAGTTGCAATAGTCCATAGATCAAGCAGCAATATGTAAAGTTTGTCTCACTTTTATACACAGGCAGCACTCACTGATCAAAAAAAAAGTTATCTGGAAAGACTCAGGAGCAAAGGGGTTTAAAACAGAGAGTATGTGCACTGCTGCAATGCAGTTCTGATGCAAATAAACTGCTACACCCTCTACTACAGACATATCTTCAAACAGCCTTGAGGGTGTGAATGCAACATACTTTCTTACAAGATATTCCCTGGCATCTGAATCCTCGGTTTGGGTCTCGTTCAAGAAATATCTTCTGATCTTTTATTCTGCTTGTCTCCAATATAACCATCTTCACATTTCTCACCGTTACACAACAGTCAAGGTAATTGGGAAAGCAATATGTTCACAGCAGAAAGTTACTTTGCTCACACAACCTGTCAACAACAAAAAATATTCCTTGCAAATTGAAATACAAAATTGCCTCCTCAGCCCAGCAATAGCACTCCAATTGTTAATTATGAAGAGGCAGTATTCTCAGGGATTTTTTTAAAGCAGTAGGCATGGGAAATTACTCAGCAACCTAACCTAGTTCAGCAAACAACTGAATTATAAGGAAGACAATTTTGCTTCAACTCTACAATAATACTGTCACAGTGGTTCACAGCATTTCATTTGTTTTCCTGCTTTAGGGCCAAGCAAAAATATATAGTTTAAAATGAATAAATTGTTCAGCTAATGTTGAAATCAATGTCTATTGTAGCATTACTTCCCGAACGCGATGGAAAGTTGTGCTTCTGACCTGTGCCATGCTTTATGGCAGAATCCACTTAATATGTAGGCTGGGAAATAGAATATCCAGGGGTTGTAGACACAGAAGTCTGCATCATGGCAAATATGAATTAGACAGTGATAAATGAAACAGCCCAATTACAAGGAGGATTAAATCTTTAAATGGAAGTTCCAAAATAAAATGATATGTTGAATTCAGCAGTGCAAACAAATATTAAGTACTTTAATTTCTGGTGCATTTGTGTACCATCACTGTTAAAGATAGCAAACTGTACTGAACAATACTTTCATGTGATCATCCATGTGACTGTTCTCTTCCTGTACATGAGATAACTACATGCCTTAAGGTGACATGAACATGATTAAAATTATGCGAAAGTAACCTTTAACCATGCAAGACTAAATGTCCAGGCATTATTTTTCAGTAACTTATTTTTAAATACAATTAATATACCCTTGGCGACACGGCTACATCACTAAGTGAAGGACATGCTCAAAGTGTCTTAAGATTTGTGTTTCCAATAGTTTGTCTCACCGATAGGAATCTCTTTCCACTGAACATAGAACCTCAACAAACTCATTTTATTTTAAACTAGTCAGCCATTGACCGCTAATAGATCTGTAATACTTAAATCCATGGAAGCAAACTAACAGCACTGTGTACTTCCTAGGGATTACCATTGCTTTTAACTATGTTACAACAATATTACTCAGACCTGGTGTATTGATTGTAATCGTTGCTATTCATTAAAATCTATTGAATTGCTTTAAATTTGGTTTAAGTAGATAAATGTGGTACCTCCATTTATAATGAGCAAAGGAGCAAAATAGTCTCACTGGCACTCCACAATATGTTCCGAAGAGTACTAACATTGACATATTGGAGATAGCGTCAGGAAAATTAGTTACAGTCAGATCTCAATTTAGTAAAAGGAAAGATAATGTGTTGATTATTATTGGAGTTGTTACTTGATATATCAAAAGATGAGTGCCTATTCCTGCAATAGAATCTCAGAATGGATCATATCGTTCAAGCATTTTTAGCAAAATACTCATCATTATTGTAACTTTTTTGTGATTGCAATTTGAACATTAACTATTTTTTTTAATTGAACAATAATGTGAACAAATTGCAATGAACAATAATTCAGGCTAAAATTCCCCAATAAAAGAGCAAAACAAATTATCCTTTTAAACTTTGGAATGTCACATAACTTCTACAACATGCAAATGTGGGAAAAGAATGGGTTGATTTTCCCTCCTGCTCTAAGCTTCATATAGCACATGGCCCCAGGGATATCTCCAGTTCGAGAGTTTTGGTTTGCCTTTCAATTCATTTTGGGTTACATACTTTCATGCTTCTACATGTTGCACTAAGGATATTAAAATTAACAGCTAAAACATTTATCACCAATTGCATGAACAATAAATTGCTGTTTCTCTAAATCTAAATTCAAAGAATCATCTGCACTTTTGCTCGATATCTTTATAATGCTATTTGAATTGCTATTTCTAATTTATTGCTTTAGAAATATGTAGGTGACCATGACCCAGAATAAGTGTAGGGGTGTGAATCAATTACCCAGAACTCCGCCTCCCATAGACCAGAGATTCTGGTCAGAAGACATTCATGGTATTTTCTCCCCTCTTCAGGAAATATCTTTGCACTGTTTTTATTAAGAAAATCTTTTAAGAAATCACGTCAGGCATTGTCAATAAGATATTACATTTTCTTTCCGAACCAAACGAGAAGATTAACTCTTGGTGACGATGTACTATTACCCACACCAGCACGAAATAAGATTTCACCACCCAGAGGCAGTGTGAATTGTAGCAATTTTAAATGGAATTGCATTGATATCTATTTGCTCAAAGTCAGTTGCAGACATCATACAGTCAAACCTAAACCAGTAAAAACATTGAAGAAAGCCTTGAAAAATATAATTATATGGTGTTTTGCAGCTCAGACCCATGAAAAAAAATGTCAGCTATTCAATAAAAAATCTATTTAATAAAAAGGCGCAAGAATAGAAATTATATATAGATTATAGTATTTCCGTTTCTTAGAATTTTAACCCCAGCCAGCATCTTCAAATATGCTGCACATGCTAGTCCTAAAATTCAGTTCAATTTCAGTAGAAAGGCATTGTGCATGTAGACCACAGAATTTGAACTTCTGATGCAGAACACAACCTGCAGTTACCACTATACAGAGCATTCAGAACCTCAAATGGAGAAGAATTCTAATGTTCACAAGATACAAGCCAGACTTTAGAACTTCATGAACACCTCAGTTTTGTTACCACATCTCTTTCGAACAACCAAATGTTTCATGCACCATGAGCATGGGTGGCATGCACGACTTTCACATCTAATAGCTTAAACTAGTCAGAAAATAATGCACAGCTCACACACTATCATTTTCTACAAAACAGCTGAAGCCAGAAAATTCCTTTTGTACATTTAATGGCGTTTGGTACATTTGATTTCAGCCTCAATTGGAATGTGAAACTATATTTTGACTTGCTATCTGTACAGTCAGCCAACATTGCAAATAAATAATATCTCACATCGCAATGTCATGTTGCGCACAACAAGATCATCCGGTGAAACAATCCTTAGAGATTTACTTTCAAATTACAGTGATCAGTACGATGAACTAGAAATGAAAACGAATTTATAAATTAAACTTTTTTAATCCATTTTTACAAAAAGTCAATAAGAATGTTTTTCTTTGAATTGTTTTCCTGATAAATTAGCCTTTATAAAGAAAGCTGGCAATATTGCTCAATGTGAAAATATCAATTTATTTGCCTCCAATTTCCACTATGAAGCTTTTGTGCCCGATCAGACGTTATATTATCTATTCATAGTAGCCTAAACTTTAATAAGGCAGATGAAAAAAAAACGTTTAAATCTAAATCTGGCCTGTACCAAAAACAAAAACACATACCATGATATTTATATATAGCGGTATGATATTTTAAGCTTCAATTTTAACCTGATTTTTAGATAAAGTTCACTCACAATGGTATGGTAGGGTTCATCATTAATTAGTCTAAAACATTGTTGCATTCACTGTCATATTCTGTGCACATTAAAAGAATAGGCATTATTTAAAAAAAAGAATAGTGTCTAAATCTAAAATGTATCTAAAAGGAGCGATAAGTCCATAGACTATTGACTATCAATTGCATTGCAAGGAAAGATAGTGGAATCCTTATGCAAAACAAAATATCTAGAGGATGAAAATACATAGTTAGATGGTAAAATGTTTTTTGATACAGTATTGTGTACTAGACTCAAGAAGCGAGTGCAGAGCATGGAGGGTCAAAGCATATGGACAATAAACTGATACCAAACAGTAGTAGTCTCTCACACAGATTGATGGTGCAATGGATGTAATCTCAAAGGATCAGTGCCAGGGACCACGGTTTAATTTCTGCACAGCTTACATCCCGATATCAATTGCAAAACACATGACAGCTATTCGGGGATCATAGTTAATGCAGTGAGAGGTAAGGATAAATTACAAGACATTAATAAACTTGATGATGGTCAAGTCATCGGCCAATTAATTCCAATATAGTTCAGCGTGAAGCAGTACATTACGGTACGATGCGTACACTGGCCATACCTGCCTTGGGAGGTGAAAATCTGAATTGGATAGAGGAGAAAAGGGATGTACAAGTACATATAGACACATCATTTTAAGCAGGTTCACTCATGTTCAAATATAATTCATAAACATATTAAGCTTGTATGGCACTTTGGTTAGTTACAACATGCTTGTTGTTCTCCAAGTAGCTCTGTTCATATATGCCTGAAGGCTTGAATAGGTCTACAAGTATGGAAGTTATACCCAAAGTAGGATGGAACAAAATGGGACTTTTTAGAGAGAGTTAGCATGAATAGTGATAATGTCGTCTTTGACAGTCCCTCACCATCAAGGGTGACTTGCTCGCCTCCGTTGTTTTGGAGCACCATAGTCACTAATGAGATTAATGTTGGAACTTTGTGCCAGGTATGGCTAACAGGGTGGGCAACTTGTGAGGTAGTCTGGCAGTCCTGCCACTTATGTAGGATTTATGTGTGCTCCCTTTGCATGGCCTTATCAATCACACCACAAATACTCCTTCATAATACATAAATATCACCGGGTGGCACCAGCAATGGCTGGCTCGCCAACAGTCTGGCTGTCCCTCCCTTCTTTGTGTTTTAATAGCATGTGTTAAATGTATATTCTTAGTGTTGGTGTATATATTTTATTTTGAACATGTAAAGCAAAAAAAAGTTAAAAGCAAAGCAAAATAACAATAAAATGAAAAAAACCTATACACAACTCATTGAATAACTTCTCATAAACATCACAAATTAAATCTTACATGTTCGAAAAGGAGGAAGTATACACTTATATATTACTACCCCTTCTCTGCTACACATCGTCACAAACTGAGTAACGTTTGTGCTTTACTTTAGTTCAACATCCAAATCATTCCACAATTTCACCCCACAGATTGAAATACACTTACTCTTCATAGCTGTAAGAACACAAAGTTTCTGTCAATTAAACTTTCCTCTCAAATTATAACCACCCCTTGTTAAATAACATGTTTTGTATATTACCGGGTAGCAAATTATTTATTGCATTATACATTATTTGTTCTGTATTAAATTTTACTAGATCCATAAACTTCAAGGCATTTGACTTTAAAAACAGAGAGTTGGTGTGTTCACAAAATCCTACATTATTTATTATCCTTATGGCCCTTTTTTGCAGCATGCATAATGGATGTAGGGTGCTTTTGTAAGTGTTACCCCATACCTCCACACAGTAATTTAGATATGGCAGTGCAAGTGAGCAATAAACAATGTACAGCGCTTTGTGATTCAGAATGTGCTTTGTTCTTCCCAGGACTGCAATGCTCCTTGCCAGCTTTGCTCGCACATGTTTTATGAGGTTTCCAACAGATTTTGTGGTTTAATATCACACCTGGAAATTTATATTCATAAACTCTTTCTATATCAACACCATCTATCCTCACTTGTACCCAAGTGTTTATTTTACAAATTCCAAACAGCATAATCTTTGTTTTGTTCAAATTTAATTATAATTTATGTCAAACCACCTTTTTAATTTTCTCATTTCTGATGTGATCTCCTCCAAAAGCTGCTGTAAATTCTCCCCAGAACAAAATATATTAGTAGCGTCCGCAAATAAAACTAATTTCAACATTTTTGATACTCTACATATAATTTATATACAGAATTAACAATTTCAGTCCTAATACTGACCCTTGAGGCACTCCACAAGTAATATCCAAGCATGTTGATTTATGCTCACCTATCTTCACAAACTGTTGCCTGTTACTTAAATAGCATCTCAACCAATTCAACATGACCCCCATGATACCGTACCTTTCCAATTTATCAAGTAATATATCGTGATCGATGGTATCAAAAGCTTTTTTTAAGATCTATAAATACTCCCACCGCAGACTTTTTTTTTGTCTATACAATTAGTAATTACTTCTTTTAATTCGATTAGCGCCATACATGTTGATCTGTTTGATCTGAATCTATACTGACTGTCAGTCAGCAATTTGTGCTTCTCAATGAATTTGTCTAGTCTTTTAGCAAAGTGTTTTTCCAGTATTTTGGAGAATTGGGAATGTAAGGAAACATGCCTATAATTTGTGAAGTGGTGTCTATCCCCAATTTTAATATAAAGGTATAAATTTTGCTATTTTAATTTTGCTTGGGAATTTACCAGTTAGAAACGACAAGTTACAGATGTGCGTTAGTGGTTTTGCAATAACATCAATTACTTTCTTGACTAACATCATCTCAATTTCATTCCAGTCAGTAGAAGTTTTGTTTTTGCATTTATTTACAAAATTCATGATTTCGTTTTCTTCTACTGCCCTAAAAAAAAGTCAAAAGCTTGGATTTCTTTATCATAATCATCAGTTCCTTCTTTGGGTGTCTCTGGATCATTGATTTTTTTTCTGCCAATTATGGTCCCATCCTTACAAAAATAAAACATTGTTGAAACCACTAACCACATCATCCATATTATTTATAGGCTTATCATTATCGATGAAATCCTGAGGGGAACTTGAGTTTCTAGATCCATTTCTAATATTACTGTTTAACCCCCTCCATATACCTTTAATGGTGTTTTTATTTTTATCTAATATTTCATTATAGTATTCTTTCTTACATGTCATAATAGTGGTTAACTTATTTTTATATGTTTTATATTTCATATCCGCCTTTTTAGTTCTATAATTTATGAATTCTCTATATAAAGTTTTTTTTTTTGCAGGCACTTTGCAATCCCTTTGTAATCCATGGAATATCTATATATTTTTGTTTTCTACTATTGTTTTATTGGACCGTTTTTGTCATACAATGTTGTGAATATTTTTAAGAACTTTTCATATGCTTTGTCAATGTCTTCTTCCTCGTATATTATTCTCCAAACTTGCGATAGTAATTAATTTCTAAATGTATTCATAGATTCTTCCGTCCTCACTCGTTTGTATTTCAGGTTATCAACATTCTTATCTTTCTTTTAGTTACTGTCATGGATTGCAAAAACTGGCAAATGGTCACTGATGTCATTTATTAATAACCCGCTCATTGTATTATTTTCCATACTTCTCCGTGGATTGTCACCTTGTCATGGTGGGGAAGCTTGTGTAGTTGTGAGATCCTGAGAGCGATGCCGTCTGGAGCTAGGCTCCTAGTAGGGCCACCCATGGCGGGAAGGTCGAGGGTGAGGTCCCTGACAAAGAGCAATACAAGCAAGAACTCAACAGTGGAACAGGCAGAGGATGATGGCTGCCTTTAGTGGAGCGTCACAACGGCTGGGAAAGCGGATGAAGGCTGCAGCAGAAAGGCGTCCCCGGTCGTCTTGGACTCCATGACACTGGATCCTGACACAGATGTCAAGGACCGTGTGGTGGCTGTCCGTGCATCAGTCTCCCCATCTTAAACAAAGTCACGCACAGGCGTCCTCCATATAGGGAATCCACCCTAACGCCCAAGATTAAGTCCAAGGTGACCATCAAGTGGTGACGAGGGCAGGATTGTGAGATCTGGAAGCCCCTGGTCAGAGGGATCACCACACGTGGTCAGACACACAGAAATATTAATATGAACTTGAGCATGGAATGTATGCACATTGATGAATAGTGCACCCAGTAACAGACCAGAGAGGAAATGTGATCATCGCAAGAGAACTGAGAAGATGCCGGATTGACATAGCTGCCCTTTCTGAAACCCGGCGGGCAGATGAAGGACAACTGAAGGAGGAGAACGGTGGCGACGCTTTCTTCTGGAAAGGAAAAGCTGCTGAAGAGCCCAGGATCCATGGTGTTGGGTTTGCCATCAGGAACCAGCTCATCAGCCACCTCTTTGAACTTCCTGTGGGAATCAGTGAGTGTCTCATGACCATCTGTCTGGTGCTTGCCAACAAACAGATGGCAACAGTTGTGAGTGCCTATGCCCCTACTTTAGACTCTGAAGAAGAAGTAAAAGAGACCTTCTATGCCTGCTTGGATGAGACACTGTCTAGAAACCCCAGGGAGGATAAGAATATTCTCCTAGGGGACTTCAGTGTCAGGGTTGGCCAGGACCAACAACTCTGGAAGGGTACCATAGGAAAAGAAGGCAACAGGAACATCAACTCCAACGGAGCTCTGATTCTCAGCAAATATGCTCAGCACGACCTCACCATCACTAACACCCTCTTGCGCCAGAAAAACAAACTCAAGGCATCTTGGAGACACGCATGCTACAAACAATGGCATTTCATTGACAGATGGACATCACCTCCATGATGTCCATCAAACTCAAGAGGAAGAGGAGTATTCATAAGCAACAGATCCAGCCAAGACTAAACCTTGAAAGCCTGGAGGAAACTGCCACCCAGCAGCGACTTCAGACTTCTCTTGGGGAAAGCCTCCAACAGGAATATCGAAGAGCACTGGAGTCGGCTCAAATCCACCATCCTTGATACCTGTAAAAACATCCGTGGGTGCGTCCAGAAAACACCAGGACTGACTTGACGAGAATGACACAGAGCTAGAACAGCTCGTTTCCAAGAAAAGGAAAGCCTTTCGTGCCTGGCAAGGCCAAAAGAGCGGCTCACTCCAGAGCCAAGGCGGATGTCCAGAGTCACGTGAGGGAGCTTAAGAACTTTTGCTGGACAGAAAAGGCTCTGGAAATCCAGAGACTGGCAGACTCAGGTGACACCAGAGGCTGATTCAACACAATAAAGCAATCTATGGTCCAAGCTACCGCAGCTTAAACCCCCTGCGCTCAAAGGACGGACAAGAACTGCTGAAGGACAATGAGTCCATTAACGCCCGATGAAGAAGCACTTCCAGGAACTCCTCAACCATAGCAGCACAACTGAACCAGACATTACCCACCAAATCCCCCACAGTCCCATCAGAGAAGACATGGAAGAACCTCCCACTATGACAGAGGTGCAAGATGCCATCAAGAACCTTAAAAACAAAGCCACCGGTCCAGATGGGATCCCAGCTGAGATCTTAAAGGAAGGTGGACCGGAGCTCCTGTACCACATCCATGCCCAACTCCTCAAGGCAAAAAGAACTTCCCTCAGAACTCAGGGATGCGCTGATAGTGACCATTTTCAAGAAGGGGGACAAGGCTGAATGTGGAAACTACAGGGGCATCTCGCAAAGTGGAAACTGCAGGGGCAACAGGCAAAGTCCTTGCTCGTGTCCTCGCAAACCGACTTCTACCACTGTCTGCGGAGGTACTCCCAGAATCACAGTGGGGCTTCCGCCCATCCAGAGGTACAGCAGACATGATATTCACAGCACGCCAACTCCAGGAAAAATGCCGTGAACAAAGGCAGCCTCTGTACATGGCCTTGATAGACCTGACAAAGGCTTTAGACTCGGTAGACCGCCAGGCTCTTTGGAGCATACTATCAAGGTACGGTTGCCATGACAAGCACATCAGAATATTGAGGCTTCTACATGATGACATGTCGGTCACAGTGCTCAGCAACTGCGCCTCTGAGTCTGAGACTTCACTGTGGAAACGAGGGTCAAACACGGACGCATCATCGCACCCACCCTGTTTGTCATCTTCATTGCGGCCACACTTCACCTCATTGGTGAAGAGCTGCCACAGGGGATCCCAATCCTCTACAGAACTGACGGTGGGCTCTTCAACTTTAATAGGTTGAAGGCCAAGAGCAAAGTCAGTAACACCGTCATCGTGGAGCTTCAGTACGCGGACGACTGCGCCATTGCAGCACACTCTGCAGAAGACCTCCAGGACAGCCTGAATGCCTTTGCCAAGGCATACAGAGCCATGGGCCTAGCCTTAAATATCAAGAAGACCCAGGTCCTAACTTCAACCTCCACCCAGCCCACTATAAAAGTGGACGACACCACTCTTGAAAACGTTGACCACTTCCCCGACCTTGGCAGCATTCTTTCCTCAAAAGCTGACATCGACACCAAGGTCAACCATCGCCTGAGTTGTGCCAGTGGAGCCTATGCCAGACTCAGGAAAAGAGTCTTTGAAGACCCTAAACAAATCCTGTAATCTCAACTGAAGGTAGGTCGTGAGCCCCCGGCGGGCCAAAGAAACACTTCAAGGACAACATCAAGAACAGTCTGAAGAAATTCCACATCACATCGAGCGACTGGGAGCACATTACACTGGACATAGGCTCCTGGAGGAAATCCGTACAGGAAGGAGCTGCGTGTCATGAAACAGAACTACACCGTGTCGCAGAGACAAAGCGACAGCACCGTAAGGAGAGAGAAGAGGGTTCGATGACCACCAACCACCACCAGTCTCCACTGCCCACGTTGCACCAGGGTGTGTAGGTTGCGGATCAGCCTCTACAGACATCTGCAGACCAACATGTAGATGACCCTATGGAGATGAGAGGACAGACATACTTGTTTCGAGTGACCACTGATGATGATTATCTTCCATAACATTTGTGAATGTATTATCTATTAGCATGGCACAGTGAGCTGTAATTCGGCTAGGTCTAGTGATTTTTGGATATAAGCTCATGCTATACATTGCATTAATAAACTCTTCTGTCATGTTATGCTTATTTGGATTTAACAGATCCATATTGAAATCCCCACAGATGAACATAACCTTTTGGAATGTTTTACCAAATATTTCTTCCATCCCTTAAATATTTTCAATATTAGATTCCGGTGCCCTATATATACAGCTCACAATTACATTTTTCTTCTTTTCCATACAGATTTCAAATATGGTACATTCTAGAACATTATCAACTGCTATTGTCATGCTTTCCACCACCTAATATTTGAATTTTTTATCCACGCATCTTATCTTCCTGTTCATATAATTCAATTGATATCCAATCAACTCCGCATCCTTCTCAGGGCTGATCCACGTCTCTGATGTAGCTATTATATTGGCTCCGTAGGTTTAGTCTGAAGAAGGGTCTCGACCCGAAACGTCGCCTATCTCCTTCGCTCCTTAGATGCTGCTGCACCCGCTGAGTTTCTCCAGCTTTCTGTGTACCCTAGCTATTATATTGAATGGTTTCTTGAATTGACATATATTCTTTGATGTTTTGGCATTTAGGCTTCTGCATTGGATAATTGATATTTTATGATCTGACCTTACCTTCGTGTTAAACAGTTCATCTGTGTTGTAGCAGCAATTGTTGTTGATATTGTTGAAGTGTTCTTTAGTTTGTTTTATGTGGGATGTGGGGGGGGGGGGGGATTGGGGGAAACGTTTTCTAATCTCTTATCTCGACGGAGATGCAATATTGTTTCCGTATCATATCTCCGTCAGCACTGTGGCCTAACATCAAAGAATTGGTGGGCTTTGCTGGAGACCGACCGGGAGCTCCACCGCGGGGAGCCTACGGGACTTTAATATCGCGGAGCCCAGGATTGCTTTGCCAGGGATCGACCTCCGAGCTCCAACCATGGGTGCTTGCAGACTTAACATCATGGAGCTTGCGGCATCTGGTCAGAGACTGACTTCAGGAACTCCAACGCGCGGGAGCTTCGACCGCCCTGACACGGGAGCTTCGATCGCCCCGATGGATGGTTCGACTGCCCCAACCGCAGGAAAATAAAGAGGAAAAAGATTGGACTTTTTTACCTTGCATCACAGTGAGGAATGTGGGGAATCTGCTGTGGTGGATGCTTATGTTAACTTTTATGTAGTTGTGTGGCTTGTTGCTTTTTTTTCTCCATATGGCTGTATGGTAATTCACATATCACTGTACCTTAATTAGTACATGTGACAATAAAAGACCTTTGAAACTTTAGACCTTTGAAACCCAAGCCATGTGCCACAGAATCCCAATATGGATGTTGCATTTCTTCATTGTGGCTTTGAGCACATCTTTGAATGTTTTCCTCTGTTTCCCTGGTAATCTCTTCCCATTACAGAAATTAGAATAAAATGGTATAGTAATATCACAAGAACATGTTTGGGATAAATACGGGATGAAAGGTTTTGAATACTAAAAAACGAAATCCAACAAGGAAAACAGAGCAACTCATTATTTTTTTTTTCTTTCAAGGTTCCTGAACTTGAAACATTAACTGTTTCTCTTTCAACAGATGCTGCCTGACCTGCTGAATTTTTCCAATATTTTCTTTTTTATTTCAGATATCCAGCATCTGCATTAATTGTTAATGTTTAGATTACCTTAGAAATGCAGCATGGAAACAGGCCCTTCGGCCCACCAAGTCGGCGCTGGCCAATAGATCACCCGTGCACTAGCTCTATGTTACCCCATCCTGCACATTAGGGGCAATTTGCTGAAGCCAATTAACCCACAAACCTGCATGTCTTTGGAACATGGGAGGAAACCGGAGCACCCGGAGAAAACCCAAACAGTCACAGGGCGAATGCACAAACACCGTACAGAGGGCACCCATAGTCAGGATCCCATCCGGGTCTCTGGTGCTGCAGGGCAGCAACTCTATTGCTGTGCCACCCCTATTTACTTAACCAACAAATGGCTTGAATGGGACACATGTGAATTATTGGAGATAAATAATAAAGAAGCACTTCAAGAAAAGGAGAGAAACAAAGAGGAATGGTACTAGTAGGTTTAAATGGAATATGTGGGAAAGAGCATTGTATCTGGTATCAACCAGAAGATTGATTGACCAGTTTTTGTTAACTTAATTCTGTGTAATTCCATGTAATATCAAGGGCAAACAGGCCTGCAGATAGAAAACCACCGTAACATCACAAGACCATTCTTCTCATCTGATACTGAAAATTGTTTTTAAGCCAAAAACATTGATGAAACAAAATGAAATTAAGTGCAACTTATAATCAATCCATCAATAAACAAATTAGATAACTGAATACGCTGAAAGATGGTGAGATAGTGATGGTCAGTTCTAAATGGAATATAAACCAGTAATTAATTCAATTGACCTAGAGCATGTTAATAGAAAATTAAATTATCAGCGGGAACATAAGATTTTGTGAAATATTAAAAATACATTATTTTCAGGGCATTGCTTCGGATGTCATTTGAAAATGTATTCTAAACAACTTTAAATGGATTCCGATTATAGAATTGATATCACATTTGGATATATTGAAAATTAAAACATTTCAGAACCATGAGAATTGAACAGTGAAGAATCCAGAATTGATACCAACACAGCATGCAATGGACTGGAGGCACGATGGAAGATCAGGAATACATTTCACATGTGCCAATTTTGGTGCATTTTTATGATGTAATTGGCATTGTTGACATGATGTTTTTGAGGAAACTATTTGGGTTGGAATGGGAGCAAACAGCCCATTCGTTACCTTGAAGAACGTCTGGGATCTACGCATGAAGGGCACTATAGGTAATGTGATAGATGAAGATATTAGCCACAAGTTAACACTAACAACTGACTGAACAACTTATTTTTGACCCTTTGATAGTATTGATTAAACCGCTGAAGTAAAATGTAAGTGTACTCCATGGTACTTTCTGTTATACATTCCTGCCCGTTTCAGATCCTCCAAAAGATGCAGCGATATTTAATGTTGCCGTTATTTGAACATTGCAACATTTACACTTGATCCAAAGATAATGATCTTGCAGGCAAAATAAATGTTAAATTATGATGCTTATTTCTTCAAATTGGTAGTGCAGATTATACACTGCTGAGTAGTTAAACAATCACCAGCACAGTTCAGAAACAATTCGAGCAGCAGCTTAAAGTGAATAACTAATTGACACTAGGAGAGACCCCATTGCTTTAAGATACAACACTGATTTAACTCGCTTGCACAATCTTCAAAAACTTGTTCAAAGATGACACATCATAAACATTGCCAAAACTAAAAGTCCACGAGTACATTCTAGGTCACCTTCCAGGATTTGAGATGTTTTGAAAATAGGTTTTAATCATGTAACTATGTCGGAAACAAATAAAAATAAGCAGATCTTAAAAGATAAACTGTTGCTTGGAATTATTTGTATTAAGAGATAATTAAGATGCGTTTCCTGACCATAGGCAATTCAAAGACAAATGTGAATTCATAAACATTTGCATGAATATATCTTTTCAAATGAAGAGACAAACTGATTCATATGCCTGGGTTCTGATTTGCCTGGGTTCCAGCAACTAAGTTACAAAGAAAGGTTGAACAAGTTAGATCTTTATTCTTTGGAGCGCAGAAGGTTAAGGGGGGACTTGATTGAGGTATTTAAAATGATGAATGGGATAGACAGAGTTGATGTGGATAAGCTTTTCCCATTAAGGGTAGGGAAGATTCAAACAAGAGGGCATGACATGAGAATTAAGGGACAGAGGTTTAGGGGTAACATGAGGGGGAACTTCTTTACTCAGAGAGTGGTGGCTGTGTGGAATGAGCTTCCAGCAGAAGTGGTGGAGGCAGGATCGATTTTAACATTTAAAAGTAAAGTGGATAGGTATATGGACGGGAAGGGAATGGAGGGATATGGTCTGAATGCAGGTAGATGGGACTAGGGGAAAATAAATGAACGGCACAGACTGGAAGGGCCGAGAGGGCCTGTTTCCGTGCTGTAATTGTTATATGGTTGTTATATGGTTATATAATTTTCAGCCAACAGATATATTTGCAGTTATCACAAAGTTAAATATATACAGTTAAGTATGATGCATCTTATTTTGGAAAACTTGATTTAATTATTATAATGGTTAGGTCTACCTTACTTTTGAATAGGGTGATTAATGATTACTTAGAGCACTGAATAGAGATTTACGTGGACTTACTTAACATCATGATGAAATACTCTCTTCTTAAATTGAAAGAATGTGTGATCCATGTCGAACTTTGGGTTTATTGCACATTGTTATATAGTACCATGAATTCCAAATACTGGGATAAGAAATGGAAATTTGACTCCATATCAATTAAAATCCTTGTACAACATATGAATTTTATGTAACAATGAAAGCCATCTTTAGCTAGACAATATTCATGGATATGGTCAATAGAGGCCAATTCTTCATTATTATCATTTGAGCACAACCAGATAGAGGAACGCCCCACCACCCGCAAATAATCTGCAACAACCGAGAAAGGATGGGATGTGTTTATTAAGTGAATCGTTTACTATGGTGTTTTAAAGTCATGTTTAAGTGATTTAAAAAACATCTGCATGATGAGTGTGCACCAAGTAGTTAAATGATCAACATGAATGTTACATTAAAAAGGTTAAATACAAAAGGGTACAAAAGCATAGAGGTGTTATGGCTAGACCGATGAAGTTACATCCAATAGCCCTCGACCATTACATATCATTATTCATTTACACCCTAGAAATGGGTCAACTGTACATGATGATGTGATTTAGAGAAAATTAATGTGGCGTGTAATACTATAGAACAGTACAGCTTCTTCCAAGGGTATTAATTCTATTCACTGTGCGCCATGGGTCCACCAAGTAATGTGGACAATGAAGTACAGAGATTGGCTTTAAAGCCAACCTTAGAGGCAGCCATTTAGGTCAATCTGAATATCTCTACTCCATTTTGTTACTTTTTAGTTACTGTGATATTGTCACAGAACACAACTCGAATGGGTATTTTGAGAAACATTACAAAATTCTATATCAAATAATGCAAGGTGAATTGTTCCAAGAATCAATAGAAGGGATACCAATAAAACAGCCTGTTAAAAAAAGTAAGACTTCCCATCTTTTTCGATGTAAATGAATCATATTACTGTGCCGAATACGCCTTTAAAGTGCAACAGAATGCAACAAAACATCCCTGAAATCTACATGAAGACCGCACCATACAAAATCCATAAAGGAAAACTGCACCAGGTTTTTTTTTTCCCGCCCTTGTCCAATCGCTGTTGGTTGTTTTTCCCAGCACCAACTGCTAAATTAATCCGGACGCTGATGTGCTCACGGTCGAGTTAGCGCTCTTGAGCCACCCACCTGCATAATGATAAACAATAGATACAAACACCGAGCAGATGCAGTTGTCTATTGAGCCCATCCGAAAAGCTTCGCAGTTCACAGCTGAATAGCGTTCTTCCTCCAAGGTATCAGAAAAAAAATCCCCATACGGTTCAAAACTTAACACATCCACAAATATATAAGAAGTGTTTGCTTATTTTTAAGGCTAAAGCACAATTTCTTGATACTTTTCACAACAGCTATTCGCACGAAGTAATTGCAACGCGTCGCAGTTCTCAAGCCGTTAAAGGGCAGGAGTCAAAATCCACTGGAGAAATTGTGCTAAAGTTTTCATACAGTCATTATATTAATGCGATATCAACACGACGAACCCGCCCCAGCAAGACGGAGCTAGCTCCCAATTACATCTCATTCTATTATCAATGCAAAATATAATGATTTCACTTGACACAACCTGCAACTACTTTAGATGCAATTAAAACAGTCCTGGTGCGAAGTAAAAAAACGATTTCAATACGCATCGCCAAAATATATGAGAGCGAAAAAAAACTTACCGCAGTCCTCACACAAGAGCTTCCCAACATCTTTTTTAAGGTTCTTTCTGCCTGTGTCTAATGGAGCAAATGATGTCTTAAATACTAACGGTTCGTCTGTTGGGTCCATGAAAAAGATGTATTTCTGGTTCTTCTCTACTTTGATGCATGGTGCTTCTGATCCGAAATCCCCGATAGTGATGAGCTGGTCCTTCTCCAGTCCCCCGCTATTGACTGGCCACACGTCCAACACTTTGACATTAACACTGTAGGGCTCGGTGGCATTATTTGGGACAGACTGCACCTTGCCTTCGATCACCACCGCTGAACGGTAGGTTTGGTCCTGCAAGGAATTTAAGCTCGGGGAGTAGCAGGCGAACGACACCCCGACGACTAGCATGGCAAAATGGGTAGCACCAAGCCTCATCGTTGAAATGCACGCCCGCGCCCGGCTGCAGTGAGAGCGAGCGCTGCTGAGTTGGGAGGCAGAGTTGTGACAAAGTGGACTGCAAATCGCCTCGAGTTGCACGGCTGAGCAAGAGACCTTGCGTAAGTGTCCATGGCATTTGGATGTTTGCATAGGGAAACACCGCTCGGAACCGGAAACAGCGTAGTACTGTACTGCTGCTTAAACCTGTCACTGCAACCACAAGCAAATATCATCAAAATCCACTTTTAATATCAATGCAACGCGATGCACTTACCGTCATCCGCTGAGAGCAGCGGGTCCGTGGTGATGTTTGCCATGTAGCCGGCGCCGTCGCAGGCTCCCGCCGATATCACCCAACGCCTACCACATCGTCCTTATGATTTCCACTTCTATTAAGTTCAAATGAAGCTAATAATGCCGTCGCTATGGTAACTACGCTGTCAACTAGCTTCCGAGGACCGGAGCTTCTTTCTATCTTGCTTGAATCCCAAATCAGCGGCAGTGGATCATTGCAACCTATGTTGCATTAGATTTTATAGTCGGCAGCTCGCTCTGCAGCTCTGCATAGACCCGTCTCAGATCCGAAAAAGGTAACCAGATCAAAAAACGCTTGCACAGGAACCGGCAAAAAAAAACTGTTCATTTTATCATAGAAGGCAGCCGGGGAGGGGGAATCCCTTAAAATAACTTGAGCGTGGGTTCGGTGAAGAATGGGTATCTCTACGCTGTAAATAATTATTTATCTCCGCGTATAATTTTTCCCTGTCTTGATCTGTTCCCCACTTGGATGCATTCTGATCACATCCGCGATGGGCTACGGATCTATGGGTATGGGGATCTTCTTAGCTGCTTCGCATCTATTCTGCACAGAAAACGTAGCACCAGCTCTGGGGGGAAAAAAAAAACAATATAGGAGGAGCGATGAAAAAAATGCAACAGAACACCCACAAGATAGAAGCACAGGTTTTCTTCCAAATATGAAAACACCGCATATTATATGCGGCTCTACTGGTTTTTTTTTTATAAACACAGTGTACATGTAGGCATTTCTTCTTCACTCTTGGATTATATCCGTTTTCTTTTTTTAATTTTGGGCCATATGTATGTAAGTACTATTAAATACCATGGTGTGGTATGTAGCTCAGAGGTGACACAGCTGATGACTGCGGACCACCAGTGGGGTGCTACAGTCATGTACAGCGACACCCAGCGACACGGGTGAAATTCGCTATTTCAGGGCAAAGCCTTCTCTTCAAATTGTCAGCTTGCTGAAAGCTGAAAATCCATGGAGCGGCCCTACCCCAGGGCGACAACACTTGCTTTGGGACTGACTGAAAGGGAATTCATGTCTTAAGCGGAAACTCTACCGATGCGTGAGGAAATAGAAATCTAGTGTCAGTCTGGAGAAGGGTCCCCACCCCAAATGTCACCTGCCCATGGTCTCCGGGGATGCTGCCCGACCCGTTGAGTTACTCCAGGACTCTTGTGTCATATATTTTAGAAATCGGCCACGTTTGCTTAAAAGACTGAACATTCAGCTACTGTAACATTTGCAGGTTTTAAGTTTTGGATTTGAAGTGCAAATTTTTCCTGCAGGTATACATTCTGCTCCAACCGTTTGCCTCCACACGGATGTTATCACAGTGTCAGCTGTGACTCAAAGGGAACACTCTCACCCAGGGGGTCAGGTGACCCTGGATTCCAGTCCCACTCTAGTGATTTCAACACATTAATCCCAACTGACATTCCACTCCAGTTTCACACAGAGTGTATGGAACGAGCTACCAGAGGAGGGAGCGTGGAAACAGGCCCAACTTGCCCACACCAACCAATATGTCCCATCTACACTTGTCCCACCTGCCTGCATTTGGCCCATCTCCCTCTAAACCTGTCCTATCATAGAAACATAGAAAATAGGTGCAGGAGTCGACCATTCGGCCCGTCGAGCCTGTACCGCCATTCAATATGGTCATGGCTGATCATCCAACTCAGTATCGTGTACCTGCCTTCTCTCCATACCCCCTGATCCCTTTAGCCACAAGGGCCACTTCTAACTCCCTCTTAAATATAGCCAATGAACTGGCCTCAACTACCTTCTGTGGCAGAGAATTCCAGAGATTCACCACTCTCTGTGTAAAAAATGATTTCCTCATCTCGGTCCTAAAGGAATTCCCCCTTATTCTTAGACTGTGACCCCTTGTTCTGGACCTCCCCAACATCGGGAACAATCTTCCTGCATCTAGCCTGTTCAACCCCTTAAGAAATTTGTAAGTTTCTATAAGATTCCCCCTCAGTCTTCTAAATTCTAGCGAGTACAAGCCGAGTGTATCCAGTCTTTCCTCATATGAAAGTCCTGACATCCCAGGAATCAGTCTGGTGAACCTTCTCTGTACCCCCTCTGTGGCAAGAATGTCTTTCCTCAGATTTGGAGACCAAAACTGTACGCAATACTCCAGGTGTGATCTCACCAAAACCCTGTACAACTGCAGTAGCACTGCCCTGCTCCTATACTCAAATCCTTTTGCTATGAATGCTAACATACCATTTGCTTTCTTCACTGCCTGCTGCACCTGCATGCCTATTTTCAATGATTGGTGTACCATGACACCCAGGTCTTGTTGCATCTCCCCTTTTCCTAATCTGCCGCCATTCAGATAATAGTCTACTTTCCTGTTTTTGCCACCAAAGTGGATAACCTCACATTTATCCACATTATACTGCATCTGCCATGCCCACTCACCCAGCCGATCCAAGTCACCTTGCAGCCTCCTAGCATCCTCCTCACACCTAATCCATGTAGCTGTCTAAATGTTTCTTAAACTTGTGATAGTACCTGCCTCAACTCCCTCCACCAGTTCCATACACCCGCCACCCTTTGTGTGAAAACTTTACCCCTCAGGTTCCTATTAAATCTTTCCTCCCTCACCATAAACCTATGTCTGATTCTCACTTCTCCTACTCTGGGAAGAGATTCTGTGTGTCTACCCAATCTATTCTTCTCGTGATTTTGTACTCCTCCACAAGATCATCCTGAACTCCAAGGAATAGAGTCCTAGCCCGCTCAATCTTTCTCTACAGCTCAGGCCCTCAAGTCCTGGCAACATACTCATAAAACCTTAAAAGACATTTAGACAGGTACATGGATAGGAAAGGGATATGGGCCAAATGTGGGCAGGTAGGACGAATGTTGATGGGGTAATTTGGACAGCCTAGGCAAGTTGGGCCAAAGGGCCTGTTTCCATGCTGTATGACTCAATGCAGTGCTGTGAGTGCAAGATATACCAACATTCAGATGAGAATAAAATCAAGACTCAGCTAACCTCCCCTGGATATGATTAAGAGTTTAAGAAAGAACTGCAGTAGCTGGTAAAATCAAAGATAGACACAAAATGCTGAAGAAACTCAGCGGGTGAGGCAGCATCTAGGGAGAGATGGAATTGGCAAAATTTTGGGTCGAGACCCATATTCAGACTGCTGTCAGAGGAGTGGGTAGGACAAAGAAAGAAAGTGGGCGGAGACAGTAGGACTAGTGGGAGGACTGGGAAGGGGGAGGGGAAGGAGAGAGAGAGCAGTTAGAGAAGTCTTTAAGAAGGAACTGTATATGCTGGAAAATCAAAGGTAGACAAAAATGCTGGAGAAACTCAGAGGGTGAGGCAGCATCTATGGAGCGAAAGCAAACGTCACCTATTTCCTTCGCTCTACAGATACTGCCTCACCTGCTGAGTTTCTCCAGCATTTTTGTCTACCTTCGATTTTCCAGCATCTGCAGTTCCTTCTTAAACATTTTGTCAAACGTTACCTATTTCCTTCACTCCATAGATGCTGCCTCACCCGCTGAGTTTCTTCAGGTGTTCAGCAAAATGATCGCCGAGCCTGCGCTTGGTCTCACCGATGTAGAGGTTGACACCTGGAACAGCGGATACAGTAGATGAGGTTGGAGGAGGTGCAAGTGAACCTCTGCCTCACCTGGAAACACTGTTTGGGTCCTTGGATGGAGTCGAGGGGGGAGGTAAAGTGACAGATGTTGCATCTCCTGCAGTTGCAGGGGAAAGTACCTGGGGAAGGGGTGGTTTGGGTGGGAAGGGACGAGTTGACCAGGGAGTTATGGAAGGAACGGTCTCTGTGGAAAGCAGAAAGGGGTGGAGATGGGAAGAGGTGGCCAGTAATGTGATCCATTTGGAGGTGGCGAAAATGTTGGAGGATTATATGTTGTATGCGACGGCTGATGGGGTGGAAGGTGAGGACAAGGGGACTCTATCTTGTTACAAGAATGGGGAGGAGGAGTAAGAGCGGATCTGCGGGATATCGAGGAGACCCTAGTGAGAGCCTCATCTATAATGGAGGAGGGGAATCCCCGTTCCCTAAAGAATGATGACATCTTCAGTGCCCTGGTGTGGAAACCCTTGTCCTGGGCGCAGATGCGGCATAGACGGAGGAATTGGGAGTAGGTGATAGTCTTTACAAAAAGAAGGGTTGGAAGAAGTGTAGTCCAGATAGCTGTAGGAGTCATTAGGTTTATAGTTGACGTTGGATGCCCTGGATATGATATATTTTGTGATTGGTCATGGAATCATCCCAGAGCTCTGGCCAATATTTTATCTTCAATCATCATTGTAAAGATGGATCATATTGACATTGTTGTTTGTGGAAAGCTGCTGTGTGCAAATTGTCCGCTGCTTTTTTCCACATTACCAAAGTGCTGCACGATTAAAATATTTCATTCGTTGCAGAGCAGATGGGACATCAAAGTGTCATTAAATACATTATTTAAATTCAAGGCTTAAAGATTAACTAGCTAAACGCTTAGAGAGATCATCAGTTGTTAGTCCAATTAAGATAATCTTTCCTTTGAGGAACTTGATTCGCAAGGTTATCTGGAGCTAAATGGATCAAAATCTTGACTCGCAATCGGACTCCAAGGAATGTTTCAGGATGCCCGGTTACTCAGTTAGAATGTCCGGAGCTGCCTGAGGCATGCTGGGCCTCGGTGTGAGATATGACGTCGGCCACCAACATTGAATCTATTTCAATCTTCTACCAGTGAGCCTGTTCTTTAGGAAATAATTGAGCTCAAAATGAACAAAGCTTCCTCCCATTCCAAGGAAAACTGTGACTCACCACACTAATCATCATTGGTTGGAGTAATCAGAAAACAGAAAATACTGTGAATAAACAGAACATTTCATCTCAAGCCATGCTTATCATGAAAGGTAATATATACTTCACCATGTACTCGAGCAGTATAGACACACAAATAATCTGTCAGAACAAGGATTTGCAATGCTTTAACATTGCTGGCTTCTGTGTTAGGGACTAAACACCAAAGACAGAATACATTTCCCACCATCCAATAAATATCATCACAAGTTTCGGAAATTGGCTCGTCAGCTTTCTGATCAGAAAATATCTCCAGCATGGTGAAAAGTCTCCCCCACCCCCTCCACATTGTTTTCTTGTTGCAAACTATTTGCTTCAGTTCATTGCAGAAGAGTGCAATTAAATTCCATGTTCAAATTAAGCTCAATAAGTATCATTACTAAATACAATAATGATGAATGCAACAATCAATACAATATGTGCAAATAGTAGAATAGTGCAAGACTGTAGTGCAAAATTGGATTATTATGGAGAAAGAGGACTGCTCCCCTTGTAATATTGGAACAATCCTTCTTTCACCAATGAAGCTGAATAATACAAATTATAACAAAAATCCAATTATACATAGTACAATTAGAATTTGGAAACAAATAAAATACAACTTAAAATTAAGAAATGTATCTCTCCTATCTCTTATAGTTAAAAACCCTTTGTTTAAACCCTCATTTATAGATAAAGCATTTATACAATGGGAAAGAGCAGGAATTAAAACGCTGGGAGATTTGTATGAAACGGGAAAATTACTATAATTTAAACAATTACAACTAAAGTACAATTTGGGAAACAATCAGTATTTCAAATATTTCCAAATATGTGACTATCTGAAAAAATATGCACAAGAATATTACAATATGCCATCAGATTTACTGGATGAAGCAATGAATACTCAAGAGCTAAATAGTATTCAAGTACAAAAATGGAATAACCGAATGAGGTAAAATTTAGAGTACATGGCAGCATCTCCAAGAATAGGATATGGAAGAGCTGATTGATTCAAGAATCGGATAGCAGCGGGGAAGAAGCAGTTCTTAAGTCTCAATATCTGAGCTATCAAGCATCTGTATCTTCTCCCAGAAAGTAGAAGAGAGAAATGGGAATTTCCAGGGTGATAGGAATCCTTGATGATACTTCCAGCCCGCTTGATGCATCATTGCATCAGCGTCATTGGACCAGGTTAGCTTGTTGGTAATATGGATGCCTAAGTACCTGAAGCTATTGACCATCTCGACAGCAGTTCTGTTGCTGAGGACAGGGCTGTGATCACCCCCTTGCTTACTGGGCAGTGGTCAGTGAAACAGGTCACTTTATTTTTCTTGGGGACTGGAAAGATGGTCCTTTCCTGAAAGTAGGTGGGAACAGTAGACTGTTGAAGAGAAAGGTTGAAGATGTTGTTGAAGACTATGACTAGTTAATTGGTGCATGATTTTAGAACCCATCACGGAACTCGTTCTGGACCAGCCACTTTTCGTGAAAACAGATGCGATTTTGCCACCAAAATGCTTGGGGCAGAGTCAACAGAAGATGGGAGGGGGGGGGGGGACTTTGTTGGCCTGTTTAAAATGGACGTAAAAGGCACTGGGTAGAGATGCATCATTGCCAGAGATCTCCCTGGTTTCGGCTTGTAGCTGGTGATGGTATTCAGACCCTGCCACAGTCGCCTGGCATCCGCTTGATTGAACTGAATGTCCACCTTGTTTCAAAGTCTCTCTCGGTATCCCTGATAGCTTTGCAAAGATCGTAGCTGGTTTTCCTGTGCAGTGGATGATCATCCTTCTTGAAAGCCTTGGATCTGGACTTTAGCAGAGAAGTAGCCTCCCTGTTCATCGAAAGTTTCTAGTTAGCTTAGATCCTAATTGCCTTTATCAGAATATCAATGCCTTTATTTCTGAAACTGTGATGACTGAGGTCTTAAACGGATGATGACGGAATGAAGTGTTCTTGAACATGTTCCAATCCACCAACACAAGGCAGCCCTTAGTTGGCTCCATGGACCACTGTCTCCATGGACCATAGCGTATTACTATCTTTTTGGTGGCTCACATTTCAGTCCCTGGCTGTAAGCTGGCAGAGGCAGCAAGACAGATGATCAGACTGGCCAAAATATGGCGAGAGATGGAGCAATGAGCGTACTTGATGGCAATATAGCAGCAATCAACAGAGTTAACACCCCACATGGTGCAGGAGACATACTGCCCCACACATTGTGTTTAATATACAAAGCAGCTAATTCAATGTCCGAGAAAGAGTAGAGCTAATAGTCCTTGCAAATCTATTCCCTATTTCCCCATTTAAACACTTCCTTCTTTGTTCTTGGCCACCTGCAAGAGTGCGTTACCCGATTCCATGTTTAAGTCTTCTGAACTATGAAAGGGAAGCCTTTGGATACACGCCTTATACATGCTAGCTTTAAAGTCATCAGGTTTGTCAATATGTATCAGTTGTTGTGCTGTTAATTCATATTGAAAAACAGGGGTTTTGGAGAAAGTAGTGAAAGTAGGAAATGTGTCTGTCTGTCTGTCTATCTATCCTATTACTAAACCTCTAATCTTGTCCTCATCCGGTCTGCATAGTAATCAATTTTGCACAACAACGGTACCCAATTACACTAAGATTTTTAAGCCATCTCACTCACCGTTTTCCTCTGCTCCAAGTGCACCAAGTTTTGTTCCGATCGGTGAAATATTAGAAAAGTTATTGGTCTGTTATTCGCCAGGACACCCACTATCAATCACTGGCCGCGAGAATAAAGCTGAAGGAGCGTAGTGAGCAGAGTCTGTGTTCTGCAAGCGGGGGCTGAGTTCTGTGTTCTGCGAGTGGGCTCTGTTCTGTGAGCGGGGGCTGTGTTCTGTGAGCGGGGGCTATGTTCTGCGAGCGGGGACCCACACCACTTCCTCCCGCATACACCCACCCCCCACACTCCCCCCCCCACCCCTCCACACACCCCCACACACCCCACAATCCCCCCACACCCCCACACCCTCCACACACCCCCCCCCACACAACCCCACACCCCCTACGCACACCCTCCACACACACACACCCCCACATCCCCCCCACACCCCCCACCACGAACCCCACACCTCCCCCACCCCTCCCCCACAATCCGCCCCCCTCCACACACCCCCACAGACAGGACTCCCATGTGTCTGAGACCCACGTGTCCCACTTAGTCTAGTACATAACTAAAACTCTGATCTTGTGCTCTTCCAGTTTGTGGGGGTTTTCTATTTGCGCAAAAATGGTACGTGATAGTGCTATGATATTTTGCCAGGTTAGTCACCGTTCTACTGTGTTGTGAGTGCACCAAGTTTCGTTCCGATCGGTGGTACATTGTAAAAGTTATCAAAGTTTCAATATCTTAAAAACTCGGCGAGCGCAGATTCCTTAAGATGGCGCCACGCAGATGCCATGGCCGGGATGGTGACGCCCCTTCCTGCCCCTCCAGCGGCGGCTTCTCCCACCTCACTCACAAACTCCTCTCTCCCCTCCTCACAGTAACTTAATTTCTCTTCTCAGTTATATTATCTGAATGGTGGCCGATTAGGAAAAGGAGAGATGCAACGAGACCTGGGTGTCATGGTACATCAGTCATTGAAAGTAGGCATGCAGGTGCAGCAGGCTGTGAAGAAAGTGAATGGTATGTTAGCATTCATAGCAAAAGGATTTGAGTATAGGAGCATGGAGGTTCTACTGCAGTTGTACAGGGTCTTGGTGAGACCACACCTGGAGTATTGCGTACAGTTTTGGTCTCCAAATCTAAGGAAATACATTCTTGCCATAGAGGGAGTACAGAGAAGATTCATCAGACTTGTTCCCAGTCTCTTCTAATGCCTTCAGTTGTTGGTATTTCTGCATTTAGAATAATATTATATATATATGATATTAAGTTTGCTGATTCAGCCTTTGTATTCATTGCTTCATCCAGTAAATCTGATGGCATATTGTAATATTCTTGTGCATATTTTTTCAGATAGTCACATATTTGGAAATATTTGAAATACTGATTGTTTCCCAAATTGTACTTTAGTTGTAATTGTTTAAATTATAGTAATTTTCCCGTTTCATACAAATCTCCCAGAGTTTTAATTCCTGCTCTTTCCCATTGTATAAATGCTTTATCTATAAATGAGGTTTTAAACAAAGGGTTTTTAACTATAGGAGATAAGTGAGATAAATTTCTTAATTTTAAGTTGTATTTTATTTGTTTCCAAATTCTAATTTTACTATATATAATTGGATTTTTGTTATAATTTGTATTATTACCCATATCAGCCATCTGAGGTATGGTTTTACCAAATCATATTCCCTTCATTTTTACTGCCAGCAGGGCTAACAGGGGAATATTTTCTTATATTCCCCTTTCTAGCCAACCCCTATGGAGTTTGCCTGTTTAAACAGCGGGGAATATAACCTTATATTCCCCTGGTCTCACATCCGGGAACGTGACGCTGCGTGACGGCAACGTCACGCTGCGTGGGAAATTTAAAATTTATTCTCAAAAAAAAAAAAATGGCTGCCGTTTGCGAGAAAAGGTTCCCGTTTTAAAACTTCGACCTTCACATTGTCACATAAATGAATGACATAAATTACATAAATGAAACATAAATGTTACATTGTTTTAGTACCCTTATAACAATGTTGCAATGGTTTTAGTACCCTTCTTTACAATGTTGCAATGCATATTGCAAAATGTATAGATACATTCATATCATATGAGATGTTTCAGATTTTCCTCTAGATGTCTGATAATGGGTAATAATAACAATATTTGACTGTCCTCTTTCGGAGATACGACATATATTGCCCTCACTAGATCCATATTGCCCTCGTCTTCGACTCGGGCAATATGAATCTACTTCAGGCAATATATGTCGTATCCCCCTCAAGGCCAGTCAATATTCTATTATTATTCAACCTCATTGGTGAAAGAAGGATTGTTCCAATATTACAAGGGGAGCAGTCCTCTTTCTCCATAATAATCCAATCCAGTTGCTGGGAAGAATTATCCAGCAATTGAATCATATTTCTAATATTTACAGACCAATAGTAATACATAAAATTAGGGAATGCTAACCTCCTACTGCTTTGGGTTTATTCAAGTGTGTTCTTTGTATTCTATGGGTCTTATAATCCCATATAAAATTTGTAATGTCTGAATCCAGTTTTTAAAAAACATTTTGGGTAGGTGTATTGGAATTGATTTGAACAGGTATAGAATTTGTGGTGGAAAAATCATTTTTATAGCATTTATTCGGCCTATTAAGGACATTGGAAGCGTTTTCCAGAATTTAATTCAATTATATAATTTATTAAGTAAAGGATTATAATTTGCATTAAACATGTCTTGATATCTTCTAGTAATTTCAATACCCAAATATTTACATTTTTCTATAGCTATTTTAAAAGGAAACTGTAAAAGATGTGTAGAATCTTTTGGTTTTATTGACATGATTTCAATTTTATTCCAATTTATTCTGTATCCTGAAAATGATCCAAAATCCCCAATTAAATTTAATATATTTGGTATAGTGATATGAGGTTTTGTGATGTACAATAGTACATCATCAGCGTACAATGATATTTTATTATTTGAATATTTGGTATTATAGCCATGTATATTTGGAAGAGTTCTAATTCTTTCTGCTAGGGGTTCAATTATAAGAGCAAATAACAGCGGTGTTAGTGAGCATCCTTGTCTATTACCCCTTGACAATTGAAATTTCGTAGATAAAATGTTATTAGTTAATATTCTGGCCGTTGGCTTATTATATAGTAATTTAATCCACAGAATGAAATTCTCTCCCAGTTGGAATTTTTGCAATACTTTAACCATATAATCCCATACCACCTGATCGAATGCTTTCTCTGCATCCAACAAAATAATTGATAGTTTTTGATCTTCAATTTGGTGTGGATGCATTATGTCGAGTAGACGTCTCAAATTATTAAATGATTGTCTCTTAGGGATAAACCCCGTTTGATCCGGATGTATTAATTTACTAGCATACTTACTTAATCTTCTAGCTAATATTTTTGCTAATATTTTTTGATCTGTGTTTAACAACGCAATAGCTCTATATGATCCGGGTTTTTCCACATCTTTATCTGTCTTAAGTATTAATGTGATCATTGATTCTGCTAGTGTTTCAAGTGGTATTTGTTCTTTAAAGGCATATGTATACATTTTCTGTAGGCATGGTGTAAATATGTCATAAAATCTTTTATAGAATTCATTACTAAATCGTCAGGACCTGGTGTTTTTCCATTTTTTAATGAGGTCATTGTTTCTTCTATTTCCTTATTTGAGATTTGTGCTCCCAATTCCTCTTGTTCCTGCAACTCTAGTTTTGGAAGATTACAATTATCCAAGAACTCTGTAATTTTATTGGTGTCCGTTGTCATTTTAGATGTATACAAATTCTCATAAAATTGTGCAAATCTTTTATTAACATCATTCGGTAAAGTTAATACTTCTCCTCTATCTGATTTGATCTTTGAGATCGTGTGTTCTTTTTCTCGTTTTTTTAACTGACATGCCAAACGTTTATGGGGCTTATCCCCAAATTGAAAATGTTCCTGTTTTGTGATTTGGAATAATCTTATAACTTTCACTGATAATAATTTATTTAATTTAAATTTCAGTATTAATATTTTATTATGTTTATCCGTAGTTGGGTCTTTAGCATTATATCCAATTGTCTAATTTGTTCTTCTCACTGTCTTTGTTCGTTCTTATTTTTTTAATTTTGAAAAGCTTGGTATGAAATTATAACACCTCTAATAAATGCTTTGAAAGATTCCCATAATAATGTAGGTGATATGTCTGTAGTGTCATTTATTTCGAAAAAAAGATCCATTTGCCGTTTTAAATATATACTCCCTTGCGGGTCTTTTAAAATTTGAGGGTTGTACCTCCAAAACGGTTTATTCTTAGACATTCCTTCCATTTTTAAAAAGAAACATAGAAACATAGAAACATAGAAATTAGGTGCAGGAGCAGGCCGTTCGGCCCTTCAAGCCTGCACCTCCATTCAATATGATCATGGCTGATCATCCAACTCAATATCCTGTACCTGCCTTCTCTCCATACCCCCTGATCCCTTCAGCCACAAGGGCCACATCCAACTCCCTCTTAAATATGGCCTACGAACTGGCCTCAACTACCTTCTGTGGCAGAGAATTCCACAGATTCACCACTCTCTGTGTGAAAAACGATTTTCTCATCTCGGTCCTAAAAGACTTCCCCCTTATCCTTAAACTGTGACCCCTTGTCCTGGACTTCCTCAACATCGGGAACAATCTTCCTGCATCTAGCCTGTCCAACCCCTTAAGAATTTTGTAAGTCTCTATGAGATCACCCCTCAATCTTCTAAATTCCAGTGAGTACAAGTCGAGTCTATACAGTCTTTCTTCATATGGAAGTCGTGCTATCCCAGGAATCAGTCTGGTGAACCTTCTCTGTACTCCCTCTATGGCAAGAATGTCTTTCCTCAGATTAGGAGACCAAAACTGTACGCAATACTCCAGGTGTGGCCTCACCAAGACCCTGTACAACTGCAGTAGAACCTCCCTGCTCTTGTACTCAAATCCTTTTGGTATGAATGCCAACATACCATTCACTTTCTTCACAGCCTGCTGCACCTGCATGCCTACTTTCAATGACTGGTGTACCATGACACCCAGGTCTCGCTGCATCTCCCCTTTTCCTAATCGGTCACCATTCAAATAATAGTCTACTTTCCTGTTTTTGCCACCAAAATGGATAACCTCACATTTATCCACATTATACTGCATCTGCCATGCATTTGCCCACTCACCCAGTCTATCCAAGTCATCCCTGCAGCCTCCTAGCATCCTTCTCACAGCTAACACTGCCCCCAGCTTTCGTGTCATCCTTCGAGATGTTTGCATTTTAATTCCCTCGTCCAAATCATAATGTATATTGTAAACAGCTGGGGTCCCAGCACTGAGCCTTGCGGCACCCCGCTAGTCACTGTCTGCCATCCCTGAAAAGGACCCGTTCACTCCTACTCTTTGCTTCCTGTCTGCCAGCCAGTTCTCTATCCGCATCAATAGTGAACCACCAATACCATGTGCTTTAAGTTTGTATACCAATCTCTTGTGTGGGACCTTGTCGAAAGCCTTCTGAAAGTCCAGATATAACACATCCACTGCTTCTCTCTTATCCACTCTACTAGTTACATCCTAAAAAAATTCAATAAAGATTCGTCAGACATGATTTACCCTTCGTAAATCCATGCTGACTTTGTCCAATGATTTCACCAATTTCCAAATGCGCTGCTATCCCATCTTTAATAATTGACTCTAGCAGTTTCCCCACTACCGATGTTAGACTAACTGGTCTGTAATTCCCCGTCTTCTCTCTCCCTCCCTTTTTAAAAAGTGGGGTTACATTAGCTACCCTCCAATCCTCAGGAACTACTCCAGAATCCACTAAAGGCATCTGCTATGTCTGGGGCTACTTCCTTAGGTACCCTGGGATGCAGCCTATCTGGCCCTGGGGATTTATCGGCCTTTAATCCATTCAATTTACCTAACATCACTTTCCGGCTAACCTAGATTTCACTCATTTCCTCCATCTCATTTGACCCGCGATCCCCTGCTATTTCCGGCAAATTATTTATGTCTTCCTTAGTGAAGACAGAACCAAAGTAGTTATTCAATTGTTCTGCCATGTCCTTGTTCCCCATGATCAATTCACCAGTTTCTGACTGCAAGGGACCTACATTTGTTTTAACTAATCTTTTGCGCTGGTTGGTGGGGAGTGATCTGAAATCGTATTTGTATGGTAGTTTGTATACGGAATTAATTTTGTATCCACCAGGAAGTAATCTATACATGAATATGTCTTGTGTACCATTGAATAGTACGAGTATTCCCTACCAGTCGGATTTGCAATCCTCCAAACATCTGTTATATTCGTATTTTTTATGTATGTTCTTCTAACTGTCTTTAAAAGTTTGTTAGTTTTAGATTTCGTATTACCTCTCTGTTTTTGACTAGATTTGTCTAAGTAAGGGTCTAAAACACAATTAAAGTCTCCACTGATTATGACATTTTGGTAATTATATTCCGCGATTATATTCAAGAATTTAGTGAAAAAATGCGGATTGTCAAAGTTGGGCGCATATATATTTACCAAGCTTGGATCTCACCGGTAACTATCAAATATCTCCCGTCCTTATCTGTTAAGGTTGTTTTTGGTTTAAATGGTATGGCTTTGCAAATAATAATAGATGTGCCTCTAGATTTCGACATATATGACGAGTGAAAAGTTTGGCCTATCCAATTCACCCTCAATCTAACTTGATCTTGAAATTTAAGATGTGTTTCTTGTAGGAAGATAATATCTGTGTTGTATGCTTTGAGCTGAGCTAAAATCTTACCCCTTTTAATGCGTTCGTTAACACCCCTAATGTTCCAACTGCAGGATGAGATTCCTCCCAGTTTATTTTGTTTATCGTCTTGCATTTTGAATAGACTTAATACCTGTGTATCTTGCGGTGCACCCGTACCTCAGGTCCTTAGATAATGGGGGAGCATTTACCCTACAAAGTTCATTTAGTAGATTCCTTTTGCGATTGTCCTTAAATAAAAAACACACACATGTGACTAATTGTGATAATTAAAAAAAACTTGTAAAAGTGAAAATACAGTGTCTGAACTTGTCGGCACTGTAACAAGTGACCCACCTGTTGGTGGGAGAAAACATTGTATCGACTTCCGTTGTCGATATTAAACAAAAAATTAGCTCCGCTCCCTCGGTTACTCATAACATAATGGAATGGGACTGCTTCAAAATGAAATGTATAGTACCCATTTACAATATATTGTAGATGATATGTGTATACATCTTTAATTGATAGTGACGATGTCCATGCTAACCACTCCCCCACCAGTTAGTATAATTGTAACCTACACACCCCTAGCTCTCTCTCTTGTGATCGTGACAGACCACACACAGCTAGGGCAATAATGTATGATTAATAAAGTAGTAAAGATCCAATGGTATCCGAGTATCATCTTTACATGGCGTCTGAAGTTTTTCTTCCTGCGTCTCCAGTTTATCGAGTTTTATTTTCTTAGTCCCAGTACCCCCTCCCTGTGCCGTGATGGCTTCTGCTTGTCGTAAACCTGACATCCTAGTCTTTGATGCAGACATCACTCATCGCTGGAGTGTGTTCCGACATGACTTTGAGCATTATGTTACAATCGCTCACCCTGCTGTGGCCCCCGTGGTTAAAGCCTCCCTTCTGCTGAACCTGGCTGGTCCCGAAGCGCTTGAGCGGTTGGAGTCATTCATCTATGGACCAGGCGAGAGTGTTCAGGACCCGGTATGTCTGCTTGCTAAATTTACGGCGATGTGTGACCTTCCCACTAACCACATCTTAGAGCATTTCAAACTGTTTTCCCGACGCCAAAACCCTAGGGAATCTATTGACAATTTTGTGGCCGCGCTGCGCCAACTGGCTCGCCGATGCGACCTGCATGTCCTGACCCCTGAGACTTTGACCCGTGACATCCTGGTCTTTGGTCTACGGGATGATAAGCTGCGCTCTGAGCTGCTACGTAAGCCTGATCTGACATTCAATGAGGCGTGGCATGCCTCTCGTTTAGCTGAGGCTATCTCCTCCGCTGTACAGCCACCTGACCCTGTGGTCCACGCAGCCAGTTTCACCGGTCACCAGTACCCTGCTCCTCGGCGACAGAGTGCAAGCCCTGCGCCAGGCTCCAGACCGCGTCAACGCTGTCTGAATTGTAACTTTGTTACGCACCGTTCTAATGTCTGCCCGGCGTTGGGGAAAACCTGTAATTTCTGCAACAAGCCCAACCATTTCTCGGCGGCCTGCCGTTCCCGTGGGAACCCTGCACAGCCACAGCAGAAACCCTCTCGCTACTTGACACGTGATGATACCGCGTCTGGTTCCCATCTCCAGCATGATGAACTCCCCCTGTCTGACTCTGGCTCTTCCCTGAGCGAACTGAGTGTGTTTTCTTTGTGAGGTGCACCTGCTCTGATAACAGACCCGACCGTCCGAGTCACGGTGAATGGCATGGCCTTCTCTGCTAAGGTGGACACGGGGGTTGCTGCTAATGTTATGTCAACAAGCCTGTTCAAGAAGATAAGAAATAATTAGCTCGTTTCCACAGACAGTGCTGCTTTGCATGCCTATGGGGGTGGCGTACTTGTTCCTGTGGGGAAGGCCACTCTCCACTGCAAGGTGCTGAAGACCTCTTGGCCCCTCTCTTTCTTCCTGCTAGATGATAAATGTGCCCCCCTGCTCAGCGTGGAGGCCAGCCAGGACCTTGGATTGGTGAGCTTCGACAGTGATGTCCAGCTGGTAGAGACACCTCGGAACCCGCTGGCTGAATACCCAGACCATTTTGACTCGAAGCTGGGGAAGTTGCCCTGCAGCTACAAGATTGCCCTCAATCCCGACATCACGCCGGTCGTCCGTCCCCCGCACCATGTGTCCTTTGCCATGAGGGGCAAGGTCGAGTCTACTCTTCGCAAGATGGTGGCCACGAGCATCCTGAAGCCAGTAACGGTCCCCATCCAGTGGGTCTCTACTATGGTTGTCGCTGCGAAGAAGGATAAGAGTGAACTACGGATCTGCATCAACCCTAAGGACTTGAACTTGGCCATCAAGCGCCCACATTATCCTATGCAGACGGTGGAGGATGTTGCTGCACAGGTCGGCCCTGCCACTGTGTTCTCGGTTCTCGATGCCAAGAGTTCGTTCTGGCGGATACCTCTGGACGAGCGATCCTCGCACCTGACGACCTTCAGCACGCCTTTCGGCAGGAATCGCTTCCTCCGCATGCCGTTTGGGATCAACTCTGCCAGCGAGGTGTTCCAAAGGACCATGGAACAACTGTTTGCCGGGCTCCTGTGTGCCATCATTGTCGAAGACATCCTGGTTTACGGGAAGAATGTCGCTGAGCACGACCACCACCTTCGCCAGGTGCTGCAGCGGGCCCGAGAAGACAACCTGAAGCTCAACCCGAAGAAGTGCCGATTCCGGGTCCCTGAGGTCACCTACATGGGGCATGTCTTCACAGCATCGGGGCTGAAGCCCGACCTGCAGAAGACAGTTGCAATATCCGAGATGCCTGCACCTGCTGACGTGCCTGGCCTACAGCGCTTCCTAGGCATGGTCAACTACCTGGGAAAGTTCATCCCCGACCTGAGTGAACTGAGCGCCCCTCTGAGGGACCTGGTGTAAAAGGACACTGCCTGGGCCTGGTTCCCGCAACACCAGAAAGCATTCGACACCCTCAAATCCAAGCTGATCAGCATGCCAACGCTGAAGTACTTTGACCTCCAGCGCCCCATCGTTCTCACATGTGATGCATCTAAGTTTGGCCTCTGGGCCGCCTGCCTGCAGATCCATGACGGGGTGCAAGTGCCGGTGTCCTACGCATCCCGCACGATGACGACCGCTGAACAACACTATGCCCAGATTGAAAAGGAGCTGCTGGCTGCTCGGTGTGCCACTTCAATTTTCGGTAGGTTAGGGAGATTAAGAGTTTCTTTAATTAGTCCCGCAATGAACTCCCGAGGGTTATCTCCCTCGGCACCCTCTGGCACTCCAACTAATCTTAGATTTTGGCGTCTCGAACGAGCTTCCAAATCCAGCCATTTGTCCGAAACTTTTGCCAGCTGAGTTGCCATCTGTTTTGCAGTGAGGTCTTGATATATCTTCATTTTCTTCATCTCCTCAGCCATTCGTTCCATCTCTACCTCCATCTCTTGCATTGTTGTCACATATGAAGAGATAGTCTCATGCACTCCATCAAACTTCTTCGCGGTGTCTTCTTCCCCCTTATCCATTCTCTCCGATAGTTCATCTCTCACATCTTCAATTTGTTTATTTATGGTGCCAATCGAATCCTGCACCGAGTCAATAAGTTTCTGATTGCCAGCATTCACAGTCACCGTCAGCTGTTCCACCATCTCTTTCATCAACTTTTCCATCTTCTTTTCATCCACCTTTTCATCTTTCAGTTCTCTTACCAATTGCTTTAAATCTTCCATTTGTTTGTCCTTATCTGCCTTAGCTCTTGTAGTTATTTCGGAGAGCACTTTTTCTTCAGTAGCCACTTCAAAAGTAAGTTTGTCTGGCTTCCCCAGTGATGTTTCGTGACTCTTCTCTGAGGACTCTGACCAGTGAATGGATTTTGCATTTAAAGTGCTTTAAAACACCGTCAAATTCACTGTGCTTACTGATGACGTCATCAGCGCGACGTCCAGAGGCTCCGGTAAGTATTTTAAATCGGTCCCGAGCAGTAGACCTGATTTTAACGTGAAAAGTCGCGAATTTTCAGGAGCGGAGCTATGTGCATCGTCTGTTGCTAGAACATGGCGCCACCGGAAGTCAGTTTCTATGTTTCTATGTCTATCGTCTCCCTCACCACCGGATGCCCTGGTCCCGCATCTCTCTCCCTCATCACTCACCCCTCTCCCCACCCGCCCTCTGCGGCAATGGCGGTCCCGTCTACCCGTCTCCCCCGTGTCCGTCTCCTCCGCCGCCACCGTTGCGGTAACTCATTCTCGCGGCCTTCATGGAGGAGATCGTCTCCACCAGATCATCGAAACTTGTGGTGCCCACCGTGACGAACACTGACTCCATCCCTCCCCCACCCCCCGCGGCCTGGCGGCAGCGAGCAGGCAGGCAGGTAGGCGGGTGGGCAGGACGGGGACGGGTCGAGCGACGGCTGAGCCGGAGTGGGCAGAGGGAGGATGCGAGAGTCATGTTGCAGGGTGGCCGAGCAGACACACACGCATGATGCAAACTAGTCAAATCGTCAAGTCAACTGGATCTAATCCACAGCTAACAATGATTTACCTGTGGAGGAAGGAACTGCAGATGCTGCTTTTTTATGGATGGAGGAAGGGAGGGAGGGTGTGACTGAGGGTAGGGGAAAGGGGAGGGAAGGAGAGGTGAGGGATGGATTGGGGAGGGGAGGAGGAGAGGGGAAAGATCCTGTGGAGGTGAGGAGGGAGAGTGGGGGGATTGAGGGAAAGGCAGGGGTAGGGAGGGAGAGGGGGGAAGTGGGGGAGGTGAGGAGAGTGGGGATAAGGGGGAATAGAGGGAGAGGAAGGGGGAGTGGAGAGGTCAGGATGGATAGGGGAGGTGAGTAGTGGGGGATGGAAGGATAGGAGGCGGTAGGGAGGGGAGAGGAGTTATGGAGGAAGGGAGTGACTGAGGATAGGGGAAAGGAAAGGGAGGGAGAGGTGAGGGAGAGATTGGGGAAGGGAGGAGGAGGGGAAAGAAGAGAGAGGGTGAAGAGGAGGGGAGGGAGTGCTGGGGGATGAGGGGAAATGAGCTGTGTCTGCGCAGTTGGGGGCTATGCGTGAGTGGTGCAATATTGCGTTGGGGGGGCAGGTTGCATTGGGGAACGGGTGAGTGGTGGAATATTGCGTAGGGGAATAGGTTGCATTGGGGAACCAGGCCTCCCATGCAACAGGGATCCAACGGGTCCCACTTAGTCCAGTGTGTACTAAAAACGGGAAGTAAAATTTACCTAATTGCTTGGGCTATAACTTTGTGAATTTGTTAAGTTCTTATTCCATTATTTACAATGTCAAATTTGCACATCCCACTTCCTCACTTCCCACAACATCTTCTAGTAAATCTTTCTGGAAATCAATAACCCCTTGCCCCCAACAAGTAGCAGCGGGTAGTTCTATCTTCCTGGAAAGGTTTGGAGGGATATGGACCAAGTGCTGGCAGATGGGACTAGTGTAGCTGGGACATACCTTGTTGGCTGGTGTGGGATCAGTTGGGTCGAAGGGCCTGTTGCCACACTCCATGACTCCATCAGATGCCCATTTGCCATCAGACTCCATTCAGCCAACAAGCAAGAACTCCTCAAAGTGATAGCCACTGAGCCTAATTCCCCAAAGTAATCAGTTAGATTCCAGGTTCTCAGACTGACGCCATCTTTTTGGACAAATTACGGATAATGATAAGTCAGAGTATAGGAGGGAAATCGATTGTCGACTTCCTTGGAAGATGTGAAGATTCGTTAGGTCGACTAATACTGTAAATAAGCAATTCACAAACTCTTAAAGTGTGCAACATCTTTTAATGATAGCACGGGGTATTACATACATCCTGAAGCACTGGCTACATTCTGCTACTGAACTGTACCCAGCAAGGGGAAGGCGTTATGATTGATGTTAACTAGGCGGGGTTAATGGTACTGAGGTAGCTATATTATTGGTTGCATATAAGCCATCTACATCCTTCCCCTTAGAAAATCAAAACAGATTGTTGTCACAACAACAGAATTATACAGCAGAATTAAACAAAATTGCCATAACGAACAGGTGGCTTAGTAATCCGGCCCAAGCGCGTACAGATGTCTCCCCCTTCCCCCGAAAGAGCAGAAGAAAAAGGAGGACACGAGGCAGCTGGGGAACCAGGGAAGGGCAGTGGGGTGGGAGAAACAGGAGAGTGAGAACCGCGACCGGCAACAGGGGACCCGCGCAGAGGGGAACCGGGCGCTCGATATGGGGATCGAGGCATGCAGGGAACACTGGCTGGGACGGCAGCCGGCTGCTGGTACGAGAGTGGCGGGGGATTAGGGCCCCGGGGGCTGCGGCTTCGGCTCATTAACCGCAAGCAGGTGTTGTCGGCTTCTTCGGTAGATGGTACCTTCATAGTCGACCAGGTACGAACGAGGTGAGTCGGCCACCCCAACAACGGTAGCCAGACGGGCGTGACCACCGGCGGTCTGCAACTGAACAACCTGTCCAGGCAACAGAGGATCGAGCGGTCTGCACGACCAATCGTGGGAACGCCGCTGGCTGTCATGTTTCTCTTGAATTCGCCTCTGCACGGAGGCAGGCTCCAGCACCCGAGGTTGCAACTGGCGCTGGGCAATCGGGATGGTAGATCTGGTTGTTCTGGACATCAGACGCTGAGCAGGTGACCCCATGGCCGGATCCCTGGAAACATTCCTGAGGTTCAGGAGATCCAAATACAAATCAGAGTTGGACAGTCTCGCCTGTTCCATCAGAATGTTGGCGCTGCGGACGGCCGTTCTGCAAGGCCGTTGCTCTGTGGGTACTCTGGGCTGCTGGTGAAATGCACAAAATTCCACTTGTCGGCAAAACTTTTGAATTCTCGGCTGGTAAACTGCCTGCCATTGTCAGTCTGCAGCCTGACAGGGGACCCAAAAGTGGAGAAGTGTTTCCGCAGCTTTCGGATCACCCTCTCCGACGTGAGGGATGTCAGTAAATCCACTTCGAACCAGTTTGAGTACGTGTCGACCAGGACAAGGTAGTGGTTACCACGCCACTCGAAGATGTCGGCAGCCAACGAGGACCAGGCCAAGGCAGGGGCGGGCTGTTGCAGCAGGGGCTGTCGCTGCTGGTGTGGAGCAAGACTGTTGCACGTGGAGCAGGCAGAAACTCGGTCTCGGATATATTTGGCCATTCCAGGCCAGTAGAATTGGCACTGAGCGTGAGCGAGTGTTGCATCGACCCCAGGGTGTCCGCTATGGGCTGCGCAATAGTAAAAGTCAAACAGGGAGGATGGGACTACAAATTTATGTCCCTTGACAATGACGTAATTCTGGAGCGGACCAGGAAGAAAGGATGTGTTTCATTCGGCGCGCTGGAGCGCTTTGTTGGCCACCCTGATTTAATCACAGAGGCAAGCTGCTGCAAACTGGGTCGGCAGCGATGTGCTCGGCCAAAACCTGTAGCTGCTTGGTGGGAATAAAGTTAACGCCCAGTACGAGCAAGTCCTCTGTTTCGTAGGGGTGGCGAGCACAGGAGGTCCGCGGGGTGCGCGATAGGGTGTCTGCAATGTGCATCTCGGTGCCCTTCTGTAGATGATGTCGAAATCGAAACGCTGGAGCTGTAGCATCATACGCTACAGCCTGGCAGGGGCAGCGTGAATCGGCTTGTTCAGGATTGTCACCAGTGGCTGGTGGTCGGTTTCGACCGTAAATCTGCTGCCGAACAGGAAGCCTCTGAACTTGGAGCAGGCGAACACCACCGCGAGCAGCTCTTTCTCGATCTGAGCGTACCGCTGCTCGGTGTCCGTCATGGTGCGGGAGGCATAGGAGACAGGATGTAACGATCCATCGACAGACTGAAGGCAGGACGCACCCAGACCAAACTTGGAAGCGTCACAGGTGACGGTGATGGGGCGACTCACGTTGAAGAACCGCAGCGTCGGAGTGTTAATCAGTTTCGACTTGAGGCAGTCAAAGGCCTGCTGGTGATGTGGGAGCCAGACCCAGGCGATATACTTTTTGGTCAGCTGCCGCAGGGGAGCACTCAGCTCACTGAGGTTTGGTATAAACTTCCCAAGGTAGTTCACCATGCCCAAGAATCGTTGTAGACCTGGCACGTCGGTGGGGGCTGCCATCTCGGAGTTGGCAGCTGCCTTCAAGGGGTCGGGTTTTAGTCCGTTAGAGGTGAAAATGTGTCCAACATACGTGACTTCTGAGACATGAAACCGGCACTTCTTGGGATTCAGCTTCAGGTTGGCCTTCCGTGCCCGATCCAGGACGCGGCGGAGGTTCAGGTCGTGCTCGGCAATGTCCTTCCCATAAACCAGGATATCATCCACGATGATGGCACATGGCAGGTCCGAGAATATCTGCTCCATCGTTCGCTGGAACACCTCGCTAGCGGAATTGATGCCGAATGGCATTCGCAGGAACTTGAATCTGCCGAACGGTGTGGCGAAGGTCATCAGGTCAGAAGAAGCTTTGTCCAACGGGATCTGCCAAAACGAGTTCTTAGCGTCTAGGACCGAAAAGATGGTGGCTTGTCCGACCTGAGCCGCCACGTCCTCAACAGACCGCATGGGGTAGTGTGGTCGCCTGATGGCAAGGTTTCACTCCTTCGGGTTGATACACACACGTATTACGTTCTTGTCTTTCTTTATCGTGGCAACCATGGTGGAGACCCAATCGGTGGGATCGCTAACTGCTTCCAGCACCCCCTGTTCGACCATGTTGTTAAGCATCGCCTCGACCCTGTCTTTCATGGCGTCAGACACCCTGTGAGGTTCGTGGACCATAGCTTGTATATTTGGGTCAATGGAAATATGGTATGTCAGTGGTAACTTTCTCAGGTCATCGTTGAACAGGTCCTGGTATTCTGCAACCGGGTTAAACTACATTTGCACTTTGTGGACCGTGCGGTCGAAGAACACCAGGCCAAGATCTTGGCACGCACGGTTGTCCAGCAGGGTTACACAGTCAGAGTTCAAAACATAGAAAACCAGGTTTCTCGTGGCCTTTTGCAGCACGCAAGTTAAAGTGGCCCTCCCCGCAGGCCTTGGAACTTCTCCACCATAGGCGTGCAGGGTAGCATTGTCAGCAATCAGGGGCTCATTATTCCTTATCTTGTTGAAAAGATTTATTGACAAAACATTGACCTTCTCACCTGTGTCTAACTTTGCAAGGAAGGTTACATCATTGACAGTCACAGGTACGGAGGGATCAGAACGTTGGCCGGGTGCCTGGAGGAGGGTGAACACATTCGAATCCTTGGGAGAATTTATTGGATCTGCATCATAGGATTCAGCTATGTTGGGCTGTGAGTCGTAACAGACATCAGATTGTCTCAGCATGTTTAGACTGGGTCTGGAAATCTGTACCTGCCTCCCACGGGAACGGAATGAATGACAGGCGGCAGAGAAGTGATTCCGTTTTTTACAAAGGTTACAGGCCTTGCCATAGGTGGGGCACATCGACAGTCTGTGGTGCATGGTGTTACAGTTTGGGCACCTTTTTGTGGGCACTTCACCAGGACTTGGGTTGGCACGCGGCAGAAAAGCATTGTTTCCCATCCGAGGCTGTGGTCTCCTAAACCCAGCCAGGTTGACAGATTTATTGCCCGAGTCCCGGTGGTCATCTGGCAATACAACGACCTCAGACAATCTGCAGGCATGCATGGCTTTTTCCAACGTTAGATCCGGATCCCTTAGAAGCTCACATCACAGCTTCTGGTCACGCATGCCAGTTACTAAAATGTCTCTAGTGAGCTGGTCTGTCATGTCACCAAAACGGCACTGCTGAGCGAGATAACGCAAATCAGCAATAAAACATTCAACAGGTTCATCCGGCAACTGTTTCCTTGAAAAGAATCATGCCCTCTCTAAAATGCAGTTCGAGGGCAGGTCACAAATCTCCCTGAAATTACGTAGCAGGCAAGCGGGGTCACTGTCAGATTCTGCAGGAGCAGTCACCACATTGTTGTCGTCCAGGACCGCTGGAGCGTAGGTGAAAGTTCTGGCTCTCTTCATGGCACCAGGTCCGACAAGGTTGAGTAGGAGGGAGGCTTTAAGGGAGTCAGGATCAGCGTGGTGTGCAACGTTGACAAACGTGGCCCAGCGCTCAGAGATGTCAGCATCAAAGACAAGCTGCGCGGGTTTTCTGCAAGAGGACGCCATGGTCAGAGAGATTGAGCACAAAAAGGCACAAATCAAAAAAAAGAAATAAAACACGATAGACAGGAGACACAAGTGTCTTGCAGCTTCGACACCATGTAAATAAGTAATTCACAAACTCTTAAAGTGTGCAACATCTTTTAATGATAGCACAGGGTATTACATACATCCTCAAGCACTGGCTACATTCTTCTACTGAACTGTACCCAGGAAGGGGAAGGCGTTATGATTGATGTTAACTAGGCGGGGTTAATGGTACTGAGGTAACTATGTAATTGGTTGCATATAAACCATCTACAAATACTATCTTGAATTTCTAGGTGTATGGTAGAGGCAATATTGATTGGTTGATCACTGCCTGGTTCGGCAACTTGAACGTCCAGGAACGAAGAAGATTACAAAATGTGGTGCGCACTACCTGGTCAGTCATCGGTATTGACCTCCCCATCAAAAGGACCTATCAAAGGTGCAGCCTCAAAAAGTCTGTCATCATCATCAAGGACCCAGACCATCCTGGATAGCTCTCATTTCACTCCTGCAATCGGGAAGAATATATAGGAGTCTAAATACTGTGACATCCAGGTTCGGGAGCAGCTTCTTCCCGATATCCATCAGGCTATTCAACACTTCAAACCCATAACTATGAACTGCCTTAGTTGCACAAGGGACTTAGGCATCGTTTTGTTTAGCACAATATTGAGTTTCTTATTTATTTAACTTTATTATGTTACCTTTTGAGTATTGCTGATCAAGTACCAAACCTGATGCTGCTGCAAGTAAGGATTTCACTGTTCTGGTAAGGTATATATGACAATTAAACACTCTTACCTCTTAAGCCACTAGCAAATCTTTACCATAGTCTGGGCTTTCAGTTCTACTTTTTCCTCTATTGGTTCCAAGTCTAAAAAACACTTTTTCATCTTCTCTTCCTTCCTTTGCTGTATACCATGAATAAATCAGACATCAGAGTTATCAAGGAGATTGCCAGGCATTAAAGTGACAGCAGAGGAACAGTGAAGGCAACATTCAGGACAACAAAATTGAAAGAATGGGCAAGAAATGCAAACTAAGATAACATAATAAATCTGTTTGAGCAGTTCAAATAAAGTGAAAGTGTGCTTATGTAAAACCATCAAATACAGAAAGAAATAATAAATAGGAGAGTGATTTACAGGAAGAAACTTTACTCTCATAAATGGTCACAGGAGCTCAGTGTAACATTTTACCGGATGAATTAAATCCAAAGAGGCTGATAATTATTTCAATTCCTCTTACAGTTCAGTACAAAAATTAATTTAAACCATTTATTTGATTCTTGATTTTTTTCGACTATTGAACCCCATCTCTTATTAATTCTTTAGAAGAAATGCTTTAGTTACTGTGATTGCAGAAAGGATCAGATCAATTTAAAATGATGTAAGTGATTCTCATGGCAGTGACAATTGCAAGCATTCTTTGTTGACATGTTTTGCAATCTGTTCTTTGTGCATATAACCATTTGCAATTCTATCTTACGAAAATTGTAGACAAACTGATTTGGCGGTTTTAGCACATTTCTGATGCCGAGAACTAACTAGTTCTGAAATTAAGTATATTTTGCACTCCAGCTAAAAAGGAGTGCTGTTGGAGACTTGTGAAAAGAAAGGGGTATGTGTGAGGACCAAGGTAGATAGAAGAGAGAAATAAACAAAGGGGGCGTGGGTTTCCTGAAAATGGAGAATTTAATGTTCACGTTGTGAGATTGTAGACTACCCAGGTGGAATATGGATGGTCTACAATCTCACAACATGAACATCAAGCCAATTAACCAACAAACCTGTACGTCTTTGGAGTGTAGGAGAAAACTGGAGTCCCCAGAGAAAACCCACACAAGTCATACATACAAACCATACAGACAACACCCATAACCAGGATCGAACCCGGGTCTCTGGCGCCTTAAGGCAGCAACTCTACTGCTGTGGCACCATGCCACCCTACAGTGTCCAATAAATCCAAAGGAATAAGAGCAACAAGCACATTGAAACACTAGTGGGTTCTCCTCTGAATCACACAACCAGCCGACTTGAAAAACTACCACCTACTTCGCTGTTGCTGGACCTATATTCCTGAAATTGCTTATCCAGCAACACTCTGAGAGCATCTTCATTGGAATGGTTCAAGAAAGTAGCTCATTACAGCATTACCTTTTCAAAAACAATGAATGTCAGCCTTCCAAGCAACAGTCACATCCTGACAAAAGATACTTTAAAAACGAAATAGATTTGAAGCCTGAAATTTAACTCGCACAGACAACGGGGTGGGAGATTGCAACCTTCACGTGGTCCATCCTGTTTCAACGAATGCAATCAACCTGCTGTGCACAAACAGAAGATCAAACAGAACACGTTGTCTTACAACATTTGACTGTGCATGCCATTCAAGAAGAAGAAGAATAGACAACAAATCAATAGGTGGTTTCAAAGACAAAAAAAGAGGTTAATGTGCAGGATAATTTGCCATGCCAAAAGCTGGATGATAAGCTAAGTGGATTTGAAAAAAAGTAGTCAGAAATGAAAACAATTGCCACAATTATAAACAGAATGTTTAGAGGAAAATCACAAACTGCAAAATGCACAAAGACTACCATCTGTCTAGTTTTTCCCTATTACCCCTTTGAGCACACAACAATAATAGAATTGTTGACTAATTATGGCAATCTATTAGTCTACTGCAGGTCCAGAATTGCTGCAAGTGAAACCCCAGTGGTGGAAAACATTGGAGACCTTGGCTGAAAGAAACATGTTCTTCTGAAGCATGCTATGCTTACCATATGTTATATCTCAAGTGACTCATACAATACAAATAAAGCAACCTTCAGACAGCCGAGTAGAAACCTCTTTGTGAATCTTCTCAGTGGGCCACTTGGAAAAATATGAAATAATATAAAGTTTTGGGAAGGCTCGGGCAGGTGCAATGCAGAGTGAGAAATTTGGAGAAGTACCCAAATTAAAATGTAAAGAAAGGGGATAACTATATCAACATTTTTTAAAAACGTCTTTTGCAAACTATCTTTTTGTTGCATTACTGAGACAAATGAAATAATCTTCAACTTGAAACATTAAATCTGTTTCTCTTTCCACAGATGTTTCCTAAGTCATTACAACCTTTTTTGTTTTTCTCTAATTTCGGTTTTCCAACCTCTGCAGATTTTTCTTGATTTTTACTTACAGACACAAATGGTTTTATTGTATAAATGTGAAGGTAGATACTATGCACTAATATTTTCAGTAATATTACTTTTTTAATCTGTTGCATTATTAACAGCTTTAATCAATAAGATTTATTCATGATCACTTATGTTTATTTCCACAGAGGAGGCTGATGAGAATACATTGCCGATTGTGGAGGTGTATTACTGTAAATTATAGAACTGGTTAGCAGTATAATTTAGATGATTCATATTTATATGCTTTATCCAAGGTTAATTCCCTTTGGTTCACCAAATGCAAAATAGAAAATCTGGGTATCTAAATATTTGTTGCCTCTCAGCACCAATTATCATCTGGTTCTGCAGCAAATACGTTATTCGTAATATTGAGTTTCCCATCATGCTAATAATGTGCAGATCAATCAGGAGATTCACCTGAATCTCTTCTCTTGGCCTTATAACATACGTAACTAAACTTTAATCTATGTTAGATTTATAGCCAGTACAATTAACTGAGCCCGCAGAAATTTATTTTAATTGATTCTTGACAATAATTCAAAGCTAAATATTTCTGCAGATGGTGAAATAAACGTTTTTGTAACTCTTAAGATGGTATGGCAAAACGGGGTGGGAGATTGCAACCTTCACGTGGTCCGCCCTGTTTCGACCTGGTGTGCACAATCTAATAAGATCAAATAGAACAAGTCGTCCTACAACTTTAGGCTGTGCACGTCATACGCAAGAAGAAGAAGTGTGGCAAAACAAGTGTAATATATTCAATGCATTTATCTTAATTGTTATGTAGCCATATGCAGAGGCCATTCCATAATTTGGCACTAATCAAACTTAGAGCACTTTTCAAAATACCTATTATAGTAATGACTTAAAATTTACAATTATTGAATTAGAAAAGGTGAAAATCAAGAGCATATTAGAAATTTGGGTCTATCTTGACCTCTTAACTATCTAATTGTTGTGACAAGCATGATCATTAGTTTAAATTTGGTGGTGTTTTTCTCAAAATATAATTATGCCTCATAACCAACATGAAGGAGTGGGCATACATTTATTCATGTGGATATAAACATCATATGAAATTCTGCAGACTACTTCTTAAGCTGACACAGCTGGTGCCTGGTTATTTTTTAAGCATCTTTTAAGGGAAATATATAGGTAGTCTATGCTCATACAGCAGAAATCCCAATGGCAACAAAGAAATGAATGCTTCCGAAGTAGGAAATGCACTTTGGAAGATCTCTTTGGGGATAGTGATCACTTTGAAGTTTGTTCTGTACCATAGTCTGGCATGGAGCCATATGGGCCTTGTACAGGCAGATGAGATTAGTTTATCTTGGCATCATGTTCAGACATTGTGTGCCAAAGGGCCTGCTTTTACGCAATACTGTTCCATGTTTTAAAGGGCCGCAAGACCCTCAGATACCACTTTGTACATCCAGAGGGTAATTCTCCACCAATGTTGGAAGTCCTGAGATGCTATTTTACTCACAATATTGCTGAATAATCTTTGTTAAGATAAATTGGATCAGGCACGAACCTCTCTCTCATGGGGTGATCAAGTGCACGGAACATATAATGATGGGGAGATGTGGTGAAGAAAGCCTATGCTTGGCATTAAAGAAATTCAGTTGTTTTGTTGAAGGAACTTGGGCCTTTTTGGAACACATTTGATATAAACACTCAGAATGCATCATATTTCCACTTTACCTCCTGAAACGTCTGGCACCATCTGAGATGAAAATCTGGAGAGATGTGCAAAAAATTAAATTCTTCATAATGGCAAACATATAACCTTTGTTGCAGAAATAAAGTGCTGGAGGCCCTAGTTTAATCCTGACCTCTGGTGCTGTCTGTGTGGAGTGTGACCATTCTCCCTGTGACCATGGCTGCTCTTCGTCCCACATCCAAAGATATACAGGCTTAAGAGTTATTCAGAATGACATTTCATGATTGTCTGGCATGTTGCAGTCATCTGTTATGGTGGTCTTCAGGCTGTTCAGTAAGTAAGGTAGGGCTGAGAAGCCACCAAACCCGAATCTGCACATACAAGTGGCTTTCCAGGCTACCCAACTGCATCTGCCGACAGGAACCATATATATCCAACTTAAGTAGCAGCATGATTAGGTACACTTTGTGGCAATGGGGATGATGCTGGGTTCAAAGTGACCACACCGGTACTCTCACCAGGGTAAACTCACGATATATTTTATTTACACTGGTAAAAAAGTCCAGAACTGTATGGAGCTGCAGTCCCTCACCATCAGGCCGCATGTGCAGTGGTTCTGGTGATCATAAGATCATTAGTGATAGGTGTAGAATTAGGCCACTCAGCCCACCAAGTCTATCCTACCATTCAATCATGGCTGATCTAAATCTCCCTCCTAACCCCATTCTCCTGCCTTCTCCCCATAACCTCTGATCTCGGGCTTGCCCCGACAGCTCAGTCCTAATATTCAAAGGAGGAGGCATGGCAACCTCCGGCTTCTCCCTGCAGTTAATCCTTGCCTCCAGAGGAGGCACTGGCAGTCTCTGGATTATCCTGGCAGCTCAGATTTTGCCTATGTGTATGGGTACATTGTCTGTGGGCAGGAAGAGGCAGTGGCTTGCCCCAGCCACTCAGTATAGAGGTAATGACTATCTAGGGCTTCTTTCTGGCAGTCCAGTCTTGACCACATGGTGGTGCTGGTGGTCTCGGATTTGTCCCAGTGGCCCAGTCTTCCTTGAACCTGTGATGGGGGAACACAATTAGCAGACAGGCACCCCACTTTATTATTTCTTTTTTTCCCTTCTCCTTCCCCTCCCCCTCCTTCTTCCCCTCCTTCTTCCCCTTCTTTCCTCTGGCTGGAATGCCTGAGTTGTATAAGGAGTCGGCTGACTCCGTGGCCAAACCAATATCAGCTCATTGGACCCAGCTGTCACCAATAATGCTGAGGTTTGGCCTCCCCTGGTCTGTCAGCCAGTTATAGGGACAGAGCGGCACCCAAGGGGAAGGGTGCAATCACACTTTCTATCCAAGACTCTGAAAACCACCACTACAGTAAAGGCAAAGTCAATGTGGTTACCTTTCAGAAGCAAAATAAGCGAAAATAATCAGCATGAGAACGTTTATTTGCTTCTCTTAAGCAGTTAGGTCCCACCAATTAGATGACAGTGCCTTAACCATTAGTATCTTGGAAGGCCACTGGTGCAATGGCCAGTTTTATCGTGCAGTCTCTGCGGAAAGCCAAAAGGGGAGGAGATGGGAAGATGTGGTCAGTGGTGAGATCCCATTGGAGGTGGTAAATGTCGGAGGCTTATCTGTTGTACAACAGCTAATCCTCTGACAGGCCGCGCCCTCTGTAATTCCCTGGACAATTCATTCCTTCCCACCCAAACCACCCCCTCCCCTGATACTTTCCCTTGCAACCGCAGGAAATGCGACACTTGTCGCTTTACCTCCTCCCTTGACTCCATCCAAGGACCTAAGCAGTCTTTCCAGGTGAGGCAGAGGTTCACCTGCGCCTCCTCCAACCTCATCTATTGCATCCGCTGCTCTAGGTGTCAACTTCTCTACATCGGTGAGACCAAGCGCAGGCTTGGCGATCGCTTCGCCCAACACCTCTGCACAGTCCTCATTAACCAACTAGATCTCCCGGTGGCTCAGCACTTTAACTCCCCCCTCCCATTCCAAGTCTGACCTTTCTGTCCTGGGCCTCCTCCATGGCCAGAGCGAGTCCCACCATAAATTGGAGGAGCAGCACCTCATATTTTGCTTGGGTAGTTTACACCCCAGCGGTATGAACATTGACCTCTAATTTCAGGTAGTCCTTGCTTTCTCTCTCCATCCCTTCCCCTTCCCAGCTCTCCCACAGCCCACTGTCTTTGTTTCTTTTCTTCTTCCCGCCCCCCCCCCCCCCCCCCCCCGGACATCAGTCTGAAGAAGGGTCTCGACCCGAAACGTCACTCTATTCCTTCGCTCCATAGATGCTGCCTCATCCGCTGAGTTTCTCCAGCATTTTTGTCTACCTTCGATTTTTCCAGCATCTGCAGTTCTTTCTTAACATTAAGAGATAACGCATCAGTTATCTCTTTCATGTAGTTTTGGACAGGAAAGAGGCAAAGTATCTGCAGATAAAGAAACAAAGTTAATGTTAACAGAGTGTTTCTTGCCCTGAAAGGTAACTCTGCCCCGCCTGATCTGCAGAATCACTAACATTATCTCTGTTAACAAACTGGATGCTCGTTTCACAGTGAACCCACCCAAGGACATTCCCAATCACTGAATCTCCCATCATCAGCATCCTGGGGATCACAATTAACAAGACCTCAGCTAAACCAGGCACACAGACTCTGTGATAACAAGTGTAGGTGTGTGGCTGGCTTTCTCATACTGGGTGATTTATTTCCTTACACCCTCAAACCTTTGTCCCATTGGCAAGATACAAATTTGGAAAATGGTGGAATATTTTCCACATGCCTGGATGAATGCAACTCTTCAAATATTCTGGAAGCTCGTTGCCACTCAGGACCAACCTAGTTAAAGCATAGTACTACTTGAATGCAGCTCATCAAAATGTATCCTCCCTATCTTTGCGCATTGTAGTTACAATGTGCAGCATCTGCAAATTGAACTGCACATATACTTGATACTCCAACAGGCCATCTCAAATCTGTAACCACTACCACCCACAAGCTCAAGGGCAGCAATCTCATGCATATACCATAAAATGGAGCTTCTGTTCCAAGTTAAATACATTCTGACAAGAAAGTGCACTTTAGGTCAGTCCCAAAACATCCTACCCAACAGGAGTGCCTTTGCCAAGAGAAATTTACCAGTTTAAGATGTCTCACCACTAGCTTCTTAATTACAGATAAAAGATACGAACAGAACTTATTAATGATGACCAAATCCTGAATAATGGATTATTTTAATTAACATCATTCATCTCTCCATGAAATTACATTACCTCCAGCTCCAAGTTCTCTTACCTTATTTAACACATTTTAGTGTGGCCGTTTCTCAAAAGCCCTTAGAAAAGGTAAATATCAGCTAGTTTCTTCTTCTTAAGCAGTCTGTCAGAATTAAAGATGACTTGATTCTAACTATGGTTCTGTTCTGAGGCCACTATTACGCCCAATGTGAAATGCACAAATTCTATCACAAATGGTGTAGGAGGTGACCAATGGGAGCAGAGGGTATGTTTACATTGGGCTTCCATTTGCTTCCAATCTGTGATATAAATGTAATTTAAATGCCAGTGCCCCTTTAATATAAATGCCTGTGCCGCCGAGATTGAGGTCAGGTGACCTTGGAGAGGTTTCCGTCGGGGGTGGAGATTAAACCTTACTTACAAGATGTCGGACGTGTTTTCTTTGTGCTAGTCACAACAGGGCCTTACGTGGTCTCAAACATTACATGGTGTCAAAGTAAAAAAAACTAAAGAAAAGAATGGCAGGACTCAAGCCTCCGGGGCCACTCTCCATGGAAGGAAACTTGGCCAAGAATTATAAGGACTGGATAAGGGCATTCCAGCTGTACGAGGCGGCAACAGAACTGACAAATAAACCAGATAAGATTCGGTGTGCAACATTCCTCCACGTAGCCGGGCCGGCAGCTCAGGAGATTTATGAGACCTTTGAGTTTGCCCAGGAGGAAACTGACAAAATACAACCGCTGAAGAATAGGTTTCAGACATACTGTGAACCAAAAAAGAACTTAACTGTCTCAAGATATATCTTTAATACACGTAATCAGCGGCGAGGGGAGACCTTCTCCAGCTACCTGACTGCAGTGAAGTCTTTAGCCAAAGATTGCGAGTTTGGCATTATCCATGACTCATTGCTGCGAGACAGAATTGTCTGCGGCATCAGCAGCCAGCCACTCCGGGAAAAACTACTACAATGCCATGATTTAACACTGGAAAAATGCAGTGACATGTGTCTGATAGCTGAAACAGATGAAGCAGATTGCCCCAACTGCCATCGACACCGAAGAGACTGTTGATTACATGAAACGGGTCAGCGCCAGTCGGCCATGGGTCCGAGGCAGGGATTCGCGACCCAGACAACCACAGACAGAAATCTGTGATTCTGGTAAGGATACCGTCTGCCGGTCATGCGCCCGCAGGCATAAAAGCAACTACTGCCCTGCTCAGTACATGAGATGTTATACCTGCGGAGAGATTGGACATCTTTCCAGATCCCCCGACTGCCCGGTAAATAGAGCGCCCAACAGCCGCCCACGTCCCCGACAACATGACCGGTTAATCAGACAAAAGGCCGGGGACTGGAGCCGTGACGTCCGCGACGTCGAGTTCCAGATGAACCCTTCACCGCTGCCTGAGCCAGTGGACGACGATGTTGATGTATTCTACATTGACGCCGTGACTGACGCTGCAATTGAGTCGACGCGTGAATGGGGACAGATGTGCAGCATCAACAATGTGAACACTGAGTTCAAACTTGACTCTGGAGCTCAAGTGGACATCCTGCCAGAGCACTTGTTCAGAAAGACTGGTCTTGCCTTACTGAACACTGTAACTGAACATGACACTGAGGTCATACTCTGGACATACAATGAAGCCTGTGGGGCAGGCAAAAGGGAACGTCAAAGTAGGCAAGAAAGAGCACAGGGTTGTCTTTCAGATAGTGAGGGGGAATGTGAAACCCATATTTGGGAAACTAACGTGTGAAAAGTTAGGGCTTCTTGTGCGAAAGGAGGCAGTTGATGGCGTGAGTGCGAGCCCATCATACACTGCGAGGATCATTGAGGAAAACCGCGAGATTTTCCAAGGGCTGGGAAGGCTAAAAAGACATGAGTACAACATGGCGCTGCAAGAGAATGTGCAACCTAAGCAAAACCCACCCGCACTATCCCCTATAAGATCAGGGATAAGGTCAAAGCCGAATTAGAGCGTATGGAAAGCTTGGGAGTCATAAAGCCCGTGAGCGAACCGACGGATTGGGTGAATTCAATGACTGTGGTTAGCAAGCCTAATGGCGAAGTCCGCATATGCCTTGACCCTCGTGACCTCAATGCGGTCATTCATAGGGAGCATTTCCCAATGCCGACGTTCGAGAACATTGCAGCCCGCATGCCAAATGCAGAATGGTTCTCGAAATTTGACGCTACAAGTGGGAACTGGCAGTTCTCACTGAGCGATGACAGCTCGCGTCTGACCACATTTAATACTCCTTTTGGGAGATACCGATACCTCGTGCTTCCATTTGGAATCTCATCTGCAAGTGAGATTTGGCAGCGGGCGATGCAGAAAGAGTTTGGCAATTTAGAAGGGGTGGAGATAGTTGTTGACGACATGCTCGTTTGGGGTGTGAACACAGCACAACATGACGCAAGGGTGAAAGGCCTACTCGAACGGGTGAAAGAATCCAGCCTAAAGCACAATCCCCGAAAGTCGGTAATGCGCTCAAATGAGATTGAATATGTGGGACACGTCATCTCGCAAGCAGGTGTGTCACCAAGCCCATCTCGTGTCAGCAGCATGCTACAAATGCCATACCCGACAAACAAGGCTGAAGTGCAAACGTTCTTGGGGATGGTGACATACATGGCCAAGTTTATTCCGAACCTTTCGGAGATCACCGCCCCACTTGGACAGCTAACAGAAAAGGGAATGGCGTGGCATTTTGAGCAGAAACGCAGACAGGCAGTAGACAAGCTGAAATGTCTTCTCACTTCGCCACCCGTATTCAAACTGTACGATGTGAACGCGCCCGCTTCAATTGCCACAGACGCTTCCAACAACGGATTTGGAGCGGTCCTGATGCAAGACGAGAGACCTGTTGCATACGCTTCACGACGTGTGAACGCGGCTGAGCGCAACTATGCGACTATAGAGAAGGAGCTGTGCTCCATATTGTACGCATGCAGAAAGTTTCATGACTTCATTGTTGGTCAGCGCTCAGTAATCTTTACTGACCACAAGCCAAGCCGCTACACAAATTAAGCCCCAGACTCCAGCGCATGCGAATGCACCTGCTACGGTACGACCTGGAAATACGGTGGAAGCCAGGACGTGAAATGTTTGTCCCCGATGCCCTGAACCGGCTGCCCAGTGCAAACACGCCTGCGGAAGAGTACACCGCATTGCCGAACGTGATTCATGCTGTAGAAGCCATCCTACACATGTCAGACGAGCGCCTTGCGCAGTTCAAAGCTGAAACAAAAAAAGATCGAACCCTAACACTGTTGTGCGAGTACATAACAAAAGGTTGGCCTAGTAACAGGCGTGATCTGCCCTCGGACTTGACTCCGTTTCATACATACCATGACGAGCTGGTTGAAGTCGATGGAGTAGTCTTGAGGGAAAACCGAATCGTGGTTCCCCAAAGCATGCGAAGGCAGATGCTGAACGCGCTGCATGAATCGCATCTGGCAGTAGTGAAACTTAAACAACGAGCCCGCAATTTATTTACGTGGCCAGGAATGAATGCACAGATTGAGGACACTGTGGGAAATTGCTCGATATGCCAGGCGACAAGGAAAGCACAAGCAAGCGAGCCGCTCCAACCACTCTTCATTCCCAGCAGACCTTGGTCTAAGGTCGGCGCAGACATCTTCCATCTGGATGGAGTTGACCATTTGCTTGTAGTGGACTATTACTCCAAGTACCCAGAAATAGCACAACTAACGGACATGACGTCACATTCGGTGATACGTGAGATGACGGGCATGTTTGCCCGGAATGGCATTCCTGACTTGGTGATGACAGACAATGCGAGACAATTTGTCTGTGCTGATTTTCGTAGGTTCCAGAATGCCTGGGAATTTGCCCATGTCACCTCAAGTCCCATATATCCACAGAGCAACGGGCAGATAGAGCGCTGTGTGCAAACTATAAAAAGTATTATGAGGAAAGCCAAACGCAGCGGCCGTGACCCGATGTATGCCATCCTCGAATACCGCAACACACCCCTTGACGGGACAGGCGGCTATGCCCCATCACAGTTACTGAACAGTAGACTGTTAAGAAGCAAATTGCCATTGCCTCTATCACTCTTACTGCCTCATCGTGTCCCTCCCATGGGACCACATCTGGCCGTCCGGCAAGAAAAACAGGCAGCATACTTCAATGAGAAGGCAAGCGCCAGGCCGCTGCCGCGCCTGGAACAACAACAACAGGTGTGGTTTCATGCCAAACCAACCGAGTGGCAACGAGGCCGGATTGCAAGAGAAAACCTGTCACCTCGGAGCTACGTCATCTCTACACCAAGCGGTACGGAGTTCCGCAGAAACAGGAAATGACATATGACCTGCGCACGAAGCAGCTGAGCCATGCCCTGGCAACACGCAGCGGACAAGTGCGCACACTCTCCCACAAGGAGGAACCCCTCTCCCAGAAGGAGCTAGTCTCCCAGACTCAAGAGAACAATCACAGGCCGCATCACAAGGTTCTCGCACACGACAGAAATATGACACAGAACGAGTTGGAAATACGACTTGCACGAGAGGTGGGCGATTGTCAAAACCCCCAACTCGACTTGTTATATAAAATTGTTGGGCAATTATTTAATAGTTTTGTAGTATAAAGAGCACTGTGTTATTTGGGGTACTTTATCCATGTTAAATGTATTAAAGGTTCAAGTTATTAGTTTTGACCAATGTTGAAGGGGGAGATGTAAGGTAATTTAAGGGAAGGGAGAGAATTGTAATTATAGTAAAGGGGGAGATGTGATATATATGTAATATAAATGCCAGTGCCCCTTTAATATAAATGCCTGTGCCGTGATTGAGGTCAGGTGACCTTGGAGAGGTTTCGGTCGGGGGTGGAGATTAAACCTTACTTACAAGATGTCGGACGTGTTTTCTTTGTGCTAGTCACAACAGGGCCTTACGTGGTCACAAACATTACACAATCCATGATTCGATGTTCTCGGCACCATGCAAAATCCTCCTTCATTTTGTGCAGTCAGGGACAAGAATTTCCTGGTCGATTTGGATGGTGTATTTGTTTAAGGAAGCTTTGAGAATCATACTTGAATATTTTCTGCTATCCACATGGTAATCACTTTCCTTCAAAGACTTCAGCGTAAAGTTTACTTTGGGAATCTGATGTCAAGCATCTGACAACAAAGCCTGTTCAAAGGAACTGATTGAGTGTAACCAGGACCTCCATGTGAGATGGTTAGTCTGGCAAGACTAGGTGTCTTTCCAAATGGTTTGAAGGAATTAATAGAGACAGCTATGGTGGTATCTCTCCAGTGTCTTGAGGTCGTTGCTGTCACCAGGTCATTTATGTATATAGGAGGCAGGATTCAAGCACCCTGTTTCTGGGTGCTTGAAAATAATTTGGCTAAAGTGATTTTAGCTTGGCTAAAGTTGTGATGGTACATGGACAGCAACTGTGAAGTCACCTGCAGGGTAACAGGGAGGTGACTAATTCGACAGGAGAGATTGTGCGCCACAGACTACGAAATTCCTCCATCCAGATGATGTTCCTTTTGTTCCTCCAGCGGAAGATGCATCCACCATCGTGATCTTTGAGGTGGTCATCTCCTGCCCATTGTGAGTCACTCAGAGTGGCAATGTCGTAGTGAAAGCATCGGAGTTTCTGAGCAATGATAACAGAATGATTGTTTGATTGTCCACGCTGATCCTAACATTCCAAGTCTCAAGTTTAATATCATGGAGTGAAAGCCGCCTATGTACGATTTCCTTTAATGTGGCATTCCTGATGCACAGCAGTCACAGTGTGGGCTTCACAGATAAATTGATTTAATGACAAGAGGAGGCTAAAGTAACTGTAGACTAGATTCCACTGGACACATATTAACACCCAGAATTGCGTGGCTGGAATGTAATGACCACTCCGCATATAGACAAACATTCACTCCCTCTCTCTCTCACACATGCACACTATATCATTTACCTATTAAAAGTCTGATCTTGGATGTGTGTGTGTTTGTTCGTGTGTGTATTTGTTTGTTCGTGTGTAATCACATATTCGCAAAAAAACAACGTGGTAACGGTAATATTTTTACATATTCCAGCAGAGATTTTACCCGTGGTCCCAAAATCTACTTATCTCAAGATTTCAGGCTTTATTTCTCGACTTATTACTGAAAATGTTTAAAGATACTTTGAATTTAAAATGGTTTTTACTTTAAAATAATTCCTCACAGCTTCCAACACACTTTGATACAAAGATGCAAGACAGAACACTGGCAGCAAAACTCTGAACTCTGAACTTTTCAGCTCAATGGCATCTCATAGCAAGTGCACCAGACATTTGCAACAATGTTGTCATCATAGCTGCTAGCAGGACAGGGGAGGGGTTTTTTTTTCAATTTCAGTGCTGGGGTAGGCTCACGAGCTATGATCTTTGCTGAGGAGTGCTCGAATCTTGCCTTCGGCAACGGATTGAGTTGGAGGACCACACCTCCTGTGGGGGCTACGGGTCTGCACTTGGTCTAATATATATATTAAAAACACACACGCACATGCATCATGCACGCAAGCACGCACGCGCGCACACACACACACACACACACACACACACACACACACACACACACACACACACACACAAAATTACACACAAATACCACACACATAAACGTCATGCACACACCGATCACACACACAAACATGATACACACAAACAACATAGATGCATTAATATCATACATACAAAAACATACACACACACACGTACACACATTCAAAGTCATGGATCAGATGCCCTGACACCTCCTTTCTTGTCATCCCTATCACCTATCCACCCAGTCCTCCCAGTTCTGTAATTTCTTATCTTTAAGTTTACCCCCTTCTACTCTCTGACCTATCATTAAATTAAATATGAAACTGGGAACAGCTGAGGGTCACTCAGCCCCTCATGCCTCATGGCTGATTTGATTGTTACCTCAACTGTACATTTGAGTCTATACGCGATGGGTCCTCCTCACGCCCTCCTAAAAATCCTCTCTGCTTCAACCCACACACCTCCTCCTCAGTGAGCACGTTGCCCATGTTTCTTGCCAGGCTCTGGTTCCGGACTCCCAGCTACATATTTGGCTTCATTCCCAACCACGCTTCCAGACACACTCTTTATCCCACTTCTAGCCAGGCTCTTGCCAATGCTTCCCGTGCCAAGGATATGTGTATGTTGTGCCCAGCCACTTGCTGAGAGTGGTTGGCTGAGATGGGAGCAGGTGAGCTTGGCTATTTGTCCCTTATCTACTCTGCTGGATAAATGCTCAAAATAAAATCCAAAAGATTAGTAAAACATGCCTTTTCTTTCATGAAAACTGCCTGATGCTATTGTGACTTTCTAAGTGCCCTGTTACCGTACACTTAATGATAGATTCCAGCATTTTGCAAAGACAGGTGTCAGGGTAATTGGTCTCTGTTTCTTTTTTTACCTCTTTTCCTACTTAAATAGTGTGGTTATATTTGCTACCTTCTAACCTGCTGGGACAGTTTCATAACCTATGAAATTTCTCCTGCTTGCATTCAGAGCCATTTGGTATTGCAGATGGTAAGCTTTTGTGCGTACTTGTTGAAAGAAATTAAGAGGTGATATAAGTATCTGCTTGTGTTTGTGTGCGTGTATATATTTATTAATATAGAATGATTATGTTGAGAGGTAATTCACCAAGTTGAAATGAAAAAGGGATGTGGTGATGAATGTAAATGGTACTCAGTATGTGAAGTAAGGTAGGAATGGGAGAGAAGCTATTGATTGAATTCAAGAAGAAAATAGTGGTGGCATGTTGTGTGCCAAGGAGAAAGGTTGAAATATGCTTGTAATGAGGGAGAGAGGTTAATGCAGAGATATAAAATAGTGAAAAGTAAGGGATGGGAATAACCTGGGGTGGAAGATTGCAACCTTCACGTGGTCTGCCCTGTTTCAACAAATGCAATCAACCCGGCGTGCACAATCAAATAAGATCAAATAGAACAAGTTGTCCTACAACTTTAGGCTGTGCATGCCATACGCAAGAAGAGGAAGGAATAACCCGTGGAGAAGATATGAAGAGCTGTGGTGTTCTGCTGAATGACAATGGAGCAATAAAGACATCTGCTCTACTCACTCGATCTTCTTATGCGGCCATTGAATTTGATTTCCGTAATCAATTGAGGACCTGGATCCTCACTGCCATGATCTTCATCCCAAAATGCCCAGAATTAAAATCAAGGACGAGTCTCACCCCCTCTTTTTCCTTCTCCCATCAGGCAAGAGTTTCAGAAGTGTGAAAACACACACTTCCGGATTCAGGAACAGTTTCTTCCCAGATGTTATCAGGCAACTGAACCATCCTATAAACAACTAGAGAGCAGTCCTGAGCTACTGTCGACCTTATCAGAGATCCTTGGATTATCTTTGATCCGAATTTACTGGACTATCTTCCACTAAATGTTATTCCCATGTATCTGTGAACTGTGGATGGCTCATTTGTAATCCTGTATAGTCTTTCCATTGACTGTTTAGCATGCAACAAAAGTTTTTTCACTGTACCTAGGTACACATGACAATAAACAAAACTAACTAAAACTAAGTCAACTAAATTGGCACGGCATCACAAAGTTTGGATGAAGTTATGCACTGTATGTGAAATACAGGGATTAAAGTGACATAAATTACAATGCATTGTAAAATAATGCGATGTTCAAAGTTTTGTTGATTAAAAATACAACGTGCAAAGTAAAACATTTTCATCTCGGCTCTTTCTGAAAATCAAAATATGAAATAGGAAATGACAGTCTGAATGTTTTGAGATTAAAAAAATTGCAGAAAATCTGATTATTAGCAAAGGATGACTCATTAAGGTAACAGCAGGGGTGTGGTCAGATTGTTCTGAAGCAGGTCAAGAGGCTCACCAGCAGGAGGAATTCTCACACTCTGTACTGCCAATTTTTCTGTTTGCTACATATCACAAATTGTGGAAGCATAGAGAGTGTTACCAGATTCACTGAAAATGGCAGGCTGGTGTAACTATTATTAAAATAAAATTGTGGGGGCAGTCTTCACTCCAGATGGAGAACATCACAACCTGAAATCTTCATCTGTGAATATCCATTTATGCTTGTGACAGTTTTGAGGCACTGAAAAACTGACGTAATTCAGTCTGTCTGATCTCCATGATTTGCCTTGAGGATTTCTTCAAATGGCTCCGTGGGAGAAAAAAAAGGGAGAAAAGGAAAGAGCAGAAGAGAGCACCTTTCAAGACTCGGGTATCCATCTTGATTAGACATTTATCACCAAGTTTAAAATCTCTCAGTCATGGGTGAAAACATAAGCGATATTTTGAAAACTTTTTCCATAAAACGAGCATGATGTTCACACTTTTAAAATTGTATAAAATTATGAGTAAGCTTTACTTATTGCTCATATTTGTTTCTTAGTTTAAAGATTAGTTTACAGATACAGCACGGAAACAGGCCCTTTGGCCCACCGAGTCTGCACCAACCAGCAATCCCCGTATCCGACGCACTGGGGATAACACAATTTTTACCAAAGCTGATTAATTTACAAACCTGTATGTCTTTGGAGTGTGGGATTAAACTGGAGCACCCAGGGAAAATCCACATGGTTATGGGGAGAATGTATAAACTCCATACAGACAGCACCCACGGTCGCGATCATACCTGGATCTCTAGCGTTGTAAGGCAGCAACATTACTGCTCCACCACCGCTTCTAGAGTGGACCATGAAAATTCTGAGGATGCCTTGAGAGGGAGCATAGTTCTGAGGTGGCCTTGCGAGAAGTTCCATGAGGCAATTATTTTTTAATATCCTTTGATAGAAATATCCTAATACTAATCCAATAGATCTTTTCAAAATAAAGAATTCAAATTGCTCAAAATGATTAAAACCAATGATTTTTTTTTTTAAATTAGCAGTACATAACACAAGCTCGTAATTCCTTCTTTCCAGAGATGCTGCCTGTCTCTCTGAGTTACTCCAGCATTTTGTGTCTATCTTCTCTGAAATGCTCCTATCTTTTTCCAACTGATCGATGATTTGATTGGGTGTGAAGTTTCTCTGGTTCTTCTTTTCACAACATCTGGTACCTCACAACATCAGGGTTTCGATTCTGACCTTGGGTGCTGTCTCTGTGGAGTTATCATGCTCTCCCTGCAACTGTGTAGCTTTCCTCCAGGTGTCCCGATTTTCTCCCACAACCCAGACATGCAGGTTTCAAGTTAAGTTAAGTCAAGTCAAGTCAGTTTTATTCGTCACTTGCACATAAAGTGCAGTGAAATGAATTAGCCAGCAGCGGTACAATAAAAAAAGAACACACAATACACAATAAAAATTTAACACAAACATCCAACACAGCATTCATCACTGTGGTGGAAGGCACAACATTTGGTCAGTCCTCCTTCATTTTCCCCAGAGGTCGGGACCTCAACCCTCCGCAGTCGCCACTGCGGGCGTCCAGATGTGCAGACAAGGTAAGTCCAGGTAAGTCCTGAATCGGTGCCTCCCCACCGGAGACCGCGGCTTCAAGATGGTGTAGGCCGCAGGCTGGCGGTCGATGATCAAAAGTCCCCGCTGTGCCGCAGCCAGAATCACCGCGGACCGCAGGGCCGGCGGCCGGAGCTCCTCTCCAGGGATCCCCAGCAAGGGATCCCGCTCCGGATGGTAAGTTCCCGCCGCGCCCACGGTAGAAGTAGGCTGCGGGCCGGCGGTCGGAGCTCTTCTAAGTTTGTAGGTTGATTGGTCTCTCTAAAAATGCCCTAATGTGTAGGGAGTGAATGACAACATTGGATAACATAAATAAAGTGTGAATGGGTGATCGATGGTCAGCTTGGACTTGGTGGGCTGAAGAGCCTGCTTCCATGCTATATCCTTAAATTCAATGAAGCTAAATTAAACTAAACTAAGCCAAACATCAGTGGTCTTTTGCTGGAATCTGTGACAGAATGCAAGGTCAGAAGTGACCTTCATAATGCTTTAAGGGCCTGTCCCACGTATGTGATTTTTTAGGCAACTGCTGGCGAAATTACAGTCGTCGTAGGACACCGAAATGGACCCACCCCACGACAATGTCTACAAGCTACCACCTAGTCAACGTCAAGCTACGTCAACCGGCGGCACAATGGCAATTGGTATAGAGGAGGAAATGATGCGCGTGGGATTGGTAGCAGGACTAGAGTGGAACTGGGTTTTCACCACCAAAAAAACAAAGGATATGCATAGTATGGAAGGCACTGATTAGCAGGGGGTTGGTGGTTGGGAGAATCATCTGATGATCAGCTGCAGTTGTTTAGTGAGGTTAATTTAACGAAGTACATCCAGAGAACGCAGAGATGTAATTACCGTGATTAACTTGTGGATTTCCCAGCTCACCACAGCAGTTTGAGGACAACATTCTCGCAGTGCAAAACAATGAGTGATCGCAGGACAATCTAATCCTAGTTCCCTTGCAATACTCTAAAAGAAGGAATGTGCAAGGAATGACATGGATGTCCTGACAGAGCACATGAACGATTCACAACAAGTGTCAGTGGAATTTTCCATGAGAAACTAAACGGCCCAGAAATGGTTGTTATCTTGTTTCACTTTAAAAAATAAATCAATTCTCAATTATACAACTCTAGAAAAAAAAACCATTGTAATCCAATTGAATTTCCAAGCAAATGTCGATCTTCCCTCAAAAGGTAAAAATAGATTACAACCAGCATCTCTGAAGGACAACTTTACTGGTGATGCATTAGACAACAGGTACTGTACATATGCAGCAGAGGGCAAGCTGGCATGAGAAGGTTAAAAGTGGCCGCATAGAGCTCACACAATGATATTTCTGTGCCCTCTCAAAACTGCTGTGGTCCTACAGGTTGTCGTTTCATCAAGGGCAAATCTCACTATGTTGACATCTAAAAGAGTTTTCATCCTTTCTTATTTCAGAAACGCTTTAGCCAGCTATAATGAAGAACATTTCTAAGTCTTCAGCTACTCTGTTCTAGAGCAATATCTGTGTAAGCATTGGCAAAGAAACAACCACCTGGGAGAAATTAGTCAAAAGGTCAGTAGGTTGTCACTGGGCAAATCAGTTATATAAGCTTCCCGCTAAATCCACCCCTTCCCCACGCCCCCTCATACTTTGCCTTGTTAATAACATGTAAAGCGTTAATTCAATAAAAATGAATCACGTTTGTTCGTTCTCCAATTTTTTATTTATTTATGGTACAACAGTAGTTCGGTCATCAAGGTCCTAGTGCGGGCACCACATAACAAATAGCAATAGACATTCCAAGTGAATAAATTCCTTTACAATCAATTGGACTTCTCTTGTTCCCTACTCTAACATTCAACACTCCTTGAATTCATACCATCTTATTACTCCTTAGGATCGTTCTCTGCTTCCGCCGGTGTAGTGTTCTGATGATGTTATGTTTCCATTGCATTTCCCTTTTAAGAAGTTGCATATTTCCTCTCGATGTAGCAATAAAGAGAGCAGCCACTGTTTACATTACGCTCAGCAGGGAATCTCCAAACTTAGTCACAAACGATAAAAGATAAAACGGTTGGCGTTTGCAATTGGTATTCTGCAGAGGGCCCCAGAGGCAAAGTGTATCTCGCTCCTCACCTCAGTGTGTTTTTGCTTCATTAATTCTAGCAGGGATCAGAAGGCCAGATGCTCACCACTGATTTCCGTGTTTCAATGTACAGGCCAGGTAGTTATGGAAGAGCTGACTCATGGAAAGGATATCACGAGTAGTTTTTGACAGAACAGCATACAGGATTAAAACTTTTCAACCCAAAATTGTTCTTGACTTTCTCTCATATCATGCCTCCTCGAAGCTAACATGTGCACAATTTCTTCCTCCACTCCTTGTCCCTATTCCAACAAAATCTAACAAAACCAGCTTCCTTCTGGGCACCAAAGTACAGTGAACAAAGAAACATAATTGATATCCATTAACCATTTTTGCAGGAATTAATATTCTTTGGAAATAAACTGAACATGCTGCTGATTAAGTTCAAACCAAACTAATTTGTTTCTGATTATTTGAAAAATTGTCTGTGAAGTTTATTTAAATCACGTAATTCTTTCTATTTACCTTTCTACAGTATGCACGGAACTTTAATACTGTGTTTTACTTGCAACCTGGCTCAACAAAATACATAAACCATTGGGTGAAGAGGGACCTCGGTTCACGGGAATTGCTCCTGTGCTCCGTGCCACCCGGACCTTGGACTTTGAATAATGGCGCCTGCATGTGTAATATGCACAAAAAGAATTTCACTGTGCCGTTGCATATGTGGCAAATAAATAAAGCAAATCGGGAGGGATGGTGGCACAGTGGTAGAGTTGTGGCCTTACAGCACCAGAGACCCGGGTTTGATCTTGACTACGAGTGCTGTCTTTATGGAGCTTGTATGTTCTCCCCGTGACCGTGTGGGTTGTCTCCAGGTACTCCAGTTCCCTCCCAGACTCCAAAGACGTACAGGTGTGTAGGTTAATAGGCTTGGTAAAATTGTAAATTGTCCCTAATGGGTGTAGGATAGTGTTAATGTGTGGGGATCGCTGGTCGGCGCAGACTCGGTGGGCCGAAGGATCAGTTTCCGAACTATTTCTAAACTAAACTAAAACACCACTGCTGTATCTACCTCATATATAGATATCATAGGAACTGTGTTAGAATTATCAATGTTATTGACATTAGCTGAGGTTGATAATGCTCCTTTTTCCTCAGTACGTCAATTTCTTCTTCAAATCTGCTCTCAGTCCCACTCTTCCCTGACGAAAGTTGATGATGAAATGGTCTCTTTTCTTGGGACCAGGTCTACACAGGTTAGTTAATTGACGGAGTGTAATCCTAACCTAATCTCACTGGGCTGGGTGGGTTAAATTTCTGACTGGTGAGATTAGTTAATAAAAATAAAGTCTCTGGATACCCTGGCAACTTCACAGTCACAACACAGCAGGTTAAGCAGATGGCCATATATTTCAAGTATCAAGACTATGGTCTTGTGAATCCATCTGTCGTGATTGGAATGTATTTTCTTAGGCTTTTATTGCCAAGTTATTAGCTGGAGGGCTTTGCAAAGCTTTCTATCCTGAGAAGAAGGAAAATGTTCCCCAGTGTAGGGAAATTCACTGTGTAATACTAGTGTTTACTATAATTCCTTCAGATAGGAGATTATTTCAAAATTTTAAAGGTATTTCAGGAAGTGAGGGGGAAAAAAAGAAAATAACATTCATAAATAACAAAAAGTGAATAACATTCTTTGGAAATAAACTGAAAATACTGTTGATTAATTTCAACCGATCCTATTGTATTATTTGAAATGTTGTCTGCAAGCATCAATCAAACATCAAAGAGGAGGATGACTGAACTTTGGGCCTTCCCTCACAGTGGGAAACTTTGATTACGCTGTGTGGGGGATGTTTATGTTAAAGTCTATCGTGTTCCGTTCTTCTCTTTTTATTCGTATGGCTGTATGGTGACCCCAAATTTCACTGTATCAATTGGTGCGTGTGACAATAAATGTCTCTTGTCTTGTCTCTTGAAGCTTTCTTTAATCACAACTATTCATTTTTATCTACCTTTCTAGAATATGTGTGGAGCTTTATTGTTGTGTTTCACCTGCAATTTGACTCAACAAAATCCATATTTAGATATCATGGAAGCTGTAAAAATAATTATCGACATTTACAAATTGCAATTTGTTTAACAATTTACTAAGTCAAAATTATGTGATTTTTGTTAAGAAAGATGCACAGAAGATATGAAGAGGAAGGTTTTCTATTTCAGTTAGATGAACTTGAGATAAACAGGTCTAACAATACGTTAGAGTGAGTAATATTGTGCCCAGCCACTGCAGTTGTATGCAGTGCTGCCTCTCCATAATTTATGTTCTTGATGCTCCCAAACATGGATCAACATTTTAGCTATTTTAGGATTTAGAAGATCAATGATAAAAATAGACAACTCACAAGTAAGTGTATGTGCACTTAAAATAACACACAGCTATTTTTAAATTCAGAATTTGTATAAACTCAGTGGATCTGAAACTTTGTTTATTTGCTTATTCCATTTGGGCCATTGTTGCGACTCTTATCATGTGAGCTTCAGTGAACCTTGCCTTGTTAAATCTACATCAAACATGTAGATGTTAAATCTACATCTACAGCATTTATGTTCTTATGAAGAGTTTAAGATGAGGGCATTCTATTTTCGTGGTTTAAAAAAAAAATTATGTCTTTTGTTTAACAAAAAACTACTTCAAAAAACAGACTGGATGAACTCAGTGGGTCAATCAGTATCTGTGGTGGGAAATGAAGAGATTACATTTCAGGTCAGTACCCTTCTTCAGACCAATGGAATAGCAGGGAAATAGCTGGTAAAAAATAATGACGGGAAGAGGTGGGGCAGGAGCAGGCAAGTGATAGGTGGATCGAGGTGTGGTGCTTGATGGGGTAGAGAGGGGAGGGGTAGATAAGTGGAGAAGTCAAAAGGGTGCAAATGGTGGCATCTGATGGGAAAGAAGGTGGGGAGAGAAATGCAGAAGCAGAGAGAGGGATGATGGGGAGAAGAGAATGGGGACCCTCAGGGGGAAGGGGGTGAATGAGCATGTGGAGATGGGGAAAAGAACTGGGTGATGAGAGTGGGGGGAGTAGAAAGGAGAGTGTGCATGTGGGGTCTTCAACTCCCCCTCCCATTCCGTATCCGACCTCTCTGTCCTGGGCCTCCTCCACGGCCAGAGTGAGCGACACCGCAAATTGGAGGAACAGCACCTCATATTCCGCTTGGGGAGTCTGCATCCTCTTGGCATGAACATTGAATTTTCTCAATTCTGTTAACCCTTGCTGTCTCCTCCCCTTCCTACCTCTCCCTCAGCCCTCTGGCTCCTCCTCCTCCTTTTTCCTTTCTTCCCCCCGCCTCCCCCCACCCCCCACCAGTCTGAAGAAGGGTTTTGGCCCGAAACATTGCCTATCTCCTTCGCTCCATAGATGCTGCTGCACCCGCTGAGTTTCTCCAGCATTTTGTGTACCCTGCATGTGGGGTAGTTGAGTAGATGAGAAGGGTGGAGGTACACCTGAAATTGGAGGATTCAATGTTCATGCCATTGGGTTGTAGGTGACCAAATAATGAGGAGCTGTGCTTCCAGTCTGCATTTGGACTCATTCTGGCAGTAGAGAAGGCCGAGAACTCCAGGACATCTGAATGTCCTCTTTCTTCTGAAAACATAGTTTTACCTCCACCCCTCCCCCCCCCCCCCCCCCCACATTTGTGGATGGAGCCTTCAGTTGTATCTCCCCCATTTCCCACAGCTCTGCTCTCAACAGCCTCCCACACCACCTCAACCACACACACACCTTTCTTTCTACTCCACACCATCACAATCACCTAGTTCCTGTCCCTTCCTCCATCTCCTATTGCTCATCACCCACCCCTCCATACTCTGGGTTTCCGATTTTTCTTCCCCTTCCCTCATCTACTCCTTCACCTTCCCTTGCCCTTCCACCCACCAAGCCTCCCTATGGTTCTGCACTTTACTCCACGTTTCTTTTCTGATCAGATTCCACCATTTGCACCCTTTTGTCTTCTCCGTTTATCCCTTGCAGCCTTGTTTACTATCTCTACCCCTACTCTTCCTCACCCGACTCATCGGCCACTCATGCCCTCCCCACTTGGATCTTTCTATCACTTCCCAACTCTTGCCTCATCCCATTCCCTCCCCTTAATACTATTAAATCTGAAGAAGAGCTTTGACCCAAAATCGTGACTTCACTCCATAAATGCTGTTCATCCCAGTTTGGCAAAAGAATGAATCGGGGAAGGTAGTGCATCCGTGGATAACAAGGGAAATCAGGGATAGTATCAAAGCAAAGGATGATGCGTACAAAGTAGCCAGAAAAAGCAGCATCAGCAAAGGGCTCTGTTTTTTTATAGATATGTGAAGAGAAAGAGGTTAGTTAAAACAAATGTAGGTCCCTTGCAGTCAGAAACAGGTGAGTTGATCATGGGGAACAAGGATATGGCGGACCAATTGAATAACTACTTTCACTAAGGAAGACATAAATAATCTGCCGGAAATAGCAGGGGACTGTGGGTCAAAGGAGGAATTGAGTGAAATCCAGGTCAGTCGGGAAGTCCGATAAATCCCCAGGGCCAGATAGGCTGCATCCCAGAGTATCTAAGGAAGTAGCTCAGGAAATACTGGATGCATTAGTGATAATCTTTCAAAACTCTTTAGATTCTGGAGTAGTTCCTGAGGATTGGCGGGTAGCAAATGTAACCCCTCTTTTTAAGAAGGGAGGGAGAGAGAAAACGGGGAATATTAGTCTAACATCGGTAGTGGGGAAACTGCTAGAGTCAGTTATTAAAGATGGGATAGCAGCACATTAAAGTGGTGAAATCATTGACAAAGTCAGCATGGATTTACGAAAGGTGTCTGACGAATCTTGTGGAATTTTCGAGGATTAACTAGTAGCGTGGATAAGGAGAACCAGTGGGTATATCTGGACTTCCAGAAGGCTTTCGACAAGGTCCCACATAAGAGATTAGTATACAAACTTAAAGCATACGGTATTAGGGGTTCAGTATTGATGTGGATAGAGAACTGGCTGGCAAACAGAAGCAACTGCTTATTTACAATTATAATTAATGATCTGGATGAGGGAATTGAAGGCAAATATCTCCAAGTTTGCGGATGACACTAAGCTGGGGGCAGTGTTAGCTGTGAGGAGATGCTAGGAGACTGCAAGGTGACTTGGACAAATGTTTGGCAGATGCAGTTATAATGTGGATAAATGTGAGGTTATCCACTTTGGTGGCAAAAACAGGAATTTAAATGGTGGCCGACTGATTGAAAGTAGGCATGCAGGTGCAGCAGGCAGTGAAAAAAGCGAATGGTATGTTAAGTTGTACAAGACCACACACCTGGAGTATTGCGTACAGTTAAGACCCAGGATGTTGGGGAAGTCCTTCTTTTTTCCCACAGAGAGTGGTGAGTCTCTGGAACTCTCTGCCACACCCCTCCCGGGATACTGAGTTGGATGATCAGCTATGATCATATTGAATGGCGGTGCAGGCTCGAAGGGCTGAATGAACCTAATTTCTATGATGTTTCTATTGAGCTTCCCCAGCAATCTGTTCTTCACTCAAGATTGAAGCATAGTCCCTCAGTTAACAATTTATCTATATAAAGGAAAACATTACAGAAGTAATTTCCCAATTAAAATGAAACTGCTAAGCTTCAGAATGATGTGAGTCTGGATTGTGCGCAGGAAATGAATGAAGTCTGTCATGCGATTTGCTTTAGTGAACCACCTTGGTGGATTTAAGGTTTCATACAGAATTGAGGTTTCATACAAATCCCCACCCCACCAATAGTGTATTCCACGGTCCACAATCCAGACCTTTGATTTACTGGGTTGCAGAATGTGCAGAGCAAAAACTTTCAAGCAAGTTAATGCCTGGATCTAGGGCTTCATGAGCAACTTTGCAATGGTGATTATTCTGCCAAGAACTTCTCATTTAACACACATATTGAAACATCAAGGAATTTCTAGGACTCTGCTCTTTACACCAATGAATGGTTAAATTGCATTTGTAACTTCATATATAAAATACAATCAAACTATAATATTATAAATAACATCAAATTTAGAAACTAAATTATCTTGTTAAAGCACAACCTTGATGAAGTATCTCAACCCGAAACATTACCTATTCCTTTTCTCCAGAGATGCTGCCAGACCCGCTGAGTTACTCCAGCATTTTGTGTCCATCTACGGTGTAAACCAGCATCTGCAGTTCCTTCTTATACATATATTTATATAGCTCATACACAACAGTATCTTGAAGTCGAGGAGCATGCATTTATAATTAGGACCAGTATGAATGATGAAATCAATACAAAATGTCCCACTGTTCTTATAAATTCTTTTATGTGATTATTATGTGTGGAAAGCTTATTCATAAATGTAAAAGATGCATCAATAATCTCCAACAAAATACTGATAGCTTGTGTATATAATCACCTGCTTACAGGAATTCAGAGCTGAGAGCCATTTCTTAATTAATTGCTACTGCTGGCCTCACTGCCCTATCAACCGGAGATCTATTTTCACTGGCAGGTTTCTCAGGAATGCGTCTTCTCAAGAGAGCATTTCAATTTTTACTCCGTAAATAGACATTAATGTATAATGGATAAGCTATGACATCCAGATATCTTTAATTTTTCTTTCTAAGTGCTTAAACAATTGAAATAACATAGAAACATAGAAGCATAGAAAATAGGTGCAGGAGTAGGCCATTCGGCCCTTCGAGCCTGCACCGCCACTCAATATGATCATGGCTGATAACATTAGAGTCAGTAATGGCTCAGAATTGCCTTGGAGTAAGGGGAATGTCTTTCAAGCTTGAAATGGGCACAAAAGCTGAGCAGTCATATTGGTTATCTGATGCCGTTTACAGAAAGTAATGACCATTTTCAGGCACCTGCCTCATTTCAACGTGATGGGCAAATTGGAAAATGTGAAAGAGCTGCATAGTGAATTCCCGATCCATTGGGAACTGAAGGAATTTGGGTAAGAGCAAAATATTCAAGACTGGCTTGTGCCTCTTAAAAATAATGTGCAGAATACCTTATGGGACTTCAGCATTGGAGCTTTGAGAAGGTACAATACTAGGCTACCAGGACCAACGAACTGAGATGATGGAGTTACAGATGCTCACGGTGCAGTGCTCTGGAACTGAAATCAAAAGAGGTTCAAAAATTGACCAGGGGACGCTCTGAAGTGTCATGTCAGGCATGAGGGAGTGGCCATATTTTACATTTGTTCCAAAGAACACATGTGAGGACACACACTCCAGAAAAAGGTGAATTGTATTATAAAGTATCAGGTATACTGGCATGCCTGTCCATGGTTTTGACAAGGGATGCTCCATGCTCAGTCCACAGCTGAATGGCTCACGGGCCATGTTTAAAACCGAGCTCCATGATTGCTCTCAGGCCTCTGAATCAGATGTTTGCAGATTCAAGAACTGCTGCAAAGACTTAAATATAAACTATCACTTCAGTGCAGTACAGAGACAGGCTACACTCCCATTGATGCAGGTTTTTGTACATGGCCAAATCTTTGGTTATTCTCTCAGATGGCTATCAAATAACCTACAGCACTGAAAAGCAAGGGAGTTTTCCATAGAATCCTAGCCAATACTAATCTTGGATCCAACAACCATATAAAAAACATATTCTGGATATTATCAGATTGTAATTATAAGAGTTTGTAGGAAATGTATTTTGATGCATAATCATTGAGAAAATGTGTTGATATTTCTGTTATAAGGTGGAGGAATCATTTTCTCTTAATTGTTGTTATTAAATCACCACTTGCTTCATTAAGAGAGGTCTCTTAATATAACATAAAACAGTACAGCACAGGAACAGGTTTACTGTGGTTTAGTATTTGACATTTCCATCCTTGGAAAAAGACTGGCTACCTGGCGTCTGTGGCATCAGGGATAGAAGAGGTGCATATTGTGAAGCCGGAAAAAAGGAATATGGTGGAAAAGGAGGGAAATGAGGGAAAAAAAGATGCGAGTCTAGGTGGGGCACAGTGACGGGTGAGGGAAGGAAGGATGGAAAATAAAGGGGGCCACTCATATGATTAGTTTGCTAAAATTGGAGAATTCAATGTTCACTAGGTTGTATTTGGTGGGTCGTTTCACCAAATATCTATTGTTCCTGGGTTTCCACTATTGTCAGAATGAGGCCACATGCATAATGGAGGAAAAGCATCTCATATCCTGCTTGGGTAGGTTACAACCTCATGGTATGAACATTAAATCCTCCAATTTTAGGAAACTAACATACTGACAGGACTTTATCCAACCATCTGCTTTTCAAACCCTTACCCCACCTATATCCATCCATCAGAGGCCAGGCTTTGTCAAGCCGCACCTTTCTTCCAGCTCCCTTCCCCACCGCAGTCTGAAGAAGGGTCCTGACCCATGTTCTCCAAAGATGCTGCCAGACCAGTTGAGTAACTCTGCATTTTGTTTCTTTTTTTCCATTCTGATAATATTGCTGAGAATGGACCTGAAGAAATGGGGAAATATTGCCAACAATGTGTGTTTGCTCATTTCATTTGACTCATCGGTTGGCTACTCGACTATATTTGACACTGGATTGCAAAACATAATGGTTACAGCTCATTATACATTGGGTCAGCAGAGGCCATCAGACACCACTATATTTATAGGATGGTACCCTGAAATGATAGAGAGTGACCTTTGTTCCAAATCCTTATAATTCATCAAACTGCTATTTGCCCAGATTACTTAAAGTAATAATGGTTTTAATACCTTGTCTCAGTCCACAGCAGCCAGTGAGCAATGGCTGAAATAATTATATTTTTTAGTGAATGTCATTGTGTAAGGGAAATCTAGATAACCATTGATATGGTATTCACATACTGTACATAACTGATGATTGAAAATATCTGCCCTTAGTTATTAGTTCTTTAGCCACATTAACTAATTGGTTTTAGTTGTTGCATTAGCCCGGAATGTTGAAATAGTCAGGGTCAATTATGAATGGAGTTCTTCGAAAATTGATGAAAAATATGTGTTTCTACAATAATCTGTTTTTACCTTCTGGTCCCTGTTTGTGTTTAAATATAGCACCACCTAGCTGAAGCACAATGGGCATCAAACTGTAGTGTGAACAGAAATAAATTGCAGAAGAGTAAGCCAATACACTTAATATGTGAGCAAATCCATTATTTTTTCAGATGTTACTGAACAACACATTACAACAGGAACTGTACTAATAAGGCACACACTAAAAGATTAATTAAGCAAAACATGTTTGTTATTGATCTCTATATTGATTCAAGTCTGATGCAGCAGAATTTTGATGTTCTCATAATAGAGATTGAACCACCTACAAAATTAAAACAATAAAATAAAGTTCTTGCTGATATTGCAGAATTTTATTGGACATTAGAACTCCTACCATGCCAGGGGTAAGGCACTAATATAATGGCTAACTGTTGTAGCACGCACCCATTAATTTCTGGAGCAGTATAACGCTAGGCAGTCTGCAGAGCTCACAAGCATTAAATCTGATAAATGATGAGCTTTTTTGTATGCATCGGATGTGCTACACTAACTGTTAGATTTTGAAAGCAAATCCTCAGTTACATTCTGAATCTGGCTATCAACGAATCTTTCTGTCTAGACGGCTGATTTTCTTTTAATACCCAGGTGTAATAATCTTCTTAGTACCACAGTGCTGGACTGTTGCCAATCCATAATGAGGCCGGTCACTGCAGATTCCCTTCTCACTTGCACTTTGTTCCTCTTCCATATCTAGGATACAATTCCATAAAAACATTGCCCTGATTTTAACTCAGCTCACCTAGTTGACAGGGTAGTTGGGTTTTTAAAGCAATGGTCTTTATCGTGATGTTCCCAGCATACCCTATGACATAGTGTAACAACATTTGCCTTGGCTGTAAGCTGCTCTTCACATTAGACAGGATACTGTATCTTAAGACCAGGATGCCATGCTCTGTACACAGTGTTTATAAAAGGAGAGCACTTTTCCTGATATGTTCATAACACCGCAGTCAAAAGATGCTCAGAGAATTAAACTGCCATCCTAAATACACAGCTTTCTAACCAGGAGGCCAATGGAGGCAGATCTCATGGGAACACTCTAAGCAGACAATGGCAGCATTTTAACTCCAAGTAACAGACAACCACCACTCTCCCAACGCATCACCTATCCCAGCCATTGAAGTAACACCAACACACGACACACACCTGAAGCCAACTGAACCACAGGTGATCTGGATCATCAGCAGAGCTTCCAATTTTTAGATTACTTCATCCTGGTTTCTTTACTTTCCTTATTTCACTTCGTAAACTTTATCTACATATAACAGATCTTATTAATGCATGGTTCATTTGGAGAAAGAGAAGTAGCAGAGAATGTAGCTCCAGTGACCACTACCCAGTGCACCAGTTCAGATAAGAACAATAGTTCGTAGGATGCCATATTCAACAAAAAAAATAATCAAAAAGTGAATTAGTTTATTCGTGCCTATGTATAGGGTGGAACATAGAACAGCACAGCACAGTAACAGTCCCAACATGTGCCAAGTCCATGCCAAACATGACGCCAAGTTTAACTAATCTCTTCTGCCAGCACGTGATTCATTTCACGTTCTGTTTTCTGCATATCCGTGCCTATCCAAAAGCCTCTTAAGTGCCATTATTGGCATTCTAACTGCACCAATCCCAACCTCCATCACACGTGCAGACAAGTGCAGGGCCACAGTAGTCTAGCGGACTGACGTTCACCTTGCAGAGGCAAGGTGATGGCTCTCGGATATCTCCTTATGATCCATAGACCAGGCCCACTGTTTCCATCTGCTCTTAATCTCCTAAACTTATCACTTCACACCTTAACTCCATCTTTCTACTGATGTGGCCTTCTCTACATTGGTGAGACCAAAAGCAGTCTAGGCAATCGCTTTGCTGAATGCCTGTGCTCTGTCCGCCATGGCCACTTGTTGTAAGCCATTTCACCTCCCCTCCCCATTCCCACACTGACCTGTGCGTCATCTGCCTCCTCCATTGCTATCGTGAGGCCAAACGTAAACTAGAGCACACTCCTCCTTGTCAGTCTACGACCTGATGGGAGGAACATTGAATTCTATAATTTCAGCTGACCTGCTTTCTCGGTCCCTCTCAACCCAGATCCTCCCACACATACTCATCTTTCCCATTGTTCCCATCAGTCCATCCCCCCTCCCTTATTTGGTCACATATTTCACTTTCCTTTCTCATCAGATTCCATCAGTTACAGCAGCTTGTTATCTCCATCATTCATGTCCCAGCCTCTGAAACTATCTCTACACCTCTGACTTCATCTACCAATCCACTGCTCCTCACCTGGATCCACCTTTCCTTTGCCAGCTCTTGTCCTACTCTCCCTCGGCCACCTCTTTTTGCTGGATATCTTCTCTCCGCTCTTTCAGTCCAGATGAATGGTCCCGGCCCAAAATATCGCACTGTCCATTTTCCTGCACAGATGCTGTCTGATCTGCTGAGTTCTTCCAAAAGTTTGCTTTTTGCTCCAGGCTTCAGCATCAACAGGCATCTATGTCATGGTTTAGTTTCGTTTCATTTTGGTATTGCCGCATGCACTGAGGTGCAGTGAAAAGCTTTTGCATGCTATCCAGGCAAAGAAGACATGATTCCAATCAAGCTGTCCACATTCTACAGATACACGATAAAGGGTGTAACTGGGTGTTGCCCGCAATGGCTGCCTCACAACAGTCTGTCTCATCCTTTCCCTTCTTTGTTGTTTTTTAGTATGCGTTAAATGTATGTTTTAGTGTTCTTCAGCTTGTTTTATGTGGGGGTGGAGGGGGGGTGAGGTTTGCGGGAGACTTTATTAAATCTCTTACCTCAACGGAGATGCCATTTTTTTCCGTATCGTATCTCCGTCCGCATTGCGGCCTAACATCGTGGAGCTGGCGGCCTCTGTTGGGGACCGACTTCAGGAGCTCCAACTGCGGGAGCCTGTGGACTTTAATATCGTTGAGCTCGAGTTCCCTGGTTAGGGATCGACTTTGGGAGCTCTAGCAGCAGGAGCTTCGACCACCCTGACGCGGGATCTTCGATCTCCCCGACACAGTTGCTGCGATCGTCCCGACGTGGGGGCTTCGATCGCTGGCTGCAGGAGCTTCGACTGCCCCGACTGCGGGAGAATAAAGTGGAAGAAGTTTAGACTTTATTGCCTTCCATCACAGTGAGGAACGTGGGGAATCCGCTGCGGTCGATGTTTATGTTAACTTTTATGTAGTTGTGTGTCTTGTTGCTTTTTTTTAGTATGGCTGTATGGTAATTCGAGTTTCACTGTACCTTAATTGGTACTAGTGACAATAAACAGACCTTTGAATCTTTGAACATTTATTGCAAGTTAAGGCCCGATAAAGTCCAATTAAATACAGTTCAGTGCCAATTTCACTTTTAGACAGCCAAGAAATGCCATCAAAACCAGACCTGTTTGCTGAATGACCAGAAAGTGAAATCACCCATCTTCATTTATACTTCTTGATGTATTATAGAAAATGGCATTCTCAATTTTGTCGGTGGTGGTGCAATGAGTCATGAGGCATACGAGGACCAGCCCTGGCACAAAGCATCATGTGTTTTAACTCTCTGAAGGGCAAGGTCGAATTCCAACCTTTGGATGACACAGATGAGAATGATGACGGAGCAAGCTATAGACAACAACAGATGGCTATTGTTACTGAAGCATTCAGGGAATTATCCAGTTATAATGAGAGCTTGCATGAATTGTCTTGACATAAGGGGAATTTTTGTTATTAATTCATTTTTCAGAATGTGAACTTTGCTGGTACATCCTGCATTTGTTATCCGTTGCATCAGTTCATAAGTGATAAGAGCAGAATTAGGCCATTCAGCCCATCAATTCTACTCTGCCATACAACCATAGCTGATCTATCTTTCCCTCTCAACCCCATTCTCCTGACTTCTCTCCATAACCCCTGACACCCTAAAAGGCCTGTCCCACTTTCACGACCTAATTCACAACCTTTTTTACTCGTGGACATTTTTGATCAGGCTAGAAAAACGTCCCGACCTACTTGATGCCACGAGTACCTACGACTAGCATCACGACCTACCTACGACCTCCTACGACCTTGTGACGATCATGCTGCGAGTATGTCAAGGGAAAACCCGGCAGAGGTCGTGAATTAGGTTGTGAAAGTGGGACAGGCCCTTTACTAATCAAGATTTCCAATGCACTTATGAACTACAGCAGACCTGGTGAAGATTCTTCCACAGTGCAGTTAGGTAGGAAGTTCCATTAATCCCAATGATGATGAAAGAGTGATAATTTATTTCTGGATGAAAATAGTGTGCAACTTGGAGGGTACCTGCACACAGCCATGTTCCCACCTGTTTACTGTCTTTGTTGTTCTTGGTGGTTGGGATCACAAAATTGGGAAGTGCTATTGGATGCAGTGATGGGAGAGGAATCGATGCTTGGCTGCCAGTTAAGCAGGTAACTTTAACTGTATTGTACTGGACTTCTTGGTAGCTTTAGGAGCTGCGCTCATCCAGGCAAGTGGAAAGTACTCCATCCTAAGTTGTACACTGTAGATGGTAAACTGTATTTGGAGTGTCAAGTGGTGAACTACCTGCGTTTACAACTATGGTGCTTTTTTGGCTGGTCTAGTTGAGTTTCTGATTGTGACCTCGTGGATGTTAATGGTGGGAGGCCTGCCTCCAAATGTCACGGGTAGGTTATTAGACTCCCTTGTTGTCATTGCCTGGCAAAATCATGGCATGTACGTTGATTTACATTTACCAACCCATGCCTGTATGTTGTTTAAATCCTGCTGCATGGGGTACTTCATGTGTTGTGGAATTGTGAACAAACATGGTGAATATCCTCACTTCTGACCTTTTAGTGGAAGGACAGTCATTGATGAAGCAGCTGAAAATGGTTGGAACTAGTTGGTGTACAATTCTAACTTTGCAAATGGTTCTACGTGGAACCTGAGCCCAACCTTTCCAGTTTAGAAGTCATGGCTAACTCCATTTAACATTTGCAGAACCAACATGGTCCAACATCTGAGAGTTAACAGCTTAGCATCCAGTATAGGCAGAATCCTTCGATGTATGAGTACTGCAGTGGGGACTGTGTATTCAGAAGCACCGTGCCTCTGATTCTCTGCCTGATAAGAGCTTTAAATGTAATGCAGATCTCTGGCAATCACCTCTCCAACAAAGTGGATGAGAAAATGGAATAACATAGAACTAGTGTGAACAGGTGAAAACGGCAAGCATGGTGGCGTAGAGATAGAGGTGCTGCCTCACAGCGTCAGAGACCTGAGTTCGATCTTGACTACGGCTGCTGTCTGTACGGTGTTTGTACAGTCTCCCAGTGATCTGCGTGGGTTTTCTCCAAGATCTTTGGTTTCCTCTCACACTCCAAAAATGTACAGGTTTGCAGGTTAATTTGCTTGGTATAAATGTAAATTGTCCCTAGTATAGGATAGTGTTGATGTGCGGGGATCGCTGGTCGGCGCAGACTCAGTGGGCCCAAGGGCCCGTTTCCGCACCGAATCTCTAAACTAAACTAAAGATAACTTAGATTGTGGAGGATGTGGTGGCCACGCCACAATGTAGTAATCTGTTGACTTCTATGAGGATGATAAGTAGGCGCGCAACACAGGCACTCTGACAATGCCTTCATCGATGCCTGACAGTCAGATCACTCAGGCTGCTCCAGTTCATGGAGAAGCAGGCCATCTGGGCCCAACACTGCTCACGGCTGCCCTCCACTTCATTCACCATCTAGGCTGCAGCCATAAGGGAGCACTGTATGGAAACAGACCACATTGTCTGCTTAGTTCTTCTACTCAGTCATGCTTAAGTGGAGAGTAAAATGAATAAAAACAAAGGGATGGAATTGGAAGACTGTGTTACTATAGGGATTTGGTTTTCTTTTGAGCATGGTCACCCAAGGGATATGAGTGCTGCTGGGGGATCAGCACAAAATTGAAAATCCCTAAGTGCTATTGAAAGCGGAAAGGATCCATCTTCTTGACCCGCAGCAGTGTTTGTGGTGAAGAAACTCTCTACTGTATCCGGTGCCGCTGGTGTGAGCTCCTATAAATCGCAAGACCAAGTGTAGACTTGGCGATTGTCTCGCTGAACACTTACGCTCAGTCCGCCTTGGCCTGCGCTAAACATTTTAACTCCCCTTCCCATTCCCATACAGACCTTTCTGTCCTGGGCCTCCTCCACTGTCAGAGTGAGGCCACACGCATATCGGAGGAACAGCACCTCATATTTCGTTTGGGCAGCTTACAACCCAGTGGTATGAATATTGATGTCTCTAATTTCAAGTAACTCCTGCATTTCTCCCATCCCCCCCGCACCCCCCCCCCCCTTCCTGAGATCATCTATTGCCGACTCTATTTTGTTCTGTCCTTCTATATCTTTTAGTCTGAAGAAGGGTTCCGACCCGAAACGTCGCCTCTTCCTTTTCTCCAGAGATGCTGCCTGACCCTCTGCGTTACTCCAGCATTTTGTGACTATCACAGCGATGATGGGTAGGCTGCTACGACATGGTGAATGAGTGAGCAAATGAGAAGGCATGCATAATTCAGTGTTAGAGTGGTGGGTGACTTGGAGCCCATCTTGCAGATGTTACAACTACCAAAACACTTGATATCCTTGTCCTTAATGCAGGAGCGAGCATAAAGGAGGTGTGGGCCATACAGGTCTTCATGTTTTCTCCGATGTTCCTCAAAATCATGGCTGATTTTCCTGCACTATAGCTACCACCTCATTGAGCTCCATTTTGATTGAACATAATGATTGAGCTTCCACAACCCACCAGGTTAGAGAATTCCAAAGGTTCACCATCCTCTGGGAAAATACATTTCTCCTCGCCTTAGTGTTAAACCAGCCTACCCATTATTCTCAAGTTGTGATCTTGGTCATAGGATACTCAATCTGAAGTAATGTGCACCCTGCACAAAGCATTTCAAGTCCTTCAATGACCTCTCATTCTCTTAAACTCTGCATGCAGGAAGAATAAATGGGATCAGTGTGGGATTAATATAAATGGGTGCCTGATGTCAGCACAGACCCAATAGGTTGAATGCTTTGTTTCTATGCTACCTGACTTCATGACTCTGAAAAGTACAGTTCCAGTCTACCCGATTTTCCATCTCGGCAATCAGTCAATGAACATTCACTGCACTTCCTATCTAGCAGGATTTTCTGTTTGCTAGTGAAGAAGCCATGACACACTATCCACATTCACTCATTAAGATTCTCGGGAATATCAAGAGATTTGAACTAATAACTTAATTTTTTTAATAATTTAGATTGTGCAAAGGAACATTTCACCATCTTGTACTCACAACCACGCACGCAGCTTCTCCCCTGAGGCAGAAACTATCTCTCTATATTGGAACACATGTTGCCACATACAAAGTGCAGTTGCTCACATGCTACAGTTCCATGAGTGAAATAACCAAGATTAAATGTATTTACATCCCATCTTTAGCAATGATTTTTTTTAAATCTCAACCAAAAGAACTTCCCAATCTCTATTTGCTTTAGGCAAAATCTTCCAGATATGTGTCAATGGAGTGTCCAACCCCTGTTCCCTCCTCAAGTACGATCCCACACAATGTAGGGTCAGAAGTATTGAGCCACAGCCATCTTCCACCATTCTTGGTGGGGGTCTTAGCCTCCCTATATCTCTATATCAAGGCAATGATAGATCTTTGGAACTTCAGTTCTTGCATTGTTCCTGCATTGTTTTGCTATCTTCATTTATCTTCCTGCACTCATTTGCACTTCTGTTTTTGTCTGGAGTGAACAAAATCTGTATATTCATCTCTGAGTTACACAGTTGAAATGATTGCTCATGTTGAAGCAACCTTCATGATCCTCTTATAATTTGCCTTAACTAAACCCACCATCTGTATTCTACTACTTTCAAGTACAGTATATACATGTATGAGCTTTCTGGTCTGCTATTAGGATCAGGATCACCACTTTCAGATAGTTTCAGTGAAGTCTTATGCATCTATAGCACATGCTGACACAGAAACTGCAGATGCTGGAATCTTGAGCAAAGCACAAAGTGCTGGAGGAACTCAGTGAGTCAGGCGCATCTGGGGGGGTAAATGGACAGGCAACGTTTCAGGTCAAGACCATTCTTCAGATAGCACTTGCTGCTTGGTTTCAACAGTACAACCCTGAAGATTGTTGATTTTCTTTGAGAGGTTGAGAATAAGTGTCTCTGGTTGCCCTTGCACCAATGTCTTGACATGGATATAATTGCCGTCTTTTAGAATTAGAATTGAATTTGTTTGGCACTAATTGCAATGTGTTCCACGGGTATTCTAACCCAGTTTTTATCATTCCATGGCTCATCCCGAATATCAACATCTACTTTCCATACACTGATAGCAGAAGCAATTTTCCAAACCATATCATGAGTACTCTTTCCTACTTATGGGGCATTTGTTTTTACAGCGATTTAAAATAACAGTTGCTGCTCAATATACTTGCAACAATTAAGCCAGTATTTTGATACATGATTGTAATCAAGCACGCAACAAAAAGCTTTTCACTGTACCTCGGTACACGTGACAATAAACTAAACTGAACTGTTTGCCTTCCTGATTTCCATCTTATGCTCCTCAGTCTGATATACTCCTCTATGGATACAGCCGATACCAGTAAATTACATAGTTTTATTATATGGCTGTTCTGACACCATTGTTAGTCTCTGTCATTCGCCACCATAGTGTGGGATAAAAACACCAATGTCTGGAGGTAGTCAGGTCAGGCAACATCTGTGGAGGAATTAATTAGGCAATGGTTCAGTTTGGGACATTTCGTCAGGCCACATCAGCCTCTGGAGAAGGGTCCCCACCCAAAACATCACCTACCCATTGTCTCTCACCATTTTCAGCTACTTCATCAATGACCTTCCTTCCACCATATTTTCAGAAGTGAAGATTTTCGCGAATGATGGCAACACATTCTATACCATTCATAATTCCTCAGCACATGAAGCAGCCCATGCAGCAAGACTCAGACAACATCCAGGCATGGGTTGATAAGTGTAAAGCAACTCTCAGGCCGTAACATTGCCAGGCAATAATAAGAGAGACTCCCATTATCTACCCTAGACTTTGCGTTTTGCTCAAAATTCCAGCACCTGCAGTTTGTTGTGTCTTCATAGTGTAGGATAATCAGTTATTTTACCGAACATGGGTATTTCATTTTTCAGAGAAAGTACATTATGAAACTGTCCCCTTGTAGCACATTGTCACAAGGCCATCAGGACAATTCAAGGATGGGGCCTTATTTCTTATTGCCTATTGCCAATGCATCACTTATGGACCAGTGATACTAACACAGAAGAGAGGTGGTGATATTGTCCAGTAATGAAGACCAGGCAGCTGTAAAGGTTTTGTGCGTGGATGGCAACTGTGGGGTCATGAATGAGATCAGTGTGATCTGGCCCATTATATTACCGTCAGAAAGTAGCATGAGTCAAGTGATATTCCCATCGTGCTGTTTCCATGCTGAAGGTTGGATGCCTTTGAAGTGGTTGCCCTGTGGTACATTTTACAAAATGTTCTGCCGCACATTGTGAGCTACGGCAGCGTTGTATGTGAAATGGGTTGCAGTGCAACCACGGGTGTACCAGTGAGAGGAGGAGTAGATGTCTAGGATGGTGAATAGGCAGGTGGCCTGCTTTGTTCTGAAAGGTGCCAAGCTGTATTCATCAAGATAAATGGAAAGTATCAGCATGATGTGTGCCTGGCATAAAGGTATAGTTAAGCTTTGGGTCATTCGTGAAGATATTGATGTGGGAAAGCTGATGACTTTGAATATTAAAAGGTAGTAGTAAAATGATTGAATGTTGAAGATGGTCAATCCTGGCATTTGTGTAGCATGGCTGTTACATGCCTATTATAAACCATGTCTGCATATTTCACCGATCTTGCATCTGGACACAGACAGGTTCATTATATGAAGAAATGTAATGGAACAGCACACTCCAATCAATCGATAAAAAGTCCCACTGCACCCTAAAATGGAGGGAAGTTTATTAAGTTGCTGAAGTTAGTTGGGTCATGGATTGTGCTAATATAGTTGCTAGCTTTCCCTTGGAATCTCCTGCCTGATACATTAATCTCTATTGATTTTTAATCACATATTTTTCAGCTAGTTTAGAATGAACCACTAAATACATGTTAATTTATGCTTTCAAGTGCCCCAATTAATGGGAAGTTGAGCCACAGAGAAATAAAAGCACATACTGCACCTTGGAAAAAAAGTTGTATGTGATTAAATTCACAGTGGACCAAAAGCCTACCCTACACATTTCAGAATATAACCCAACATTGCTGTGAACAGGGAACTGCAGATGCTGGTTTTCAAAAAATGACACAACCTGCTGGAGTAACTCAACACGTCAGGCAGCATCTAAAAAGGGTCCTGACCCGAAATGTCACAATTCCGTGTTGTCCAGAGATGCTGCCTGACTCATTGAGTTACCCCAGCAATTTGTGTCTTTTATTGCAGTGAGCAAACTGGGCTTAGCTGTGCCCACAGGGTTATGGAAGGAAAAAGGAATCAAGCTTCCCATTGCAGATGGGTTTTGCAACAATAAGCCATGAAACCAATTTACTGAATAGCAGGGGCAGTAGGATGAGACCTCTTTAACATGCTGGTGGCTGACTTCTCATCCAAAATAACCAGAAAATCTTCAGAAAACAATGACCAAAAGATCTGTGTCAGAACCAAAGAGGAAGCAATGATAGGTCTATGACTTTGAGCAATGAGTAATTAAAGATAGCAGACGAGGCCTATTTCATGGGACTGGGGGAGGATAAGGAAAATAGGATACACCATACTTTGAAAATTTGACCAGACTTTTTGCTGCAGAATTATGCCCTGGTATTTTTGACATGCCCAACATTTGCATAAGTACATGATCTCTCAGGCAAATGTCATATGTCTGAATAATCAAGCTCTTTAAATTGCAAATTGACTGAGAAAAAGTTGGGAGAACATACATTTTAAATGTCCAGTTATTTGGTTCCCAGCAAGTGGTGAAATAAGAATTTCTATCCAGTGACTATCACAAGAATTGCAGGCAGACAGAAATCAAGTGAGAATAAAATTGAGTTCAGCTGTAATATTTTCATGAGTCAATAGTCTGCCACAATCCAATTCAAGCCTCACAAATAAATAATGACATTTGAGTAAAGTAGCTGTGGAGCTATATTTCAGTGTGGATGCGGGAGTAGATTAATAGTGAATCCTTTCAAATCTCATTACGACTGAGTCTTAAAACAGCATAATACAATGTCCTCTAGGAAACAACCAAAAAATGATAATTACATTATTTATTTTTACTTGCTTTCCGCACCAACATTTAAAATTGTTAAAGAATGTTTAAGAAGGAACTGCAGATGCTGGAAAATCGAAGGTAGACAAAAATGCTGGAGAAACTCAGCGGGTGAGGCAGCATCTATGGAGCGAAGGAAATAGGCAATGTTTCGGGCCGAAACCCTTCTTGTTAGTTGTGCAATGACTCCAAAAACATAGGAAAGCAGTTCCAGAAATATAGCAGGCCTGTGGAATTTAAGCAAGCTGTGTCAGGCAATCAGTGAAATGATTTCATGAGGGCTAATGGGCATTAATAAGTCGTGATAGAAATAAACGAGGGAGTAGCTGATGGTACCAAGAACAATATTCTTGAATGAGGAATGTGGATGATACTGAGAATGCTGGGCACATTTCTTTTTTCAGACTTTACTTAAAGGAAATGAAGGCACTGGAGAAGGTGTATTTATTTCCGTATGAAATCAGAAATGCCATGTGATAAACATAAGAAAAAATTCATGAGACTCGGGCATTTTTTTCTCTGGAAAAGGGAGATATAGGGATGTGTGTAAGACAGGAGGTGCAAAATGGCAAAGTGGTTGCGGGTATAGAAACATAGAACATACAAAATAGGTGCAGGAGTAGGCCATTCAGCCCTTCGAGCCTGCACCGCCATTCAATATGATCATGGCTGATCAGCCAACTCAGTATCCCTTACCTGCCTTCTCTCCATACCCCCTGATCCCTTTAGCCACAAGGGCCAGATCTAACTCCCTCTTAAATATAGCCAATGAACTGTCCTCAACTACCTTCTGTGGCAGAGAATTCCAGAGATTCACCACTCTCTGTGTGAAAAATGTTTTTCTCATCTCGTCCTAAAAGATTTCCCCCTTATCCTTAAACTGTGACCCCTTGTCCTGGACTTCACCAACATCGGGAACAATCTTCCTGCATCTAGCCTGTCCAACCCGCTAAGAATTTTGTAAGTTTCTATAAGATCCCCCCTCAATCTTCTAAATTCTAGCGAGTACAAGCCAAGTCTATCCAGTCTTTCTTCATATGAAAGTCCTGACATCCCAGGAATCAGTCTGGTGAACCTTCTCTGTACTCCCTCTATGGCAAAAATGTCTTTCCTCAGATTTGGAGACCAAAACTGTACGCAATACTCGAGGTGTGGTCTCACCAAGACCCTGTACAACTGCAGTAGAACCTCCCTGCTCCTATACTCAAATCCTTTTGCTATGAATGCTAACATACCATTCGCTTTCTTCACTGCCTGCTGCACCTGCATGCCTACTTTCAATGACTGGTGTACCATGACACCCAGGTCTCGTTGCATCTCCCCTTTTCCTAATCGGCCACCATTAAAATAATAGTCTACTTTCCTGTTTTTGCCACTAAAGTGGATAACCATACATTTATCCCCTTTATACTGCATCTGCCATGCATTTGCTCACTCACCTAGCCTATCCAAGTCACCTAGCAGCCTCCTAGCATCGTCCTCACAGCTAACATTGCCCCCCACTTCGTGTCATCCGCAAACTTGGAGATGTTGCTTTCAATTCCATTGTCCAAATCATTAATATATATTGTAAATAGCTGGGGTCCCAGCACTGAGCCTTGCGGCACCCCACTAGTCACTGCCTGCCATCCTGAAAAGGACCCGTTCACTCCTACTCTTTGCTTCCTGTCTGCCAGCCAGTTCTCTATCCACATCAATACTGAACCGCCAATACCGTGTGCTTTAAGTTTGTATACTAATCTCTTGTGTGGGACCTTGTTGAAAGCCTTCTGAAAGTCCAGATATAACACATCCACTGCTTCTCCCTTATCCACTCTACTAGTTACATCCTCGAAAAATTCAATAAGATTCGTCAGACATGATTTACCTTTTGTAAATCCATGCTGACTTTGTCCAATGATTTCACCACTTTCCAAATGTGCTGCTATCCCATCTTTAATAACTGACTCCAGCAGTTTCCCCACTACCGATGTTAGACTAACTGGTCTGTAATTCCTCGTTTTCTCTCTCCCTCCCTTTTTAAAAAGTGGGGTTACATTAGCTACCCTCCAATCCTCAGGAACTACTCCAGAATCTAAAGAGTTTAAAAAAATTATCACTAAGGCATCCACTATTTCTGGGGCTACTTCCTTAAGTACTCTGGGATGCAGCCTATCTGGCCCTGGGGATTTATCGGCCTTTAATCTGTGCTTTACCTAACACCACTTCCCGGATAACCTGGATTTCACTCAGTTCCTCCAACTCATTTGACCCGCAATCCCCTGCTATTTCCGGCAGATTATTTATGTCTTCCTTTGTGAAGACAGAACCAAAGTAGTTATTCAATTGGTCTGCCATGTCCTTGTTCCCCATGATCAATTCACCTGTTTCTGACCTACATTTGTTTTAACTAATCTTTTTCTCTTCACATATCGATAAAAACGTTTGCAGTCAGTTTTTATGTTCCCTGCCAGTTTTCTTTCACAATCCATTTTCCCTTTCCTAATTAAGCCCTTTGTCCTCCTCTGTTGGACTCTGAATTTTTCCCAGTCCTCTGGTAGGCTGCTTTCTCCAGCTAATTTGTACGCTTCATCTTTTGTTTTGATACTATCCCTGATTTCCCTTGTTATCTACGGATGCACTACCTTCCCTGATTTATTCTTTTGCCATATTGGTATGAACAATTGTTGTAGTTCATCCATGCAGTCTTGCCTTCCATTGCATATCCACAGTCAACTCTTTAACAATCAATTGCCAGTCTATCTTGGCCAATTCACGTCTCATACCTTCAAAGTTACCTTTCTTTAAGTTCAGGACCCGTGTTTCTGAATTAACAATGTCACTCTCCATCCTAATGAAGAACTCAACCATATTATGGTCACTCTTGCCCAAGGGGCCACACACAACAAGGCTGCTAACTAACCCTTCCTCATTACTCAATACCCAGTCTAGAATAGCCTGCTCTCTCGTTGGTTCCTCTACATGTTGGTTTAGAAAACTATCCCGCATACATTCCAAGAAATCCCCTTCCTCAGCACCCCTGCCAATTTGATTCACCCAATCTATATGTAGATTGAAGTCACCCATTATAACTGTTTTACCTTTGTTGCACGCATTTCTAATTTCCTGTTTGATGCCATCCCCAACTCCACTACTACTGTTAGGTGGCCTGTACACAACTCCCACTAGCGTTTTCTGCCCCTTAGTGTTTTGCAGCTCTACCCATATCAATTCCCCATCCTCCAAGCTAATCTCCTTCCTTTCTATTGTGTTAATCTCCTCTCTAACCAGCAACGCTACCCCACCTCCTTTTCCTTTCTGCCTATCCCTTCTGAATATTGAATATCCCTGGATGTTCAGCTCCCAGCCTTGGTCACCCTGGAGCCATGTCTCCGTGATCCCAACTATATCATAATCATTAATAGCTATCTGCACATTCAACTCACCCACCTTATTACGAATGCTCCTTGCATTGAGCCACAAAGCCTTCGGGCTTGTTTTTGCAATGCTCTTACCCCTTATACAATTATGTTGCAAAGTGGCCCTTTTTGATTTTTGCCCTGGATTTGTCTGCCTGCCACTTTTACTTTTCACCTTGCTACCTATTGCTTCTATCCTCATTTTACATCCCTCTGTCTCTCTGCTCACACATTTAAGAAACCCACCACCTCTTATTCTCTGTTTATTTTTTTTTCTTCTTTCCCCCCACGTGTTGCATCTGAGTGCTTCCCTTCTCTGCCTCCTGCCTCACACACTGTCTACTTGCTTTCTCTATTTGATTGCCTCCCCCCAACCGACCTAGTTTAAAGTCTCCCCAGTAGCCTTTGCAAATCTCCCCGCCAGGATATTGGTTCCCCTCGGGTTCAAGTGCAACCCGTCCTTTTTGTACAGGTCACACCTTCCCCAAAAGAGGTCCCAATGATCCAGAAATTTGAATCCCTGCCCTCTGCACCAGTCCTTCAGCCATGCATTTATCCTCCACCTCGCTCCATTCCTACTCTCACTGTCGCGTGGCACAGGCAGTAATCCTGAGATTGTTACCTTTGCGGTCCTTCTCCTTAACTCTCCTCCTAACTCCCTTAATTTTCCTTTCAGGACCTCTTCTCTTTTTCTACCTATGTCATTGGTACCTATATGTACCACGACCTCGGGCTCCTCTCCCTCCCATTTCAGGATATCTTGGACACATTCAGTCACATCCCAGACCCAGGCACCAGGGAGGCAAACTACCATCCTGACTGCGTCCACAGAATCGCCTATCTGACCCCCTAACTATAGAGTCCCCTATTACTACTGCCCTCCTCTTCTTTTCCTTACCCTTCCGAGCAACAGGGCCGGTCTCTGTACCAGAGGCCCAACCGCTGTTGCTGCCCCCAGGTAGGCTGTCTCCCCCAACAGTACTCAAACAGGAGTACTTATTGCCAATGTGTACAGCCACCGGGGTACTCTCTAGTCCCTGCCTCTGCCCCTTGCCTCTCCTAAGATTGAGGGGGGATCTTATAGAAACGTACAAAATTCTTCAGGGGTTGGACAGGCTAGATGCAGGAAGGTTGTTCCCGATGTTGGGGAAGTCCAGGACAAGGGATCACAGTTTAAGGATAAGGGGGAAATCTTTTAGGACCGAGATGAGAAAAACATTTTTCACACAGAGAGTGATGAATCTCTGGAATTCTCTGTCACAGAAGGTAGTTGAGGCCAGTTCATTGGCTATATTTAAGAGGGAGTTAGATGTGACCCTTGTGGCTAAAGGGAGCAGGGGGTATGGAGAGAAGGCAGGTAAGGGATACTGAGTTGACTGATCAGCCATGATCATATTGAATGGCGGTGCAGGCTCGAAGGGCTGAATAGCCGAATGGCCTACTCCTGTACCTATTTTCTATGTTTCTATGTTTTTAACCATGACCCACGTATCTGCCTCCTCTGGTTTTGGAGTGACTACCTCTCTGTAACTCCTCTCTATGACCTCCTCACTCTCCCTGACCAGACAGAGGTCATCGAGCTGCTGCTCCAGGTTCCTAATACGGTCCCTTAAGAGCCGCATCTCGATGCACCTGGCACAGATGTGGACGTCTGGAAGGCTATCCGACCCCATGACCTCCCACATCTGACATCCAGAACAGTAAACTGCCCTGGCACTCATACTCCCCCCTTAACCTGGACACAATACAAAGTACAAAGTACAATACAATACAAAGTGCTGAAAGAAATCAGCAGGGATCTGACTGCCAATCAGCTGCTCCCTCTAGTCCGCTTCCACCAATCAGCGGCTTCCTCAAGCCTACTTGTTTTGGACCGCGAACTGCGAATGGAACGCTACAGATTTGGGTTCTCCTCCCTCACCAGCGGCTCCTGGGCCTCTGTAAATCGAAGCCCCGCGATCGGGTTTTAAACTTACAGCTCGGACGTCGCTCCTCCCTCACCAACGGCTTCTGGCCCTCTGTGGAAGCTGAAGGGATGTATTCTAATTAAAATAGTTAAAATTATGATGGAGTTTGATATGAGTTTGAAAAAAAGGAACGAAGAAGGCATTTCTGAATGTGGAACTAAAACTTTAGTTATATATAAAGCTGAAGGTCATGATATACGATATTCATTGTTAAATCAATAAATAGATTTAATAGAACTTTTTTGCCCAGAGAGTAATTAGAATCATAGAATCATAGAAAATAAGTGCAGGAGTAGACCATTCGGCCTTTCGAGCCTGCACCTCCATTCAATATGATCATGGCTGATCATCCAACTCAGTATCCTGAACCTGCCTTCTCTCCATACCCCCTGATCCCTTTAGCCACAAGGGCCACATCTAACTCCCTCTTAAATATAGCAATGTGATCCACTTACAATGTGAAAGTTGCTAAATAGTATTAGCTCCATTCAAAGGAGAATTACCGGGTGAATGAAGGAAAAAGGAACAGGATACTGAGGTATGTGGCTAGGGTGGGAGGAGAAACAAGAAGCCATGACTTATGTGTATGCATTAGTTCAGAGCTTTTTGTTGTTTAAATGGCTGAACACTAGAAGTTCCTCAGGGCTCCACCAGGATAAGCCAATGTCTCATCGCTGAAGGTTGCACAGCACCACCAGGATTAACGAAGGGAATCCAACCCATTAGTTATTAGTATTCAGCGCCATAGGTGGCTGCTATTTGTATACATTGGGTATGCAGCAAAGAATTCCACTGTGCCTAGTCACATGTGAAAATAAAGTATTCCATTCCATGCATCTCATGACATGAGATGTGTGGAAGTCTACCTTTGTTCCATCAATTGCCTTCCTCATCAAGGCAAAGCATGGGTTTGTGCCCAGGGTCCACGTGGCAGCCACCTGTGTGTTCACCTTTGTTCCTTAGATAGGGCATCTTGGGCAGCATGGACATGTTAGGCTGAAGAGCATCTGTCCATGCTGTATGACTCTCTGACTCTTATTACTCAAAGAGTCATGGTCATACAGCATGAAAATATGCTCTTCAGCCCAACTTGTCCATGCTGACAAAATGCCCTTTCTAAGCTAGTCCCATTTGCAAGTGTTTTACCCATGTCCCTCTAAACCTTTCCTATCCATTAATCTGTCCAATGACTTTTAAGTGCAGTTATTGTGCCTGCGCAAATACATCCCCTGGCTCTGTGTGAAAGGTTGTCTCTCAAGTTCCTATTATATCTTTCTCCTCCTTGATATAGATGACAAACAACAACGTACCTAGTACCAATCCTTGATGTCACCCCTCGTTACATGCCTCCAACAGGCCAAACCTACTCTATGACTCTCATGTCCACATATCCCAACAGCGATGCCTCGTCATTCGGTATGGGAGATCCACGTGGAAGTGTAGGCGCATACCACCAGATTCAAGAACACCTTCTTCTACACAGTCTGAAGGAGAATTCCGCCCTGAAACGTCACCCATCCTTTATCTCCAGAGATGCTGCCTGATGTGCTGAGTTACGCCAGCACTTTGTGTCTATCTTCTACACTGTTATCAGACGTTTGAACGGACCTCTCATATACTGGAACATATCTCATTGCGACACTTGCACTTGTTTTCATCTGCAGTTTCTCTGTAGCTGCAACATATATTTTTTCTTTAGCTCTACCTGATGTAGTCATGTATGGTATGATTTACCTGGATAGCACACAAAACACAGTGTTTCACCATATTTCAGTACATGTGATAAAAAATAAGCCAGTGGTTTAGCATCTTTCACACAAGAGGTGCTGGATGACAGCAAATTTATCTTATAAAAATAACTTCACAGAAAGATTATAGATTTCAATGTTATATTACTTGGACCTTATTTAGTTTCATTTATCCACCATTGATTTTGGAAATCTTAAATTATGACTGAAAAGGATTACACTTATTACTAAGCAACAATCTTGATGCATGTTTTCGAAAGCAGATTGTCACACATTGAAAGTATCTTGACAGCTTCCTGGGTAGCAGGATAAGATAACTGGCATCAGACACAAGCCGCACATTAATTGAACGAATGTGAGGATTTGTCATATGGCACTTTCAATACCACATATGTTCTGTTAATTCTTCCTTGTACCTGTGGAAACTGCCAGTCTGGAGAATTGGATAGCTGACAGTCTTTGTTCCTCTTTCCATTGGGAGTGAATAGAGACTGCCGTCTCTTTGGAGACAATATCCATTAGCTGCTTTCTGGGTCTAGTGACAAAGATCTACTGATATTAACTGAAAGGATTCAGTTACAAAGAACTTCAATGCAGGGATGACATGAACCCGCTAACCAATTTTCTTGTCTTTGTGGAAGTGGGATCGAGCTATTTATATATTACCCAAGCAAACCAGGGAAGCTCAAGCTGTACTGGTGATGGCTTAAAATATCTAAATACTTGGTCTGTTGATGCTGGTGAATAAGTAGCCACATGTAGAAAACAAATATTTTCTGTGATGATCCTCTCAATATACTTCTCATCCACATTGATGCGGGTAGAAATATGTGCTATCAAATCATTGATTAATTTAGTTTAGAGATGCAGAGCGGAGCCCACAGAATCTGCTCCGACCAGCGATCACCCCATACACTAACACTATCCTACGCACAATAGGGACAATTTACAACTTTTACCTTAGCCAATTAGCCAACAAACCTGCACGTCTTTGGAGTGTGGGAGGAAACCGGAGCTCTCAGAGAAAGCCCACGCAATCACGGGGAGAATGTACAAACTCCATATACAGAGACTGAGCCACGCCCACACTTTTGGGTTTTATAGTCCCTCCCCCTCACACCAGAAGGGGCATGACCTTCATGGCGTGATTGACAGGAGAGAGAATCTCAACATTTTTAAAACACTAATAACTCTTTTATTTTTCATCGATGGGAAAAATCCTTGGCACCCGATGAGCGGAGGGGGACTCTGAGTAAGATGGCCAAAAATCACAGCCGTATGTGGTAGAGTTTTTTCTAAAATCAATATAAAGCGCAAACACGAAGTGGCCAATATTAGACTTTTAATTATATAGAAGGCAAGGCAACTTTAATTAGGCAAGGAAACTTTAATTAGGCAAGGCAACTTTAATTAGGTACGGCAACTTTAATTAGGTAAGGCAACTTTAATAAGGCAACACAGCTTTAGCATTTCTAAACCAAAGGCAACACAGCTTTAGCATTTCCAAACCAAAGGCAACACAGCTTTAGCATTTCCAAACCAAAGGCAACACAGCTTTAGCATTTCCAAACCAAAGGCAACACAGCTTTAGCATTTCCAAACCATAGGCAACACAGCTTTAGCATTTCCAAACTATATTTTCAAACCACATTAAGGGCACTGACAGGTCAGTAAATCCACACACAGTTTAGTAGACATGTGTTCAATGTTATTCACAGCTCAGACTGAGAGATGTGACCCTCTCGCTCCCCCATCTTGCAGAGACTGACTGAGGCACTCAACACTTCCGGTTTTATAGTCCCTCCAGAAGGGGCGTGGCCTTCAGGAGAGAGAATCTCAACATTTTTAAAACACTAATAACTCTTTTATTTTTCATCAATGGGAAAAATCCTCTTGTCCTGCACAGTGAAGGGGAACTCGGAGTAAGATGGTCAAAAATCACAGCTGTAAGTGGCAGCGTTTTTTCTAAAATCAATATACAGAACAACAGGAAGTGGTCAAGATCAGACTTTTAGTAATATAGATAGATGAACAAGAATGTGTAAATTAGAAGCAGGAGTAGATCATTCCAGCTCCATGCACCACCAATCAGGATCAGGGTCAATCCTTTACATCAGTACCATTTTTCGGTACTAATTCCATATCACTTGGTTCCTACTTCAGTGAACCATTTTTTTAATTTCTGTGACCTCAGCTATGAGGCTTCATGGCTTATTTGGGTAAAAGGTTCCAAAGATTCATTGCATTTTGGGTGAAGAAATCTCATCTCATCCCTGTCATGAAAAGCTGACTTTCTTTTGAGACTGTGCCCCTTGGTTCGAGAAACTCCAGCCAGGGAAACAGTATTTCTGCACCAACTCGTCAGGAAGTCTGTTTGTTTCATTGAGATAGGTTTTACAAAAAAAACATTACACAGTCCAATTTTCTGCTAAAATGTCTTGGAATGATTTCAATCAAAGTTTGGAACTTCTGTGATTTGAAATTGTCCATTTTATGAGACTCAAGAGAACAAACAAAATCAATCTTCGAGCAGCTTGGAAATGCAACCTATGCAAAATGAAAGTGTTGACGTTCTAAATCTTGGTGGAGAGAGACTTCAATCAGAAATTCATGGGACTTCCGGTGGCGCCATGTTTTGGTAACAGTCGCCACACATAGCTCCGCTCCCGAAAATTTGCGATTTTTCGCATTAAAACTGGATCTAGAGATCGGGACCGATTAAAAAAGGTTATCGGAGGCCTTGAATGCTCTGCTGATGGCGTCAACAATAAGTGATGTGCATTAAACTGGATTTAACCCTTTAAATGCAGAATCCGATTTCTATTCAGAGTCCTCAGAGAAGAATTTCAAAAATATACTGCAGCACTGAGATAGAGCCTGAAGAGCTTGGAGAATCGACTTTTGAAGGTGCTCTTGAAGGAAAACTGCCTTCTGAAATGTCTACAAGAGCTAAGGCAGATAAGGCAGATAAAGAGAAAGACTTGGAGGACTTAAAGCAAACAGTAAGAGAACTGAAAGATGAAAAGGTGGAAGGAATGCACATGGAAAAAATGATGAAAGATATGACAGATAAGCTAATGCTGAATACGAATACGGGCAATTTGAAATTTATTGAGTCTGTGCAGGATTCGATCAGCACCGTAAATAAAATAATTGAAGATGTGAGAGTTGAACTATTGGAGCGAATGGACAAGGGGGAAGAAGACACTAATAAGAAGTTTGTTGCAGTGCATGAGACTGTCTCCTCATATGTGAAAACAATGAAAGAGATGGAGGAAGAGGTTTGACGAATGGCCGAGGATATGAAGAAAATGAAGACACAGCACGACCTCACTGCAAAACAGCTGGCAAACTGGATAAGTGCCTAGACTTGGAAACTCGTTCGAGACTCTTTAATCTAAGGCTAGTAGGAGTACCCGAGGAAGCCGAGGGAGATAAGGAATGGATGCACTACAAGATACATAGGTACTAAACATAGCCAAAATGCAAGACACTAAACAAAATAAATTGGGAGGAATATCATTTTGCAGTTGGAATATTAGAGGGGCTAATGAACGTATTAATAGGGGTAAGATTTTAGCACAGCTGAAAGCATTTAATTCAGATGTTATCTTCCTCCAAGAAATGCATCTTAAAGTTCAAGATCAAGTTAGATTGGGGGCCAACTGGATAGGTCAAACTTTTCATTCGTCATACACGTCAAAATCCAGAGGCACGTCCATCATGATTCGCAAAGACATACCATTTAAACAGAAAAATACCTTAACAGATAAGGATGGGAGATATTTGATAGTTACCGGTGAGATCCATGCAAACCCAATCACATTGGTAAATATATATGCGCCTAACTTTGATAATCCGCATTTTGTTAATAAAATGTTGAATATAACTGCAGAATATAATTACCAGAATGTTATAATTGGGGGAGACTTTAACGGTGTCTTAGATCCTTATTTAGATAAATCCAGTCAAAAACAATGAGGTAATATGAAATCTAAAACTAGTGAACTTTTAAACACATATATAAAAAATACAAATATAACCGATGTTTGGAGGATTGCAAATCCGACAGGCAAGGAATATTCGTTTTATTCATCGGTACACAAGACTTACTCACGTATAGATTATTTCCTGGTAGACACAAAATTAATTCCGTATACTCTTAACCCAAAATACCACACAAATACGATTTCAGATCATTCCCCCCTAACTTTAAAAAAAAAAATTGAAGGCATGTCTAAGAATACATCGTTCTGGAGGTATAACCCCCAAATTTTAAAAGACCCGCAAGGGAGTATATATCTAAGACAGCAAATTGATCTTTTTTCAAAATAAATGATACGCCAGACACACCACCTACATTATTATGGGACTCTTTCAAAGCTTTTATTAGAGGTGTTATAATCTCATACCAAGCCTTTCAGAATAAAAAAAATAAGAATGAACAACGGCAGCTAGAGGAACAAATTACACAATTGGATATAGATAATGCTAAATACCCGTCCATGGATAAACACAATAAAATATTAATACTAAAATTCAAATTAAATAAATTACTATCAGAGAAAGTTATAAGATTATTCCAAATTACAAAGGAACAGTTTGAATTTGGGGAGAAGCCTCATAAATGTCTCGCACACCAAACTAAAGATCCAAATCTCGCAATTATTTCGCTGGATGCAGAGAAAGCATTCGATCATGTTGAATGGAAGTATATGGTTAAGGTATTGCAAAAATTTAAAGTAGGAGAGAATTTCATTCAATGGATTAAATTAATATATAATAAGCCAACTAATAATACTTTATCCACAAAATTTCAACAGTCAAGGGGTAATAGACAAGGTTGTTCATTATCACCATTGTTATTTGCCCTCATAATTGAACCACTAGCGGAGAATATTAGAACTCATCCGAATATCCATGGATATAAGACAAAATATACAAACAATAAAATATCATTATATGCCGATGATGTACTTTTGTACATCACAAAGCCTCATATCACTATACCCAATATTTTAAATTTAATTGAGGATTTTCATTTTCAGGTTACAGAATAAACTGGAATAAAAGTGAAATCATGTCAATAAAACCGAAAGATTCTATACATCTCGTACAATTTCCTTTTAAAATAGCTGGGGAAAATTTTAAATACTTGGGCATTGAAATTACTAGAAGATATCAAGACATGTTTAAAGCAAACTATAACCCTGTACTTAAGAAATTACATAATTTAATTAAATTCTGGAAAATGCTTCCGATGTCCTTAATAGGTCGAATAAACGCCATAAAAATGATTTTTCTACCACAAATTCTATACTTGTTCCAATCAATCCCACTATATCTACCCAAAAAGTTTTTTTTTTTTTAATTGGACTCAGATATTACAAATTTTATTTGGGATTATAAGACCCATAGAATACAAAGACCACACCTGAATAAACCCAAAGTAGTAGGGGGATTAGCACTCCCTAATCTTATGTATTGTTATTGGTCGGTAAATATTAGAAATATGATTCAATTGTTGGATAATGCTCTTCATCAACCGGAATGGATCATTATGGAAAAAGAGGACTGCTCCCCCTTTAATATTGGTGCGATCCTTCTTTCACCAATGACGGTGAATAATACAAACTACAACAAAAACCCAAATACAATTTAAAATTAAGAAACTTATCTCTCCTATCTCCTATTGCTAAAAACCCTCTGTTTAAACCCTCGATTATAGACAAAGCATTCATACAATGGGAAAGAGCAGGAATTAAAACTTTGGGAGATTTGTATGATACGGGAAAACTATTATCATTTAAACAATTACAACTAAAATAGTAAGATTAAATGAGAACTTACCAGTTCGAAGTTTGATCTTTATTTTATGAGGAGTAACGATGAGGGATTACGTGAAGAAGGCCCGCCTGGCGCTGGAACGGCATACTTCAAAGCAGCGGCATGAAAAACACAGAACACAATAGACGGAGTAAGATAGTAAGGCTCACCATAGATTTAGAACTACCAGATGATTATTTATTTTATGAGGGTGTGGAGTGGAGGGCACGTAATCCCTCATCGTTACTCCTCATAAAATAACGATCAAACTTCGAACTGGTAAGTTCTCGTTTAATCTTACTATTTTACTTCGGAGTCACGTGAGTGACTACGTGAAGAGTTTGAAGCTTTCTGTGTTTTTCATGTCGTAGAATTGATTCCATACGACAGTCCGGCTCATTTAACACAGTAATGAGCGAATAACACATTTTTCCCCAAACATTGCCTCAAGTTATGTGATAAATTATTTCACATTATAAAGAATAAAAGTAATGCCCTTTCCATTGAAAGGCAAGTTTATCACAAAATACCAATTGATATATATATTTTGATGGCATGACAAAGCAACAATTATAGAGAACCCAACACTGCGTGTCCAAACCTGACACCATGACTGGTTCCTTTTACTTTAACATTAATTTACACCCTCCTGCGGCCTTGCATCTTTGCTCGAGCGGCTCATCCCGTGCATTCCTGTGAATGTATCTACCTCATTAACAGAGTGATTTTCCACCTTTCAGTGTCTAGTTCCACTGAATGTATCCAATTTCTAACCATCTATAATGCATTCCTCTAGAACCATCAGTTCTTACTGAACCTAATGTGGTTTTTGTGTAATAAGTAGTGCTATCTCATTACCACAGAGACTCTTACCTACTTCAACATATTTCATCAATGTTCACACACACACACACACAACTTAAGGCCGACAGGATATGCTTATAGGTTTACCTTGGTTTCAGCTCCTCTTGGTGTGCTTTGTTTGGTAAATTCATAAACATATATGATAATGTAATCTGTATCCACATGCAATTATAACGTAATATTTGCAATGTTTGCACTCTTATATTGATACTAAAGTCATCAGCATTATTATTTTCAATGTTAACTCTTTTTTGAATCATTGATAGAATTAGAGTCCATTGCCTAAGGCAATTCAGGACTATTTATCTCCCGACTTATATATTACAATTTTGGACAGATTATATATATATATATATACACACACATATATATAGCAGCAGCATCCAAGGAGCGAAAGGAGACAGGCAACGCCTCGGGTCGAGACCCTCCTCAGACTTCAATAAATTACTGCAACTATGAATCATCACAAATGGTTCAACATCACTCAATATTAATGAAACCATGAAGGATCCGTATTGGGCCACCAAAATGCCTCTGGCAGTGTCCTGCTACATTTTCATCAGACACTGCCCTATCAACAAAATGAGGAACACAAAAGAACATCTTTTCCTCATGTAATTGAGAGAAAACATCCACCTTTCCTGTACTTGGTTTACCCACAAGAACATTTGAAAGATCGGTGATTTAATCTGTATGCAACCAGATTAATCGTAAGTAATCCCTATTAATGACAATGTGTTTTCCTCCCTAAATTTGTTATCTCCGATACCATTGTCTCTTCCTTAGAGATAAACAGCTGGACTAAAACTTTTAGAATATGCCACATCTGTTTACTCAGATAATCCCATGATTATTATTTGACTTATCTTGTGTGTTTTAACATATGCCACAGCCGTGGAATTGTTCACCTTGATATGACATGGACACTTCCATAATAAAACAATCGATATTTAATCCATAACTCCTTATACTTCAATAATTAATACAAATGTTTGGAAATTTTTTAGGACAATCCATTTATGCTCACCTGGTATTATTGTCCGCAGTCCCAACAAGAGACGTATCACCAAACATTCACAGAAGCTGTACATCATCCGTAACACTTGCTTCAGTTTGCAACAGCTGTTAAGCTTATAGTTGAAGCAGCTTGTGAACCTTTTTTTACATTACTTTAATAATGATAACGTTACATTTGATATTTGCATAAGCCTCTCACAAAGGCATACATATTCTTATAAGCTTCTGTATTCCTTCTTTTGGAGCTTTATTTACTCTTTACCTAACCTAATGGAGGGACAAAGTATGTCAACAACAATGAGACATATTTGTATCATGGAACAATTTTCCCCCTCTTATGGTGCTGAATTACTCCTAAATTCAGAATAGTAATTTATGAATATTTTATTAATGCCTAAGCATACGCTTTATGTAATGGGTCAGGTCCTTGCCTTCCAACAGATTTGTAATTGCAGCACTAATTTGCAGCTGACTCTTATAACCTTCCAATTTAAATGTAATCAAGATAACCCATGATCATGACCTCATTAGTGCAAGTGCTGATCTTTTATCAGCATAATTGTTCTTCCAGTATTCTGTTTAACAGCCTTGAACTGGTTTAATCCTTTGGACAATGTTTTAACTTGCACAGCTTGACCCATTTTAATTAATTTCAAGCACCTGTAATATTGATTAACAATTTGTTAATAGCAATTGTATTTCAATGTTCAAGATGTTTCCGTTTTAATAAAATGTTCTTACACTGTGAAAGTGTATATAAAATGATGTTTTGTATGGTTTATACCATCAAATCTTTACACTGAGGTAATTTTATAATGTATATGTACGTACCCCTTCTTTATTGAAGTTACTTTTGAGTGCAAACCTAAAAGCAATTTTTAAGGTTTTCTTATACAGGTGAACCAATCCTTTCTTAGTTATATTAAATTAATGATCATAATACACCTGTAATCCCCCACAATTGGAGATTTCATGAACTTATTTTGTAACAAGATGTTTGCACCTCTTCAACGTACTTCGAGCCTTCTTTCCCCATTATATGGGTTTGGATAAGGCTATGTTGGATTATACCACTTCTGCCTTGGTTTTGATCCATTATCAAATCATTCTTTGGATCATAGTTTTTCCCCCAAAGTTTAAAGATCTTTGCCTTTGTTTTGATCCTTTATCAAATCTTTCATTGGATCATAGTTTTTCTCCCCCAAAGTTTAAAGCTCAGTAGTCTCCCGTCCCGATCGCTGGGTATTCCCCCGGGACGTTCTTTTTTAAACTCCGTTTTTATACAGAGTATTTCTGTTCTATTTTAATCTTTTATTTTACTTTTGTTTTTAAATTCATTTTAAATCCTGGTTCAATACACCAGGCACGGAGTTTTCCAGACCCTAAAAGCTTTTCAACTGCACTTACCTGCCGGTTCCGTACCTACCGCTGTCGACGAGCTAGCCTCTGCAGCTCTTCCTTCTGCCGTCAGCGTCGACGTAATGCCGTTCCAGCGCCAGGCAGGCCTTCTTCACGTAGTCACTCACGTGACTCCGAAGTAAAATACAATCTGGGTAACAATCAGTATTTTAAATATTTCCAAATATGTGATTATTTGAAAAAACATGCACATGAATTTCACAAAATGCCATTAGACTTACTAGATGAAGTAATGAATACAAAGGCGGAATCACCAAATTTAATTTCACATATATATAATATTATACTAAATGCAGTGATACCAACAATGGAAGGTATTAGAGGTGAGTGGGAAAACGAACTAAGCATGCAAGTTTCCAATGAAAGGTGGAAAGAATACTTATTAAATGTGCACAAATGCTCAATTAACGTAAGACACACTTTAATACAATTTAAAATTATACATAGATTATTTTACTCAAAAACTAAATTAAATAAATTTTTCCATAACGTTTCACCAATTTGTGATAAATGCCACTGTCAAGAAGCTACTATAGCGCACACATACATCTTTTGTACAAAAATTCAAATGTTTTGGATTGAAATTTTGAAATTTTCACAAAAGTGTTTAAAATAAAAATGACACCAAAGCCAGAATGGATTATTTTCGGAATTACAAAAGATAGTCCGGATTTAAATGCGTATCAAAAAAATTTATTTGATTACGGCTTAATAATAGGAAAAAAACCAATCTTAAAATTCTGGAAAAATGCTCCTATACCAACATTCAATATGTGGATTTCAACTATGTTTGAAACACTACATCTGGAAGATATGAGACTCCGCCTGGAAGGAAAATCAGAACGCTTCTTTCAGATGTGGTCTGCATTTATAGAATTGCTACAAAGATAGGGTGCAGGAGTACCTCGGGCCTTGGTAGGGGGGGATGAAAAACTATGGAGTTGGTGGATTCCTTTTGCGTGATATATATAACAGAGTAACTGGCTTTTTTTTTTCCTTTTCCTTTTTTTTAAGGGTCTATCTCTTAACCCCCTTTCTCTAATTCTTTGACCAAGGGTTTCTTCTCCCTCTAGCCATGCTCCTTCACTATCACAACTCTTTTTCACTATCTTTCTTTCTATTCTTTTTCTTTAAAAGCCATAAAATTATGGGGTACAATGATTGTAACAATACATATGTGAAGTACATTGATGTATTTACCTCTAATAAATAAAAACATAAATTTAAAAAAAATTCATAACCTCACTTCACTTTATCTCTGAAGTGTAGGTATGCCAGGGAGAATATCATAAAAATCGTAATCATCTTAAGGGAAGGGGAAAAGGCCCAATGCATACACTTTAAAGAGGTCTCGCTGCTATCTGTGAAAGGGAAGTTCATCATCAACTGCCTCCTCTTAGTAGCTCCAATGGCAGTGCTAATTCCATTCATGTAGAAGAATGCACTCACTGTTCACTGCACACATCTCCAAAGCAAGTGTCTTTTCCTCCTGATTACTGACTATTATCCCAATATTATTGACACTCTTCGTATCTAATCCAAATCACCAGCAATGGAGGGTAGACAAACACATCACCTCCTTCAAATCCACTGGCAGGGCAAGCATACCAATGTCATTGTTTCTTCCAAGCCAACCTCAACAATAATCAGGCCCAATTTACTCTCAAACCAATGGGTAAGTCATGTAATTCACGTGTTTGACTCCAAACCCGCAAATCTGACACTCCATTCAGACTCCATCTGAACAAGAGATTGCCAGAAGAAAAGATTCAAGATTGAAAAACGTGTAGCGCCTGCACTTGCTTATGGAAATTCATGTCTCATGGTAGCTCAAAATGGAGGATAGAACATGGATTCTAGCCATTGGGAATAGACTGAAGTCCAGCATACACGGCAGAAGAATACCCACCCCATCAGGCTCCTCCTGCTCCATCTGTGGAAGGGTCTGTAGATGTCACAGTGGCCCAATCAGTCATTTAAAATTTTTCAGAAATAGAGTGGAATTAAATCCCTCTTGATCCCAAGGAATGGCTGCAAAATCCTTGTGAGATTCTTCTACAATTATTTCACTCTTCACTCAATCAGATAACTTGTTTTTTCTCTGAGAAAAAATGATAGAGCTTTGTGATGTATGAAAAGAAGAAAGCTAACCAGAAAAATTGAATAGTTCAAATGAGAGTGTGTTGTGTACTAAAGGTGACAGAAGGTCAGGGAACAACTGTGTTTTGCTTCTGTGATGAAGTTTGAACACTTTAATGGTGAAAATGCCATTAAAATAAATATTATATTTCTTGCCATATTTAGATATATTTCCATGTCATAAAACAGGAAACATTTAAAAATACTAAATTAAAGGTGAAGGTGGCTTTCATTGTGGAAAGCGTGCAGTTAAATATGATTCTCAGTGAGATACATTTTGATTATCAAGGAACAAATTCTGCACATAAATACTTTCCAGGTTCACAGTATTTAACTTCACATGATCCTATGAACCTTAATATACATGACTATTTTAATCAATTTTCCTTTCCAAATCAAAGTTGCAGCATTATGGTCAGAATGCAAATGTCACAATTGCATGCAAGTTCATTCTTATTACCCACCCGTTGCGGTTGTGTTTGACATAACTACCGGTATATGAATATCACGATATCACCGTCGTTATTGATAAATATTTTCTTACATTTCATATTTCTAACTTCTTGAAAGTGCAGAGTTTGTTTTGGATTTGATTTCATTTTTATGTAAACTAATGCATTATAATGCCTCCAAATTCAATTCATTAGACGCCCAGATAACCAAGAGAATATCCGTTATTTAAGCATTTGTTTGCAGTGTGCAGTTCAAGAAGACCAAACAAATACTGTCATACTCCTCTGTCATTCTCCAAATCCAATTACCATTGGACCAAAGAGGTTGATTTGAGAGCCTTCATATTACTTCATATAACTCAAAACATAAAAATCCAATAACTGATATACATTCATATCTTAACAGAGCATTACCATTTTGTTATATGGATTTATTTAGCAATCATTATGCATTGTTATATTTGTCAACTAGACTCCTCTCCAGTGGTAACCATAGCATTAGGTACGTGACAAATATAAGCTAGCATGCTTACATCCACTAATTTAGGTAAAGGCTATTATGCTGATGATTGGCTGGACTGGATTGATAGATGAGACAGATCTAAGAAGTCTTTCTCATTGAGACAAAAATGCCAATCTTCCAACCTTACTGGAATAACACGCCCATAGTACCAATTAACTTTGTTTGTTAAATCTTCAGAAACAATATCTGAATGTTACCAGGAACTTTGCCATTTGCTGTGGCCGCTGCCCTCAAATACTTCCTAATGCCATATGGCAATATGCAAGGCTCCAGTTTGAATGGTCTGGCCAATTATTGTCTTTATCTGGCAGCAGTTATAACCTCAAAGTCCTCCTATAAATCAAGAAAATATCGAGCAAAGAAAGCCTCAAAATTAAACAACCATACTACTTGTATATTCTAATTGGATAAGTCTCCTGGTTCTAAGCAACAATTGTTACTTCAAAAGATATGAACATTTGTCTCATGCAATTAGAGCATGATCCCAATTAGAATTTATATTAAAGTATTAAATAGATTCCATATTCTGGAATACTGATCAAAGATGTTAGTTTAAAGCCTATTTGTTATAGTCAATGGAACTGAAAAGCTTTAGCAGTACTTCAATACAATTAACTTCTCACTTTCCAATGACTCATTCTGTTGTGTGTCTCTGCTCAACAAATTAGACCTTACAGAAAATTAACTGGGTGGCAGAAGTTTAGTGTGCTTTACCTGGGGATGTTGTGGAGAACTTTGAGCAGAACTGGAAGAGTCGTATGTACCTGCTTCACAAAGTTGCACTGAAGGCAGTCATCTACAGGACATTTTTAAACTGTCCCTCTGAATAATGTATTCAGAGTACATAGAAACATAAAAACATAGAAAATTGTCTGTATTGTTTTCTGATTTTGATGCCTGTGGGTTAAGAAAATACTCCGGTAGCTTGATCACACAAAAATCTAAGATGACAGTGCACTGCAAAACAGAGATTGCAGATATTTTTTCAAATCACAACCTATAATTAAGCCCTTTTTACACTCCCGGATGAATGCAAAATAATCCCATGTCTTAACTTTAAAGCTGCAAATTTATTCTTGGTATCCTTGCCAATGTTTGATCGCCAAATAGCAATTGAGAGTGAAAAATTATCTGATCTTTATCAGTATCACATTGTCATTGTTGGGGACTGTCATGTTTTCTACACTAAAGAAATGATGATTTTTTGAAAAATACTTGGCAGACTATAATCTTTCAGGATGTCTTGAAATTCCACAAAGCACTATATAAATGCACATCTTTCTTTTCCTCATCCAGGAAGTTTCCACATTGTTCCACAAAAGTACCCTTTATACCAATATAACAGCATTTGGATATCAAAGAAGTTCTGGTCCATCCACTTGAATTTTAGTTTTATTCTTTGTTTTTTGAGTCGCTCTACATGAAGTCATGTTTGTTGGGAAACTGCAGAATGGCCACTAAAGTACTGGAATCTAAAACCTGAACTGAATTTCAAAATGGTCATAAAATTAAAATAACAATTCAAGAGATATATTATCTTACTTTTATATTACTTTCAGAATTTTTACTATATATATATATAACTTTTTCTGAATTACATATTGGTTCATCTTCAGTTATGCTGCCCAGACTCATCTTTTGTAAGTGTGCAGGGAGAGAAGCTAAATGTTACCTCAACCAGCAGAGGGAGCTGGTCAGGTGATTTGCATATTTCTGATGCTGTTGTGTCACAAATTTTGAAATTGGGGTAGCAATTATTTTGTAAGCTTTTTGTGTTCTCAACAGTTGCCATGATGTTGAATTCTGCCATGCTGTATTCTGCAGTGGGTCCGCATGTGTTCAACATATTATTTGACAATAGACAATAGGTGCAGGAGTAGGCCATTTGGCCCTTCGAACCACCACCGCCATTCACTGTGATCATGGCTGATCACCCACATTCAGTACCCCTTCTCACCATATCCCCTGACTCCACTATCTTTAAGAGCTCTATCTAACTTCTCTCTTGAAAGCATCCAGAAAATTGGCCTCCACTGCCTTCTGAGGCAGAGAATTCCACAGATTCACAACACTGCACACAATACTCCAGGTGTGGTCTCACTAGGGCCCTATACTACTGCAGAAGGATCTCTTTGCTCCTATACTCAACTCCTCTTGTTATGGCCAACATGCCATTAACTTTCTTCACTGCCTGCTGACCTGCATTCTTACTTTCAGTGAGTGTTGAACAAGGACACCCAGATCTCTTTGTACTTCTCCTTTTTCCAACAACACAATTCAGATAATAATCTGCCTTCCTGTTTTTGTCACCAAAGTGGCTAACCTCACATTATCCACATTAAACTGCATCTGCCATGCATCTGCCCACTCACCCAACTTGTCCAAGTCACCCTGCATTCTCATAGAATCCTCCTCACATTTCACACTGCCACCCAGCTTTGTGTCATTTGCAAATTTGCTGGTGTTACTTTGAATCCCTTCATCTAAATCATTGATGTATATTGTAAATTGCTGTGGTCCTAGCACCGAGCCTTGCGGTACCCCACTAGTCACTGCCTGCCATTCTGAAAGGGACACGTTAATCCCTACTCTGTTTTCTGTCTGCCAACCAATTTTCTATCCATGTCAGTACCCTACCCTCAATACCATGTGCTCTAATTTTACCCACTAATCTCCTATGTGGGACCTTATCAAATGTTTTCTGAAAGTCCAGGTACACTACATCCACTGACTCTCCCTTGTCCATTTTCCTAGTTACATCCTCAAAAAATTCCAGAAGATAAGCCAAGCATGATTTTCCCTTTGTAAATCCATGCTGACTTGGACCGATCCTGTTACTGCTTTCCAAATATGCCACTATTTCATCTTTTATAATTGACTCCAGCATCTTCCCCACCACCGATATCAGGCTAACTGGTCTATAATTCCCAATTTTCTCTTTCTCGCGTTTCTTAAAAAGGTGGATATCATTAGCTACCCTCCAATCCACAGGAACTGATCCTGAATCTATAGAACATTGGAAAATTATCACCAATGTGTCCACAATTTCTAGAGCCACTTCCCCAAGTACCCTGGGATGCAGGCCATCAGTCCCTGGGGATTTATCAGCCTTAAATCCCATCAGTCTACCCAACACCATTTCCAGCCTAATGTGAATTTGTTTAGATGATCAGTAGACATCCCTACTGCTTATCTGAAACCAAAGCAGACATCATTCAAATATTGTCATAAAGCCCCTATACCTAAATCAGTAATCTTTTTTCACATCTCACCAATATCCTCAGCATAATCCTTATGCATATATGCCCTAAAGGAGATTGTAAACAAATATAGAGGCAAAAACTCATCAATCCTTATGTGCTTTATTGATGCTTCCAAAGCCTTTGACCGTGTTAATCACAGAAAGCTGGTAAAATTAGTCAAAGAGGGGTGCCTAAATACATTGTTAGAATTCTGGCCTACTGGTATGCCCACCAGACTATGCAAATAAAATGGGGCAATAGGGTCTCAGCCCCATTTGGGGTTAGCAATGGTGTTAGACAAGGGGGAATTTTGTCCCCAGTCCTTATTAATCTATATATTGATGATCTGTCTAAACAATTGAAAGCCTGTAACACTGGGTGCGTGATTGGTAATATTTTAGTGAACGATATTATGTGTGCAGATGATCTTGTGGTCTTTAGTCCATCTAGCGCTGGTCTCCAGCAGCTCCTTACTACATGTTCCGTGTATGGTGTGGAACATAACATTAAATATAATGCTAGTAAGAGTGCTGTATGGTCTGTAGAACCAAAGAGGATAAAAGCCTAAAATATCCTGATTTAAATTTTCTGACAACAATCTTAGGGCATATTATTACAGAACAAATGACAGATGATGAGGATATTTATAGGCAACAACGCATGCTGTATATGCAGGCGAATATCCTCTTGCGTAAATTTGGTGCGTGTGCAGATGTGGTGAAGATGTCGCTATTTAGAGCATACTGCACACCCCTCTACACTGCACACCTGTGGTCGAACTATTTAAAGACAAGTATGCAGAGACTAAAGGTGGCATATAACGATGCCATGAGAACACTGCTAAGGCAACCAAGATGGTGTAGTGCCAGTAATATGTTTGTGGCTGCAGGAGTCAGTACTTTAGAAGCTATCCTAAGACACCACATGTATAAATTCATTTGCAGGATAAATGACTCAAAAAAGGGGCATAAGGGTTAGCACTACACGCTACGAATCCCAGCTGTGGAGACATTGGTATCGTTGTCTCGTTGTACGACATTGATCATCTTTTACCCTGGATTTTTAACTTAAGTATTGTGGGTTTTTTAAATATATAAATTATGATGTTTTTATGTGATTTACCATGATTTTATATATATTTATGATATTTGATATGCAATGCATTTTTAATGTAATGTTGCCCCTTGTCTGGACCTTGAGTCCGTAATAAAGTTATTATTATTATTATTATTATTATTATTATTATTATTATTATTATTATTATTATTATTCCCATGTAATGGAGCAGTAATATTCTCAGCAAAATGTAGCTGCCTTTTGTTTGTGGAAATCCCTGACAATGGCAGAACTAAGGAAGAACACGTGCCTGGGGTTACCCCACATTTGTCTGCTGCATATCTGCCCTTGGAGTATTCAATGGTTATGGTGGATGCCTACAATGTGAAGAGGACCATTCCTTAGAATTGATACTCCTCACTTTCATGATCATATTTTAATGAAAATAATATATTTATGATGATTGCTAAGTTTAACAAGACCACCTTAAATGACAAAGTAGTGGTGAGACTATTGAAATTGGTCTTAATTTTGTGAGCAGTATTGTAAATTCCATTATTGCAGTATCCAAAATCCATTGTCCAATTTATAGTTCTGCCATAAACTTAGCTAAAATGGCTTTTCGTTCTCCGCCTCAGCATTGAAATGCTTAAATGTTGTGAAATTGCTGTCTCTTCTTGGTAGACACAGACAAATCCTGCAGCAGGCATTGTACGAGGCGATTAATATTAATGACTGCCATTCAACCTATTTGGCACTGAAAATTCTCTATTATATGTGATAACTCATGCCCATAAAATATTACTCATCATTACAGGAAAATAAACAAATAGCTTTCTACATATTCCTTTTGGTGTCTATTTTCTCTTTTCAGATACTGTTTCTTTCCCTTTCTGTATCTCTCTTTCTGAACTTCACTTGACATTCAATTCATCCCCCCCCCCCCCCCCCCCCCCCACACACACACACATCTACCACCATTGTTTCATTCTGTGGTTTATGTCCTATAATTCAGTCTCCTTTGAGAAGAAAAAATCCAGTTAGTTACCCTGTTCACTTAGCCCCCAAATGTCCTGTGAGCCTCAATGCACCATTGCCCAGAATTTACAGTAAATGGCAAGGTGGCAGCAACACACAATTGTCTATGAAAAATATTACTCAAAAACATTGTGCAATATCTGAGGCAAGAACTTATATTTCTCTGAGGGTTGTTTGTGAAGCCTGCTGCAGATGTTCATCTCAATGCTACATTCACAAATCCCTCCCAACTATCCTTTAGCAGTCTATGCATTATTAGGTGTCTGTCTATTTTCTTTCAGATTATTGTTCTGATGGTTAAACTGCCGGAATTTTATATTCCAGATTTAGTTTATTCCCTCTTTCCCCTTTTGTTAGTAAGACTGTAACATTTGGACTCCTCTACTGTTCTTGTACAATCTTTTTATCTTATAAAAATTGTAAGTGCCCAGTCCCTCACGAGCACCTCACCATCATCAAAGGAATCTATAGGTGCAGTCTCAAAAAGGCAGCCAGAATCATCGACGACCCACACCATCCTGGTCAAGATCTCATTTCACTCCTGCCATCAGGAATAATGTATAGGAGTCTGAAAAGAGTAACCTGCAGGTTCAGGTACAGCTTCTATCCAACAACCTCTTGAACACTACAAATACCAACCAAACTACAAATTATCTTGGTTGCACTTTGATTTTGCACTAGTACTGTTTTTATTTGATTACTTGAATTGTTATTGTTTATTATGTTAACTAAGAGTACAGTGTTTATAGACATGTTATGCTGCTGAAAGTAGGAATTTCATTGTTCTGTTTTCGGAACATGTCCATTAGCGGCGCTGCATTGATGGCAGCCTCTGCCTGCAGTCTGTCCTTTTTTTCTATCTTTTTTTAATTTTAGTCTGTCTGCAAGGGGGAAATCGTTTCCCAGTCACTTCTTGGTGAGGATGCGACTATTCTCCGAGTCACGTCCTCGCCCCCCCCCCCCCCCCCCCCCCCCCCCCCCCCCACCCCCGTAGCGCTGCCGGGGACAGGGGACCGGACCAGAGCTTCAGCAGTGGCGGCGTAGCGTTGGATTCACTGCAGAACGGGGCGATGCCTACGTTGATCGCCGTTTGAAGCTCCAGTGCATTGGGCCTGCAGCATCAACATCGCGGAGCTGTGGTTCGTAGAGCTTCCAGCGCGGGCGGCACTGACTTCAACATTGCGGAGTCCTGGGACCCTTTGCCGAGGGCCGCCAGCGTGCATCTCCGCCCAGCGCGGCCTGTGGACTTCAGGAGCCGTGGACTCCGGTAAGAAGTGGCCGATTCGGAGGTCCAAGCCGCTGAGGTCCAGTTCCGACGTCGGAGTTCCATCATCCCGGCGAGCGAGCCTGAGCAGTGGGCCGCCCGTAGCGGCGACTGTGGCTGAACATCAAGAACATCAGAGGAAGATGACTGACTGGTGTCTTCCGTCACAGTGGGAAACTTTGATTCTGCTCTGTGGGGATGTTTTATGTTGGAGTCTATCGTGTGTTGTGTTCTTTATTTATTCGTTTGGCTGTATGGTGTCAACACATTTCACTGTACCAACTGGTACATGTGACAAATAAATGCATCTTGAATCTTGTATCTTGACTCTCTCTCTTGAAGTTCTAGCTACCACTTTTGCAAATTCCACTTGTATTTCTTTAAGCACATATCCCATCCACTCTGTCTTCCCAGTATCCCAGCCAGATGCGCCAAGCTGAAAATTCATTGATCTCCAGTGATTGTAACCAATGTACGTTTGGGCGCCCACACAACAGTATACCCAGTCAAATGTCTGCTTCTTGGCACAACAAGATTGGACGGCGACATTGAATTACAGCATTAGAGCAAAACCCTCAGCATGTCTGCCTTCCCCTGCGCGTTTGCTGTCTGTGACAATGTATGCTACATACAAACAGTGCATCCCTGGGTTCCACAGGAGAGGAACACAGATATTACCAAAAAGATGATTTTTATTTCCCACCCTATAAGGCTCTTTTCTTGTTCAAAGTACACAAAGTTCACACCTTACATGTGTGTTGTACCCTTCCATGTTTTCCTCTCCCCTTGACTCTCAGTCTAACCCAAACCATCACCCATTCCTTCTCTCCAGAGATGCTGCCTGTCCCACTGAGTTACCACAGCATTTTGTGTGGATTTATGGATCTTTACTTCTTGGAAATACTAGTTTTAAATTTAATGCACAAGTAAGAGCAATAACATGCTTGCAAAATAAACTGCAATTGTTGATTATTCTTCTGCAAGTATTGGATATTTCTTTTGTATTGAAATATTTCATAAATAATTGTATTTGCTCATCCTTCACTAGAGGGAAGGATAGTGTGTACCAATCTGCATTTTCCAACTAACAAGTATTCCACTGAGTTCTCATCCTTGGAGCCATAATCAATACCAATTGAAACTGAGTCAAAGTAACCAGGAAAGTAACCTGGAGCTTATCGGCCACATCAATATTTAATGCTTTTGCTGCAGATATATAATCGTCCAAGTAAAGCTATTCACTCAAGGAGAAGTGACCATTGGAATTTATTTAATTGCAATTAAGTGAGAGGCTTACCCTAATTACCCTAATAATTAACCTATTATTAGGGTAATATTAGGGTAATTACTGTAGTAATACAGTATTATTAGGGTGATTATTACTGCAATGAGTTGTACTGACAGCTACTTTTTTTTATATCGATACTGTGCACTTAATGTAATTGTTCCTGCTCAATGATTTCTGTGACAGATTCTATCCCTGAGGCACAGGCACCTCCTGTACACATTGCAGCCTGTTCTCAATAGACCCACCAAAGCCAACCTGGATTTTCTGGAGACAATGATGACCTGGATGACCAAGAACCTGAGAGCAGATTTGAGAGGGTGGCAAAACAGACATGCATAATGAGATACGCAAAATGCTGGAGTAAATCAGCACGTTATCCTGTGAGTAACCAGTGAGTAACCAGTGAATGCTGAGTTACTCCAGCATTTTATGTCTTTTCTTGGTAAACCAGCATCTGCAGTTCCTTGTTTCAACCTTTCTGCATAATGAGAGACTGGGACGGCCGAGCATCAAAGCCCTCTTGTTCAGCAACAAACACTCTGCTAGAGGAACCAAATGGGTCAAACAGTATCTGTGGATGGAATTAATGGTGGATGTTTCGGGTGGAAATTCTGAAGGGTTTTTTCTCAACCCACAGATGCTGCTCGATTCAGAGTTCCTCCATTAGATTGCTTATTGCTCAAGATTCCAGCATCTGCTATCTCTTGTGTCTCCAACTCCCTCTTCTTTATCTATTTGTATCTAATCCAGAATCCAAATGATCTCCTCCACAGCTATAGCTTTGTCTTGCCCTCTTGCTTGGCAAATGTGGTGTCAACTACATTCTTTTATCACCACCAGTCCAGCTTTGCTGCTTCTCGAACAATCTTTTCTCTCTACTAATATCTCTATAGAGTATATTTGACTGTTCTTTTATTTTAACTGCAGGTCTATTTCTATGCTAGTCGTACTTCATTTTATTATTTCCTTTTCTCCTCTACAGCTTTCATGTTCAATCTTTTTTCTTCCCAAGTTTATTTTCTTGGTTTATTTTACTCTCAAACTTCCTTACTGCCAGGGAGCTCAGGGTTTAGTTATCCCTCTTTCGATCTTGTTGGAATGAACTAATACTTCATCTGAACTATCTCTTCATTGAACATTACCTTGCCAGGCAACAAACAACCCCATTCACCATTGCTACGTTACATTTCTACTCTGTCTGTTTTGATTACAAGTTGGCACATTCCAACAAATGCCTATATTTCTGCACCTTTTCAATATGGGTTTTATTCAAGGAGCCAACATTACCTTTAAATCTCACTGTGCCATCCATGATTGCAGCAACTTTTTTTAAAATAACATTTGGGATCCAGCAACTATCGTTGTTTGCGGCTAACCTAGGCCCCTTAAAAAATAACCAACCATACTGTGTCGTCTTGTTGCACAGCATGTCAACAATTCAATTGTGCTTTTTAATGTGTGACAACATGACTGCAGGACAGTGACCTGATACATGTCCCAAAGTCTTATTTCATTTGATGAAATTAATCACTGTACATGATGTCATTATGGTCTCAAGTTTTAGAAAAGGATCAATTGCATTTACGCAAAATTTAAAACTCCAGGCAGTTAAGGTTTATAGTTTAGCTAAATATAGTTCAGCTAAGTACAGTTTAGCAAAGTTTAGTTTAGTTTAGTTTAGTTTAGAGATACAGTGTAGAAACTGGCTTTATCCTATTCACTAAGGACAATTTACAGAAGCCAATTAACCTACAAATCTGCATGTCTTTAGAATTAGAGAAGAAACCAGAGTACTGGGAGAAAACCCATGCAGTCACGGGGAGAACATACAAACTCAGTACAAATAGCACCAGTAGTCAGGATCGAACCCAGGTCTCTGCCACTATAAGTCACCAACTCTACTGCTGCGCCACTGTGCAATATTCAATTCAATATTGTCAAGATATATGTTTCTTATTTTGGGTTCATAATCACCAAATTCCTTTTAACTTTCTTTCCTTGCAGTCTAGAATTTTATTTACTATCTTCCATGCTGGAACAGATTTGTAATTGGCTCGGGCTATTTACAGAATTAATCTATTGTCTCCTAAACCTTCCGAAGGTGTGTGGATTTAACTCATGATGTGTCTGTAATGAACATCATTAGCAAGAAGATCTATCCATCCCAGATAATTATCTTATCTCCATCTAGTAATCATCTAGTGCCCAATTTCCTTGGCGGTTTGAATCCAATCTCCTTTACAAATACAACCATCTTTGACACAGGAGAATACATTTATCCATGATAATCTTTTTATTATCCAGTCAAAATATTAAAATGTGGAAAAGCCAACCTATGAGTATGAAGGCTTTCAGCAAAACATAATATCATCTGCTCAGATATTCTATGCTGACATCTATTAGTCTGCAACACAGCAAAGAAATGCAGGGCCTTGTTTATATCTATAACTATATTTAATAAAATAAGTATCAATATTCAGTCACATAAATTTACCAGAATTCTGTGATATTCAAGAGGAAATGTCATTCACATGTATGTGGAGATGAATAATTTATTGGCAAAGCTTTCTCTGGTGTTTCTCTGGGAAAACAAATGAAAGAAGAGTTTAATTTATATAACACCTGATGGCGCCAGCAATGGTTGCCTCGCCAACAGTCTGTCTGTCCCTTCCTTCCCTGGTGTTTTTTAGTAGGTGTTAAATGTACGGTATGTTTTAATGAGGGAAGAAGGTTAGAGAAAATGAGGGAAGAAGGTTAGATTTTAATGCCTTCCATCACAGTGAGGAATGTGGGGAATCCGCTGTGGTGGATGTTTATGTTAACTTTTATGTAGTTATGTGTCTTGTTGCGTTTTTTTAGTATGGCTGTCTGGTAATACAAATATCACTGTACCTTAATTGGTCCATGTGACAATAAAAGACCCTTGAAACCTTTGAAACCTTTGATGGAGTGACATGGTAGCCTAACCATGGAGACTGATGGGATTCATGAAATGTAGCTTACTGAAGATTAATAGATGCAAATTTAGATATTTAATAGAGCATCCCCATTTCACCTTGTTTATAGGTCCATCGCATTGACAAGAAGTAGAGAGTGTTGAAGTGTTAGAAGATGACAATGTTCAAAAGAGAAAGATATTTTTTATTAGGAATATTAGGAGTCTGAAGAAGGCTCGACCTGAAACATCACCTATTCCTTCTCTCCAGTGATACTGCCTGTCCATTTGAGTTACTCTAGCATTTGGTGTCTATCTTCAGTGCAAACCAGCATCTGCAGTTACTTACTACACAAGATATATTTTAAAGACAGACTGTTCTAATGCTGTTGATGAAAAAGAGGAGATAGATAAGTATCAAATGATGCAATAAGCCTATGCTATGTGGCAGAATTTAATGTCGTAGAAAAAGCTATTCATCCAAATTTCTTTAAATTATTTCAGTCACTGCTATCAAGCTCACAATTTTTACCTGCATATTTGCTGTCTGCATACATTGCACTGCTAAACATTAATCTTGTAATAAAAGCATTAACATCAAAACATACACTCATAGAGCTTAGAGAATTTGTGCTTGGTTAAGATGGATTAGATACTGTAGATATGAATTTTGTGAAAATTGATGAGCCATTTCTCTTAAAAAGACAGCAGAGTAATGTTTTCTCTCCCTATTTTGCTATGCAAAGGCCAGTCTTTCTCGGCCAATTCGATTAAGCTATGAGTGCACCAAATCAATCAAAATTCAATTGGACTGTAACAGTCACATCTAGACAAAGATTTTTTTTTGTATTGTCTTTGCCAAACATCTAATTTTGCATGAATTGATTTTGACTTTGCAATTTACCAGGTCCTGCAATAACCCAGGCGAATTAAAAAAAAGAAATACAAATAGGATGCCATCCTGTATAATTATTTAGAATAAATAGGATGTTCACCTTATATTCCACTTAAAAATAACTAATTTTCCTGTTACCCCATAACTATTTCCCAGCCTTTTTCTTTAAGGATCCTATGTTGTTCACCTGGACCTCTCTCCTTTCTATTTACTTAAATAAATCTTATTGATTTGTTTTATATTCCTCAGTAGTTTGACTTCATAGTTTACCTATCTCCTATTTGATATTTGCTGGAGTCCAAATTTAATTCAATGATCAGATCTACTGCTAACTTTTACTTCCTTATACATTTTGTTTCTTAATACTCCCTTTAACTTCCTAGGATGCATCACAGCTTGGTTTGGGAACAGCTCCATCCAAGACCAAATTTGTCCCCTAATTTGAGGAAGGACATTCTTGCTATTGAGGGAGTGCAGCGTAGGTTTACAAGGTTCATTCCCGGGATGGCGGGACTGTCATATGCTGAGAGAATGGAGCAGCTGGGCTTGTACACTCTGGAGTTTGGAGGGATGAGAGGGGATCTCATTGAAACATATAAGATTGTTAAGGGTTTGGACACGCTAGAGGCAGGAAACATGTTCCCAATGTTGGGGGAGTCCTGAACCAGGGGCCACAGTTTAAGAATAAGGAGAAAGCCATTTAGAACGGAGACGAGGAAACACTTTTTTCTCACAGAGAGTGGTGAGTCTGTGAAATTCTCTGCCTCAGAGGGTGGTGGAGGCAGGTTCTCTGGATGCTTTCAAGAGAGAGCTAGATAGGGCTCTTAAGAATAGCGGAGTCAGGGGATATGGGGAGAAGGCAGGAACCGGATACTGATTGGGGATGATCAGCCATAATCACATTGAATGGCGGTGCTGGCTCGAAGGGCCGAATGGCCTACTCCTGCACCTATTGTCTATTGTCTAAGACCACAAGAAATGGCAGCAAATTGTGGATGCAGCTCAGACCTTCACAGCTCAGACCATCAACTGACTTCCATTCCATTGACTCCATTTATACCTCATGCTGCCTCCCACATACACTAGGGACAATTTATGTTTATATCAAGCCAATTAACCTCAACCTTGTACGTCTTTGGAGTGTGGGAGGAAACCAAAGATCTTGGAGAAAACCAACACGGTCATGGGGAGAACGTACAAACTCCGTATAGACAGCACCCATATTCCGGATCGAACATGGGTCTCTGGCGCATGAAAGCAGCAACTGAGGCAGCAATTCTACCGCTGCACCTCTCTGCCGCCCATTCATCTAATCTATTCTCCTGTACCTATAGTTACCAGCATGTGGCACAGAGGTGATCCCAAATCTACTTCCTTTGATGTCCTAGATTTGAATTTAACTCATAAAATACTTGAAGGGCCTCATCTCTTCAGTAACCCATGTCATTTGTACCAAAATGTACTGTGACTATTGGCTATTCACCTTCCTCCTTCAGGAAGCTCTTTAGCCAATCTATGATATCTTTGACTTCAGAATTCTCCAGGCACATGTCATCCACAGAAATGTCTCACTTTTCCCCTGACAATAGAATCACCTATCACTGGAACTCAACCACTCTTTCTATTCCCCTCTTGTGCAACAGAATCACCTTTAGTGCCATGAACTTAACTTAAGTTGCATTACCTGAGAGGCCACCTCCCCACAAGATCCAAAGTGGTATATATCCTTCCTGCCTTCTTCTAGTCTGCCTGGTAGTCACCCATTTCCTTCTCACTAAAAGTTTACCTGCTGTATCTACATGGGCAAATGATTAAGCGTAGAAGGGCATCTTTGTTGACATGGATGAGTGGAGTTGAAGGGCCTGTTTTTGTGCTGAATGACTATGAATTACTTTGGTAAAGTCCAGAAACTCCTTGATGTAGGTCAGAAAATATCATTACATAATTTAATATAAAGCACATTGATTGCAATCAGGCCTCAGTTTGTTTGCATTAGGTTTTGTCAGTGAAATTCATTTTCCATCACAAAAGAGATGAAAAATGTCAAAAAAGACAAACCATTGTTGATTTCTACCTGTTCCTTTTACCTGGACAATGCTTATACCATCCAATATAATGTTTGCAATCCCACTGTCATGTCATTATTCTTATGTTTTGCTTACCAAACTGATTGTACTTATTTAAAACATTATTTAAAATACCTCCATGTCAATCATCATTAAACCAAATTTGCATATGTCACAAATTTAGTCACCAAGGAATAGAGTCCCAGCCTACTCAACCTGTCCCTATTGTTCCAACCCTCTAGACCTGGCAACAGCCTTGTAAATCTTCTTTGTAACCTTTCCAGCTTGACAGCGTCTTTCCTATAACATGGTGCCCAGAACTAAACACAATTCTCTAAATGCAGCCTCACCAACGTCTTATACAACTGCAAAATAACCTCCCAACTTCTATACTCAATACTCTGACTGACGATGGCCAATGTGCCAAACACCTTTTTGACCACCCTATCTACCAGCAACTCCACCTCTCCACCTTCAAGGAACCATGCACCTGCATTCCTAGATCCCTCTGCTCCAAAACACTACCCAGAGGCCTACCATTCACTGTGTAGGTCCTGCCCATGTTAGACTTCCCAAAATGCAACATCTCACATATCTCTGAATTAAATTCTATCAACTATTCCTCAGCCCATCTGGCCAATCAATCACGATCCTGCTACATTTTTTTACTGCCATCTTCACTATCTGCAAAACCACTCACTTTTGTATCATCTGCAAACTTGTTAATCTTGCCGTGTATGATCTCATCCAAATCATTGATATAGGATATTGATATATAAGGTATCTAGGAGATAACTGAATACTTTGATGAGAGTGGAATAAAACAAACAATTCATTCCTTCCGTTTATACCTTTGCTCACATGCGTTAAGATGCCATTTCAAAAAATATCCTATCTCTATAGGAACTGATGAAAACTTTGGGACTATTGCCTTTAGAACCGACCTTTAGAAAATTTCCAGTAACATTTGACTTCCTGTGCTGCTTCAGGCAAATTTTAAGAGTCCAGCAATTATTGTGATTTTCAATCAGTTTTTCTTCCCTGAAGGATATCACCATTCCAGGTGTGTTCTTACAACAGTTTTCTCAGTAATTTTTGTAGCTCTGGCTCAGAAGTTTAAAACGTTTATTGAAATCATTTTCACAAATTGTCACGATTGGAATTAAACTGATGAACTCTCTAATATTCAGACTCCACACTACTATATAATTAGATCATCAAGTTCTTTTCCCCAGAATTACCCATTTTGTGACGTACCAAAAGGATTTGATTTGTAAAATAGTGGTAAAGTCACCACCTCCAAGAAATCCTCCAATTGATTATCAACGGACTTGCAAGTTCTTTGTCTTTTCTTCCTCATTGCTGTATTAAACCACAAGAATTCTTACCTAATATCATCATGGGAACAGCAACATCAAAGACATTTCTGCAGTCCAAAGAGATACCCAAACAATAGCTAGTAACAAGTTAGTAAGCAGCCCCATAATTGTATGTTTCAGACTTTGTGAACAAATGTGGCAAATTATGAGTATAACCAGCAACTTAACAAGAGTAATCACACATTGCAGGAAAAGGTATAATGACCACAACAGGTTGACTGCAATCATGTCTCATTTCCTTACATTTTGTACCCAACAGCAAGATTGCATGCAAAGAGAGCCTGCCATCACGATAAGAATCAATTGGAACAATCACCTGCTAAAAGCGCACTCAATAAAGAGCAGTTTGTTTAGGTCATCTCACAGCAAGATGCAAGCAGCATGTAATCGCATTCAGGAGGGCAAGCAGCGACAGGTCTGATGTGTCTTGTAAAAGTCAACAGTCTCAACAATCATTCTGACGAGGACAAAGGGTGATTTGCAGTGCCTGGACAAAACCCCAGAAGCTCCATCAAGCTGTCCTCAGCCTGATAAATTCCTGGCGCCTTTTCAATTCACCTTTGGTAAAAGAGAAAAACTTTACTGAGTGGCAGTAGATATTTGTTATGCACATGTGAAGTATATTTACTCTGTATTGTGCATGTAGATAAAATGAAGTCACCACAGCCATCTCCTTGCATTAGACTGGCAAATTATACTTAAAGGGTTAACAGTGGAGATGCAATGGCAAAGGTTTACAGACCGCATGGATGAACTCCCAAAATTGTTCATCCCTGTCTGTCGAAAAAATAAAACGGGGAAGGCGACTCAACCGTGGCTAATGAGGGAAATCAAGAATAGTGTTATCCAAGGAAAAGGCATATAAATTGGCCAGATGAAGCAGCAAACTGGAGGACTAGGAGAAATTTAGAACGCAACAGAGGTGGACAAAGGTTTAATTAAGAAGGGGTAAAAAGAGCATGAAAGAAAGTTTGTGATGGTCTGCATCCCAGTGTACTCAAGGAGGTGGAAATCGTGATTGCACTGGTGATCATTTTCCAATGTTCTCTCAACTGTGGATCAGTTCCTGTGGACTGGAGGGTAGCCAATGTAACCCCACTTTTTAAGAAAGGAGGGAGAGAGAAAATGGGGAAATCATAGACCTGTTAGCATATGGGCCTGTCTCACTTAGGCGATTTTTTTAGGCAACAACAGGTGAATAGTTTGTCACCATATGTTTGCCAGTGGCCGCCGGGAGTAATCTCCTCAGTCGCACAAAAGGACGTAGCGTGTTTCTGAAAGCTAATGGCATGTTGGCCTTCATTGCAAGAGGATTTGAGTTTTGGAGCAAGGAGGTCCTACTGCAGTTTTACAGGGCCCTGATGAGACCACACCTGGAGCATTATGTGCAATTTTGGTCTAATTTGAGGAACGACATTATTGCTATTGAGGAAGTGCCGCGTAGATTCACCAGGTTAATTCCCTGACACATGATGAAAGAATAAGTCGACTGGGCTGGTATTCACTGGAATTTAGAAGGATGAGAGGGAATCTTACAGAAACATATAAAATTCTTAAAGGATTGGATAGGCTAGATGCAGAAAAAATGTTCCCGATGTTGGGGGAGTCCAGAACCAGGGGTCACAGATTTAGAATAAGGGATAGGCCATATGGGACTGAGATGAGGAAAAACCTTTTCGCCCAGAGAGTTGTGAATCTGTGGAATTCTCTGCCCCGAGAAAAGAATGCAGTGGAGGCCAATTTACTGGATGTTTCCAAAAGAGTTAGTTTTACCTCTTATGGCTAAAGGGATATGGGGAAAAAGCAGGAACGAGGTACTGATTTTAGATGATCATTCATGATCATATTGAGTAGCTCAAAGGGACGAATGGCCTACTCCTGCACCTATTTTTCTATGTTTCTATGTTTCTATGTTTCCTTCAGATAGCATCACTATAAGAGACAGCAAAATATGACTAAGAAGAATATATGATTGGTGAAACCATGTCTAGGGAATTGGTTTGTAAAGAAGGAGCACCAATAGGCTGCTGGTCCCTCTCTCCCCACTAACTACTTGTAAATTCCAAAATGTTACATCCATGTTCAAGTATTTGAATAGAAGAAGCAAGTCTAGTACTGGTTTGTCTCTCCATCCTAACGGCCCAATCAATGTTTTAAAACATGCAACTTTCCTACTCAAGGACTTCTCCGTCCCTTTTAAATTCAGGGCTGCCTATACGGGCACCATAGCAGCAGGAATCTTGTGGTCTTTCAGCAACAAGTTTCCATTTAGTGTCAGAGAACTTCCCAGTCATAACTCATGTCTCACACTCTAGGAAAATGGGTCGAGTTCATGACAAAGGCACAGTAACATTGTGCTGTAACACTGATAAAAGGAGAACCCAGGCCAATATCCCACTGATGTAGAATCCATCCTCTCTTCTTATCGAGTCCACATCACAAGATTAGAAATTATTCAGCCAGAGCTGAACACACTTCTCACCATCTGCATACAATGGCGTCTTGCGCTTCTTGTGCGTAGTGGTAGAAAGATTGGTGGAAACAGGGCTGCGACGTGAACGCTCTTTCTTTGGCCCCTGATCTGAACTGATATGATATTGGATTTTAAATGTGCCCCGGTGTTGTTTCCATTTTCATGGATTATTTGTTTCTGTGTTTTGTGTTAGTCTGGGTGGGTAGTGGGTGGAATGTATGTTCTGCATGCAGCTGCAGAGCAAAAAATACAGAATTTTCCTTTTAATCTTAAGCAACGAAAGCAGTGACAATTGAAGACCAGTGTCATTATTGATTTTGCAACACTAATTACAGCCATCGCAATACAATAAAATCAGACCTATTTAAACAGAAATTACAAATTACTTTTAAATGCCAGTAGATAGCAGTGGAATTTCTCAAGGTGAGTAGAAGGATATTTTGTCAGGGAAGCTACTTAATATGCCATGCAGGTAACAATACAATATCAGCAGTGTGATTGATGGTCAGTGAATAAATAAGTTTTGAGCATTATTACCTATTTCTAAAGACTTCAACTGGGATTTTGGAGATAGGATTCCCTTGGAAAACTCTGCAAGCAATAAAAAGATGATCTCTTTGTACACATTGTGATTGTGAAATGTTTTGGTCCAAGGAAAAGTACAATAATGTGGGGTGTTTGGCATTACAACAAGTATTTATTTTAAAGGTCCATACACAAGGTACAGTTTGCGGAGCACACAGGAAATGTGTTAGGTAAATGTCTTAATTAAATAAGCATTTTCTTTCTTTCATATATATTTATGCCTGTCAATGCCTGTCCACTGTCATTCCATTGTGGTTTACCAGTCTACCCCAGCCAACCTCTCCCTCATATATGTTCATCATTTTCTTTCACTAGATTGTATTCAGATAGGCATGGATCACTTTCAATCTTATGGTAAAACTCTACCATTTTATGGTCATTCTTTCCTTGGGGCTCCTTTACATGATCATTAATTAGTCCTTTCTCTTTGCACAGCACTAGGCCTCAAATAGCCAATTAGATGATTGATTCCTTTACATATGTTTCAAGAAATCTAGTTGAAACTAATCCTTTACATTGCCAGTGCTAATTACCAGGATAACCTGAAAGAAGATTATGATTACGACAGGATGGAGAATCAAACTATTTTTTCCCATGGTATGGATATCGAAAGCATGGGGACAGAGTATTATGATGAGAGGTAAGAGCTTTACAGGAGAATGAAGGGGTCAGTTCTTTATGCAAGGAGTGTATCTGGAACAACCCTGCCAAGGAAGGTGGTGGAATCAGATATAATTACAACTTTTAAGAGGAGCATCAGAACTTGACATAGGTGAGGCATAGAAGTCAGAAGTTGTTCAGGCAGGGCCTAGAATGATACAGTCCTGTTGCAGGCAAATAGGATTGGTGTAGATTGGCTAAAAGATTGGGATGGGCGCCAATCCATGGACTGAAAGGCCTATTTCTGTGCTGCACAATTTATGACTGAGACACAGGTTGAGAATTTTCTATGCACTAATAATAGAGAGCAGCATGAATTCAGTTTTTTTTCCTTTGGAAACTCTGGGTCAATATTGTCCGGAAATTACAAAATCACTAAAATTGTCCCAGATACACGGTCAGTAGAGCCAGCACATCAGTCTGGGCCTCTTTTCATGCACAGCCAGGCTTCCCATTTTTAAGAAGAAAAATACTCAAAGCGCTTCAGTGTTCCTCATCTAAGTAAAATAAAAGAAGACTGTTCAACACTGAAGCAAAACAACTACACATAGGCTTGCAAAACTGCTGTTTATACATCTTGGGAAATCGTGCATCAATTTCAAATAAAGAAACATATCACTGGAAAAAGGATCATGGCCAAGCTTAGGCCTTCCAGATAGACCAAAGAAGAGAGGGAGGAAAGAAAGGAAAGGAAAACAGAGGGACATGCATTTATACAACACTTTGGACAGTACTTTCAAAGCGTTTTCGGCAGTAGGCCAGAGACACAAAACTACATTTGTTATTTGGCTTGTACTCGCTGGAATTTAGAAGATTGAGGGGTGATCTCATAGAGACTTACAAAATTCTTAAGCGGTTGGACAGGCTAGATGCAGGAAGACTGTTCCCGATGTTGGGGAAGTCCAGAAAGAAGGGGTCACAGTTTAAGGATAAGGGGGAAGTCTTTTAGGACCGAGATGAGAAGATCATTTTTCACACAGAGAGTGGTGAATCTGTGGAATTCTCTGCCACAGAAGGTAGTTGAGGCCAGTTTGATGGCCATATTTAAGAGGGAGTTGGATGTGGCCCTTGTGGCTGAAGGGATCAGGGGGTATGGAGAGAAGGCAGGTACAGGATACTGAGTTGGATGATCAGCCATTATCATATTAAATGGCGGTGCAGGCTCGAAGGGCCGAATGGCCTGCGCCTGCACCTAATTTCTATGTTTCTATTTAAGGGAGATGCCGTGGAAACAGGCCCTTCAACCCACCAAGTCCACACCACCATCATTCAACTGTACACTAGTTCTATCCTACACACTAGGGGAAATTTACAGAAGCCAATCAACCTACAGACCTGCATATCTTTGGAATGTGGGAGGAGACCAGAGCACCTAGAGAAAACCCAAGCAGCCACAGGGAGAATCCACATGGCAGCACTTATAGTCAGGGTCAAACCCAGGTCTCTGGTACTGCGAGGCAGCAGTTCTACCACTGCGCCACTGTGCCGCCCACAGTGTGCTGATGCTGCAATCCTGAGCAGAAAACAAAGTGCTGGTGGAACTCAGTGAGTCAGGCAGCATCTGATTCACCAATAAACTGATAATGCTTTGGGTCGGAATTCTTCCTCAGATCGAAGAAAGGTCACGCCCCAAAATGTCATCGGTCTATTCCCTCCGGAGTTGTTGCATGACTCGCTGAGTTCCTCCAGCAATGTATTTCATAGCATTGCATAGCCAATGAAGTACAATGATATGTAACCTCGGCTGTAGATTAGTTTAGTTTAGGAAGGAACTGCAGATGCTGGTTTAAATCGAAGGTAGACACAAAATGCTGGAATAACACAGTGGGACAGGTAGAATCTCTGGAGAGATGCAATGGGTGATGTTTTGGGTCGAGACGCTTTTTCAGACTGAAGAAGGGGCTCAACCCGAAACGTCACCCAATCCTTCTCTCCAGAGTTGCTGCCTGTCCCATTGAGTTATTCCAGCATTTTGTGTCTACCTTTAGTTTAGTTTAGAGATACAGCGCGGAAACTGGACCTTTGGCCCACCGAGTCCACACCAACCAGCGATCCCCACACATTAACGCTATCCTACACACGTTAGGGACAATCTACATGTATACCAAGCCAATTAACCTACAAATCTGTACGTCTTTGGAACGGGGAGGAAACCGAAGATCTCAGAGAAAACCCACACGGTCACAGGGAGAACAGACAAACACCGTACAGACAGTACGCGTAGTTGGGGCCGAACCCGGGTCTCTCGCGCTGTAAGCGCTGTGAGGCAGCAACTGTACCGCCGCTCCACCATGCTGCCCCTATATATTGAAAAATATAATGTAAAGGGAGTGAATTGCAAAAAGTAAAAATTATTCTTGGAGTGTATGTGTATATATAATATATATAAGATTTAAAATCTACGGATAGATAGACGTGAAAGACAAGGCTCAGTACTTCAATTACATATTTTGAAAATCAATTCCACAGAGACATTGCCCGTGTTGCAAAAATGCAGAAATCAATCTCCAAACCTTCAGCATAATTTCTATTACTCCTTTATATTCAACTCTCCCACCGTGTTCATGCTCAACTATTGCACGACATAGTCATGAATTAAAATAAATGACAGTATTTGAATAGTGAGCAAACATTCACACTTTGACTTAACAGAAATATTAACAAGGGATTTGTGCAAAATAAATGTTCATTTCAACAAAGCAGCTTCCATGTTGAAATTGAAACTTATATAGATTATTTTTACTGAATTCTAGTGTGAAAATGTTCATGTCACATTCACTTATGAAGATTGTTGTATATTAAAGAACAAATTAATGCTTTAAATGTGAAATATTCCAAGTAAAGCATAACTATAAACTAATTATGCCTCTGCATCAAAAAACCTGCCCCTGGAGCCTTTGAAGGACACACACTTTCCCGTGCTTCTTGCGTGCTTCTGCTGTTCTTTTCCCTCCAGCAGTTTTCTTATCAGCAGATTCAGCTGGAACCTATCAGTAAGTGACAGGATTGATTTTCTCAAGTGGAAAATGTCACCATGTCCTCCCTGCAGTGATGCACCCTCTATGACAGATTAAACTCTGCTGAAAGCTGCAGAGTCGCAGGCTGATGGAGCAGAACTTCCTAATACAAAAAGTCACTGAGGTTGTCAACTATCCTCAGCAATGCTTGCACAAAATAATAAATTGCATTTCATTTTCTATGCTTCTTGCAATGCTTAGACTCTTTCCTGCTTCTTAATGACCTGTGGAGAAAATAACTTTGGCAGCTGCAGCCTAACAGAGCTTGACATTTCCTCCTGTTCTGTGACATGGTAATTTTATGACATGCAAATTGTGTATATTATATTGTTCAACTTGACTGTTGCAATAGTTGGCATGCTATTATTTATAAACTTTGCAAAGGTTTAAACAAAAACTCACAATAAAACAGCTGCATGAGATTCCTTGAATAATTATTTCAATTTATTTATTGATGATAATTGATATTTCTCCTGATAAATTCACAGTTTTATGGTTTATTTGCTGGTACCATTGGGGTGCAGTCACTTGTTAAAATGCACCAAGCATTATAATTTGATCTATAACGGTATTTACCTTAAGAGTTTGGCTTAAAATATTGAATATTGTAAAATATTTTGGTTTGTTTAAGATAAATATGTGTTAAGGAAAATGAGGTGACATAGGTTATTGTCATCCTTTCATTCCAGGGTCTGAGCTCAATCCTGATTTTAAAAAAAACTAAAGCCTCAAATCTAATAACTGCAATAGTCCAAAATTAAAAGTAGTTGGCCTTTCACATTCCATTCCAGTTCCCAATGTGCAAGAGACCATTGCACAGGATTTTGAAAAAGGAAATTTCCTACTTTTTCTACTTCTTTAAAGACGGTTTCCACAGAAGTCTTGAAAATCTTTACCTTTAAAAATATACACCAAGATCTTCATTTCAAAATGAATTCATGTAAGTGTTACAGTTCTAAAATGTAGAGCCCTCTCAAATTGAGATATCAAATGCAAAATCGGGATTCACAGTATTTATTGTTTGGTCACTGCAAATGCCTTTTAAGGGACAGAATGATATCCAATGCACACATGTACACTTTGTTTGCAAATCATGTCAATCTCATATTGGTGAAGGCATTGCTGCACATTTTGTCGCAGGTCTGATTGACGTGTTCAGCCTTGACACACCAAACTGATTTGATGGGAATTCTGAAACTTTGGAGCACACACTCCAGCCACAACCATCTCCTAATCATGCAAAGCTTATCGCATTATGAAATTCGCACTGCACCTCCACCACCAGCCTATAGCAATTTTTGATGGAATCATAAACTAATTAACAGTTTGGTTGGCCACCACAATTTTGATTGCTTATTGTGTTCCAATGACGTTTCATCTTGTAATTGTCTTGAGTATGCCAGGTGTTGACTTCAAAGCTTCTGCACAAACGTCTCACAGGCTATTACTGAAGGGAAACCTAGGTAGTGCCTTTCAGTTCAACCGTGCAATACATTCCAAGCATGAGAATGTGGAAACATAAGAATTTGAAGAAGAGGGAGGTGAAAGAAAGGGAAGATGGCTTTCAGCTGTTGGCTGTATCCACCCACAGTGTTCAATTCCCCCATTTGAACCTCGGAAAGAAACAACTTGTGTGATGTCTGTACTTTAATAAACATTACCTCATTGAAATCTGCTAATGTCTCCTGACACAACTGCAATCTCTAAACAGAGCAAGGATCTCATTATCAGGAGCTGACAGAAAGACCATGGCATGGAATCTGATCTAGAGTTATTTGTAACATTTCAAGTTTTCCATCCACATTGAGGTTCTCAAATCAAATAGGGTGAGTACAGCAAAACACACTACTGGTTGAGCAGCATCTGTAGAGGAAAGGAAGGGGTGGAAGATTGCAACCTTCACGTGGTCCGCCCTGTTTCGACTAATGCAATCAACTCGATGTGCACAAAACGGAAGATCAAATAGAACAAGTTGTCCAACAACTTTAGGCTGTGCACGCCACACGAAAGAAGAAGAAGGAAAGGAACAGGAATGAAACAGCTCTCAGTCTGAGGAAGGATTTTGACTCTAAACATCACCTATTCCTCTTCTCCAAAGATGTTGCCTGACCCACTGAGTTACTCTAGCATCGTGTGGAAACAGGCCCTTTGGCCCAACTTGCCCACACCAGCCAACATGTTCCAGCTACACTAGTCCCAGCTGCCTGCTCTTGGTCCATATCCCTCCAACCCCTTCCATATTGAGTATGGAAGTTGGGAGGTCATGTTATACTTCAAGTTCAAGTTCAAGTTCAAGTGAGTTTATTGTCATGTGTCCCTGATAGGAAAATTAAATTCTTGCTTTGCATCAGCACACAGAACATAGAAGGCATTTACTACAAAACAGATCAGTGTGTCCATATACCATATATAAATATATACACACATGAATAAATGAACTAATAAAGTGCAAATAACAGATAATGGGTTATTAGTTATCAGAGTTTTGTCTGAGCCAGGTTTAATAGCCCGATGGCTGTGGGGAAGTAGCTATTCCTGAACCTGGTCGTTGCAGTCTTCAGGCTCCTGTACCTTCTACAGGTAGCAGGGAGGTGAGTGTGTGGCCAGGATGGTGTGGGTCTTTGATGATGCTGCCAGCTTTTTGAGGCAGCGACTGCAGTAAATCCCCTCGATGGAAGGAAGGTCAGAGCCGATGATGGACTGGGCAGTGTTTACTACTTTTTGTAGTCTTTTCCTCTCCAGGGCGTTCAAGTTGTCGAACCAAGCCACGATGCAACCGGTCAGCAAGCTCTCTACTGTGCACCTGTAGAAGTTAGAGAGAGTCCTCCTTGACAAATCGACTCTCAGGAAGTAGAGGCGCTGGTGAGCCTTCTTGATAATTGCATCAATGTTCTCGGACCAGGATAGATCTTCAGATATGTGCACGCCCAGGAATTTGAAGCTCTTGACCCTTTCAACCATCGACCCATTAATATAAACGGGACTGTGGGTCCCCATCCTACTCCTTCCAAAGTCCACAATCAGTTTCTTGGTTTTGCTGGTGTTGAGGGCCAGGTTATTGTTCTGGCACCATATGGACAGTCGCTTGATCTCTCTTCTGCACTCCGACTCATAGAAACATAGAAACATAGAAATTAGGTGCAGGAGTAGGCCATTCAGCCCTTCGAGCCTGCACCGCCATTCAATATGATCATGGCTGATCATCCAACTCAGTATCCCGTACCTGCCTTCTCTCCATACCCTCTGATCCCCTTAGCCACAAGGGCCACATCCAACTCACTCTTAAATATAGCCAATGAACTGGCCTCAACTACCCTCTGTGGCAGAGAGTTCCAGAGACTCACCACTCTCTGTGTGAAGAAAGTCTTTCTCATCTCGGTCTTAAAGGATTCCCCCTTATCCTTAAGCTGTGACCCCTTGTCCTGGACTTCCCCAACATCGGGAACAATCTTCCTGCATCTAGCCTGTCCAACCCCTTAAGAATTTTGTAAGTTTCTATAAGATCCCCTCTTAATCTCCTAAATTCCAGAGAGTATAAACCGAGTCTATCCAGTCTTTCTTCATAAGACAGTCCTGACATCCCAGGAATCATCCCCATCAGCGATACGTCCCACTACAGTGGTGTCGTCAGTGAACTTGATGATGGAGTTCGCACTGTGACCGGCTACGCGGTCATGAGTATAGAGCGAGTACAGCAGGGGGCTGAGCACGCAGCCTTGAGGTGCTCCCGTGCTGATTGTTATCGAGACTGACACATTTCCACCAATACGAACAGACTGTGGTCTGTGAATGAGGAAGTCGAGGATCCAATTGCAGAGGGATGCGCAGAGACCAAGTTCTGCGAGTTTGGTAACCAGCTTGGAGGGGATGATAATATTAAATGCCAAGCTGTAATCGATGAATAACAGCCTGACATATGAGTTTTTGGTGTCCAAGTGGTCCAGAGTGGAGTGGAGAGCCAGCAAGATCGCATCCGCCGTTGATCTGTTGGGGCGGTAAGCGAACTGCAGTGGGTCCAGGTTTTTATCGAGGTAGGCGTTGATTTGTGCCATGATCAACCTCTCGAAGCACTTTATCACCACAGGCATTAGTGCCACAGGTCGATAGTCATTGAGGCACGTCACCTTGCTCTTCTTGGGCACTGGTATAAGTGATGCCTTTTTGAAGCAGGTGGGGGCCTCAGACCTCAGAAGTGAGAGGTTGAAAATGTCCATAAAAACTCCAGCCAGTTGGTCCACACAGGTTTTTAGAACACGACCAGGTATACCATCAGGTCCAGGCGCTTTTCGAGGGTTCACCCCTCTGAAGGATTTCCTGACGTCGGCCTCTGTGACTGAGACTGAAATACCTTCACAGCGAATGGGGGCTCGGGAAGGCACATCGGTGTTCTCCCTATCAAAACGTGCGTAGTTGTACAAGACATTGGTGAGGCCGCATTTAGAACATTGTGTTCAGTTTTGGACAGTCTGTATAGAAAAGATGTTGTTAAGCTGGAAAGGATTTACAAGGCTGTTTACAGGACTTGAGGACCTGACCTGTAGGGAGAGCTTGAGCAGGCTTGGACTTTATTACTTGAAGCTCACAAGGATGAGGAGTGATCGTATAGGAGTGTACAGGATCATGAGAGGAATAGATAGAGCAGGGGTTCTCAACCAGGGGGGAATTCCCCCCAGGGGGGGAATTTCAGGTTTGCAGGGGGGGGGGAATTGGGACCACAGATTAGCAAACTCAAACTGTTAGAAATAAAGGATTTTCAGTATTATATGCATATTATTTGGAATGCACTTTTTGAGGCAGACAATCTTGGAAAGGGGGGGGAATGACATTCTGACATATGGTGAAAGGGGTGCATGGGGCAAACAAGGTTGAGAACCACTGAGATAGAGTAAATCACTGAACCTTTTACCCAGAGTAGTGGAATTTAGAACCAGAGGGCGTAGGTTTGAGGTGAGGGGGGAAAAATTGAATAGGAATCTGAGGGGCAATGTTTTTACAAAAAGGGTGGTAGGTATATGGAACGAGCTGCCAGAGGAGGTCGTTGAGGCAGGTAATATCATAACGTTAAAAACACATTTGGATAGTTTCATGGATAGGATATGTTGAAAGGGATATGGGCCAAATGCAAATAGGTGAGCCTAGTGTAGTTGAGGCATGTTGGCCAGCATGGAGAAGTTGGGTCTGTTTCCATGCAGCAAGACTATGACTTTTTATGATTCTTTGACAATATAGGGGAGAAAAAAATTGAATCAATATCAGTAAAATGAGTAAATTGGTGGTTATTGGTTGAATTTAACTTGTTGGATCGAAGAGCCTGTTTTTATGCTCCCCAATACAACCCTGAAGCTTGCCAGAGAGGAGACAAAGTTTCCAATGCAGCACTCAGAAGTCGGGTGGCAGCTACTTCTGTTGCACTGAAAGTTGGTTTCTGTTGCATCAGACACCACATCCCGGTTGAGTCCAAATGTTTGTAGAACTGGCCACCACTTCCATGTGAAAAGGATAGATCGACGCCAAGCTCTGCACCTGGCTCTGCACCAAGATTGTGCCAAGCTTGTCAATGCTCTTTCAGTAGAATTGGCAGTTTATTGCAACAGCTATTTTATTATGCATGTCTATTGGCCCTTTCCAGAAGACTGGCTCATTAAGACCTCAGTCGAGGAATCCCTGAGCAAAGTTGTTATCTTTTGAACAGGCACAACTGCCAGCATTGCCCACTGCCCAAGCTCGCAGAGTACTGATTCCAACTGTCTGCTACCATTTAAATGATATGCAGCATCAGCATCTGAGCTGGTGGCTGTGAATGTGAAGTTCAGTGAGTGTTCCTGTATTTCCTGACCAGGTCACAACCATTGGGTATCTGACTGAAGAGCAGTGAAAGAATAGATGCATGAAAAGTAAAGAGTTTCTATCTATTTCTATCTCGCATGCTCACACCATCTGCACCCTGCAATTCTGAAATATTGTGGGATGAGGAGGGAGTGCTGAGAAGGAGGATTAAAAATGAAACATGAAGATGCCATTATATTTCATGGTGTCAGTCACTCCACTGCTCAAAACCTCAGTGATGCAGATTCCAATCAAGGCCATAACCATTTGCACCAGGCAAGTCGGCTTATGCGTGTATGCCTGTTGAGTTTTGCCCAATATGTTTGGGTGATGTGACTCATGAAGCAATACCTTGGCAATATGTGCAAGTGGGGAGGATGACACTAGCGACAGTCAGAACGTATTTCCGAGGATGGAAAAATCAAATAGTAAAGGGCATACCTTTGAGGTGAGCAAGCAAATGTTTAAAAGAGTTGTGCGGGCAAGTGATTTTTTATGCAGAGGGTGGTGAATGCCTGGAATGCGCTACCGAGGTTAATGATTGAGGCAGACACGATATAGGCCTTCAAGAGACTTTTGGAGAGGCATATGGCTATGCCGGGAATGAAGGGATATGGATTATGTGCAGGCTGATCCTGGCATCATGTTCAGCACCGATATTGTGGGCGAAGAGCCCCGTTCTTGTGCTGTGCTCAATTTACTGATCAATTCTTCGATCAATTTTCTGTTCCTTCCACTGGACAGCTGCCAGGTTCAGCAGATAGGCCCGACTGTAGACCTGTGCCAATTTGTACTCAATCTGCAAGCTCTTGGCCTCACAGTTCTGCACAGATTCCCTGCCTGCGGCTGGTGGCTCCATGCCAGAAATGACGGTCAGCCCTGTTGTCTCCAGCACTCCTTGTGGACTCCTTGAATTGAGAGAGAAGAACCAGTTTCACAATCCTGTACTCCCACTGAACCACTTCACAGAAACTCACGAGTGCACAATTTGTTTTTTCTTGTTTATAAATTGGAATGGATGGAAAATCATGATTTATATGCTCATGCCTTTCCGTGATGTACCGTATGTGAGCACTGTTCTTACTGGAACCATGAAAATACAGAATAAACACTAATATGTTGATAAATAGCTGAAGCACGATCAAGATTAGGCTTTAATATTATCAGTTATTCATGGACTGGTCGCAGTCTTCTAAAACAGTGACCATTCTTCTAGGTTTTTCAATAGATGCCGAGATTAGAATTTGTCATATGGCAGGACCTCCTTATCAATTCCACTGATCTATATGTTTTATATCTCATTTAGTAAAGCCAGTAAAGTGTTATCTGCATCCTGGCCAACAATTTCCATTATTGGATAGAAGCAGTTGTGGGGCATTGGAGCTGCCAAAAATAACGAAATGGGCTTCCTTTCACTCAGGAGGGTTTTTTTAATAATATTTCTTTCCCCAAAGCAGTTTGGGTGTGACTCCCAAATCCAAATCTGAACATAATTGAGCTTTTATAAATTACAAATTGGATGGCAAATATCAAGTTCAATCTATATGAACACATTTATTTGCAACGTTTGACCCCAGCAATCCAATTTTGGCTATATTTTATTTTAATGTTGTAATCTTTGCACAGCAACGTGGGATTTGATGAAACCATCATCATGTTATTCCTCAAAGAAAAAACATTTACTTTTCATGGCCTAGTGGAATAGATTTTTAACTGAAAATATGGCATTTTTCATCGAGTGCAGTCGTTCCACAATGCTTTTTAACACTAAACTGCTGCATTGAAAATTCACCCCAATATTTCTAATCTATCAAAAAGTAATTTCCAGCAGAATTTAACGGAACTCTCCCTTATATAATTGTGGGTTTAAAATAATCTCTCACAATATTGTATCCAATGCCTTTCCAAGACTGGTATTTCTCTAATGTGGGAAGGAGATTTACGTATTTTTCATTTCACCATGAAACATGCCTAAGAATCACTGTTGTAAATTTGTTGGGATTCAGACATTGCCAGCAAGACAAACATTTATTGACCATCGCTAATAATGGAATTAAACTCACACCGACGCCATTTTTGATTAGCTTTACTGAATTGAGAGAGGAAGCCTGAAACCCTGAAGCTCCACAGGCTGAATGCAGCACAGGGACTGTCTGTTTAAGAAGGAACTGCAGATGCTGGAAAATCGAAGGTAGACAAAACTGCTGGAGAAACTCAGCGGGTGCAACAGCATCTATGGAGTGAAGGAAATAGGCAACGTTGCCTATTTCTGCTGAGTTTCTCCAGCACTTTTGTCCACCAGGAGCTGTCTGTGTTGGAAGGAACTGCAGATGCTGGTTTACACTGAAGATAGAATGCTGGAGTAACTCAGCGGGTCAGGCAGCATCTCTGGAGAAAAAGAAAAGGTGGTTTTTTGGGTCAAGACCCTTTTTTCAGACTGTTCTGAGAGACAGTAAAGCCCCTGGTATCAAAAGCTGTTAAAAGTATCAATATCATTGAAGGACACAAAGTGCTGGTGTAACTCGGCGGGTCAAGCAGCAACTCTGGAGATCATGGATCGGTTATGTTACGGCTCGAGACCCTTCTTCAGCCTCCAGTTCATTGTCAGATGCTGTTGTGGTTCAAATGTTACTTGTCGCTTATCAGCCCAAGCCTGAATATTGTCTGGATTTTGCTGCATGCAGGCATTGTTGTGGAGTTGCGAATAGTGCATTGTGCAATCATTAGTCAAAACCACACGGCCGATCTCATGATGTTAGAAAGGCCATTGATGAAGCAACTAAAGATGGTTGAATATAAGGCATTGGTCTCGGGAACTTCTGCAGCTAATGTCCTGGAACTGGGATCATTCATCACTGGTAATTAACTACCGACCTTTCTTTCTGCACCAAATGTCTAATCACGTTAATTAACATTATTGGTCCTTTGTTATAATTGCATTCAGTTACCTACCTGATCTCTAGGTGGCTCGGCACCAACTCCCCCTCCCATTCCCAATCTGACCTTCCTGTCCTGGGCCTCGTTCATTGTCAGAGTGAGGCCCAGCGCAAATTGGAGGGACAGCACCTCATATTTTGTTTGGGTAGCTTACACCCTAGCTGTACGAACATTGACTTCTGTAAATTCAGATAGCCCTTGCTTTCCCTCTCCATCCCCTTCCCCTTCCCAGTTCTCCCACTAGTCTTACTGTCTCCGCCTACAATCTATCTTTGTCCCCCCCCCTCCCCCGACATCAGTCTGAAGAAGGGTCATGACCCGAAATGTCGCCCATTCCTTTTCTCCAGAGATGCTGTCTCACCTGCTGACTTATTCCTGCATTTTAGACAATAGACAATAGGTGCAGGAGTAGGCCACTCGGCCCTTCGAGCCAGCCGCCATTCACTGTGATCATGGCTCATCATCCACAATCAGTACCCCATTCTTGCCTTCTCCCCATATCCCCTGACTCCGCTATCTTTAAGAGCTCTATCTAACTCTCTCTTGAAAGCATCCAGAGAATTGGCCTCCACTGCCTTCTGAGGCAGAGAATTGCACAGATTCACAACCCACTGTGTGAAAAACTTTGTCCTCATCTCTGTTCTAAATTGCTTACCCCTTATTCTTAAAATGTGGCCCCTGGTTCTGGACTCCCCCAGCATCGGGAACATGTTACCTACCTCTAGCATGTCCAAACCTGTAATAATCCTGTATGTTTCAATAAGATCCCCTCTCATCCTTCTAAATTCCAGAGTATACAAGCCCAGCCGCTCCATTCTCTCAGCATATGACAGTCCCACCAACCCGGGAATTAACCTTGTGAACCTACGCTGCACTCCCTCAATAGCAAGAATGTCCCTCCTCAAATTTGGAGACCAAAACTGCACACAATACTCTAGGTGGGATCTCACTAGGAGCCTGTACAACTGCAGAAGGATCTCTTTACTCTTATACTCAACTCCTCTTGTTATGAAGGCCAACATGCCATTCGCTTCCTTATGTCTACCTTCAGTTTTACCAAGGTGGTTTGATATCCTAACTGGTCAAATGGAATTGAATTGAATACTTTATTGTGACATGTGACAAGTCACAATGAAATTCTTTGCATGCATACCCAAGGTATGAAAATTCTCGCCCACAAAGGGCATTTACAAAGTTACAAATTCCTCCCCCACCACCCCCCTGCGCCAGGTTCCCCTTTGTTCTCCCCCCCCTTCTCCTTCCCCTTTCCTGACAGCAGTCCCCCCATGCTGGGTCCTCCATTGTTCATTGTTCTACCCCCTCCCTCATAATGGTCCCCCCAAGGCGGGCCCCAATTGTTCATCCCCCTCCCTCATAATGGTCCCCCCAAGGCGGGCCCCAATTGTTCATCCCCCTCCCTCACGGCGACATCCCCATGCCAGGTCCTCCTTGTTCCTTCCCTTTCGCTTGTCCGTCCTCGTCCGTCGGTGGGTGCCATCATCAACCGCCGCATCAACCTCTCCACTAACACTGCGAGGTCCTCTCTGGACACCTCCCTGGCGCCGACCCAGGCCCAAGCCGCGAGCTCCGCAGACACATGCACCTATGGCCATGGGCTTCGTCGACCTGCAAGATTCCACCTCCGGCTCCAGGCTCCACTGCCGACCCACGAGGCCCGGGCTCCGGCCCACAAGGTTCCACCGCCAGCCCACCATCTTGATATATAAAGCTTGATACATATACTGTCAATTATATTACTTTTCTGGATACTTATAAAAATACAGCCTTAATATCAAAAGCAATCACTGTCATCTCAACTTTCAGAATTGAGCTCGTAAGTCCATGTTTGAACCAAGGCTGCGATAATATTTGGAGCCAAGAGATTCGTGTGAGACTAAAACTGGGTATTGATAAGCTGGTTATTGGAAAATAAATATCTCTTGATAGCACTAAGATAGCTGGAGTAACACAGTGGGACAGGCAGCATCTCTGGAGAGAAGGAATGGGTGACTTTTCAGGTCGAGACACTACTTTTTGTGTCTATTTTTGGTGTAAACCAGCATCTGCAGTTCCTTTCTCCACAACAGTTGATGGCACTGACGACTTCAGCTTCTATTGTTTTGCTGATGATTGAGACGAAACTGGCCAGTAGTTAGCCAAATGGGATTTGTCCTGTTTTGTGAGATTAGTACACACCTGGGCAACTCTCCAGTTGTTGAGTACATTCCACTGTTGTAATGCTAGGTCTAAATCCTGGACCTGCCAAACCAACGATCCTGTGGGATAACCTTCAGCAGAAGGATTGTTGTGTTCCAAGAAGATAGCTCACGACAATCTTCTCAAGGGCAATTGGGATAAATGTTGGTCTGGCCAGCAATGCCAAGATCCCGACAAATTAAAAATAAGCAAGATCTAACAAACAGGCATGAAATAAATGACAGTTCTATTCTAAGAATGTTTTATTGGAATAAGTCAGAAGTCAAATGTTTATCAAGAAAACTCTTTTGGATTTCAAATAAAATCATGTGATCTCAAAAGTCCACGAGAAAATAAACAAGGCCGTGATTATAGGCACCTGCAAAGAGATGTATGGCTTCGCTCACAAAATGGACAAGGACTGGCTCTGTTAGAGCAACCAGGCAATCAAGCAGATAATTAACCAACAACATAAGGTGTTCTTGGATTAGAATCTCAAACTTTCCTCAAGGGAAAACAATAATCTTTACCAAGCACTTGAAGGCAGAGATCCAGCTGAAAACTCAGGATCTGTTAAGTGAATTAAAAGCACACTGGAGGTTTAGCAACTCGCCAACAGCCATAAAAGGCCTGTTTCAGTGTTGTAAGAGCCATCTGCATTGCAAACACCCCGGGCTCCACTCCATTGACGCACAGGAAAGGGGATGAACTCATCAGGAACAGAGAGGCAATCAACACCTGGTGGAAGGAACACTGCAAAGACTTTCTCAACTGTTGCCACTCCTAACTGACAAGAAGTCAAGAAGGCTATATCTTAGCTAAAAAATAACAGAGCCTCAGGGCCGGCTGAAAGCTGTGCTAACATCGTAAAACTCAGCAGTGAATAATTTTGGTGTCTCTTCCAGTCCGACTTCCACCATATTGAGGCTGCAGTTACACTCAATTGGTTGTTTTGAGCTACCCATGATGTTTGCATATCTAACATTAGGGTGGTGCAGAGGCATGGATAGTAAAGATGCCACCTCACCGTTCCAACAACCAGAGTTTAATCCTGATCACCAGTGCTTTCGGTGTGGAATTTGTCTTTCACCACATGGGTTTCTTCTGGATGCTCTGGTGCCAGCAGTCGGGCTGGATTTGTTTCCGAGTTCTTTGCATGTATGATATGTATGTGCACTGGGGCTATTTGGCATGGTCAGTAACATCAAACAGTGCACAACACAGATGTTCTCATCACTCTGCAAGACTGACCTGCACATGGGACTCCTGCAAACTACATAGCTCTCTAATGCTGCAAGTGGGAGATGCGGCTGTCTTCTGAGTTAGTTGAATTGAGTGTACAAAGGGAGCGTGTATAGTCACTGTTGCTTCTATGTGCCTTTATAAGACCTGATAAATGACAAATGTATTTTATTGTGATAGATGCCTTTCTGTTAATCCTTTGGCTCCTCAAGCAGAGTAAAGCACAACAGTCTAGATTTAGTTCTTACAGTATCATCATGATAATAAAAAATGGTGAAGTATTTTCCTCACATTTAAGTATTTAATCAGGGCTGGGTGTTGCAAAAAAAAGACAGAAATGGTGAGTGTTTTAAAGCATTTTAGACAATAGACAATAGACAATAGACAATAGGTGCAGGAGTAGGCCATTCGGTCCTTCGAGCCAGCTTTGGTTCTGGAAATTAAGGAATTCTGACCTCTGGAAATTTGTTTGCGAGAAATTTAAATTACTTATGCTGTTAAACAAATTAATCTTCTCTAATGAAACTTTACTCGAAAAAACAGATTGAATAAACAATCCTAACTTTCTGGTGTTATTCTGAGAAAATCCTCAATCTGAAGGATTTTGGTTTCGTATCATGTTAATTTACAACTACACTCCAGGAATTGAACATATAATGAAGACTGACACTTTTATGTAGTACCAAGAGAATGATGCACCGTCAGGAATGGCTGTCTTTGGATAAGATGCTGAACCAAGTTTGTCGTTTAGTTCAGTTGGATATAAAGAATCTTAAATGATTCTTTATATGGCTCTGATAAAGGTTCTGGATAAAAAAAATCTTGCTAATAGCAAAAACCAAAGTGCAGGAGGAACTCAGCAGGTCAGGCAGCATGGGGATAAATGGAAAGTTGACATTTTAGATGTTGTCCTTTCATCAAAATGCTGGAGTAGTGGGGAAAAAAACTGGAAAAGTAAAGTAGAGGTGGGGCAATGCATTGCAAGTGGCTAGAAAAGATATAATAGTCTATTCCTAAATTTGTTCTGGTTGCCTACATAACACAATTTAAGAAGTAATTAATTGACCACAAAATTCCTTTTGGGTGCCTTAGAAATCTGATAAGATAGTAGATGAAAGCAAGCATTTTAGTTTTCAAATAATCTATTCAATTAAGGCCTTGTGTGACTAATAAAGAGCAGTATTTCAATGGAAACATTTGAAGAGTTATTATAAGGTTGAGCCAACATTCCTCCCTCGATTGACTGCATCCAGGGCAACAAAATTACTCTTCAGAGGTGGGTGTAAGTATTTTAAGATGTCTTGAGAATGTGAGTAATGCCATATAGATGTATGTTTTAACTCTTGTTTCTTAACAAAACTGATTCATTGGTTACAGCCCAAGATATATATATAGACTAAAAATTACTGTTTCTGCACTGTTGAAGACTTAATTGAACATTGCTTAAAGCTGTCAAAGTTGTTAGGGCAGGCTTGTTGATTCCCCTAATTTTACCTTTTCCTACAGCTGTGCAAGAATCTGCACTCTCCCACCTACACAGCAGACAGGTCAAAAAAATAGCACAACCATTAATCCAAACGAACAGTAATTGCTTAAAAAGTGATAAATATGGAAAAAAGTACGAGGGCCTCTCATCTTTTTGGGAACTATGCGATTGTTTCCACCCTTTTGAGGTTCTGAGGTGACGGGCAACGTCAATGTGGGAAATCTAAATTCTTCCACAGATCGGACTGGGGTTGCCTTATAATGCGGGAAGGCCAATGGTTTGTAAGCTGGTGCAATCCTTCTGCTATTTGTACACCGCATAGTCTCCAGGTTCTTGATACCATCTCAAATACACCTTCTTCGTGCCTCAAGGTGGATGTTGTTTTGGAGCCCAGGTCTGAGAAGCACAAAAGAACAGTGGGATTGCCATTTCTGGGCATAGCCTGAGTTTTATGGTAGCAGTCTGAGAACTTGATATTATATACCCTTTTTCATAATCCAACGAAGGCTGTGCTAGCAAAATAAAGACAATGGTGAATTTTAACACCGATGTCTGACTTCACCAAGATGTAGGCCCAGAGTTAATTCATATTTTCCAGCACCTTGCCATGAACTCTTATAAGTATCGGAAAATGTGGTACAGTGAGGGAAGGTTGGTAGATGGTTGTTATCTTGTAGATGTCGAGTGCAAGGTCCATAATTTTCAAAGGCCGCAGAAAAAACATCAAATATAGCTTGGGCCCAGCTTCCAAACGCATGCAATGCCAATTATATCTGTGCATTGTGGAGTGTGGGCATCCCTTTTTCCCAATCAGCTTCACGTCATTCATTGAGCACATACCTGTTACCATTTTTGTGCATGCTCACACGTCAAAATGTGCTACTCACTTGGAAGGTTATAAACTCCACTTCATCAAAATAATAATTATAAAGGAATTATGAACAATTTCATTGGACAGATGATGTTTTATTTGCTTCCTGAAGCCAGGCAATAAATGTAGCCCTGCTCTGATGCTTGGTAGCAATCTGCATTGTGCTCCTGCTAAAACACATTCTAAACATGGTTATCCTGGTGAAAGTCATTTTCCTGCAATATCAAGTAAGTCTCTTTCCACAGAGTCTGCCTGCAATAAAGTATTTCCAGATTATGTGTTTTTATTTCAGATTGCCAGCATTCACAGTCCTTTGCATCTCCATAATATATCTAATTCTTCCATTTTTATATATTAAGTACAGAAATTGGGAGGTCACATTGCAGTTGTATAACACGTTGGTGAGGCCGCATTTTGAGTATTGTGTTCAGTTCAGGGCACTGTGTTATAGGAAATAAGCTGTCAAGCTGGAAATGGTACAGAGAAGATTTACAAGGATGTTGCTAAAGGGTCTAAGCTGCAGGGAAAAGTTGAGTAGGCTGGGACTCTATTCCTTGGAGCACAGGAGGATGAGGGATGATCATATAGAGGTGTATAAAATCATGAGAGGAATAGATCAGGTAGATGTACAGAGTCTTTTGCCCAGAGTAGGTGCATCGAGGACCAGAAGACATAGGTGTAAGATGAAGGGAAAATATTTCATAGGAATCTGAGGGGTAACATTTTTACATAAAGGGTGGTGCGTGTTTAGACAAGCTGCCAGAGGAGGTAGTTGAGGCAGGGACCATCCCAACATTTTGTGAATCAGTTAGACAGGTATATGGATAGGACAGGTTTGAAGGGATATGGACCAAACGCAGGCAGGTCAAGTCCAGGTCAAGTTTATTCGTCATATGCGCATACAAGATGTGCAGTGAAATGAAAAGTGGCAATGCTCGTGGATTGTACAAAAAAACTACAAAACAGAATGGAACAGAATCACATATTCAGCGTGTGATGTCCATGTCAGATCCTCTGAGATGTGGACTCCCAGGTATTTAAAGCAGCTCACCCTATCCACAGTATCCCCATTTATCTTCAATGGTGTGTACGTCCTCGGATGTTGTTCCCTCCTAAAGTCCACGATCAGCTCCTTCGTTTTTTTGACGTTCAAAAGGAGGCTGTTGTCCTGACAACAGAGTGCCAGATCAGCCACCTCCTCCCGGTAGGCCTTCTCATCGTTATCGGAGATCAGGCCCACCACCATGGTGTCATCAGCAAACTTGATTATAGAGTTGGAGCTGAACCTAGCCACACAGTCATGTGTGCACAGGGAGTACAGTAGAGGACTGAGGACGCAGCCCTGGGGGGATCCTATGCTCAGGGTGAGGGACTTCGATGTATTTCCTCCCATCTTGACTTCCTGGGGCCTGGCGGTGAGAAATCCAGGACCCAACCACACAGAGGGGTGTTGAGCCCCATTTCCAGCAGCTTCTCAGCAAGTCTGGTGGGAACTATAATGTTGAAGGCTGAACTGAAGTCTATGAACAGCATCCTCACATAGCCCCCCTTCTGGCTGTCAAGGTGAGAGAGAGCGGTGTGCAGAACCTGGGAGACCGCATCTTCCGTGGATCTGTTCGGACGGTATGCGAATTGTAGCGGGTCCATGTAGCCATGTAGGTGGGACTATTGTAGCTGGGACCTGTTGGCTGGTATGGGCAAGATGGTCCGAAAGGCCTGTTTTCACACTGTATCACTCTGTAACTACAATTTACTTTTGCTTTATTCTGATTTTTTTTTTTAAGTTAGCCATTGCTTCCAATACTCCCAATTTATTTATCAAACAATGACAATTCCAATATACACATTTTATTTTTCTCCTGTTCTTATGAATGCCTTTATAACAAGAGGAATCAAATATAGGAACAAAGAGGTCCTTCTGCAGTTGTACAGAGCCCTAGTGAGACCACACCTGGAGTATTGTGTGCAGTTTTGGTCCCCTAATTTGAGGAAGGACATTCTTGCTATTGAGGGAGCGTAGGTTCACAAGGTTAATTCCCAGGATGGCGGGACTGTCATATGCTGAGAGAATGGGTCAGCTGGGCTTGTACACTCTGGAGTTAAGAAGGATGAGAGGGGATCACATTGAAACATATAAGGTTGTTAAGGGCTTGGACACACTAGAGGCAGGAAAAATGTTCCCAATGTTGGGGGAGTCCAGAACTAGGGGCCACAGTTTAAGAATAAGGAGTAAGCCATTTAGAATGGAGACGAGGAAACACTGTTTCTCACAGAGAGTGGTGAGCCTGTGGAATTCTCTGCCTCAGAGGGCGGTGGAGGTAGGTTCTCTGGATGCTTTCAAGAGAGAGCTAGATAGGGCTCTTAAAAATAGCGGAGTCAGGGGATATGGGGAGAAGGCAGGAACGGGATACTGATTGGGGATGATCAGCCATGATCACAATGAATGGTGGTGCTGGCTGGAAGGGCCGAATGGCCTACTCCTGCACCTATTGTCTATTGTCTGTTATCTATTGAATATGTATTTGCCTCTGCTAATAATTTTTGTTTTTGTCATTCCCGCTTCTAACTGGTAGTTTAATTTTCTTTTTCACCTCCTTTATTTATTTTGCTGCGTGCTGCCTTCAGGAGTGTAATCAAAATTCTAATAAGATAAAGTTTCATTTACAAAACAAAGGCAGGTCATAATAGTAGCTGTGTCAATGCTTGTTTTTAATATCTATTCTTTATATTGGGGTCCAGCACTATTATTAAACAATTTATGATCCCCAGTGTTGCAGGAAAATGGTACGACCAGCAATACTATTTCAACAGAAATATACAAACCGCCAAACTAATCTATGGAAAGATATTGTTGTACAAAATGACAGTGCGGCTTTGACAAAGTGCCTCTCGGTTTTGTGACAAGCAACCTTATTTCATTGCCGGCCCAACAAACAAGGGAAACATTCAGTTCTTACTATGAGATTTTTGTATGCCTTGGAGAAGCAAGTAATTAGAATTTAGGTATATCTGTGATATACAGATGCACTTAAGTCCTTGATAAAAATTCCTTCAGTTTATAACAAAACCAGATTGCTGTCAGACTTAGGATACAGATTGATTTGATGTAACAGATTAAACTTACATTCTTGATTGGCAGTTGTTTAATGGCAACAACTATTTTTGGAAATAACCTGAACATTTCCAGTTTGTTGACATGATTCATTCTGATACGTGTCATTCATTCATGTAATGGATACAATAATGTGCATTCTCAATTGATTAGATCGAAGAGAATAACACTTTATCATGTTTTCTTTTTATCGTGGTAATTTGTGTGTGGTTAAAACATATTATATTTTGTATGATTAAAATGGCACAGCACTTCCTTAATTTAGCCAACCACCATGCATTGTGCTGTTATTTAGTAGGAAAAAATAGAACTACTATGCTAACTGAGATAGGCACAAAATGCTGGAGCAACGCAGTGGGACAGGAAGCCTCATGGATTGAAGGAATGGGTGACATTTTGGGTCGAGACCCTTCTTCAGACTCATGCTTCCTATCCTGCTGAGTTACTACAGTATTTTGTGGAATTGTCAGCATAAACCAGCATCTGCGGTTCCTTCCGAAATACTATATTGTTCACCACAATCTGTTATATTATCTCTAATTTAATTTTGCAATGCAAATTTAAAAAAATGCTTTTAAAATGAAGTTATTTTGTCTGAGTTATGACAGTAAGCTTTGGGCTTTAAGTCATGTATTTCATCCTTCTTTGAAATGTATCTCTGTCTCGTCATCTCATCTGATTGTACTCCACAGTTTGCCATCATTCTCGGCTTGAAATTCTTCTGGATGACTGCCCACATTTTGAGAAAATAATTAGAAACCACCAACAAGCAGTTCAGAAACGAAGGTTATGTTTGACAAAGTGATCCAGTTTTTTGAGAACTTGACGTATCGTGAATGAGACAGTGACAATGTACATGGACTTTCAGATAAGGCACCATATAAGAGAAGATTAACTGGTATAAAGTCAAGGAAAGTTTATTGAATGAAAAATAGTTTAGAAGGTAGAAAACAGATAGTTGGACTGAGGGTAGTTTCACAAGGCAATTGGAGGAAGATACTGGTCTTGAACTAAATTATTTTCAAAGGCTATAGAAACAGACACAGTTACGACTTTCAAAAGACATTTGGAAAGATAAATGGATAGGAAGGGTTTGGAACGATATGGGACATACACAGGCAAATAGGACTAGCCCAGAATGCCAACTTGGTCAACATTAACAAGTTAGATCAATGACCCCATTTCCATGCGTATAGCTTGATGACTATGGCTGCTTCATTTCATTCTACTAAGAAGTGGAGGGAGTCACATATTTGACAGAAATCCAAGAGAACCAAAGAAAATTGAAGGGGAATAAAAATAATAATGTCCAAACCCAAATGATTCCAAGCTTTTCATCAATACCTTTCCTTCCATCAAAATGTCAGAAGTCAAGGGTCAAATCCCTCACACAGTGAAGTTATCAAGTGTGCAAGCAACATGGCTCAATGATTGCGAGAACTTCTTCAATGTACCCGCTCAAGTCTTTTGTTCTTCGCTAGCTACAGCTGACAATCACCTGTTTCCTTTATCATTGTTACTTTTTTGCATATCTTTCATTCAGTTGTTCTATACCTCTGTACATCATCGTCTATATCTCTTGTTTCCTTTTCCCGTGTCTTTCAGTCTGAAGAAGGATCTCGACCCGTAACGTCACCATTTCTTCTCTCCAGAGATTCTGCCTGTCCCGCTGAGTTACTCCAGCATTTTGTGTCTATCCATGGCTCAATAATTAACAAGTACCAGAGATGCTGCCTGTCCCGCTGAGTTACTCCAGCATTTTGTGTCTATCCATGGCTCAATAATTAACAAGTACCATTCACCTCATACATGCCCACCATAACCAGTACCAGCATGAGCAGAGCGTTTAATCATCTATCCCTGACATAACATCATTAGCATTGATGAGTCCCCACCATTAATACCTTTTGAAGATGTACTCTGATCTGACCTGCTTACGTACATAATTTACCCTAATTTCTGGAGCTCTCCACCTAAAATCACAGTGGGAATATCTTCAGAACGAAGACAGCAGCTTCATGAAGGCAGTTCAGAGTCATATTTCCAAGGTTAGCTTGGGAGCCTGGCCCATTTAGGCGACCTTTTAAGCGACTACAGGAGACTATGCAGTCGCCACATGGTCGCCACATGGTCGCCACATGTTCGCGGGTGGATGCCGGGAAGTCGCCTTCATGGTCGTGAGGAGTTCCCACATTCTGGGAACTAGTCGTGGCCTCATTATGGTCGCCGAGAATTTTTCAACATGTTAAAAAATTAGCGGCGACTAGAATGAAGCCGCCATGGAGAGTAGCGAGAATTCTCGAGCCGTAGGTGGGTCGCAAGGAGGTTCTAGTGGGTTGCCAGGAGGTTGAATGTTCTCTTAGGTTCTCGTAGGCTGTAGCCGGTGCTGACCGGTGAATTTCATTGGCTCATTGGGGGAAAAAAACGTAAGCAGTAGTTTTCAGAATCAAGGATAACCGAATGTTAAATGTCCGCCGAACTTCACAGCCTTGTATCTCTGGCTTCTTAAATGTTGTCTGGCTTCTTAACAGTTGTCTCTTCTCCTTCTCCCTCCCCTTCCACTCCCTCTTTTAAACCATATACTGTGCAAGCCGTCTTAATTACAGTGCCAACCTTCCTGTTCATTGTGGTGTGTGTCTCTATCACCTTGTCTTTACACTGTGTGAATTTCAGACAGCGCTCCCCCTGTTGGTCCCCGCCTTTGCGATGTGTTTGTGTGTGTGTGTTCCACTCTGACAGTCGCCATTCCAGTTGCCGGTTTTTCAGGCAACTGCCGGCAACTTGACAATCGGCGGCAGGTGCCTGAAAAATCGCCTAAGTGGGAAAGGCCCATAAGGACAATTCTACAATTTTACCAAGCCAATTAACTACAAACCTGTTCAACTTTGGAGTGTAAGAGGAAACTAGAGATCCCGAAGAAATCCCACCCAGGTCACGGGGAGAATGTACAAACACCTTATAGACAGCAGTCATAGTCAGGATCAAATCTAGGCCTCTGACACTGCATGGCAACAATTCTACCACTGCGCCACCGTGCTGCCATAACTGGATTTGCTCACCATCTACCAATTGGTTGCAAAGCCAAATCATGTCATGTTTTATTGTTATCGCTGAAATCTTACCTCAACTTCCATCAGCCATTTGCACCTCAACTCTTGCTTTTATTATTTCTTGACCAATACCGAAAGATTGTCCGATTCAGACCACACCTTCCATGACTCGAGGCTGTGATTTGAGCCTTGATGCATGACTGAAGAAGTGCTGGGCAGACAATCCTTGACCAACACCTTCACCCTCATGCCCTGCATCTCTTGTTCCTGGACCTGCCTGAGGCTTTCCTCTGGGTGATCCACAAAAGATGGAGTATGGAAAAGCAAATGAATTAGAAACATTCGGTAGTTCATGATACCTTGGTTCCTTGTGCAGCATTCAATTTTGGTCGGAACATGAATAAAGCTCTACTGGCACATCAGGCCACAGCTCCAAGTGCTCTTCCCCTGCCACCAATATATTTCTAGCCCATTGTTTCTCAAAAGGAGATAACAACAACACCTTTAATGGATGAATTATCAGAAGGTGGATAAACAAATTGATTTATTGGCAACTATACAATACATCAAAAGCAACATCTTGTAATCAAGAACTTATTAAAAAGTGCACTGGTCTTATAGAAAAAGCAAAGGCATGACGTTGCGCTGTAGTGGGGTAAAACCATAATTTAAAAAAAATAATTGAGCTCCTGTATTCAGTTCTTTGCTCCAGACCCTTGGAGGTATTGCAGCAATAATGAATAAGGAAAGAAAATAAGAGGGGGATTCAACTGCCCAGTGAGACGAAATTGTACTTGAATAATTATCCCTGTATCTCTTCTGGGATCTGAAAAACTAGTTCCCAATTCAAACCAACAAGGCTACGTGATTGTGTAAATAATCAGTGTCAGGAGAGCACTTTTGAACTAAATAGCTGCTCCTTACTTGCAGTTCTCCCAAACCCAATTTCCTTACCTTCCTCCTGAAAAAAACAAATATCCTAGAGATGAGGAAGTGCAAATGCTGGTTGAGCAAAACACAAATTGCTGAAGTACTTCAGCGGGTCAGGTGGCATCTCTGGAGGGAATGGATAGGTGACGTTTTTGATCGGGACTCTCCTCCAGATGTCCTACTCCCTCGCAGTTCAATCTTTTAATCTCCAGATATCTTTCTTTGATTCTTCATCCATCATTGGTGCTTATGATTTATTAATAACTCCCTTCTTTCTACATTTGACATCCTATAGTCACCAAGTTCTTCATTGTCTTCCAAACTCCATTAACATCCTATCATGGTTCTACCTTTAACTGACATTACCTGCCTTCCTTCTCTCATTCTCTATCTGCCCTCTTCATTCATTTTATGCCATCTTCACACGGTGTAATGAATAGGTTGTGTATCATAACCATAGAATAATGTAATAGAATTGTTCTGGCACAGAGAAGGCAATTTTGCCCAACAAATCTAGGCTGGGCACTGAGCAAACAATCATATTAGTCCCATTGTCCTGTCATTTCCGTACAGAACTCCAAATGATCTTCAGCAAACCCTATTGATTCTCTTTCCACTACAACTTTGTACATTCGATTTCAGAGAAGGTTATGGTAGAAAAAAAACATGTTTTTCGACATTTCACTTGCATTGTTTTCTCTTATATTTATTATTTATGCCCCCTAGTCCTTGAACAACCTTGTGATGGAAAAGTTTCCTTCTCTTTACACTCTCTAATCAAACAGAATCCTGTACACCTCCAATGTCCTCGCATTCTGTTTTGCTCCAAGATGAATACCCAATTTCCTCAGTCTAACCTTGAAAGTCAAATTCCTCATCCCTGGAATCTTTCTGAAAAATCTTCACTCTCTCAGGGCCTTCACAAACATCTAAAAATGAAGTGAGTACATATTAATAATTCAATGAAAAGCTGCACACATGGGAAGTGGAAATGGATATACCTCGAAATGGTATGAAAATTGAAATTATAAACTTCGACAGACTAAAATCTCTTCTTCTTCCTTTACAGATAAAACAATCCCTGCGAATATGCCTATTTCCAAGCTCAAGATGCTGCAACAGGAATAAATAACTTGCTTCTATTCAGAATTTTTATTTAGTATGGCTGTATGGCAATTCAAATTTCACTGTACCTTAATTGGTGCATGTGACAAGAAACTGACCTTGAAACCTTGAAACATTGAAACATTCAAGACCTCAGGAGCCCCGAAAACTTTAAAGGCCATTGGAACAGAAAAGTACTTTTTGTGCAGGCACTGTTGAAAAATAGGGAAATATAGTGCAAGTTATACAAACAGCAATGGGATGATTTATCAATTAATCTAGTTTAGTAATGTTGACTAGGACACCAGGGCAATATTTGCTACCTTGGCATAGATGGCATGAGTCTCTACAGCGATCTGATCTGCCAATTGAACACCTCAACAAAAAAAATGGCAGGAATGACAGAACAAAAATCATAAACAATATTGACTAAAATTCCACATTATTTCAACTGGAATTTTGTTGCTTATATTTGATTTAGACATATGGGATTGCTGAAAGAAAGCAACTTAAAACAAACTTCTGCTCTTTGTGATCAAGAAATAAGACATGCCAAACACAAAACAATGAAATAACTGGCAAAATATTAGGAGGGCTGAAGTTAATAAACAAATCATGAGATTTAAGAAAGGTAAATTGAACTTCATGATTACAGAAAGCACAAAGATAAAGAGAATGCAGTAGCTATTCTACTTCCTGTGGATTGTGGATGTTTTCATAATCATAATCATAATCGTAATTTATTAGCCAAGTATGTTTTGCAACATACGAGGAATTTGGTTTGACATACAGTCAGAACAAAAAAGCAATGACAAACATAAAAATTGACATAAACATCCACGACAGCAGTTCTTCCACATTCCCCACTGTGATGGAAGGCAATAAAGTCCCCACTGTGATAGAAGGCAATAAAGTCATCTTCTTTCCTCCTTTCCTCCCTCGGTCGGGGGAGTCGAACCATCCGCAGCCAACGATTGATCTTCCTCTTCATGGCGGTCTAAGCTCCTGCATCGTGACGGTCGAAACTCCTACGGCCTGGAGTACCCGAATTTGGTCTCTGACCAGGGACAGCGAACTTCACGATATTAAGTCCGCAGGCTCCGCGGTTTTGGAGCTCCAGACGTCACTGCAAGAGGCCACCAACTCCACGATGTTAGGCTGCAGTGCGGACGGAGATACCACATGGAAAAACTTGCATTTCCGTCGAAGAAAGAGAAAATAAAAGTTTCCCCCACCCCCACCCACCTCCCCCCACATAAAACAAAACTAAAGATAAACTAAAACATAAATTAAAAACACAAAGAAAGAAAAGACGAAGACAGACCATTGGCGAGGCAGCTATCATGCAGCGCCCCCTGGTGGTAAATCAGGTCATATCTCTTATCAGAATAAGAGATTTTATATGAAACTGAAACAATGGGGTAATTAAAGGGACTACAATATACCTTGTTAAGAATAACAGCTAGTAAAAAGAAAGGAAAGACGCTAAATCACAATCTTATGATTTGTACAGCAGAGAAGTGAACCCTTCAGCCCACTGTTCCCTGTCATCCATTTTATATTATTTTAGGAAGGAGATGAGAAGAAATTCTTTAGTCAGATGGTGGTGAATCTGTGGAATTCTTTGCCACAGAAGGCTGTGGGGGCCCTGTCAGTGGATATTTTTAAGGCAGAAATAGATCAATTTTTGATTAGTGGAGGTGTCAGAAGTTATGGGGAGAAGGCAGGAGAATGAGATTAGGAGAGAGAGAGAGATCTGCCATGATTGAATGGCAGAGTAGACTTGTGGGGCAAATGGCCTAATTCTACTCCGATCATTTATGACCTTATCCACCTACTCTAATCCCATTTGCCCGCATGAAGTCCGAACGAAGCAGAACTGGTGCTCTCTAGATTGCCGAGTTTTGGATAATTGTGCACTGAGAGTTCTGGACCAGAACTTTTTTTTCTGTATATAAATGAGGTATGAATTGTAGGGCATAACCATCTCGGAAATCAAATTAAGAAAGTTGTGGAAGGACAGAAGGCCAATCACTGAAGTAAACGGACAGGTTGTGCAGATTACAATTCCAGCTTTAGAACAAACGTTGAATATTACCATTCATCTGTTTAATTATCTGTTGGCAGAGAATTCCTCAGGTGATCAAACTGCCACACATTATCATGCAATTCAACCTGCACTACTTCATTAAACAGATATTAACCACAACTCAGATACTCAAAGTAAACTCAAATTGTTGAAGTATAAATAGGAATCTTAAACAAAGTGCAATAAAGAATACAAATACAAGTTCAAAATGTTATTCTGGATCACGTCTGTTGGAAAAGTTCTTAAAGTTCACCTTTTTTGTCCTCTTCCACAACTGTTGGTATTGATGCAACATTTTGAATGTAACTATGAAGTTTATAATGCAAAGAACACATAAATAATGGAAGCATTTGATAATGATTAGATGCTGCTAAACTATGGTTATATTTCTCTTTGAAATTTATTTACACTATGGCTGGTAGTCCAATTTAACATTACATTCAGATAATATAATTGATGGTTCTACCAATGTACAATGTGTGTAAAAAGATTAGAAATATTCCCATGACTCACTCAGCATTTATGCCTGCAATGATCTGAATTTCAATAAAAGTTTTTGAGACAAATAAATGTCTTACTTGAAATGTAGCCAGACATTAAGGATCATCTTGTGTTTCAAATTGCAGGAAACATCAGTTATTTACATCAGTTTTACTATTATGAATTAAATGAATGAAATAAATTAATTTGCATTTAAAAACCATGGTTTGGATTGTCAATTAAAAATGAAACAACCCAATTTAAAAGCTTACAGATTTTGCGTTCTCTAATTATGTGAAAACCATGTACTCTTATCCCTGCAGCCAATACTCTTTTATTACATTCTTTATACAATTTTAATTTATGCAAACCATTGCTAATGATGTTTATCCTGACCAGATTGGAGAGGTTAGGACTCTAAAATTGAGTAAAGGCTTCAGAGCTGCTCGGCCATTTGGTCAATTTGAAAGTGCTCTCTGTAGAAATGGTACAAGTTGCAGAATGGTGCCAGTTTGTCCAGAGTCCAGATCGGAGCTGCAGGAAGAGAATGGGAACATCTGCAGACCCTGACAATTAGGTGCAAAATGCATAGAATGGATTGGATGAATGCAAACCAGACATACACCTTGTAAATAATGTTGCAAAGCTTTACTTTGCTGAAAGTTGATTGGATTAAGTATTGAGCCGTGTCTGGTTTTCTTGCATATCAAGGCTTGATCAGGCAAATACGATGATCGAACCCGTGGTGAGGTATAGAAGTTGAACAGTATTTGTGTTTTGTCAAAATAAAGTTAAGATGTTCAAGTGCTTGATTCAGTGTTTTTGACTGAAACTAGGCTGGGGGGAAGCTTAGAATGAGCAATTTACATTGGGGGCTCGTCCGGGATCTCAACAGACCCCACAAACACAAGTTTGCGATCTAGGGTGTTGAGTTGTTTCGATCGCGAGTGCAGAAATTGGGCCCACTGTGCAGTTTTCGCTTTAAGTTTCGGCACTTCGTTCGTCAGAGCGGATCGATCATTTGCGGGCTTGGGAAAGGGTCTAATCAAGATCATTAGAACAGAGTCTAGCAAGCACGGGGGTGGGGGTTAACACTCCTTTGCGTTGGGGCCCATAAAAAAGGGATAGGAGTGGCCCAAAACTTGGTCGTAGTTGGCAGACTGCAGCTGCTTTATCGAGGGCGTGACGCGCTTCATTGGGTGAGGGGTGGCCCAAGTTTAGATTTGGTATCTAATTGGTGGGCTATTGAAACACAGGTCTGACCTACGTACTATCTTTGCTGGGAGCGCGGATTGGAAAGGTGCGCTCTGACAACTGCCAACGCGAAAAGGCTTGGCGCTGAACCCTCAGTGACCAGCAGAGAGGAGTGTCTGCATGAAGATATCTGAGTCCTTCACTGGAGTGACAGATGAGGAATCTCGTAAAGGTACTGAGCTCGGTGGTCAGAGTATAGTTTGGCTGAGAATACTCTAGTCCATTCGAGAATTTAATTGGGCAATTTTAGTTTCATTCGAGAGCCCGCGTACGAGGAGGGGTATGTACTAAAAACTAGGAGTTCAAGAACAAATCTAGATTTGCAGTCAAATTCCCAAATACAGAATTTCACATTGAAGTTCTGCCTGTAAAGTATAATTTGAATTCTTGTAGATAGAACTTCGGAGTTTGTGCATGTCCATGATCGATTCCGAATAGCAGCTGATCAACAGTGAATAGTAACCCTCTGATCGATTGTTGACTAGTACCTGATAGCGAAGAATAACCTACAAAGGGGAAAATCTTCGGAATCGGAGGGAGATGCGGCATTGAGATCAAGTGTTTGTAAACTGTACGCTAGTGCTTTAAATCATTTTTGTAAATTGTAAACATCTAGCTTTTTGTATTGTTATCGGATCCGAATTATGTAAATATTCTGTGTATGTAAATAAATGTAGAGTATATTAAAATTTAGAAAGTAAGATTTAGAGTGTGTTAAGTTTGCGGACCGCTAGTTATATTGCTGCTTGTGTGAGTATTTAAGGAATTAGATACTTGAAGTAAAGTGTGCTTGAATTAAAGATTCATAATTGTTTGGATCGTAGTATTGTGAGAATCGGAGTCATGGTTCAATCAGGGATTGTACTCTTTTGATCGCTGTGTCGGGGGAGGAGTCATTCTGCTGACACAGCGATCAAAAGAGTACAATCCCTGATTGAACCATGACTCCGATTCTCACAATACTACGATCCAAACAATTATGAATCTTTATGAGGAAGATTTGTTAGAGTGTGATTTATTGAATGCTTGTAGTTTACATTGGGGTGTGTTTGGGGTTACTTGTAATCAGGGGAATACTTTCATTTTTGATTATAGTTTTATTGGCGTTGTTCGGAAATGTCTGTCTGTGCGAACTTAGAGTGGATTGAGTGAGAGAGATTGCTGTGTGGAAGAGACTGTGATTGAGAGTTGGATTGGGAAACCAGAGATCATTTATTGAAAGTTTAGATTTGAATGAAGTGATTGTGATCTAACTGATAAGAGAGTTGGGAGAGCGATTGAACACAAGCAAGTGGTTTGAATAATTAAATAGGAGCGATTGAGTGATTGAGTAATGGTCCAAAGGGAACGATTTGCGAGTAAGTGTGAATCTGAGAGACGATTAGCCATTGTGAGGGAGAGACTCCATTGACCTTGGAGTCTGAGAGGAAGGGGTTATGGTCTGAGTGCAGGTAGATGGGGCTAGGTGAGAGTAAGTGTTCGGCACAGATAAGAAGGGCCGAGATGGCCTGTTTTCATGCTGTAATTGTTATATGGTTATATGGTTATATGATGCATAGTGCAGCCTGCGTACAAAAGTAGTGAAGAAAATTAATGTTCCGTAAAATGTTTTGTGGTAAATAGAATAGGTTATGCGACTGGGGGGGGAAATGGCATGTGGCTTGTGGAGTTTGGAATGGGAAATGGGAACCTGAGAAAAAGCTGAATAAAATCATAGCACAAAAAGATTTGGGGAGCACAGAAAATAAGCACATGGGTATAATGGATAATCAGGAGAATACATAATAATATAATTATAATAATAAACTTTATTTCAGACTCAAGGTCCAGACAAGGGACATTACATAAAAACACATTGCATATAAAAACATCATAAAATACATATCAAATCTTAATATATCACTTATAAAAGCATAATAAATTATATATTTTTAAAAACACAATACATGAATTAAAATTCAGAATAAAAAAGAATGATCAATGTCCTACAACGAGACAATGATACCAGTGTGTCTCCATAACGTAGCGTGTAGTGCTAAAGCTTATGGTTGACAAGGCCACAATAATTACATTGTTATAGTCATTTATCCTGCAAATAAATGTATACATATGATTTCTTAGGATAGCTTCTAAAGTACTGACTCCTGTAGCCACAAATATGTTATTAGCACTACACCATCTAGGTTTCCTTAGCAGTGTTCTCATGGCATCATTATAGGACACCTTCAGTCTCTGCAAACTTATCTTTCCATAGTTCGACCAGTTCGACCACAGGTGCGCAGTATAGAGTGGTGTGCAGTATGCTCTAAACAGCGACATCTTCACCACATCTGTAAACGCACCAAACGTATGCAAGAGAATATTTGCCTGTACATACAGCATACGTCGTTGCCAAAAATATCCTCATCAGTCATTTGTTCTGTAATAAAATGCCCAAGATATTTTACCTTATTCCAGACACGAAGATTATTGTCAGATTATTGTGAAGAAAGCGAATGGTATGTTGGCATTCATAGCAAAAGGATTTGAGTACAAGAGCAGGGAGGTTCTACTGCAGTTGTACAGGGTCTTGGTGAGGCCACACCTGGAGTATTGCGTACAGTTTTGGTCTCCTAATCTGAGGAAAGATATTCTTGCCATAGAGGAGTACAGAGAAGGTTCACCAGACTGATTCCTGGGATGGCAGGACTTCCATATGAAGAAAGACTGGATAGACTCGGCTTGTACTCGCTGGAATTTAGAAGATTGAGGGGTGATCTCATAGAGACTTACAAAATTCTTAAGGGGTTGGACAGGCTAGATGCAGGAAGATTGTTCCCGATGTTGGGGAAGTCCAGGACAAGGGGTCACAGTTTAAGGATAAGGGGGAAGTCTTTTAGGACCGAGATGAGAAAATCGTTATTCACACAGAGAGTGGTGAATCTGTGGAATTCTCTGCCACAGAAGGTAGTTGAGGCCAGTTCGTTGGCCATATTTAAGAGGGAGTTGGATGTGGCCCTTGTGGCTGAAGGGATCAGAGGGTATGGAGAGAAGGCAGGTACGGGATATTGAGTTGGATGATCAGCCATGATCATATTGAATGGCGGTGCAGGCTCGAAGGGCCGAATAGCCTGCTCCTGCACCTAGTTTCTATGTTTCTATGTTTCTATAATTTAAAATCAGGAAATTTTAGACATTTATCCTCTTTGGTTCTACAGATCATAACAGCACTCTTACAAGCATTATATTTAATATCATGATCCACACCATACACAGAACATATAGTAAGGAGCTGCTGGAGACCAGTGCTAGATGGACTAAATACCACAAGATTATCTGCACACATAATATGGTTCACTAAAAAATTACCAGTCATGCACCCAGTATTACAAGCTTTCAATTGTTTGGACAGATCATCAATATAAAGATTAAAAAGGACTGGGGACAAAATTCCCCCTTGTCTAACACCATTGCTAACCCCAAATGGGGCTGAGACCCTATTGCCCCATTTTTTTTGCATAGTCTGCTGGGCATACCAGTAGGCCAGAATTCTCATAATGTGTTCAGACACCCCTCTTTGACTCATTTTAGCAAACAGCTTTCTGTGATTAACACAATCAAAGGCTTTGGAAGCATCAATAAAGCACATAAGAATTGAAGAGGTTTTGCCTCTATATTTGTTTACAATCTCCATAGGTCAGTTTTGGCTTTAAAACCAAATGCCATGTTTGGCTTTAAAACCAAACTGGTTATCTGTGGAGTTAACAAACTCATTTACTCTATCCAGCAGAACTGTTTCTAAGACTTTTGACAATATGCTGGCTAAAGCTATGGGCCTGTAATTATTTAGGCTGCCTACTTTATCAGCTTTGTCCTTAATGACCGGCACGAACAGAACAGACAACATTGAGTCTGGTAACAAGCCATGAATCATAAAGTCAGTAAAACAAATAGCGAGGAGAGGAGCTATCCTCATACTCGCATACTTAAGATGTTCAGCAGAAATATGATCCAAGCCACTTGCTTTGTTGTTGGACAGCTTGTTCGTGGCATGATACACCCCATGTGACATAATCACCATTGAGTCATTACTCTCAATATTGTCCACCCTATACAAATCACCTTGGACACAGTTGAATAAAGTGCTATAATGTTGTCGCCATAACTCCGTGATATTAGCTGTTCCGGAGATTCCATCTACAGTGCATGGTAGAGATGTTTTGCAACTGTTAAGAGCTCTCACTTCTTTCCAAAAATCAGTAGCATTGTTACTTAGCAGCTTCTTAGCCATGAAAGCAGCCCTCATAGCTTGCTCATTTTTACAGATGAAGCAAACAGCATACTGTACTCAAGCTTCTTGTACTCAAGCACAGGCCCCTGTCTGGGTCTACCTGCCATAGCCCATGGTTTAGTGGCTTCAGCATGATACTCAGCTACATACTGATTCCAGCCAGGCCTGATGTGTGTGTCTTATTTTTATGCTTGCAGTAGGGATTACTGCCTATATATAAGAATGCTGACTTTTATTTTAGAGGGATCAGAACATTAAACAAACATTACACAATGCAAGGCACTAGTGTGTTCACATCTAGAATACGGCAAGCAATTTTGATCCTTGTATTCAAGTTAAAATATTATTATTGGGACAACTCTGAGAAGCTTGACTATGAAGATACAGGTATGGAGGGATTATCTTACGAGGAAAGGTTAAACAGATTGGGTCTGAATTCATTGGTGTTTTGAAGAATTAAAGGTACAGGTCTTCCACTGATTTTCCAACAACTGATGGACCGCGCTCCCTTTAATCCGGACAGAATTCAGAGAGCACACTTGAAATCCCCCTCGGAACTTCCCACGAAAATGTGGCGTTCCAGGCCAGGTGAGGCAGCCAATCTCAACCTCAATGGGACTTTCGGCAGGTCAAATTTGACCCCTGTGGCCGAGGCTCTGGAACACCAGCCTGGCTGAAGCCGGCAAATCCATTCCAATAACTTACTTCCACGGCAGATCAAATTTGCCCTCTGCAGCCATGGCTCTGAAACTCCTTCCTGGCTTGAACCATCCCCTATAGCCGACTTCCAATGCCGACTTTAAGGGCTGGTATCTCAGTATTTATACTCATCTCACCTTCCTGTGTTTGGCCCACATCCCTATCAACCTATCCTATCTACAGTGCCCTCCATAATGTTTGGGACAAAGACTTTAATTAATTAATTCCCTCTGTACTCCACAATTTGAGATTTGTAATAGAAAAAAATCACAGGTGGTTAAAGTGCACATTGTCAGATTTTAATAAAGGCCATTTTTATACATTTTGGTTTCACCATGTAAAGATAAGAGTAGTGTTTATATATAGTCCCTCCATTTCAAAGGACCATAATGTTTGGGATACAGCAATGTCATGTAAATGAAAGTAGTCTTGTTTAGTATTTTGTTGCATATGCTTTGCATGCAATGACTGCTTGAAGTCTGCGATTCATGGACATCACCAGTTGCTGGGTGTCTTCTCTGGTACCCTGCCAGGCCTCTAGTGCAGCCATCTTTAGCTTATGCTTGTTTTGGGGCTCGTTCCCTTCAGTTTTCTCTTCAGCATATAAATGGCATACTTAATTGGGTTCAGATCTGGTGATTGACTTGGTCACTCAAGAATTGACCATTTTTTAGCTTTGAAAAACTCCTTTGTTGCTTTAGCAGTATGGGATCATTGTCTTGCTGTAGAATGAACTGCCAGCCAATGAGTTTTGAGGCATTTGTTTGAATTTGAGCAGATGGGATGTGTTTAGATACCATTCAGAATTGTCTATGACGATTGTGTACATCTTCTCTGCACTCTTTCCAGCTCATAACATCTTTCCTCTAGCAGGATGTCAAAAACTGAACACAATACCCCAAATGTGGTCTCATCAATGTGTCTTGGACAATTATAAAGTAACATCCCTTCTATGCTCAATGTGCCGAAAGCCTTCTCAACTACCACACCGCTTTCTAGGAGTGCCTGTACCCCGAGATCTCTCTGATCGACAACACACCCCAAAGCCCTGCTATTCACTGTGAATATCCTGCCCTGGTTTTCCAAGATGCAATACCCCACACTTACCTGCATTAATCTCCTCAGCCACTTGCTGATCAAGATCCAGCTGTAATTTGTGACAACTATAGTGTCAAATGACTTGTGGAAACACTCTTCTCTAAGTCAGAACAAATGAACTGATTTTTTTAAAATGAAAATTAGTAACAGGGGTAGCAATAAATGGCCATTGTTTAAACTATTCAGAAATATTTCAGATACCAACAGTTACTAAAGAAATAGATGTTCAGGTAACTCCAATGATTCAAAGTACAATTTGCACATTTCAGAATTTGCTGCCTAAATGAAAGCTCCTTCACATGTAACTGATATGCAAGTAGACTATCCCCAATTTTTCTTCTAGAATACCAAGGATAATATTCTTTCGTAAGCCCTTAGGGTGTCATCTGTTAATTGGAACCATGCCAAATTCACATTTTTATTCAAAATGCTGTGGTGGGGACTGGCAGGAGTCCAGCCAAAAACTAGTCGGACACAGGTTGTGTGCTCTAGACGTGTTTATTCTTCTGCATACAGCTCCCTACTCCTCAGCTGACACGGGCATTGCCTGACCTTAAATAACAACTCAGATACCGACCCCGTGACTCGCGCCTCCCCCACTAAGAAGCCGCCCTCTAGAGTCGATGGTTCGTCGTGACCTTGGGTTGCTATCAGGTGCCGCCACAATGCATTTGAGTTAATACAAATATGACTGCTATAATACAAGGCATCTCATATGTGGGACCTAGATTGTAGCTGAGTTAAGTCAACCTATCATCTAACTTTCAGGACAATTGATTTTTTTTAATTTGCATTATATCAGATATGAATGTTTAAAATGTTGTGTACCACTGCAAATTAATAACAGTTCATCAATTCGGAAGTTGCAAAACACTGCAGTACTTAACACATCCTATGGGATTTGCCAGTAATGTCACATTGACACAGAGGAGTTAATAATATGTTTAATGGATTCTGTTTGGTGCACTCTGAAGTTCATGATACAAATTAGTAATGAAGATCCTATTAACGATTGAAATGTCAGTAATAATGTTTTAAAGTGGAAGTATCAATCAACATTGAAAAGAACTGTATCAATAATAAATTAAATATGGTTCAATTGATCAAAATGGTGCCATAATGAGATGTATACTTCTGTGATTTTGAAGATTAAGGGGTAAAAATTTGCCCTTGCCACTTAAGCTAAATATGTTATGCAATATATTTTGTTCATTTCTCTCAGATTAGTAAATTCAGTTCAATTGCAGTCAGAAGCAAAATACAATGCAAAGACACATAATTGCACTCTTATTTCAAATGATTGAGCAAAAAGTCCAACCCCTGAATCTTTTTAGACAAAGTTGCTTTTTACTAAAAATAAATTGTGCTATTTTGCTTTGAGAGTGTGGTTTTTCTTATAAAATATGTGGTCATGGCAAATGGAATAAAGATCCTGTAATTCCTCTAAAACTGCTAACAAGCCACTGAGTAAGTGCAATTGTCAAAAAATCAACAATCACAATGTTTATAAAATTGCTCAATAATTAGCAAAATGTAAATTTTATTTTAGAATCTCAGCACCCATGAGAAATTGTGGCAATGCATCCTCCTGAACTGGAAATGTTTTTGACATAATATTGCTTTCAAACTGATGTTCAGTAGAGAATGTCCAGCAGTGACTAAGGAAAAGTGACTGATGTCCAAGATGTGCTCATGTGGTGTGAAGGACAATTTCGAACTTGATCTACTTTTGACCTTGTTCTACTTAACTCACTTGTGCCTTTGGATGTTGTTGGAAGATATACGACCTATAAACAGAATTTCACTGTTGGGGCTCAAAGACCACCTTCAAATATATGCACCGTCTAAACAATGTAAATGTAACTTTATTCTTGGACATTCCTAGGAAAGCATTAATCTAATATATAAAAACAGCATACAGATGTTAGAACTATAAGGTCAAGCTGAAATATTGTTATACAGCAACAATCTTGGGCATAAAAAGGGCGGGCGTGAATCAATATTGTTAAAGATTTATGAACAGGTTGCAATTTGGACCAATAAATTAAAAAAAAACCATGAATACAGATAAAAGGAAAATAGTGCATTATTCATCTTACATTCAACATATAAAGTCTGCAAAGAGAATATTCTCATGGAGAAAATAGTACTGCCTCTATCTGTAATAACGCATTATTACAATTGCAACAATTAAAAGCAGCACACACAAAAACTGCCTACATATAAAAACTGATTAGAAGATCTACGAGAAGGTCATGAAATATCAAATGCTGATAGGCTATTCTACATACTAATGGGACATAATATTTATCTATAAAGTTATACTTCACAGCACAAGCTAATAGAATATTTCTCTCTGCAGTTCCATTTTATCTCTATTTTAGATAATACTTTGAAATGTTATCATGCGTGAAGATCATTAATGGGGGGTTTGAATGGGAGGTAAGTAGCAACTTGCTGATTGTGTTCGCCAGGCATGTCATTTTGCGTGAGCTCACCCCATTTAATGGTGTTTCATATATTAAATTCCGCATCCTGCTACTGTTTGTTCAGTTGTCTTGGAGTGTGAGGAGGCCGCATGGCTCCACCAAGTGTGGATAAATGGTATTGCAATGCCATGCATTGTTCAGAAATCTGGACTAATGACTTAAGGACATGAGTTAAACCTCAGCATCAGGATTTAAATTCAGTTTTACACTTGTGGAAGAAATTAATTTAGAGGGAAATTAATGGAAAATGAAAAGCGGAGACTTCGCAGATTTGCTTTGAGATTTTATTGCATGATAGAGAGATGGCTGCAATAAAACTGCTCACCAGTTCTCTGACTTCACTGTGCAGTAAACAACATTTGTTTTTGTTAGATACTATACGAAAAGATACTATCTACTACATGGGTACCAATTATTTCATTAGTCATAACATACTTTTGGCTTATGTTAATCTTATTCCACAACAGATGGTTAATACAGGTCAAACACAATACAGGGGCATCTTGACATTAACCTATCTCAGGCGTCCCATGCCATAATCCGAGCCAATCATAAGCCTCCCATTTACAATAACATTTTTATGCCACAAGTGGTGGGAGAAGCGCGTGATCTACTGTAACTCCTCACAGAAAGTTAAACAAGCTTCCTTATCCCCTCTACATTTCCCATCCACCCTTCAACACATTCCCAGACAAGAGGTAATATGTCTAATCTTACTTTACCAATTCCCATGAACTTCTTCTGCACCTGGTCAAGCAAGAGCTGCCAATTGTCACATCCAAAACACCCTTTTGTTACCTTGTTCAATTCCAATCAAAATTAAATAAAGAAGGATATTAATGTTTATTCCACAACACGTGTAAGATTTACAACTTTTGAAAAAATGGGTCAGTAAGTCATTGGTATGTAAAAACTCAATTACTTCATGAACATTGAGAGGATACTTGATTTGACCGATGCATAAGCATTCCCAATTACAATGGTTTACTCTTTATTAGTCCTCTTAACTGACCAACCAAGTCATTCAGATGAATTGTATTGATTCAAGCAGATCAGCTACGATCACCTCTTTGAATTATGATGCAAAAATATGTGTAGACACAAGGAACTGCAGATGCTGGTTTTACAAAAAAAAGACATAGCGCTGGAGTATCTCAGTTGGGGGTACACAAAAGGCTGGAGAAACTCAGCGGGTGCAGCAGCATCTAATGAGCGAACAAGATAGGCGACGTTTCGGGTCGAGACCCTTCTTCAGACCCTTCGTCAGGGATCAGGGAAACGAGAGATATAGACAGTGATGTGGAGAGATAAAGAACAATGAATGAAAGATATGCAAAAAAGTATCAATGATAAAGGGAACAAGTCATTGTAAGCTGTTTGTGGTGTGAAAATGAGAAGCTGGTGCGACTAGGGTGGGGGAGGGAGATAGAGAGAGAGGGAATGCCAAGGCCCGAGGGCTGAGGGAGAGGTGGGAAGGGTAGGAGACAGCAAGGGTTAACAGAATTGAGAAAATTCAATGTTCAAGCCCAAAGGATGCAGACTCCCCAAGCGGAATATGAGGTGCTGTTCCTCCAACTTGCGGTGTTGCTCACTCTGGCCGTGGAGGAGGCCCAGGACCGAGAGGTCGGATATGGAATGGGAGGGGGAGTTGAAGTGCTGCGCCACCGGGAGGTCGGGTTGGTTAATGCGGACCGAGCGGAGGTGTTCGGCGAAACGATCGCCAAGCCTCCGCTTGGTCTCACCGATATAGATCATCTGGCATCTGGAGCAGCAGATGCAGTAGATGAGGTTGGAGGAGGTGCAGGTGAACCTCTGTCGGACCTGGAAGGACTGCTTGGGTCCCTGAAAGGAGTGGACGGGGGAGGTGAAGGGACAAGTGTAGCATTTCTTGCGGTTGCAAGGGAAAGTGCCCGGGGAAGGGGTATCTCAGTTGGTCAGGCACCTTCTCTGGAGAACATGGATTTGTCACAAAGTCTCGGATTGGCACCCTTATCTGAAGGAGGATCCCAACCCAAAACATCACTTATCCATGTTCTCCTGAGATGCTTCCTGACTCTTCTGAGTTACTCCAGTGCTTTGTGCAAAAATAAATGCTGTTTTTACCAGAAATATATAAATCCTAAGAATGAAACAGTTTTTGTTATTTTCTTTCTGGATTGCATCCAAGCCAGGCGGTTATTTGCTATTGCTACGTAATCCAGCGTGATACTCCTAAAGCTGTATTGACAATATGATACTTTATTGGAGGTCAGATAATGGAGAGTTGCTAAAAAACTATTAATACCACAACTTAAACTAAGTGGCAAGTTCAATTAGCAATTTTCCCTTTATAGGCAGATTAAGCAGTCAATTGCCCCACTGATATTTCTGGCAATTTCTTATGTAGAGACAAGGTCTGCTGCATTATAGCAATAGCTACACTTAAATACACCATGACCACAAAGTCCATTGGGATACCGTCTGAGGTCATAAAAAAGTATAAATGCAAGGACTTTCCTAAATCTAATATCCTCTGGGTTAGAATAAGTCAACATTCCATCAGGTGGTGCATTTATCTATTGAACTTTTAGGGCAATAGAAAAACAACTCTGGAGGAATTTACTCCTAATAAGGTGCTTTCAACAATATTATTCCCTCCTATTAACGTAACAAATAACAACAATATGCAACAATTGCTTTGCACAAGAACTAGGAATAATTTTTCACATTTGGTCAAACTGACAGAAGCTCACTTAATTGAAACAAGACTAAATTAAACTGATAATGCAAAAATTGACCACTATTTTCTGATTAACATTTTTAACATTGTGTCACATTAGGTCAAGGTTTCAAGGTCAGTTTATGGTCACATGTACCAATTAAGGTACAGTGAAATTCGAATTACCATACATCAATTCAATTTATAGCAATGTTACAAAACTTTGATCCCAAAATTCACTTTCCTATCTTCAGTATTAAAAAGGTTATGGCCATTTTCATACTCAGAAATTAGCATCTTGTTCCCTATTGCTTTTCCATTGACTTAACACAACAGCTGTGATCAAGGACAGTCAAAAGCCCATAATTTTCTTAAAAATTAAGAGAACTGAATCAAATATGAAACAATCTTACTTGGATGACCTGAAATTAAAGCATATGATTAGTTAGTTACCTAATTGTAGCTAATTACAAAATTCAATTACTAGATCTAAACATCTATCCATTTCTTAAGAAAAGGTTAACATTTTTAAAAAGCCTAAGTGTCCAAATTACATTCACACAAGAATTCACAATATGACATGATTTTTAAATCTCATTGTCATGACATTATAGGCCAAATGGAAGGAATTTAGTGTTTAATTCCTGTAAATTGATGGCCATTGTAATCATCTTGCGAGTGGGTTTTTGTATATGGTTACTGCCCATATGAACCGGCAGCATTTTTCCTGCCGATATGGTGGTTAAAATTCACCGCAATCATTTGGAATGTTGAGGTTGCGGTGAATTTTAACCAACATATCGGCAGGAAAAATACTGCCGGTTCATATGGGTCCTAAGTCACCTTTTCGCAACGGGAAATTTTGATTAAAGGCATCCTAAGAAGCAAGTTTATATGAAAAAATAAACGGTGTACCTTGCCTTGTCCCCAACGTGAGATCCGTCCTGTTGTCGGCGTTGAAGGCATTAGAAGATGATTTTTAATTTACTCCTGCTATTAACTTATCCAGCACTCATTTTAATAAATTAATAAAATGGCAGTCGAAGCGTTTTTTCTTCAGCAACTGAACAGTCTGTTCAAATTCGATATGAATAGGCTGGAGAAAAATCGCATTTCAAACCCGCCCCCCCTCTCAAAGGCGCCAAAGTCGTGCACGCAGCCAGTGGCAGAACTGCAGCGCCGCTGAAGGTAAGTTTTGTAACATACCTACAATTTACCTCATGGTTTATAGCTCAAATTTAACAACTTGCTGCTCAGAAGGAAGAATCTTCTGATCTTACTTACATTAACATCATCATTTCTACTTTCGGTTCAAAATTGGACATTCTTCAGCATACAAAACAACATTTCTACTGTTACAATGTGACATATCTTTTGACTTTACAAGAGTAATTCTGTGGAGATTAATTGATAATACATATAATTTCAGAGAAATTAGAGAAAAGAAAATGTCCTGAGATTTCATGTTCCAATATTGTCAACCTTGAAGGAGATTTTGAGACCAATTTCTAGGTATAGTGGAAGTCTGAAATAATAAAATAAAATATTGGCCAGACAGCATCTGTGAAACAGAGGAAGAATTTTAGTTGCGATGCATAAAGCTAAGCCACTCCCGTTCCCTGATGTATACCTAAATCATGATATTTATTCCCCAAAACATAGGGAAAAGTGTCTTCTTCTTCTTCTTACATATGGCGTGCACAGCCTAAAGTTGCAAGACAACTTGTTCTGTTTGGTCTTTTGTTTGTGCATGCCAGGTTGATTGCATTCGTCAAAACAGGGTGGACCCATGTGAAGGTTGCAATCTCCCACCCCGGGAAAAATGTCTACGAATCTAATGTATTAAAATATACTCAATCTATTTTATTGGTATAAGCCGGAGTTCCAGACGATAAATCAACAAAGCTTCAACTAAACCTTGGATGATGCAATTTAGCAATGAGTTTCTTTGAGTGGTATTTATAATGGAATGGCATCATAATTGATTGCCTGAAGTGCCTAAAATATTTACCCCTTTCCAATGCATCACAATCCGAATATGTCTGTAATATCTAATTGCTAACAATGAAAATATTATCCAATATATATCAATAAACATCTAACATCAGTTTGACCACAATCACATGAATAATAGACACAAAATGCTGGAGTAACTCAGCAGGACAGCCAGCATCTCTGGATAGAAGGGATTAATATCATATAAATAATATTGTAGTGATGTGATTAATATTAAATATTGTAAATATTTAAAACATCTCAGGTTAAAACATTGATGATGAAATTTCCATAAAGTACTACAGTCCTGTTGAATTAATACTCTTTCACAATTGATTAAATATAACAGAACATTCTTTGATCGAGACCATGTTCTGGAGCTCCACCTACTGTACGCATGCTTTAACTGCAGCCAAAATATTAGAAAAATAAACAAATCAAACATGTAATCAAATTGCCCTCTGCTGGCAAAATATTTCCATTGTAAGTGTTTTGGAAGAAGTCAGCTTCAACTGCAATTGAATCGTGCAAAACACAATTCCTCTGAAATCAACAAGCCCTAGACTTCTTTGACAAAATCTCCCAAATCAGTGACCACTCCTACAAAAGCGAAGGGTAGCAAGCACATGGCAACACATTTCGGCAGGTTCCCTTTCAGTCCCACACCATCCCTGACTTGGAAAGTAGTACTGATCCTTCATTGACCTGTGTCTCGATGCTACTTCATCCTCAACAGTCTTTCTGCTACAGTCCTTCTGTCTGAGCACCATCAACAGAAGGACTGCAGCAGTTCAAGAAAACAACTCAGCGCCATCTTCTCCCAAGCAATTTGGATGGGAGACAAATGATAACCTTGCTAGTCTGAAGAAGGGTCTCGACCCAAAACGTCGCCTATCTCCTTCGCTCCTTAGATGCTGCTGCACCCACTGAGTTTCTCCAGCCTTTTGCGTACCCTCGATTCTCCAGCATCTGCAGTTCCTTCTTTAACACCTTGCTAACATTGTCCAGATCCCCCAGAAATAAATAGAAAGTAATATTGCTGCAGTATGATTAATTTTGTAACAAGAACGAGTTTCACGCTTGGTCAATGTATTTTTCACTTAATTGTAATAATGGCTCCATTGATTATTTTGTGATGGCCAAATTCATTGCTTAGTCAAAAGAATCACCAATGAATATTAAACTATTTTAGGTCTCTGCAGTTTTTCATTTGTGCACTAAATTTATTTCCCTGGTGACAACTTGTTTGAACTAAAACTAATGATATTGACGTTAGCCTGAAGTTAATGTTTTCTTCTTTTATTGATCTTTAGACACATAAGTTCTCAAATTAATTGCCTATTCGGGTATTGCACACAAGATACTTTTCCAAATAATTTGATTTTGAGACAGCAATTCACAAATCTCAAATGAGAAGTATCAATGGACGATTCTATGAATACAGTTCATGCTCCTGAAGCACTACAAGCATTTTCAAAGCAAGACAAACAGAGAAATAGTAGAAAGGTGATCCCCGAGTTACACCACTTGTTACAAAGCTCCAGTCCAAAAAGTACTCATTGACCTTCTGCCTCCTAGTACCGAGCCATTTCTAGATCCAGTTTACCAATATGCTTTGGATATCTTGTGCATTGACATCTGGAACAGACAATCATGCAGGACCTTGTCAAAAACCATACGTCCATAAACACCACATCTGCCTTCATTGTTTTTATTTGTTGTTTCTTTAAAAAAACTCAAACAGATTTGTGAGACATGATCTCTCCTGCACAAAACCATGCATTGATGTGCATAGGGACCTTGTGGTGCATATCCATAGCTTGTTATAAGTGGTGGTAAGCGATAGGGTTGTGCAAAAATCATTTGGTATGCGTGCCTTCATAGGCTTCTTCTTCTTCTTTCGTGTGGTGTGCACAGCCTAAAGTTGTTGGACAACTTGTTCTATTTGATCCTTCATAGGCCAAGGCATTGTGTACAAGTTGGATGTCATCTTGCCACTATACAAAACATTAGTCAGACCACATTTGGAGTATTATGTACACTTCTGATTGTCACACAACAGAAAGGATGTGGCAGCAATAGAGAATGTAGAAGGTATTCACAGCAATGTTGCCTGGAATGAAAGGCTGTAGATAAAAGGAGAAATTGGGTGGGGTTGATTTATTCTTACTGGAATACAGAAAGTTGAGGGGTGTCATTATAAGGATTTATAAAATGAAGAGGGACATAGATAGGATAGAAAGCCAGAGTCGTTTTCCCAGGGCAAGGAAGTCTAGAACTGGAAGGCATAGGTTTAATGTGAGAGGGAAGAAATTTGAAAAGGGATCTAAGAAGAAACCATTTAATACAGAGGTTGATGGTTATCTGCAACAAACTACCAGAGGAGATGGCAATGGCAGATACAAATATAGCATTTAAAAGGCATTTTGACAGCTACTTAAACAGGAAAGAGTTAGAGCAGGGGTGGGGAATCTGCGGCCTTTTGAATGAATCCAAATTTTGTAGAACAAATCTTTTTATTTTTATTAATATGTTTTTGTATGTCTTTTATTATTTAATCTTAAAATGAACGTATTTAAAATACCAAAGAGTAAAAGAAGATTCAACGAAATAATCCACGAAAAATGCTTTCTTGCTATTCAACCGCTTATTGCTGCAAATCCTCATTCTGCTACCTAACCCAACTCAAGACGACTTAAGGTCACAAATGACGGATACCCATCTAGAAGATCAGCTGAAACTGCGTACCTCCATGTTGCAAAAAGCAGTCACAACAAAGTCATTAAAAGATTAGTTAACTTTAGAATGAACAACTTATTTTTCATGTTCTTAAAGTTAGTACATAGTAGTTAGATTTTTACAAAAGAATGTACATTTTGAAGTATATCTAATTGAAGTTTCTTGAATGCAGCGTTATTAGATTCCCTTTTCCCATAAGAACTGCCCCCTCCATCGACTCCTTTAAGTCGAGACTAAAAACTTATCTCTACTCCAAAGCCTTTCTTGACGTCCTCTGAGCGAGGGCTATATGTATGTAGTGATGTTTGTATTTAATCTATGAACCACTGTTGTTTGTTATACTATTCTTATACCAATGTAAAGCACTTTGGCCAACGAGAGTTATTTTTTAAATGTGCTATATGAATAAGGTGACTTGACTTGACTTGACTAGATTACAGCTAACTTAATGCGGCATTCCAACATGAAAAGATTTCCCACCCTTGAGTTAGAGGAACACAAGCCTAATTCAGACAAATGGGATTTAGATGGTCATCTCAATTAACATAGATTGGGTAGGGTTAATGGGCCAATTTCTATGTTACATTATTCTAGGTATACTGGCTGCAGGTCAATTTGGTTGTTTTATCTCAGTAACCAAAGCAAAGAGAAAATACATCCACAAAAAATGAATTGCTTACATTATTGTATTGTATTGTATTGTTTAGAATAACATGGTCATGAAATATTTTAGCTGAGTGGGTACATTGGGTAAATTGACCACTTTTAGTAAAACAAGTGTCCAGAAAATTAACTTTAAGTGTTTTTATGTACAATTAGGAAATGTTCAATCCAATTTCTCATTTGGTGGGACTTCAACAGGAACCAAACACACAAACACCTGCTATGCACAACAAACGGTATAAATGGATTCAATTTTCAGGCATAAAGGTATAACATCGCTTTTAACAGCAAGCCTTTCACTCCATGAACATCTTTTCAACTAAATTTATGATATTTTCAATGTAAATGTTATCATTCTGGCATCGCTTTTCTTATTCTGTTTGTACAGTCTGTTGGGCATGTCCCAATACATTTACAACACACACTTAAAGAGTATAAGGTGCTGGTAACTAACCCATCAGTCCATTTGAACTCATCTTCCAGAGATTTTTCCTTTTTCTTCGAACCATTCCTACTCCATCTTGTGAAAACTGAGTTTTCTCCCTTACCCAGTTTTGATTAAAGGTTCCAGATCTGAAATATTTAGCTATTTCTCTTTCCAAAGACGCTGTCTGACCTGTTGAGTATTTCTACCATTTTCTGCTTTTTATTTCAAACTATTTAATTAAAAGGGTCAGCCTTTAAAGGCAAAGGTGTGCTGATTTTTTTTCTCTCAATGTCATGCATTTTGCAGCCTTTTCCAAGGGGTTTTGGACGCAAAATCTCTGAATATTATCGACAGAGATAGAGATACTTGATAAGCAAGGGGTAAGGGCTATCATTCATTGTGAGTAAAAATTAAAATTTGCACTCAGATCTACCATGATTGTGTTGAATTGTGGAGCAAGCTCAAGGGATTAAGAAATATCTTCCTGCTCTTAATTTGTATGTACATATACTCCACCTTTCTGCCCTTGAACATTTAAGACCTTCTCTCCTTTAAAGTTTGACATTGGATTGTTGAGTGCACCACCAGAAAAGGAAGAAGGGAAGTACAGTCCTCTGCATACATAATGTGAACTCCATCATCAAGTTCGCCGACGACACCACTGTGGTTGGACGAATCACAGATGGGGACGAGTCAGAATATAGAAGTGAAATCGACTGTTTGACCAAATGGTGCCAGCACAACAACCTGGCTCTCAACATCAGTAAGACCAAGGAACTGATTGTGGACTTTGGTAGGGGAAGGATGAGGACCTACAATCCTGTTCATTATCAATGGGACGATGGTGGCGAGGGTCAATAACTTCAAATTCCTGGGCGTGAATATTTCCGAAGATCTTTCCTCGACCCAGCACACCAATGAGATTATAAAGAAGGCACATCAGCAACTCTACCTCCTGAGACGATGTAAGAGATTTGGCATGGCAGGTGCACGGTAGAGAGCATTCTGACTGGTTGCATAGTGGCCTGTTTCAGCAACTTGAACGTCCAGGAGTGAAAAAGACTACAAAAAGTTGTAACCACTGCCCAGTCCATCACTGGCTTTGACTTCCCCACCGTTGAAGGGATTTATTGTAGTTGCTATATTATTATTGCACTATATTTGTTATTTAATGAACTTTTTTTTTCTCTTCCCCCGTTATGTATTATGTTTACATATTCACATATTCTGTTGTGCTGCAGCAAGTAAGAATTTAATTGTCCCATCCTGGACATATGACAATAAAACACTCTTGACTCTTGACTTGGAAGTCTGGGTGACACTTCAGGTCGAGACCCTTCTTCAGATCAGAATTCATTCAGTTCTCGACCTGATTCCTTCTCCCCAGAGATGCTGCCTGGCCCACTGAGTTACACCAGCATTTTGTGTCTATCTTTGGTTTAAACCAGCATTTGCAGTTTCTTCCTAAATACTTCCTAAAGTCTACCAGTTTATGGTGTCTACTGGATATAACCCATCACGTGGCATATTTGATTTTAATATAAATTGAAATATATCACTTAAAATATGAACCATTTGTTCTTCCCCTGCTAATGTCAAACATAAAAAATACGTAACTCATCTGAGAGAAAAACTAAAGACATTTGGTTTGAATTACATGTAGAAAAGGGTAATAAATAAGTCAAGCTGACAGGGAGAAAGAAGTGTCATTCATCATCACCACCATCATTCATTCATCTTTTGTTAGACTTATGACCTATTGTTTTCTTGATGTTCTTACTTTTGTTTAATTCTACAATGGATTGTCATAGAGTCATGCAGAGATACAGTGTGGAAACAGGCCCTTTGGCCCAACTTGCCAACACCGGTCAACAATGTCCCAGCTACATTAGTCCCACTTGCCTGCGCTTGGTCCATATCTCCATAAACCTGTCCTATCCATGTACCTGTCTAATTGTTTCTTAAACGATGGGATAGTCCCAGTGTCAACTACCTCCTCTGGCAGCTTGTTCCATACACCCACCACCCTTTGTGTGAAAAGGTTACCCCTCGGATTCCTATTAAATCTTTTCCCCTTCACCTTAAATCTATGTCCTCTGGTCCTTGATTCCCCTACTCTGGGCAAAAGACTCTGTGCATCTACCTGATCTATTCCTCTTGTGATTTTGTACACCTCTATAAGATCTCCCCTCATCCTCCTGCGTTCTATGGAATAGAGACCCAGTGTACTCAACCTTTCCCTATAACTCACACTCTCTAGTCCTGGCAACATCCTCGTAAATCTTTTCTGAACCCTTTCAAGCCCAGAACTGAACACAATATTCTAAATGCGATCTCACTAATGTCTTATGCAACGTGACCTCCCAACTTCTATACTCAATACTCTGATGAAGGCCAAAGTGCCAAAAGCCTTTTTGATCACCTTATCTACATGCGACTCGAACTTCAAGGAACCATGCACATGTACTCCTCTGCTCTACAACACTACCCAGAGGCCTACCATTTACTGTGTAGGTCCTGTGCATGTTCGATGTCTCAAAATGCAACACCATTCCTTTCTGTATTAATTTCTATCAACCATTCCTCTGCCTACCTGGCCAATCAATCCAGATCCTGTTGCAATCGTTCACAACCAACTTCACTATCTGCAAAAACACTAACTTTTGTATCATGATTGTGTGCGTTACTGTCTAATGATTGTGTGCATTACTGTCTAAACAACATCCCTTCTTCTTCTTCTTCTTGCGTGTGGCGTGCACAGCCTAAAGTTGTAGGACAACTTGTTCTATTTGATCTATTTGATTGTGCTCGCTGGGTTGATTGCATTTGTCGAAACAGGGCGGACCACGTGAAGTTTGCAATCTTCCACCCCAACATCCCTTGTGAATTTTTAATTTCCCCTCAGCAGGTTTCGCATTCAAGTACTAAAGTCCATTTGGTGAAAATTCACCCGCTATATTATTGGGTAGAATTCTAGAATATTAAGCAGCAAAGATATTTCATGTTAAAGTAGTGCGAGACTTTAAAACTCTGGGAGATTTGTATGATACGGGAAAACTATTATCATGTAAACAATTACAACTAAAATATAATCTGGGTAACAATCAGTATTTTAAATATTTCCAAATATGTGATTATCTGAAAAAACATGCACAAGAATTTCACAAAATGCCATTAGACATTACTAGATTAAGTCATGAATACAAAGGCGGAATCAGAAAATTTAATTTCATATATATATAATATTATACTAAATGCAGTAATACCAACAACGGAAGGTATCAGAGGTGAGTGGGAAAACGAACTAAGCATAAAAATCTCCAATGAAAGGTGGAAAGAGTACTTATTAAATGTGCACAAATGCTCAATTAACGTAAGACACAGTTTAATACAATTCACAATTTTACACAGATTATACTTCTCAAAAACTAAATTAAATAAATTTTTCCCTAACGTTTCAGCAATTTGTGATAAATGCCAGTGTCAAGAAGTTACTATAGCGCACTCATTCATCTTTTGTACAAAAATTCAAAGGTTTTGGATTGAAATCTTTGAGATTTTCACAAAACTGTTTAAAATAAAAATGACACCAAAGCCAGAATGGATTATTTTCGGAATGACAGAAGGTAGTCCGGAATTAAATGTGTATCAAAAGAATCTATTTGATTACGGCTTAATAATAGGAAAAAAGCTCATCTTAAAATTCTGGAAAAATGCTCCTATACGAACATTAAATATGTGGATTTCAACTATGTTTGAAACATTACATCTGGAAGATATGAGACATGGCAGGAAAATCAGAATGCTTCTATCAGACGTGGTCCGCATTTATAGAATTGCTACAAAGATAGGGTGCAGGAGTACCTCAGGCCTTGGTAGGGGAGGATGAAAAACTATCGAGTTGGTGGATTCCTTTTGCGTGATATATATAATATAGTAACTGCCTTTTTTTTCTCTCTTTGTCTCTCTTTCTTTTTTCCTTTTCTTTTCTAGGGTCTATCTTTTAACCCCCTTTCTCTAATTCTTTGACCAAGGGTTTCTTCTCCCCTTTGGCACGCTCTTTCACTTTCACAACTCTTTTCACCTCTTTCTTTCTATTCTTTTTCTTTAAAGATTTTTTTTAAAAAGAAAAAGAAAAAAAAAGAAAAAAGAAAAAAAAAAGTAGTGCGAAACTTGAAGGGGAATTTGCAGGTGCAGATGTGCCCATATGTCTAAGATTGACACAAAATGCCAGGCAGCATTTCTGGAGAAAAGGAAAAAGTGATGTTTCAGATCGAGACCCTTCTTCATCCCGAGTTCCGGGATGGCGGGACTGTCATATGCTGAGAGAATGGAGCAGCTGGGCTTGTAAACTCTGGAGTTTAGAAGGATAAGAGGATATCTCATTGAAACATATAAGATTGTTAAGGGCTTGAGCACACCAGAGGCAGGAAACATGTTCCCGATGTTGGGGGAGTCCAGAACCAGGGGCCACAGTTTAAGAATAAGGAGACGAGGAAACACTTTTTCTCACAGAGAGTGGTGAGTCTGTGGAATGATCTGCCTCAGAGGGTGGTGGAGGCAGGTTCTCTGGATGCTTTCAAAGAGAGAGCTAGATAGGGCTCTTAAAAATAGCGGAGTCAGGGGATATGGGGAGAAGCCAGGAATAGGGTACTGATTGGGGATGATCAGCCAATGCTAGCTCGAAGGGCCAAATGGCCTACTCCTGCACCTATTGTCTATTGTATATTGTCTATTGAGATTGAGACTCATGGGAGTGGGAAACTAGAGGTATAAAAAGGTACAGCATAGGTGTTCAGTGAAACAATCATCCAGTCTGCCTATATGTCTAATAAAGAATAATGAATGAAACATATGCAAAAAAGTAACGATGTTAAAAGAAACAGTCCATTGTTAGCGGTTTGTTGGGTGAAAACAAGAAGCTGATGCAACTTTGGTGGGGGAAGGATAGAGAGAGAGGAAATGCCGGGGTTACTTGAAGTTTGAGAAATCAATATTCATACCATCGAGCAGTAAACTGCCGTTCCTTCAATTTGCATTTAGCCTCACTCTGACAATGGAGGAGACTTAGGACACAAAGGTCCGTGTGGGAATGGGAAGGAGAATTAAAGGGTTTAGCAACCGGGAGATCAGGTAGGTTCAGGTGGACTGAGCAAAGGTGTAAGCGAAACTATTGCCCAGTCTACATTTGGTCTCGCCGATGTATAAGAGTCCACATCATGAACAACGGATACAGTAGATGAGGTTGGAGGAGATGCAAGTGAACCTCTGCCTAACCTGAAAGGACTGTCGGGGTCCCTAGATAGAGTTGAGGGAGAAGGTAAAGGGACAGGTGCTGTATCTTCTGTGGTTGCTGGGAAGGTACTGGGGAGGGGATGGTTTGGGTGGAAAGAGATGAATTAACCAGGGAGTTGTGGAGGGAACGGTCTCTGCAGAAGGCGGAAAAGGGTGGAGATGGGCAGATGTGACTAGTGTTAGGATCCCGTTGGAGGTGGCAAAAATTTTGGAGGATTACAGTATGTGTTGTATGCGACGGCTGATGGGATAAAAGGTAAGAACTAGGGGGACTCTCTCTGTTGCAACTGGGGAGAGTGGGAGCAAGGGCAGAGCACTGAGGAGACACTAGTGAGGGCCTCATCTATGATAGGATAGGAGAACCCCCATTCCCTAAAGAATGAGGACATCTCAGATGTCCTAGTATGGAACACCTCATCTTGGGCACCGATGCGGTGTAGACAGAGGAATTGGGAGTAGGGGACAGAGTCTTTGCAGGCGGCAGGGTGGGAAGAAGTGTAGTCGAGATAGTTGTGGAGTCAGTGGGTTTGTAATAGACGTCAGTCGATAGTCTATTTCCTGTGATAGAGACTGTGAGATCATGAAAGGGGAGGGAGGTGTCGGAGATGGTCCAAGTGAATTTGAGTGCAAGTTTTAAATTGGTGGTGTTGATGAAGTCCACAGATCAAGAGGTAGCACCGATGCAGTCGTCAATGTAACGGAGATAGAGTTAGGGCCAGTGTACACCTGGAACAGGGATTGTTCAACATACCCTACAAAGAGGCAGGCATAGCTGGGGCCCTGCTAGGCGTAGTAGTTAGTAGAGGGAAATTGGATGGTTCTGCGGTCGAGGAAGAAACGGAGGTACTTTAATGTGGCGGACAGAGGTGCAGAGTGACTGAATGTCCATAGTAAAGATGTGGGAGTGGGGTCTCGGAAAGCGGAAGTCATTAAAGAGACGAAGGGCATGCGAGGTATCTTGGACATAGGTCAGGAGTGATTGGACCAGGGGGATAGGATGGAGTCGAGGTACGTGGAACTCATTTCAGTGGGACAGGAGCAGGCAGAAACAACGGGTCTACAGAGCAGTTGTGTTTATGGATTTTGGGGAGACGATAAAACCGGGCTGTGCGGGGCTGGGAAACGATAAGGTTAGAGGCTGTGTAAAGGTAGACAGCCAGAAGTGATAAAATCAGAAATGGTCTGTGAGATTATGGCCAGTTTCTTTTATCATCATTACTTTTTTGCATGTCTTGCATTCATTGTTCCTTACATTATCGTCGATATTTCAAGTTTCCCTTTCCAATGACTTTCAGTCTGAAGAAGGCGCGACCTGAAATGTCTGCACCCAGTACCTGAGCCCCGAAAGGTGCTGCAATTCACCAAAGCGGTGGGTATGAGGGGCCAAGATGACGGTCAGTGACCCTAAAGGACAATGGAGCTAAAACTGACATCTTTAAAAGTGCGCAGTGTGAAGAACACTGTGCGATATTTGAGCGCCTTGCAGTGTCTGGCCATGGTCAAGGCAGACGTGACTTTTCTGCAGGAGTGCGGGCTGCCACACCTCCGCTGCTATCGGAGGTGGGTGCGATGGTGGCCCCATGGACTGTCGGAGTGGTCGGGGGCAATGACTGTCGTGCTTCTAGTCTGGGGATAGTGCTGCGGGGAGGGAGCTTTGCCATCACTGAGGTCAGGGAGGTGGTTGGGGGGCGTCTCCTCATGGTGGATGCAATGTACCAGGGCTCTCTGCTCCAGCTGATTAATGTGTACGCCTCACCTGTGTGGAGTGAGTGGCTGGCCGGGCTCCAGCAGCTCCCACCGCTGCTGGCCACGTCCCAGTGACTCGTTCTGGCCGGTGACTTCAACTGCATCATTGATGCGGCTGGACGATGCGGCAGCTCCCACCGCTGCTGGCCACGTCCCAGCGACTCGTTCTGGTCGGTGACTTCAACTGCATCATTGATGCGGCTGGACGATGCGGCAGTGTCGACCACAGACTGGACAGCACTTCCAAGCTCCTGATGGAGACGGTAAAAGACGCAAAGCTGCACGACGCCTTCAGCAACCCTGCAGGCGGGTCCAGTCGCAGTTTACCTGGTCGAGATCGGACGGTTCAGTCCGGTCCCGGATAGGCTTCCTCGTCACATCGAAGACCGTCATGGTCAGACACACCGACCACTCTCTGACCACTGCCTCCTTCAGGCTTCCTGTCACCTGCAGAAGGACCAGAAGGCAGGCAACGTGGAAGTTAAATGTGAAGCTGTTGACCCCAGAGAACATTGAGGAGTTAAAGAGGGACTGCGCATGTTGGAGAACGGTGAAGCCCTCTTTGACTCCCTGACATACTGGTGGGAAGCAATCAAGGAGAAAATTAAGAGGTTCTTCATATTTAAATGGGTTCAGAGAGCAAGACAGAGTCAGAGGGAATTGTGTCAACTCCAGACAGATTTGCAGCAATTGCTCCTTCTGCAGTCGAGAGGGGTGGATGTGAGGGAGGAACTTAGAGAGTTGAAGGGCCGGCAAGCTCGGTTCTTTACTTCTGAATCATCCAAGATCATCTTCCGATCCAGGGTCCGCCATGTGGAGCAGGATGAGATGTGCTCATGCTTCTTAATCCATAAGGTTCACAGAGGGAGCTCTGTGATGAACAGGGAGGAGGATGACTCGGTAACATCCTTGCAGACGGATATGCTGAGGATCTGCAAATCCTTTTATACGGATTTGTATGACAGAAAGGCCACAGACAGCACCGCCTCCCAGAACTTCCTATCCTCCATCATGGAGGTCTTGGAGGACAGCAAGCGGGAGAGTCTGGACCAACCACTGACCCTAGAGGAGCTGACTGGCTCCATCCGTTCCTTTGACTCGAGTAAAACTCCCGGAAGCAATGGCTTACCGGCCGAGTGGTATTCGGCTCAGTAGGACTGGGTGGGCCCGGACCTGCTGGAAGTGTACAGTGACATGCTTCTAGCTGGCAGCATGTCAGACTCCATGAGGAAGGGCAGCATCACCCTAATCTACAAGCAGAAGGGGGAGGTGAAGGATATAAGGAATTGGAGACCCATCACACTGGGACGGATGATCCACCTGGACCAAACCTGTGCTCAGGCACGTGCCGTCAGGGTAGGCAAGGTAGGCAGTGCCTACCCTGACTAAAATTATAAAATAGTAATTATTTTATATATAAATATAATATATATAAAACATATATAAAATGGTCATAAATAGTAAAGGCACAGGAGAATTATGCCTCCCTAAGAGATCAATCTCTTAGGGAGGCATAATTCTCCCGTGCCTTTCATCAGCAGTATGTTTTAAACGCGGAAGTATGTGCTACTCACGTGCTGTCGACGCTGCTTCAAGCCATCAGTGGGAACGGTCCGTAAAGGCAGCTGAAACTCTGCCTCTACACTGTGAACTGCGGGCATGTGCTGCGTTGCGCACTGCGCATGCGCAACAGCCTACTGCGCACGCGCATGCACAAGTTTCTTAGCGGGATTTTCAAGGGTGAATAGTGATTACCTGAAGAGTTTCACAAAGCAACCTTAATGGATATTTTTGCTGCAAACAAAGAGCGAAGAATGGATTTTGTGCACAAATAATACGGTAAGTAATTTTTTTTTGAGATATATGTTTTTAAATACTTTATTAAGAGATAGGACCTATTGAAAACAAATTATATGATAAAAGTCGAGAGAACAATCTGCGCATGCGCGGTTTCCACGATTTAAAAATAGCCGAAGGGCAGTTCACCGGGGAGGGAGCAATGTGCGCATGCGCGGTTTCAAGATAAAAAAAGCCGACTGACAGCTCACCGGGGAGAGAATAATCTGCGCATGCGCGGTTTTCAAGATTTTTAAAAGCCACTGCCTACCCTGGCTGATTACTCACGGCATGTTCCTGCCTGTGCTGTACCTGGCAGGAAAATCTCAGAAAGCCTGGCGCTGCTGAGAGATACCATTGCCTACGTGCAGGACAGACGGGTGGATGCCTGCCTTGTCAGCTTGGACCAGGAGAAGGCCTTCGACGGTGTAGATTGGCTATTTCATACTAGCCAATTATAGTGTTTGTTAATAGTGACTCCACCTACTATGTACTTCATATTATCAAGAGCCTGGTTAGAATGAATAGCAGCTCGGAGATGTGATGACTGCAGATCCCTTGCAGTATGTAGATTTAATAAATATGTGTTTTATCTTGATGTGTGTTCGAGTCGACTCATTACAGACAGGATACGTACACGTACATGAGGGATGTGCTCTCCAAAATGGACTTTGAGGAGGGAATCAGAAATTGGATCCAACAGCTCTACACCGATATCTGTAGTGCAGTCCAAATCAATGGGTGGGAATCAGGCAGCTTCCCCGTCAGGTCTGGAGTCAGGCAGGGTTGCCCTCTCTCCCCTGTCTTGTTCGTCTGTTATATTGAACCTTGTGCCGAGTCCATCAGGAAGGGCGCGAGCATAAGAGGAGTGACATTGCCAGGCAGTGGGGGCACTCAGGTCAAAACCTCCCTGTACATGGACGATGTTGCCGTGTTCTGCTCGGATCCAGGGTCAGTCCGCAGATTGATTAGCGTCTACGACCAGTTTGAGTCGGCCACGGGAGCCAGGGTGAACCGCAGGAAGAGCGAGGCCATGCTCTTTGGCAACTGGCCCGACAGATCTTCCGTCCCCTTCACCATCAAGCCCGACTTCTTGAATGTGTTGCGATCTGGTTCGGGGGGGCTGAGGCGTGTGACAAGAATTGGCTGGAACGGATAGCCAAGGTGGGGAAGAAACTGGAGCAGTGAAAGCAAAGTTCCCTCTCCATAATGGGGAAAAATTTAGTCATTAGGTGTGAGGTGCTCTTGGGGCTGGTGTACTTTTCACAGGTGTGGCCTGTTCCTCCCTCATACACCACAGGGATCACCCGGGCCGTCTTCCAGTTCATCTGGGGGTCGAGGATAGACCGGGTGCAACGGGCCACAATGCACAGACAACGGGGGTAAAAACGTGCCCAACGTCGCACTGACCCTGATGGCCACCTTTGTGTGTGGCTGCATCAGGCGGAGTGTAAAGCCAAGGCACGTGGGCACCAAGTGTCACTACCTGCTGAGGTTCTACCTGTCCCTGGTGTTGTGAAGGATGGGCCTGGCGCAGATGCCACGCAATGTGCCAGCCAGCTGAACATTGCCGCACCATCTGTCATTCGTGGAATGCTTCTTCCAGACCAACACCTTTGACCACAAGTCCATCGGGCAGTGGTCAGCATGGAACGTCTTACAGGCACTGCAGGGAAATGACTCCACGGATCCGTGGTTCCCACAGCAGACTGCCCAGCTTTGTCTGGCAAAATGCCTCATCGCCAGAACTCACCAACAAGCACCAAGACCTGGTTTGGCTGACGGTGAGGGGAGCCCTCCCTGTCAGATCCTTCCTGCACCATTGGAACCTCACTACCAGTGCACGCTGCCTTCGGGATTGCTGCTATGGAGAGGAGACGGTTGCCCACCTCTTTGCAGAGTGTGGATTTGCAAAGATGGTCTGGAGAGGTCTGCAGGGGTCCCTGTCGCGGTTTGTTCCGAATAGCTCCGTCACAGAGTACTCTGTGATTTACGGACTGTTCCCAGGGACGCATTCAGAGACTGACATCGAGTGCTGCTGGAAGGTCATCAACTCGGAGAAAGACGCTCTTTGGTCTGCCCAAGTGTTGTTGGCCACCTAGTGGAGTGAGATGTCCGTCGGGGAATGTTGCCGACTGACCCCCGCTGACTGCAGGAGTACATGCTGAGGGACGCACTGAAGCTCGGTGCAGCCAACGCCAAGGCTCGGTGGGGGAGGACCACAGTCTAGGCTCCTTCCGCTACTGAACAGCAGGATGTGGTGGAGACGCCCCTCAAAATAGGGAAGGGATTCCACGCCCTTGGGCCACATGAGTGGCAAGGATAACCATATAACCATATAACAATTACAGCACGGAAACAGGCCCTCTCGGCCCTTCCAGTCTGTGTCGATCATTTGTTTTCCCCTAGTCCCATCTACCTGCACTCAGACCATACCCCTCCATTCCCTTCCCGTCCATATACCTATCCACTTTACTTTTAAATGTTAAAATCGATCCTGCCTCCACCACTTCTGCAGGAAGCTCATTCCACACAGCCACCACCCTCTGAGTAAAGAAGTTCCCCCTCACGTTACCCCTAATCCTCCGTCCCTTAATGCGTAGGTCATGCCCTCTTGTTTGAATTTTCCCTACCCTCAATGGGAAAAGCTTATCCACGTCAACTCTCTCTATCCCTTTTATCATTTTAAGGACCTCAATCAAGTCCCCCCTTAACCTTCTGCGCTCCAAAGAATAAAGACCTAACTCGTTCAACCTTTCTCTGTAACATAGTTGCTGGAACCCAGGCAACATTCTAGTAAATCTCCTCTGTACTCTCTCTTTTTTGTTGACATCCTTCCTATAATTAGGCGACCAAAATTGTACACCATACTCCAGAATTGGTCTTACCAATGCCTTGTACAATTTTAACATTACTTCGCTACTCCTATATTCAATACTCTGATTTATAAAGGCCAGCACACCAAAGGCTTTCTTTACCACCCTATCTACATGCGATTCCACCTTAAGGAAACAATGCACAGTTATTCCTAGATCTCTCTGTTCCACAGCATTCCTCAATTCCCTACCATTTACCATGTACGTCCTATTTTGATTTGTCCTGCCAAGATGTAGCACTTCACACTTATCAGCATTAAACTCCATCTGCCATCTTTCAGCCCACTTTTCCAAATGGCCCAAATCTCTCTGTAGACTTTGAAAATCTACTTCATTATCCACAACACCACCTATCTTAGTATCATCTGCATACTTACTTATCCAATTTTCCACCCCATCATCCAGATCATTGATGTACATGACAAACAACAGTGGACCCAACACAGATCCCTGAGGCACCCCACTGGTCACCGGCTTCCAACCTGACAAACAGCCATCCACCATTACTCTCTGACATCTCCCATTCAGCCACTGTTGAATCCATCTTGCTCCTCCGCCATTAACACCCAAAGATTGAACCTTCTTAACCAACCTTCCATGGGGAACCTTGTCAAAGGCCTTACTGAAATCCATATAGACAACATCCACTGCTTTACCCTCATCAATTTCCCTAGTAACCGCTTCAAAAAATTCAAGGTTTGTCAAATATGACCTTCCAGGCACAAATCCATGTTGACTGTTCCTGATCAGACCCTGTTTATCCAGATGCTTATATATATTATCTCTAAGTATCCTTTCCATTAATTTACCAACCACTGACGTCAATCTAACAGGTCTATAATTGCTAGGTTTATTCTTTAAACCCTTAAACATTGGAACAACATGCGCAGTACGCCAATCCTCCGGCACTATTCCCGTTTCTAATGACATTTGAAATATTTCTGTCATAGCTCCTGCTATTTCTACACTAACTTCCTTCAATGTCCTAGGGAATATCCTGTCAGGACCTGGAGACTTATCCACTTTTATATTTTTCAAAAGTGTCAGTACTTCCTCCTCTTTGAATCTCATAGTTTCCATAGATTCAAACTCCGCTCTATGATCTTTGCTCCATCGGGACATCTCCCTCCTCCAATCACCACGCTCTATTCTCAGTCCCACCCCCCCTACTCCTGCCTCTGACCAACACTTCCCTACTCCAATCATTGCGCTGAATCATCATGTCCCCCCATCCGCTGACTGACATCTCTCGCGTCCAATCGCGCCCTCGATCGTCAGTCCCACCTTCACTGTTTCGCGGAAAGTGGAGATTTCTCATAGATTTTTTTTTCACCAAATTTAAAAATCTGGATTACAAAACATGGGGGTGATTGTCCCCCGCCTCTCAAAACATAGAGGGTACGTGTCCCTCCTCCCCTCCCCCTCCCTCCTCCTGGATTTCCGCCCATGCAGGGATGGCATATATGATGAAAGAATGGATCGTCTGGGCTAATATTCACTAGAATTTAGAAGGGTGAGAGGGGATTTTATAGAAACATATAAAATTCTTATGGGATTGGACAGGCTAGATGCATGAAAAATGTTCCCAATGTTAGGGGAGTCCAGAATCAGGGGTCACAGTTTGAGAATGAGGGGTAGGCCATTTAGGACTGAGATGAGGAAAAACTTTTTCACCCAGAGAGTTGTGAATCTGTGGAATTCTCTGCCACAGAAAGCAGTGGAGGCCAATTCACTGGATGTTTTCAATGGAGAGTTAAATATAGCTCTTTGGGCTAACAGGATCAAGGGATATGGGGCGAAAGCAGGAACGGAATACTGATTTAGGATGATCGACCATGATCATATTGAATGGCTCGAAGAGCCGAATAGCCTACTCCTGCACCTATCACTATCCTGCAGGATCACTAGGGGGCGCTGCACTGACAGCAGCCTCTGCCTGCAGCCCGTTTGTTTTTCCATCTTTTTTAAATTTTTAGTCAGTTTAAAGTCTGTTTTTGGGGGAAATTTTAACTTTTCTGTGGGGGAGGGGGCAGGGTAAGGGGTAAACTAACTCCCAGTCGCTTCCTGGCGGGGACGCGACTATTTCTCCGAGTCGCGTCCTCGCCCCCCCCACCTCGCGGCCTACCTCCTGGATCGGAGCGGCCTTTGCTGCCGGGGACTGGGAACCGGACCAGAGCTGCAACAGCAGCGGCGCGGCGCTGGAGTCACCGCGGAGCGGGCTATGCCTACCTGGGTCGCAGGTCCGCAGCGTTGGGCCGCTGCTCCTACATCATGGAGCTCTGGTTTGGAGAGCTTCCCACGCGGGCGGCGCTGAACAACTCCGTGGAGTCCTGGGGCCCTTTGTCGAGGGCCGCCAGTGTTGTATCTCCACCCGGCGCGGCCTGCGGACTTTGGGAGCCGCGGACTCCGGTAGGAGGGGGCCGACTCAGGGTCCAGGCCGCTGAGGACATCCCCCAGTCCCGAAGTCAGACTTACATCACCCCGACAAGGGGGCCTGAACATCGGGCCACCCGTAGCGGCAACTGCAGAGGGCTCGGGGAGGCCCCGAACACGGGTGAACATTGGGGAACATCAGGGGAAGAGACTGACTTTGGTGCCTTCCCAAATAGTGGGAAATTTTGATCCTGCTGTGGGGGGATGTTTTATGTTGAATTCTATCTACTCTATGTTGTGTTCTTTATTTTTACTGTATGGCTGTATGGTGATTTAATTTCACTATGCCAATTGGCACACGTGACAAATAAATGTATATTGTATTGTATTGTATTTTCTATTTTTCTGTATTTTGACACTGACACAAACCAAAATCATTTTCTCAGAGTTTCATTTCAAAAATATGTTGAGATTCTTTGTAATCCACCTATTTTCAAAACGAACAATAGACTGCAAAATTCTATTATCCTGCATCACATAGAATACATTTATTATGCATAAACATCAGAATTAATTTATGCACTGAATTTATGCATTTTTCCTCTTTTACTTTGTTTTCTCTTGAATTGTATCCAATGTATATAATCAATTTCTGCACTTCACCTCGATGCTTTACTAATCAAAAACATTTGGGAAGTGCATCAGATTCTTAAATTATCAAATGTAAATTCTATGAATCATATTGCAGTTTTGATATTGGAATATTGCACATTCTTGCATCATTTGGCAAGGCATTTCATGTTTAACGCACAAATGTTTTTTCTTAATGTTTTCATTTCAAAATTACCATTTTCCAAAGCAGAAAAGTTCATAACTTTTGTCAATTTCACATTGAAATAAAAGGGTTGAAAAAAAATTGTGCTTTATTAAATAATAAACGCTAATATTAATATACCATCTTTTAAGGTAGTTAGAAGCCTCAAGATGCATTATTTGTACGCTATCAAACAAAACTTGACAATTCCACCCCCCCCCCCCCTAGATGCTGCTCGACCTGCTGAGGTTTCCCAGCAGATTGTTTGTTGCTCCAATTACCAGCATCTGCAGTCTCTTTGAAAACTATTTGAATCGTTTCCCTCTCGAAAGCGACTCCAGACTGTCAAAGATGCCACAGCCAGACATAAAAACAGTTTTTATTCACGAGTAGTTGCTCTACTCAACAGCCAAAAATCTGTAGCCTCCCTTTGATCTGGTATTTTGTTGGTTCACATGCTTGATCAATGTTGTTTTATCATTAATGTTTATTATTATTAATGTTTAGTGTTTTCTGAATCATTCGTAACTGTCACTGTATGTCATGTTGTTACTTGTGGACGGAGCACCAAGGCAAGTTCCTTGTATGTGAATACTTGGCCAGTAAACTTACTTACTCTTGCGTCTCCAAAATCTGACTCGGACCATCTTAAAGGAGGAAAGGGAAGCAGAGGGAAGATGGCGATTAGGGAGACAATTCCAGATACTAGCCCATGGTAGGTGAAGGCAAAACAATACATGATGTTAATGTTCATTTCAAGATGATCGAATGAATAAGACGACCACAGATATATTGGAGAATTGTACGGTTGGAGTATATTAACATGAGCACAACAGTGGTGGCGCTGCCCTGGCAGCAGCGGCTCACCTGCAGTCCGTCTGTTTTTCTTTTCATTTGTTGTTTTCTTGTCTTGTTTTTAGCGTTAGTTTGAGTTATTATGTAGTGTATGTGTGTGGGAGAGGTGGGAGAAACGTTCTTAGTCTCTTCCTTTTGGGGGGACGCGACTTTTCTTGTCGTATCTCCCGTCTCCGTCTCCATCTGCGCTGAGGCCCATCGCGGAGCTGGCGGCCTCCAACTTTAACAGCGACCGACCCGAAGCTCCGGAGGTAGAGCCAGCCAGGACTTACCAGCGCGAGGCTGGCCGACTTCAGGGCTGCGGCGGGTTCAGGCGTTCCGGCGGCCCGAATTGGAGCTGTGGCGGCTTTCCGGTGGCGGTGACGGCGGCAGCGACTTCGGAGGCCTAGCCGTGGGCCCAGTGGACGACATCGTCGGGAGCTCGCAGGTCACAGGTTGGTGACCTGTTTTTCCGGAGCTCCCGCGGCAACAGCTGCGTCCGCTGGACTGGAGGGCGGCAGCTTCGGCAGCTTCGACTGCCCCGGGCCGCGGAGTTGAACCGGCCCGCTCGCGGAGCGCGGTTCACCTGTGGGACTTATTTACATCAACCAGTGCGGTTACAACATCGGAGGCCCGGGTCGCCTCAGTGCAGAGGAAGAGGAAGAGGAAGAAGGGAAGAGACAAAGACAAGATTTTTGCCTTCCACCACAGTGAGGAGGTGAACTCACTGTGATGGATGTTAAATATGTGTTTATTGTGTGTTTTTGTTATTTACCAAATGTATGACTGCAGGCAACAAAATTTCGGTCAGACCGCAAGGTCTGAATGACAATAAAGTTTTCCAAGTTTCAAGAGTACACAAACAAAACCTGATTTGTTATCCACTGGGTCATGCCTGTCATTATTTTAACTCCACTTCCTTGCCGAGACTCCATTTCGGTTCTTTCAATTGTTTCCCAAAAACATATCAGTCTCAACTTTGAATGTTTCAATAACCAAGTATGCGTAGCCTTTGGGACTTGACAATTATAACCCCCTCTCAGTGAAGAAATTTATCCTCATCTGAACGCCAAGTACACCATTGTTCATAAAAAGCCCACAAGGGTAAACTCAGTGATCACAGCCAAGGCACACCTGGGTGGCAAAGAACATTGCAGAAACTATAGTCAACGGAAAAATTACCAGACATCTTAGCCTTCTACCTTACCCCCATCCTGTCAATAGATTCCTTAGGGAATGCCAATGAATGTAATGTAAATCATTTTTAAATAAGTGAATAGGGTGGGGCAATCAGGGAAATGTGGCTGATATGGAAATATATGTTGTTAAGCTGGAAAGAGAGCAGAGAAGATTTACAAGGATGTTGCCAGGCCCTGAGCTGCAGATTGAGATTGGGCAGGCTAGGACTTTATTCCTTGGAGTGCAGTAGAATAGTAAGATTAAATGAGAACTTACCAGTTCGAAGTTTGATCTGTATTTTATGAGGAGTTACGATGAGGGATTGCGTGAAGACCCCGTCCAGCACGCATGCGCGACATTCTTCAAAGCAGCGGTGTGGATTCACCGAAAAAACACAACGATTGAAATAAATATAGTAAAGAAAAGATAAGAACTTAATTACCAGTTGATCTGTATAATAGAGGGTGGGAGCGGAGGGCACGTAATCCCTCATCGTCAAACTCAAACTGACTCCTCACCAGCTCATGCTTCACTCACTGTCTGAAGACCTTTGAGGGAGGAAGTATGTTATCACAATCAACAATAACCTGTTTGTGAACAAAAAAGGTTTATTAATAACAACAAAAAACAGAGAGCTTCCCCCGGGCTTAAATTAAATATTATCTGCAGACTCTAAAATTATGTCTGCAAATGGAGCAGGTTCCGCCAGCGGCTTATTATAAAACCTTTGGGAAATTCTTTCCGAGGACCATCCTGCTCTGGCCAGAATATGGTCCATACGCACGTCCATTCGCCTAGCTGCCAACGTGGATGCAGCCCTGGTGGAGTGAGATTTGTAAACATTAGTGTTGATTCCCATGGACTTAAGCACCTTGAAATGGTTTGGCTCGTCACCTGACCATGGAGCTTCTTGTGGCTTATCCATAAGGCTTTTTGTCTCCCTCTTAAGTTGTATGTTGTGTCTATTTAAATGGCGAGATGGGTCTTGGCACACAGCCGTGGGTTAGAAGAATATGCCCGGAAATCCATAACTGGAGGCGTGGTTCCTGGTCTAGTTTGTTTGACCAGACCCTGAATATGGAATGTGATACAGTCCAATGACTCTGTCATGCTGTCCAGCCTCAGAAGGTGGAGGGACTGAGCCCTTTGGGCTGACCTAGTGCCATGAGCATGACTGATTTCAGGGTAAGTTGTTCCAGCGTGAGTGACCTGGGCGGTGGCCATCCCCTAAGGTACGTCAGCACAATGCTGACATCCCATTTCTGAGTGTACCTCGGTCTGGGGGAATTAGTGTTAAAAATACCCCTCATGAGTTTGACCACCAGTGGATGGGACCCCAAAGCCTGTTGTCCTGCTGCTGGAACCAAATAAGCTGATAACGCACTCCTGGCTGTATTGATGGCGCTGTAGCTGAGTCCATCCCGTTGTAATCCAACCAGGAACTCCACAACACTGGTAGCTGTTGCTGTTGAGTAGGTTGTTCCTGCTTTGTATCTACATGTGTGACTGGTCCTTGATTACATTTGGTTCTTTCCTGAGAGACGGAATGAAGTGCATATGTAAGCGGTAGCAATACATCTTGCCTACAGACACGGGGTATTAATCTAAGTAGTTAATATCCCGTGTCTGTAGGCAAGATGATTCAAAATTAGTCCATCTGCCCCCTGTGCTGGATTGCCTGTTAGTTGCTCCCCAGCCCAAAGCACTGGCATCCGTTTGAATGATTTATACTGGGTTGGTGATTATTATGGGACTGGAGCTAAGCCTAATGTTCCTTGTCCACCATTGTAACTCTGGAATGGATTCAGCAGTTAAATTCATAACTCGGTCAAAGTGACCTGAGTTTTTCTTTAGCGCGTGCACTTTTGCTCTTTGTAAATTTTGATAGTGCAGAGGCCCAATTTGTATAGCTGGAAAGGCTGCTACCATTTTCCAATGACACTAGCTACCTGCCATATGGTTGGCTGATGATTAACCATTAGTTCGTTGCATGATTGTGCCAACTCTGATGCTTTCCCCATTTGGCAGAGTTACAGTCATGCGAATAGTGTCAATCGTAAATCCAAGATAGTCAATGGTTGTGGACGGTGTCAAATTGAATTTATCTGGATGTATGACAAACCCCAAAGTTTCAAACAAACGTTTGGTGGCTGCTACTGCCGAAATGGCTGTCTCCAAGATTTTCCCTACTATTAAAATGTCGATGTCGTCTAAGTACACCATGACTATATGCTTTTGTTTCCTCAACAATGCCAAGGCAGGTTTTAAGATTTTTGTGAACAACCTTGGAGCTGAGGTTAGCCCATTTGGTAAGGCTTTAAATTGCCATAGCTGTTTCATCCAGATAAACTTTAGGTGTTTACGATGCTCCTTGTGTATGGGTATTGAATAGTAGGCATCTTTTAAAAATGCTTGCCAGAAAGTACCCTCTAGAAATCAATTGTCTGGCTGTTTCAAAAGTTTCCATCTTGAAATGTACATACTTAACAGATTTGTTTAAAGAAGTGAAGTCAATGATGATGCGACATCCACCATCTTTTTTAGTTTTAGTGAAAATATTAGACACAAATTCCAAAGGTTCATGTTTTGTTCTTTCAATTACACCTTTTGCTAGCAGCCTCATCAGTTCAGCTTGACCCTCTTGTTTCTCTTTGACTGAGAGGGTGAATACCCTTTGGGGTATATGCTGAACTGGCGGCATGTTTTCATGAACAAAGTCAATTTTATAGCCATGAATGCTGCTGAGTATATATTTGTCATTAGTGATAGACTCCCATGCATCCAAAAACAAGTGCAATCTCCCCCCTGTTAGTATAGAGCCCCTACTACTCATATGCTGAGAGGATCCAGACCCACCTACCTCCATGGTTACTGGTGCTTCTTCTGCCTCTTCGCTGGACGATGAGGTGTCTGCTGGGCTGTAGAGGGCTGCTGTTGATGTTGATGTTGATGTTGATGTTGGGGGTGGCGCATTTTCCATGAGGTCTGCTCTGGGCCCTGGCCTAAAAAAGGCTTACGGGGAATGGTTGCGGACCCCGAGCTTACACCAGTCCCATATGGTAGTCGACAACTGGTGGACGCCGTGGGGTACTGCCGCCTGGGTTTGTTAGGTCTGCTCTCAGGAGTTTTAGGGTTTTCTGGAGCTTCAACTCCAGGTTCCTGATATTCTGCCCCAAATGTTCCCAAATTTGGCTGTTTAGAGCTGGTACATTCAGTGATGTACAATTTTCTGGGGCTGAATATAATTCAAGAGCTTCATTGACCACCCGTTCTTCTAGCGGTTTTGAGGACAGGTGGTCAATGTGGCTACATGTTTTGGCTCTAAAGGCTGACCCGCTCGTGGAATGGCCACGTAGCGGTTGACCACACCCAGCAGCTCTTCCTGATCCTGTATACCCCGCGTACTCCGGACATCTTCAGCCAGCGACCCCTCTTCTTGACCAGCCCAGACCTGGTCGCCAATGCTGCCTTCAATAGAAGGTGAAGCAATGGTCAGTGCCGTAAAGGGCACTGCGGGAGTGCCTGAGCTCCCTTGGCGAGTCTGCTGCTGCTCTCTCAGCAGATCTTGCTGGAGCAATTGCTCCATAAGCCGTTCCATTCGGCTTAGGTGGCTGCCTTTGCCGCTCTCGAGCAGTGAGGCATCTTCATCCGAATCGTCGGATACTACCACCCGGTTCTGGCTGCAGGTACCTCCAGCCCGCTGCTCAGGCTGCACTAGCGGTGCTGGGCTCGGCTTGGAAGTCAATCCTGCCGCCTCTCCCCCCCTCCAAAGAACGCTCCTCAATGGGAGACGAACGGGGCGAGCTACAGATTTCTTTCCTCTGGTCTTGCTCATTCTTTCTGGAACACAAAGCAGACCACAGAGAAAATACACACGGCCACGTTAAAACACTTACCCGTCGACCCGACTTTCAAATTGTAGCGGGAGTGCCTTGAACTCCCGTTCGTCGCGAGTGCACTGTATGAACGCTAATGTCGCGCATGCGTGCTGGACGGGGTCTTCACGTAGTCACTCACGTGACTCCGAAATAAAATGAGAGATGATCTTATAGAGGTGTATAATATCATGAGGGGAATAGACAGGTTAGATGCACTGTCTTTTACCCAGAGTTGGGGAATCAAGAACCAGAGGATGGATATAGGTTTAAGGTCAGAGGGGGAAAGGTTTAATAGGAACCTGAGGGGCAACATTTTCACATGATGGGTATATGTAATGAGCTGCTCGAGGAGGTATTTGAGGCAGAAACTATAACACCATTTAAAAAACATTTGGACAGGTACAGGGGCTTGCAAAGGTTTTCATACCCCTTGAACTTTTCAACATTTTGTCACATTACAACCACAAACGTAAATGTATTTTATTGGGATTTTATGTGATAGACCAACACAAAGTGGTGCATAATTGTGAAGTGGAAGGAAAATGATACATGGTTTCCAAATTTTATTGCAAATAAAAAACTGAAAAGTGTGGCATGCAAAAGTATTCAGCCCCCCCGAGTCAATACTTTGGAGAACCACCTTTCGCTGCAATTACAGCTGCAAGTCTTTTGGGGTATGTCTCTACCAGCTTTGCACATCAAGAGACTGAAATTTTTGCCCATTCTTCTTTGCAAAATAGCTCAACCTCAGTCAGATTGGACGGAGCGCGTCTGTGAGCAGCAATTTTCAAGTCTTGCCAGAGATTCTCGATTGGATTTAGATCTGGACTTTGACTGGGCCATTCTAACACATGAATATGCTTTTATCTAAACCATTCCATTGTAGCTCTGGCTGTATGTTTAGCGTCGTTGTCCTGCTGGAAGGTGAACCTTCGCCCCAGTCTCAAGTATTTTGCAGACTCTAACAGGTTTTCTTCCAAGATTGTCCTGTATTTGGCTCCATCCATCTTCCCATCAACTCTGACCAGCTTCCCTGTCCCTACTGAAGAAAAGCATCCCCACAGCATGATGCTGCCACCACCATGCTTCACAGTGATGTTCAGGGTGATGTGCAGTGTTAGTTTTCCGCCACACATAGCGTTTTGCATTTAGGCAAAAACTTCAATTTTGGTCTCCTCAGACCAGAGCACATGTTTGCTGTGTCCCCCGCATAGCTTGTGGCAAACTGCAAACGGGACTTCTTATTGCTTTGTTTCAACAATGGCTTTTTTCTTGCCACTCTTCCATAAAGCCAGATTTGTGGATTGCACGACTAATAGTTGTCCTGTGGACAGATTCTCCCACCTAAGCTGTGGATCTCTGCAGCTCCTCCAGAGTTACCATGGGCCTCTTGGTTGCTTCTCTGATCAATGCTCTCCTTGCTCGGCCTGTCAGTTTAGGTGGACGGCCATGTCTTGGTAGGTTTGCAGTTGTGCCATACTCTTTCCATTTTCGGATGATGGATTGAACAGTGCTCCGTGAGATGTTCAAAGCTTGGGATTTTTTTATTACCTAACCCAGCTTTAAACTTCTCCACAACTTTATTCCTGACCTGTCCAGTGTGTTCCTTGGGCATCATGATGCTGTTTGTTCACCAATGTTCTCTAACAAACTTCTGAGTCCTTCACAGAACAGCAGTATTTATACGGAGATTAGATTACACACAAATGGTTGCACTGGATTTTATTTAGGGGTATCAGAGTAAAGGGGGCTGAATACTTTTGCACGCCACACTTTTCAGTTTTCTATTTGTAAAAAAATTTGAAAACTATGTATCATTTTCCTTCCACTTCATAATTATGCATCACTTTGTGTTGGTCTATCACATAAAATCCCAATAAAATACATTTACGTTTGTGGTTGTAACGTGACAAAATGTGGAAAAGTTCAAGGGGTATGAAAACTTTTGCAAGCCACTGTATGTGGATTGGAAAGGTTTAGAGGGATTTGGGCCAAACACAGGCAGGTGGGGCTAGTGTAGATGGGGCACCATGGTCAGCTGGACCGAAGAGCCTTTTTCCGTGTAGAATCACTCTATGACTCCAGGTGATCTGAGTGTATAAGCAGATAGGTCATCTTGAAGAACACATGGGAACGATTCTGTCACAGACATGTGCCAAAGAGAGGGATAAATTTGGGATAGGAATTTGTGATGGGGAACCAAAGAAAATTGTTTTGCTCTTCATCTTTAGATTGAGGAAATTCTTGCCTCAATTGTTGTCATTCAATTACTCTTTGTCAATCAAATGATGTGAGAATTTTGGGAGTGGAAGGATCACGGGAGTGGTGCAAAATAGAACTGGTGTTACTGTTCTTTTTCTGCAGAGTACAATGCCAGTATCTTCTTTACAGTAACCAAAGCCGTATATATAATAGATATAGAATATATCTGAACTCATTGAGAAGATAGATTAATAATTAAATGGTTATTAAAGTGTGATGTACTTAAATATTTATAATGCATAAGGATTAGATCGAATGCAACTATTTTAAAATGAGGACATATGCAAGATACCCAGGCAAAAAGCAGAGAAGGATTATAAAAGTCTGGAAAAATCTAACTTGGCTCACATTTTAGAATCGTCAAATTAACTGACTGAATTTCATAATTCAATACTTCCCACATCCTTTGACATTAGTAATACATTATTATAGCTTTATGGAACCAGAATCACCCACTGTTCATTTCCAAGTACTATTAAAATTCTGTACCACAAATCTCCATGCGAAGACGGTAATAGCAGTCCGTTCATATATCGCAGACTTACCAAGCCATTTATTAAGCTCACACTAGACTTTACAGATGCTGGAATCTGGGGCATACAACAATTTTCTGGAGAAACTCAGTAGGTCAGACAGCATCTGTGAAGGCAAAGGGGATAGTCAATGTTTCCGGTTGAGACCTTGCATCAGGACAGATGACACACAAAACTGCAGATGCTAGAATTGTGAGCAAAACACAAAGTGCTGGAGGAAGGTAGCATGTCAGGCAATATCTTTGCAGGGAATGGACAGCCGATGGTTTGGACTGGGACTCTTCTTCACACATTTAGTCTGTTCATTCCCTTGTCAGATGTTACCTGACCAGCGGAGTTTCTCCAGCACTTCATACGTTGTTCTCCAGCAAGTTCCTCCACAAATTTCCTTTTTGCTAAATATTGGATTTCTCTCCAGTCTTGATCTCAACCTAGAACATCAGGTATTTAATCAAAGTATTTGCTTCAGGGATCACCAAATTTTCTACCTGTTTAACAAACAAAAACAACAAACAAACAATCACTTGAAATGTAGGACCAGATGTATTTTGTAAGATCTATCTGTATTGCTCAAATGTGAAATGTTCTCTTCTAAAAGTTTAGGGAATAACAGGTAAGAAATTTTGCAAGAGCAGTAAGATTGTTAGTGACCAGTCACTGTCAAAGACGATGGTGAGAGGATGGCAAAGTGCATTCTAAATATAAATGAGCAGTAATGAAATAAGTAGAGAGAAAATTGAACATTCATGATAGCAGAGTGCACTAGGAGAGGGCATTGGAATGAGATATTAGGAGGAGAATTAGATGTGAGAGACAAGAAGGGTAGGAATAAAGAAATGCTGAGATACAAATTGATAAAATCTCACACTTTACATGGAAGCGTTTATCTGAGTGAAGCATTGGGTGAATTTCAAGGCATGTACACAATTTTGAAGAGAGGTCAACTTTTCTGTGAAAAAATGGAAATATCTTCCTGTGTTGTGATGGTTGGTCTGAAATTACAAAGGATACAAAGGATACAAAGGATACAAAGGACTTTTATTATCACATACACCAATTGGTGTAGTGAAATTTGACTTGCCGTTTGCAGGACACCGATAAAAATAAGACACATTAAAGAGTTTAACAATAAAGATAAAAACATCCCCCGCAATGGTTCCCACTGTGAGGGAAGGCAGCAAAGTTCAGTCCTATCCCCTGTTCACTCATGGTCGGGCCTATTGAGGCCTCCGCAGTCGCCGCTACGATGCTTCAGGCCCTCACGCCGGATGATGGAACTCCGGCGTCGGCAGAACCCTCTCAGCGGCTTGTGAGTGTCTGGAACGGCCGCTTCCTCCCCGGAGACCGCGGCTCCTGAAGTCCACGGGCCGCGCTGGTTGGAGCTCCAACACTAGCAATCTCGGCGAGGGATCCCAGGGTCCGCGGTGTTTAAAGTTCAGCACCGCCCCGCAGCTGGACGCTCCACAGACTGCAGCCCCGCGATGTTGGAGTCGGTGGCAGTCAAACCTATCCAACTTTTATTTTCTTCTGGATTATTGACACTGCCAGGGACAGAGCTTTTCCATTGACATCTAATTATGTGTAAGGAGGGTGAATGATCATAAGTTCCTTAGGGTCACCAATTTGGCATGGGGTTCACTGGACTGAGTGAGCATTCATGTTTGCACTCTGACTAGCTTCCCACCAGTCTATCCCATTGCTCAGTGTGGCAGTCAGGTTCTGTGAATCATCTAGGAGTGTTCATCTATTGTAAAGGCTTCTGTTGCATCAATGTAGAGGAGGCGCCACAGATGGCAGAACCAGCATGTGTTATATATGCAAAAATAATCTAATTGTGCAGTTGCATAGGTGACAAATAAAGCACCATTGAACCATTAAAGTCTCAAACATGACGTTGATACAGCTGAATATGTGGTTACTATTACACGGTTATCCTGCTGAAATTCATCTTTCCTTTTGTTTGCTCGCCTGAAAACATATAGATGACATCTGATTAGAGGCTATGAGCAATGAATTAGACAGAGCTGATGACACTACTCAGAAATGCAAGGAACTATGTTCAAGAGCACAACAATGATTATTTTCAGCACAGGCATTGTGGGCCAAATGGCCTGTTCCTGTGCTGCACTGTTCTGCATTATCAATTAATGCAATTTGACCACCAATTGAAAACCAGTGGCAGATTAAGAATGATCCTAAAATTCTTCAATGTGTCTAAGTTCCTTCTGTCAGTCTGCCAGCACAAAAATAGATTGCAGAGTCCTCTAGAAAATATCTGCAGGTTCGCTTTGGAGAAGGTGGAAGAGAAAGAAGACTGGTATCAGCACTCCGGAGCTTACCGCACGACGACCCGGGTAAGGCATCGCCCGCTCCGTGATGGTGCTTCAGCGCTGTGCCACCGCCGAAGCTGAATTTCTGGCCGGTCCCTGCAGGAAACGCCACTCCAGACCCGTTGGCAGGCCGCGAGGAAGGGGCGAAGATACGGCTCGGAGAAAAGCCGCATCTCCGACCAGGTAGGGACTGAGAAAAACAGTTTTCACCCTTCCCCCCCCCCCCCCCCCCCCCCCCCCCCCCCCCCCCCCCCCCCCCCCCCGCACATAAAAGACTCCAAAACAAACACTTTTTAACTCACTAAAAAAAATTTAAAAGGGTGAAAGGACTAACAGCTGCATAGTCAACGGCGCCCCCTACAGTTGCAACAGAGGCAAATAATGAGGAACGATCCCACTCCAATACAGTGCTGGAATGAGACATTTTCCCAATATGTGAAGGGACAAATTAAATTGTGTTTATCTAGCAGCTATTATAACATTGGAACATCCCAAAGTAATATAAAAGACAATTAAGTACTATTTGAGGTGTAATCATGCTGTAATATAGGGAAATGCCAACCAATTCACCTTTCACAAGCTCTTGAATTAAATGATAATGACCAAATAATCTATTTCTTCTTGTGGCTAACGGATAAATATTAGTCAAGGCACAAAGAACTCCTCTATTCTTTGAGTAGTGCTTATAAGAGCTTTTGCACCTTCAGAGAGATCTGCGGGTTCTTGACTTTACGATTTATCTGAAAGTACGTTGTTCAATCAACGCTGAGCCATAGTTAGGTAAGGTTTGTCACTTTAAAGAGCACTCGAGTGCTCTCAAAGGAACATTAGATCTGAAGAAAGGTCTTGACCCAAAACATCACATATTCCTTTTCTCCAGAGATGCTGTCTGACCCCCTGAGTTACTCTGAGAAAACAGGGAATTAAAGACCAGTTAGCCCGACGTCAGTGGTGGGGAAGATGCTGGAATCAATCATCAAAGATGAAATAGCGGCACATTCGGATAGCAGTAACATGATCGATCCGAGCCAGCATGGATTTACAAAGGGGAAATCATGCTTGACTAATCTTCTGGAACTTTTTGAGGATGTAACTAGGAAAATGGATAAGGGAGAGCCAGTGGATGTAGTGTACCTGGACTTTCAGAAAGCATTTGATAAGGTCCCACATAGGAGATTAGTGGGCAAAATTAGGGGTATTGGGGGTAGAGTGCTGACATGGATAGAAAATTGGTTGGCAAACAGGAAACAAAGAGTACGGATTAATGGGTCCCTTTCAGAATGGCAGGCAGTGGCTAGTGGGGTACCACAAGGCTCAGTGCTGGGACCGCAGCTATTTACAATATACATCAATGATGTGGATGAAGGGATTCAAAGTAACGTTAGCAAATTTACAGATGACACAAAGCTGGGTGGCAGTGTGAACTGCGAGGAGGATACTATGAGAATGCAGGCTGATTTGAACAGGTTGCGTGAGTGGGTAGATGCATGGCAGATGCAGTTTAATGTGGATAAATGTGAGGTTATTCATTTGGTAGCAAAAACAGGAAGGCAGATTATTATCTAAATGGTGTCAAATTGGGAAAAGGGGAAGTACAACGGGATCTGGGGGTCCTTGTTCATCAGTCTATGAAAGTAAGCATACAGGTACAGCAGGCAGTGAAGAAAGCGAATGGCATAATGACCTTCATAACAAGAGGAGTTGAGTATAGGAGCAAAGAGGTCCTTCTGCAGTTGTACAGGGCCTAGTGAGACCACACCTGGAGTATTGTGTGCAGTTTCGGTCCCCTAATTCGAGGAAGGACATTCTTGCTATTGAGGGAGTATAGCATAGGTTTACAAGGTTAATTCCCAGGATGGCGGGACTGCCATATGCTGAGAGAATGGGTGCAGGAGCAGGTCATTCGGCCCTTTGAGCCAGCACCGCCATTCAATATGATCATGGCTGATCATCCAAAATCAGTACTCCGTTCTGGTTTTTTTCCCCACATCCCTTGATTCCCTTACCCCTAAGAGCTAAATCTAACTTTCTCTTGAAAACATCCAGCGAATTGGCCGCCACTGCCTTCTGTGGCAGCGAATTCCACAGATTTGCAGCTCTCTGGGTGATAGTACTGTGACTAATACAACTTCTCATGCCCAAGGGCCTCGAGGGCAATCATATGCAATGAACAGAGGCATACCAATCAAATTATATTCATGTGTACTCGAAGAGATGATTGTGCTTAAGGGCCTGTCCCACTTGGCGTTTTTTTCGGTGACTGCCAGCATCATTGACTGACGTATCATGTCACGGAAAAATACACGTCGTTATGTGGCGTGATAACGTATGACGTGGCGTGATGACGTATGATGCGGCAGTGACTCGGCGTGATGACGTATGACGCGCAGTGTTTTTTCAAGTGTCGCAACTACTTTTTCGTGTCGCCGCTGGATTTTGAAATGTTGAAAATCTTTTGGCAACTCGCCCTTTAGTGACTGATTTTACATTTCAATTACATAGTACATAAAATTGTACGTTCCAATTGAATGTTTAGGCCATGAAGTCATGCAAATTGTTTACTGGAGCTGCACATTGTGTAATCCCATCTGACACTTTCTGACAATGAAGAACTGGCATTTTGCTTTCAACAGTTTCCTGTCCAGTTTCATATGGTAACTATTCAAACATTTTGCTTACCAAAAAATAATGTTTTACCCAGCCATAACAGTTACAAGTGCAATTATAAAACTCCCGTTATGGCAAAGCTTTTCAGAATAATAGAATTTGACAATGTCAATGCATAATAAAGAACCATGACCTGTCCAATGTCATTATGAAGGTCTCAACCAAGATTAGAGAAATTAGAACTTCACTCTCTCCTATGTGTGGGTGAGTGGTATAGACAAATGCCTGATTTATTAAATTACTTTTTGTTCAGGTTTTTTCTCGTTTTGGAGGCTCTATTGTGTTACACATACAACTTCAATAAAAAATAATAGGAAAGATTGCACCATGAAACATTCCATGATGGAGAACAATTGAAGGGATGGTAGAATAGAGTAGGTTTGCGTATTAGTTGGTTCAAATAGTCTGTTTTTGTATGGTACATTTGTATTATAATTTCCAGTTCGAGCTACAGATATCAATGTATTTTCCTCTGACAATAACTCCAATAAAATGAATGCAATGGAACACATCGCCGCATTGGAGACAATTCGTGATGTACCAATGAATTTTTTTTCTCTGAGAAGACAACAGCAGCTAATTCAAATACAAGGTCATTTGATTTGGCCAGCGTTCCCATAAGTTACTGAAATAATCTTCCAAGTATTGATGCTGTCTTCAAATAGTTCCAATATCCAGAGAATACAATTTTTGTTCATATTCATGACTTCATGCATTAAAGGTTTTATTTTCAAGTTTCACCCTTGGCTCAATAGTAGAATTCTCTCATCTCTGGAGCCAGGTGGTCCCAAGTTCAAGTCCTATTTTTAAAAAAACAAAAGCACTAGATATTTATGATAACAAGAGCACTGAATATTCATGCTTTTGAGGGCTGCATGTCACCCCTGCATTGTTAAACCATGACATATCTTGTTGGACGTAATGTTAAATCCCAAACACTTTAACAAGATTTAATTTTCCTCATCAGAATTTGCCCATTTATCTGAACTCAAAAACAGGTTGAGGTAGGCATTTATGTGCATCAATGAACGATAAAATATGTGCAATTCAAATTCTGCTTCGGAAATATTGTGTAATTTACTTCAAGTGGAACCTAATTTCAGAAAGGAGTTCAATGCATATACAATATTCATACATTCACATATTTAGCATAAGAATCAGGGATTTTTGTGGTGAGACTGATTTAATTTGGGGCCTTTCAAGATACATTACTTTATTTAATCATTGTCTGCTGGAGTATGTCAGCTCCACTGACAATGTTGACATCTGCTGCCAATCCCCAATTGTCCTCAGTGGCTTGATCGGCCATTTCAGAGAGCAATAAAGATGAACAACATTGCTATGGCTGTGGACCCACAGGCCAGATTGTTTAAAAAAAAACTGACTTTGGTCCTTTAAGGACCTTATGGTGAATGCAAATGGGATTTTAACACCAGTCCAATAGTCACCCGGGCACCCTTACTGATGCGAACTTTTCATTCCAGATTATTTAATTTATTAATAATGTGTACTCTTTCAGTAATTAAAAAGGAAGATATAATTTTCAGTGTGAACCACAAATTGCTGAGTAAAAAAAGATGGCAAAATTTGTGAAATATTCAGAAGGCTAAGCAGGAATAATATTGTGTGGCTTGAGTAGTTTTGACACAGACCAAGACAAAGATTATATTAATGGTTAAATTTGGAACATTTAAAAATTGCATTAAAAACTGATCCCTTGATAGGCATGTATCTAATCCATGAACACTGAGTTGCATCTTGGAAAATAGAACAGACAACGAATACCAAAGCAAATTACTGTTGAAACTGAAGCTGAAAGATGGCAAGAAAACACTCAGCAAGATAAGCAGGATATTTGGAGAAGGGCAAAATTAATGTTTCAATTTGATAAGATTCTGCATGATGACATATTTATATCAGAGTTCAACAAAAACATTTATAAAATATTAACTCTCCCTCTAACCCCTCTTCCCACCCTCATCTAAAATAATACTTGATCTACTAAGTAATTCTAGTATTTCCTGTTTACATTTTGGTGTTACATTTGGGCCTTAAAATGTGCATGAAACCAGATAAACAACTGGATTGATTAAATTATTTTTGGGGCTTGATAAACCCAGATGTATGTAAGATAAGAGCGGTGCTAACCAAATTATTGCCACAATTTTTTTTTTAAAGAAGAGAGTGGTGAAGCAGTGGGATGTTTTCAAAAATGGGGAAAAATGGATGTATGTAAAATATAATCATGCTGGGAAAAAAGTGTTGAAATATAGGCCCCAATTTTAACTTTCTGGCTGTGTATTTAGTATATTGTGGGAAGAGGGGTTGTAATGTGTGAAGCATCTGAACAGAACTTATTTCAGACGAGAGCAACATGGTGGCACAGCACATAGCACTTCTGACTCACAGCTTCAGCAACGTCCGGGTAGGATTATACAATTGATGAGGTTCCTATGAGAACCAGCAAACTTAGATGTGCCTGGTAGCCTCCATCTACACTGTAAAGAAATATAAAACATTTGAGAGAGGGCAAAACAAATATAATTCACTGGCCTCTTCAATATTTCAACGACAGCTGTTCTGTTCACTTTGTATTGTATTGTATTGTATTGTATTGTATATCTTTATTATCATTTTTCTGAGTATTTGCATACCCAGAGGAAAACGAAAAAGCGTTTCTCAACCAGTGTCCATTCAGTGTGTAGTAAAAAATAAATAGAAATAGAGAATAAAAGTACATATATCATGAGTTCCGATCGACAGTGGCACGACAATGGCTCTGCTTCAGTGTGTCCAGGTTGGTGTTTGGTGCACGATACTTTGGCAGGGGGCAAAGTCCGTTTATCAGTCTAATTGCCTGCGGGAAGAAGCTGAGCAGCATCCTGCTGGTTTTGCAGCTGATGCTCCTGTACCTCTTCCCAGATGGCAGGATGGAGAATATGTGATGCGATGGGTGGTATGGGTCTTTGATGATGGAGATGGCTCTGCTAATACATCTCTTCCTGTATATGTCCAGCAATAAAGGGAGTGGAGCACCAATAATCCTGCTGGCGGTCTTCACAATCCTGTCCAGTTGGTGCCGTTCTTACGCTTTGCAGCTCCCGAACCAGGAGGTGATGCCGTAGGTTAATGTGCTCTAGATTGTCCCCCTATAAAAAGTTCGTAGGCGTGCAGTGGGGAGACCTGCTTTCCGTAGTCTTCGGAGAGGGTGTAGTCACTGCTGGGCTCTCTTGACCAGTGCTGTGGTGTTGGTCGTGGACGTCAGGTCATCTATCAGGTGGAGTCCTAGGAACTTCACACTGCTGACCCTTTCCACATCAGCTCCATCGATGTGCAGAGGTGTATGGCGTTGTTTTCCCGCCCTCCTGAAGTCAACCACCATCTCCTTCGTTTTTCCCACGTTGAGAATGAGGTTGTGGGATTTGCACCATCCTGTGAGCAGCTCCACCTCCATCCTGTACGCCGACTCATCATTGTCACTGATGAGACCCACCACTGTTGTGTCATCAGCGAACTTGTTGATGAAGTTGTTGTTGAGTCTAGCAGTACAGTCGTGTGTAAGCAGACTAAACAGCAGGGGGCTTAGGACACAGCCTTGGGGCGTGCCAGTGCTCACGGCTATGGTTTTTGATGTCCTGCTGCCCACCCTGACTGTCTGCTGCCGTTGTGATAGAAAATTCAAGACCCAGTTACATGTGCCAGCATCAACCCCCAATAACTCCAACTTCTCCACCAGCTGCCGCAGAATGATTGTGTTAAAAGCAGAGCTGAAGTCTATGAAGAGGATCCTGGCATAAGTATTTTTACGATCAAGGTGTGGCAGTACGAGGTTCAGTGTTGTTGAGACTGCATCCTCTGTGGATTGGTTGGCTCTGTAGGCGAACTGCAGTGGGTCTAGGTCGGCAGGTAGGCTATTTTTGATATGCTGCATAACCAGTCGCTCAAAACACTTCATTACTATGGGTGTTAGAGCCACTGGTCGAAAGTAATTATGGCAGGCTGGGTTTGGTTTCGTCGGGACAGGAACGATGGTGGCACTCTTAAGACAGTTGGGCACTACTGCCTGGCTGAGCGAGGTGTTAAAAATATCTGTGAAGCCATCTTTCAGTTGCTCGGCGCAATCTCTTAACACGCACCCAGGAATGTTGTCCGGCCCTGTGGCTTTGCATGGGTTGATGCTGGCAAAGGCCTTTTTTACTCCGGCTGCGGACAGTCTGAGCGACTGGTCACTGGGAGATGGCGATAGTGCACGTGTCTGGGTGCTGTTGGTAACCTCAAACCGTGCGTAGAACTCGTTCAGTTCAACTGGTAGAGAGGGGTCGTTTTGGCATATCAGCAGTGGGGGGGGGCTTGTAGTCAGTGATGGTATGAAATCCCTGCCACAAGCGACGTGTGTCTGTCATTTGTGAAGTGACTATTAAGTTTTTGTCCATACAGCCTCTTCGCTTCCCTGATCCCCCTGGATAGGTTACTCCTTGCCAGTTTGTATGCTGCGTTGTCTCCAGATTTAAATGCAGCATTCCGGATTCTCAGTAGGGAACACACTTCCCCAGTTAGTGCATTGGTGAATTGGGCTGTAAATCCATGAAGCCAATGCAATTTCTGTAGCTTCTGTTGGCTTTACTTAAAACCAGGAAGTGTTGGTTTCCAAATAATGGGTTATCCAAAACAAAATTGCATGTCTTGCTAATTTTCCTTCTCTTAAATAAGTCAAGAAAATATGCTTGCCATAGAAATGAAATAGCAAGGGATTTCATTATGTATCCTATGAGCTTTTGATGGTAAAGGTGAGTGCCAGGGGAAAAGCAAAAGAGCCTCCAAGCCATTTTAAATCAAAAATAAACAGAGGTGGCTGAGAAGATTAGTGTCAACAGCATCACCCTCAGGACTTGGGTACAAACTCGAATGAGGTTTAAAAATAAGTCGGACCAGCAGTATGCATGGCTGCTCTTCATCCCAGAAGCTCACGATCTTTCATAATGCCAACCACTCTTTTGCTAACATTCACTTTACACCAAAAGCTGCCTAACCAACAACCCTTTCCCATGCACTCTTCTCCATCAACTCCTTAAAATACAATGCCCTCCATAATGTTTGGGGCAAAGACCCACATTTATTTATTTGCCCCTGTACTTCATAATTTGAGATTTGTAATAGAAAAAAATCACATGTAGATAAATTGCACATGGTCGGATTTTATTAAAGACCATTTTTATACATTTTGGTTTCACCATGTAGAAATTACAGCTGTGTTTATACATAGTCCCCCCATTTCAGGGCACCATAATGTTTGGGACACATGGCTTCACAGGTGTTTGTAATTGCTCAGGTGCGTAATAATTGCCTCCTTAATGCAGGTATAAGAGAGCTCTCAGCACCTAGTCTTTCCTCCAGTCTATCCATCACCTTTGGAAACTTTAATTGCTGTTTATCAACATGAGCACACAAGTTGTGCCAATGAAAATCAAATAAGCCATTATGAGACTATGAAACAAGAATAAAACTGTTAGATGTCCATGAATCGCAGACTTCAAGCAGTCATTGCATGTAAAGGAAATGCAACAACATACTAAACATGAATTATTTCATTTACATGACATTGCTGTGTCCCAAACATTATGGTTCCCTGAAATGGGGGGACTATGTATAAACACCGCTCTAATTTCTTTTTTTAAAAAATATTTTTATTAGAAGCAATGCATATTGTCTAAGGTACAACAGTTCTTCAAATACAAATTAGACTTGTCACAAAAATTGTACAGATGTTATGGAATAATTTATATATGCTTCTGATTTTGTTTTTGGGGAAAGTAAAGGAGTGGTAACAAAGTATAAGTATAGATCAATAATCAAGAGATGGTGATTAAATAATAATGATTATATAAGAAAATAATAAAATAAAAAAATAAAAAAAAATTTAAAAAGGAAAAAATTATAAAAATAAACAAATAAAAAATAAAAACAATTATTATATAATAAAAAATAAGGAATACATCTTAACAATGAATGGAGCAATTTCACATAACAATATCTATAGAGACGTGTATACAGATCCCAGAATACTTCTTTTCATCTAATCCTACATCAGGGTACTTATTGAATTACGATGCTGAGCTCAGCTACCCCTTTAAATAGTCAATGAATGGAGACCATATTTGTTCAAAAAGTTCGTATTTGTCCATTAGGACAAACCTAATTCTCTCCAAATGCAACGTCTCCGACATTTCCACAGTCCACATTTTGATTGTGGGGGATAATGTTCCCTTCCAGAATTTTAATATTAATTTTTTTCCAATTATCAAACAGTAATCAAGAAAATTTCTTTGACTTACTGTTAATATTAAGGTTGAATCAGGAACTCCTAATATTATTAGCTTTAGATCAGGGTCCAATTTAGTTTTAAGAACTTCAGAAATTATTCTAAAAATATCAGCCCAATAACTATTGAGTTTTATGCAATCTATGTAAGTAATTGCATAGAACTCATTGCATAAAAGTACATTAAGTAATCTATGTAATACTTTAAATTGTACCAAGGTAAGTCTGGCATTTAATGAGCATCGGTGTATACATTGTAAACTTTCTTCCCAAGTGTCTTTCATTATAGATAGACCTATTTCATTTTTCCATATCTGTCGGTATGATTCTGTTGTTGGGACTTCCCTGTCCAAAAGAGTATTATATATATACGCTATTAGTTTTTCTGTATTTGGATGCTTGTTAAGCCACTCATCCAGTAATCCTGGTTCTCTATTCTTATAGTCTTGCATGTTTGACTTGATACAGTCTCTAATTTGTAAATACCTAAACAAGTTGTTTGGGTGTAAACCATAGATATCTTTTAACTTGAAATGAGAGAAATTTTCCTTTCCTGTAAAGGTGTTCTATCCTTATAATTCCCAAATTTTTCCAGTGTCTAAACCCCTTATCTAGTATAGAAGGTTTAAATAAGGGATTATTCATAATTGGTAAACAAAGTGACATATTATCCAAATGTAAAGTCTTAACTATTTGTTTCCAAATACGTATATTACTATAAATTATAGGGTTTTCCCCGTAAGTTTTTTTTTTGTACTTCGCTTGGAGCAAGAAGAATCGAACTTATATCAAACGGTAAACAGTCTTCCATTTCCATCTTTAGCCAAGCTGGTTCCTGATCCATTTTTACCAACCAAAAATTCATATTCTTAATCTGAACCGCCCAAAAATAATATAAAACATTAGGTAGAGCTAATCCTCCATTTATCTTGGATTTACATAAGTGTTTTTTACTTATTCTGTGATTTTTATAATCCCAAATAAAGCTGTTAATAATAGAATCGATTTTAAAAAAAAAAGTTTTAGGGAGATATAAAGGGATAGCTTGAAATAAATATAATAATTGTGGTAAAAAGATCATTTTTATAGCATTTATTCTGCCAATCATTGATATTGGTAGTGTTTTCCAGTATAAAATATTATTTTTTAGTTTATCCAATAACTGAGGATAATTTAATTTGAATAAAAAATTATAAGATTTGGATACATTAATTCTGAGATATTTAAATTTGTCCGTAACTATTTTAAACGGAAATTGTTGTAATATATTTAATTTTATTCCAGTTATAGGCATAATTTCACTTTTATTCCAATTAATTCTATATCCTGAAAATGTACCAAACTTAGTTATAACGTTAAGTAAGTTAGGAATACTAATCTCCGGTTTTGTGATATATATTAAAACATCGTCTGCATATAAAGATATTTTATTTGTTGTGGTATTAGTATTGTATCCATATATTTCTGGATCTGATGTAATCCTTTCGGCTAATGGCTCGATTGCAAGAGCAAATAATAAGGGTGATAACAGGCATCCTTGTCTACAACCCCTAAAGAGATTAAATTTGGCTGATAACATTTGATTTGTTAGTATTCATGCTGTTGGTTGGAGTATAAAATTTTAACTCATTTACAAAATCTATCCCCCAGTTGAAATTGCTTCATTATCTTAAATAAGTAAGGCCATTCAACCTGGTCGAATGCTTTTTCCACATCTAGTGAAATGACAGCTAATTCAATATCATTAATTCTTTTTGAATATATGATATTGAATAATCGTCTCAAGTTATAAGTGAAATAACTTTTGGAAATAAAGCCTGTTTGATCATGATGTATTAGTTTATTAATCACTAAACTTAACCTTTGGGATAAAATTTTAGTTAATATTTTTTGATTAGTATTTAGAAGAGAAATTGCTCTATATGATCCAGGATCTTCCAGATCCTTATCTACTTTAGGAATGAGTGTGATTGTAGACTCATTTAGAATTTCTGGTAACTTTCCTTATTCGTAAGCATATTTATATATTGCTTGTAAACGTGGGGAAATCTAGTCGTAAAACTTCTTGTAAAATTCAGCACTTAGGCCATCAGGGCCAGCGGCTTTTCCATTTTTCAACCATCTGATTGATTCCTCAATGTCTTTTACTGATATTTCAGCATCTAACAAGTCTTTGCCTTCCTGATCTAAACCTTTAATATGACATTCGTGTAGGAATGTTTCCATTCCATCCGATGTCCCGTCAGTTTAGTTGAGTAAAGTTTTTGATAGTAATGCAGAAATCTGTCATTAATATCTTTTGGTAAAGTTAATATTTCTCCTTGTTTTGATCTGATTTTATATATCATTTTTTCCTCATCTGATTTTCTAAGCTGGCGTGACAATAATTTTTGCGGTTTATCACCAAATTCAAAATGTACTTGTTTAGTCTGTTGAAAAAGTTTTATAACATGATTGGAGTATATTTTATTTAGCTTATATTTTAATATTGCAATTTTATTATGTATCACCTTAGATGGGGATATTGCATTTTCAATATCTAATTGCTTTATTTCATTTTCAAAAGTTTGTTGCATCTTTCGGTTTTCTTTATTAAGGTATGCTTGCACAGATATTATAGCACCACGCATAAAGGCTTTAAATGTGTCCCAAAGAAGTGACACAGAAATTCCGGGTTTGTCATTAGTCTCAAAAAACAATTTAATCTGTTTTACCAGATAATCATAACAAGCCTTTTCATTTAAAATTTGAGGGTTGAGTCTCCATTGAGAGTGTTTATTAGTTATACCATTTAATTTTATCTTAAATGTTAATGGTGCGTGATCTAAAATAATAATATTATGATATTTTGAGTCATACGTAAATGGAATTAATTTTGAGTCTGTTAAAAATAATCTATCCTTGAACTTCTGGATAGCTGTAATTTCTACATGGTGAAACCAAAATGTATAAAAATGGCTTTTATTAAATTCTGACAATGTGCACTTTAACCAGGTGTGATTTTTAATATTACAAATCTCAAATTGTGCAATACGGAGGCAAATAACTAAATGATGGGTCTTTGTCCCAAACATTATCGAGGGCACTGTAGACTATCCACATCTGTTAATTAATGACTATGGGTGATACGTCCAGTGGTTAAGAGGATAAGAATCGGGAAGTGACACTCAAAATAATGGGTTGTCCATGCAGGACAGAAAAGGAGAAGGAAATATTTTCAGTTGTTCAACAGACTTGTAGAGGTTTATTCACTGAATGGATTCAAGACCAATTTCAACAGATTTTTAGCTATGAAGGAATGTAGGGTTAGTGCAGGAATAGTACTGAAGGAAAAAATCAGCGATTATCATATTCAATGGTAAAGCAAACATGCTGAATGGCATACAAGTGCTTCCATTCTAAGATGAAACGGGCATTGGAACCAGTTCTGGGGGAGGTGGGACCAGTACAAACAGGACGGTCTGCACCTGGGCTTGAAGGGAACCAATGTCCTTGGGGGAGTGTTTGCTAGTGCTGTCAGGGAGGATTTAAACTAATGTTGCAGGGGGATGGGAGCATGAGCAGAGAGACAGAGGGATGTAAAATGAGGGTAGAAGCAATAGGTAGCAAGGTGAAAAGTAAAAGTGGCAGGCAGAAAAATCCAGGGCAAAAATCAAAATGGGCCACTTTTCAACATAATTGTATAAGGGGTAAGAGTGTTGTAAAAACAAGCCTGAAGGCTTTGTGTCTCAATGCAAGGAGCATTCGTAATAAGGTGGATGAGTTGAATGTGCAGATAGTTATTAATGATATAGTTGGGATCAGGGAGACATGGCTCCAGGATGACCAAGACTGGGAGCTGAACATCCAGGGATATTCAATATTCAAGAGGGATAGAAAGGAAAAGGAGGTGGAGTAGCGTTGCTGGTTAGAGAGGAGATTAACGCAATAGAAAGGAAGGTCATTAGCTTGGAGGATGTGGAATCGATATGGGTAGAGCTGCGAAACACTAAGGGGCAGAAAACGCTAGTGGGAGTTGTATACAGTAGTAGTGGAGTTGGTGATGGCATCAAACATGAAATTAGAAATGCGTGCAACAAGGATAAAACAGTTATTATGGGTGACTTCAATCTACATATAGATTGGGTGAATCAAATTGGCAGGGGTGCTGAGGAAGAGGATTTCTTGGAATGTATGCGGGATAGTTTTCTAAACCAATATGTAGAGGAACCAACGAGAGAGCAGGCTATTCTAGACTGGGTACTGAGTAATGACGAAGGGTTAGTTAGCAGTCTTGTTGTGCATGGCCCCTTGGGCAAGAGTGACCATAATATGGATGAGTTCTTCATTAGGATGGAGAGTGACATTGTTAATTCAGAAACAAGGGTTCTGAACTTAAAGAAACTTTGAGGGTATGAGACGTAAATTGGCCAAGATAGACTGGCAAATGATTCTTAAAGGGTTGACAGTGGATAGGCAATGGAAGGCATTTAAAGACTGCATGGATGAACTACAACAATTGTTCGTCCCAGTTTGGCAAAAGAATAAATCAGGGAAGGTAGTGCATTCGTGGATAACAAGGGAAATCAGGGATAGTATCAAAACTAAAGACGAAGCATACAAATTAGCCAGAAAAAGCAGCCTACCAGAGGACTGGGAGAAATTCAGAGTCAAGCAGAGAAGTGCTTAATTAGGAAAGGGAAAATAGATTATGAAAGAAAACTGGCAGGGAACATAAAAATGGACTGCAAAAGTTTTTATAGATATGTGAATCGAAAAGGTGAGTTAAAACAAATGTAGGTCCCTTGCAGTCAGAAACTGATGAATTGATCATGGGGAACAAGGACATGGCAGGACCAATTGAATAACTACTTTCGTTCTGTCTTCATTAAGGAAGACAAATAATCTGCCGGAAATAGCAGGGGACCGGGAAATCAGGGATAGTATCAAAACTAAAGACGAAGCATACAAATTAGCCAGAAAAAGCAGCCTACCAGAGGACTGGGAGAAATTCAGAGTCAAGCAGAGAAGTGCTTAATTAGGAAAGGGAAAATAGATTATGAAAGAAAACTGGCAGGGAACATAAAAATGGACTGCAAAAGTTTTTATAGATATGTGAATCGAAAAAGGTGAGTTAAAACAAATGTAGGTCCCTTGCAGTCAGAAACTGATGAATTGATCATGGGGAACAAGGACATGGCAGACCAATTGAATAACTACTTTCGTTCTGTCTTCATTAAGGAAGACAAATAATCTGCCGGAAATAGCAGGGGACCGGGGGTCAAATGAGATGGAGGAACTGAGTGAAATCCAGGTTAGTCGGGAAGTGGTGTTAGGTAAATTGAATGGATTAAAGGCCGATAAATCCCCAGGGCCAGATAGGCTGCATCCCAGAGTACTTAAGGAAGTAGCCCCAGAAATAGTGGATGCATTAGTGATAATTTTTCAAAACTCTTTAGATTCTGGAGTAGTTCCTGAGGATTGGAGGGTAGCTAGTGTAACCCCACTTTTTAAAAAGGGAGGGAGAGAGAAAACAGGGAATTACAGACCAGTTAGTCTAACATCGGTAGTGGGGAAAATGCTAGAGTCAGTTATTAAAGATGGGATAGCAGCACATTTGCAAAGTGGTGAAATCATCGGACAAAGTCAGCATGGATTTATGAAAGGTAAATCATGTCTGACGAATCTTATAGAATTTTTCGAGGATGTAACTAGTAGAGTGGATAAGGGAGAACCTGTGGATGTGTTATATCTGGACTTTCAGAAGGCTACCGACAAGGTCCCACATAAGAGATTAGTAGTCAAACTTAAAGCACATGGTATTGGGGGTTCAATGTTGATGTGGATAGAGAACTGGCTGGCAGACAGGAAGCAAAGAGTAGGAGTAAACGGGTCATTTTCAGAATGGCAGGCAGTGACTAGTGGGGTACCGCAAGGCTCAGTGCTGGGACCCCAGCTATTAACAATATATATTAATGATCTGGATGAGGGAATTTAATGCAACATCTCCAAGTTTGCGGATAACACAAAGCTGTGAGGAGGATGCTTGGAGGCTGCAAGGTGACTTGGATAGGTTGGGTGAGTGGGCAAATGCATGGCAGATGCAGTATAATGTGGATAAATGTGTTGCTACTTTGGTGGCAAAAACAGGAGGGTAGACTATTATCTGAACGATGGAGGATTAGGAAAAGGGGAGATGCAACGAGACCTGGGTGTCATGGTGCACCAGTCATTGAAAGTAGGCATGCAGGTGCAGCAGGCTGTGAAGAAAGCGAATGGTATGTTGGCATTCATAGCAAAAGGATTTGAGTACAAGAGCAGGGAGGTTCTACTGCAATTGTACAGGGTCTTGGTGAGGCCACACCTGGAGTATTGCGTACAGTTTTGGTCTCCAAATCTGAGGAAAGACATTCTTGCCATAGAGGGAGTACAGAGAAGGTTCACCAGGCTGATTCCTGGGATGGCAGGACTTCCATATGAAGAAAGACTGGATAGACTCGGCTTGTACTCGCTGGAATTTAGGAGATTGAGGGGGGATCTTATAGAGACTTACAAAATTCTTAAGGAGTTGGACAGGCTAGATGCAGGAAGATTGTTCCCGATGTTGGGGAACTCCAGAACAAGGGGTCACAGTTTAAGGATAAGGGGGAAGTCTTTTAGGACCGAGATGAGACGATCATTTTTCACACAGAGAGTGGTGAGTCTGTGGAATTCTCTGCCACAAAAGGTAGTTGAGGCCAGTTCATTGGCTATATTTAAGAGGGAGTTAGATGTGGCCCTTGTTGCTAAAGGGATCAGTGGTTATGGAGAGAAGGCAGGTACAGGATACTGAGTTGGATGATCAGCCATGATCATATTGAATGGCGGTGCAGGCTCGAAGGGCCGAATGGCCTACTCCTGCACCTATTTTCTATGATTTCTATGATTCTATGAGACATGGCTTATGTACAAAGCAGAGGTAAGAAAACTATTCAACAAATTGCCCAATGCTATCATACTGATTGCATGACATGGGGATCAGGAAGTATGAAGTTTGTGATATGTTCCAGAAGGAACTGAGATAGTTTCCTCGGTAGGTGGCTGAAACATAGCAGAGGGCAGCAACAGGTGAATGTAGAAAGAAACAAGAAAATCAGTAGATATGCCAACTATGGCAATATTGAAGGAGATAACAAAGATTAAGCATGAAGATGATAAAGATAAGGATGTCCACTAGTAATTTTTTAAACTCCGTGCACCTGGTATAAATTTGACAGAGGCAATACATGAGTTATACTGGGTCAACATTGATGTTGGTACACCATCTGTTGTTGTTTTTGCATCTCTAATGGCAGCCAGGGGGTCCATGAATTTCTAAGAATGTTCAACTACTTTTCAGTGAAGTGCATTATGAATAAGGATAAATCTCCTCAGTATGATCGTCTTTCTTAGAAAGTCACCCTGTCAATGAGAAGAATTAATGTGGTTTAGCAACCTATTAAGGGGGCCAGAAATTATTTCTCAATAGGACTCCTATCAATTTGCACACTCTAAATTATCCGAAGAAAGACACGCTGCACCATTTTATACTCTTTAGGCAGAACTGTGAAACCATTGGATGTCATATTTCATGTCTACAGCTGATCTGGAAATAGAAATAGCCTAAAGTGATGCATGCTCCTCGACAAATGAATAAGATAAATCATAGTATTAAAAAATTGTTTCTTGTATTGACTATAAATTGCTCATTTTAAAAGGTAGATAGCAGCAAAATAGTGAAAGTATATATTCATAAGAACAAGAATCATGCAAATTTAAATCTTGGTTGTATCAGTTTTGCTAAGTAATTTGCCTTTCAAAAATAATAATTTATCAGTTGTGCTATTGTCAAAAATATTGCAATTTAATCAACTTGCAATAGGTTCACAATATTTGACATCAATTTAATAAAATCTAAGCCTATTTTTTTCCAATACCAACAAGCTTTTATCTCCTTTTTTCCCCTCTATGCCTGTCACCAAATGTCAAATTTCCTCTTTCCAAATCGGCATTTTCACTTCACCAATTCTTATGCCTGGTAACCAAACCACTGTCCTTGGAATTACCGATGCCTAGATAATCCCAGTCACAAATTCTCCTTGAAATATGACACAATTAACAGCTCTCTCCATCATATTCCCTTGTAGATTTATAATATGAAATATCCAAAGAATTTACCCCATGTCTTTTCAGATTGACCGAGTAGGTAGATGTGCTGAAAAAAGAAAAGACTTATCATGAAAGCTAATTAAAATGAAACTGAAGGAACAGCAGACAAGTCATCAAGGTCAAAGGTTTGCTGTTTCTTTTATTTCCTGGTGCGCAAACTTATGCACCAAAGAACTGAAGACCTAGGGAGTAAACATGTGAGTTTATATGTCTTGCTGCCAATGCTTCATTAATTTGTAAGTTATTGAGGCACAAACAGAGACAGCTAAGATAGTTAACTTCAGAGGGGCTTAGTTGTTCTACTGAAATCCACATTAGTTCTGCAGAATTTATAATTTAAAATAAGTTTAGGTACAGAAACTCTGAAAGATTTTATTTTATTTTTGGAGCTTTATTTCTCCCTCCTGTGAAGGTTTCTGAAGTTATACAGTGGTCCGACTGTGTTTGGAAGGAATAAATGCTTTATTAGTGTCTTTATCTATAAGAATATACTAGACTAAGTGGGACCCATCGGGTCCCTGCTTCACACGGGAGGGCTGGTCCCCCAACGCAAAATTCCACCACTCCACCAATTCCAATATTGCTGGCCAGTGGGGGGGCTTTCTGGAGCGCTAGCATGGTGTTGTGGGTTGAAGGGACTGGTTTCCAGAGGGCTAGTATGGACATTGTGGGGCCGAATGGATTCTTGGACTGGCAGCTCAGTCATTGAAACCACTAACACACACTCACACACACTCACTCACACTCCCCCACACACACTCCCACACTGCCACACACTCTCACACTCACATTTACACTCACAAACACATACACACACACTCACTGACTCACACACCATGTATATGGCAGTAAACTTTCTTGAATACTCACATGGCTGAGCGCGGCCTCTCCACTTTGGGGCTTCCGCAGTCAGCGGAGCTTCCGCAATCAGCATGACCACTACACTTACCGGAAATTACGCAATCAGCTCGACCTGTGCACGCACCGGAAATTACGCAATCAGCGCGACCTGTCCACTAAGCGGAAGTCACAAAATGAGCGGGACTTTGGAACAAAACACAGTCGGAACTAATAAAGCATTTATTCCTTCCAAACACAGTCAGACCTAATAAAGCATTAGTCCAAATGCAGCCACCAGTAGAAGATTAATTAAGCTATAAGCAGCAAATTCAGGACATTGTGGAAGGGTAAACCATCATAACCCGACAAGATAGTCAAGTCAAGTCAAGAGAGTTTATTGTCATGTGTCCCAGATAGGACAATGAAATTGTCCATCCACAATAGTTCATCCACAATAGATCATAAAGAAGTTGCACATAATGACGTAGAAAGATATCTAAATTTACAACTGGATTTAAAGCAATTGGGGAGGTAGACCAGGGAATGGCACATGGAATTTAACTCTTACAAGTGTGAGGTGCTGCACTATGGTCGGTTTAGGATTATTATTGTCTTGTATACCCAGGTGCAGTAAAAAGCTTTGATTTGTTTACTATCCAATCAAATCAGATAATATTATACATAAATACAATCAAGCCAAAGTCTAGTACTTGACTTGAACGAAGAGAAAGATGCAGAGTGGAAATTACAGTTCGCAGCTTGTCAAACTAGGGCAGGACCAAGCCAGTAAATGATTGGGCCATTTGCCTCAATTGAGAATTGAAGGGTATTGAGTACAAAAGTTGAGACATTATGATACAGCTGTACAAGCAGTTAGTGGGACCAAACGTGGCATACTGTGTGCAATTCCATTGCCTAGCTACAGGAAGGATGTCATTAAATTGGAAAGTGTGGATGTTACATGGGCTTGTTGACTTGAGTTGGAGAGTGAGGCTGGATAGGCTGCAAAGAGTTTTCTTGGGAGCATAGGAGGCTGATGGGCAACTTTATTTAACTATACAAAATCATGAGGAGCATGGATAAATGGATAAAGTTAATACACAGTATTTTTCATGCGTTAGAGGATTCTAAAACAACATGGCATAGCATTAAGGTGAGACGAAATATTTAAGAAGGACTGCAGGGGCAACCTTGTCACTCAATGATATATATCTGGTACAAGCCGACAGAGAAAGCTGCAGAATTGGATACAATTATGACTTTCAAAGGACATTTGGACAAGTGTATGGGTAAGATGGGTTTAGAGGGATATATAGGCCAAATCCAGGCAAATGGACTGGCGTAGAAAAACACTTGGTTGACATGAACAAGCTGGGCTGAAGGGCCTGTTTCCGTGCATATTTACAGCTCTGTGACTTTATAACACAGGAAGACTGTAAAGTAAAAGCACCTGTGGAGAAATAACCGCCCCTCCCCTCCTTGCCATTAATTGGACTGAGATTGGTAGACTTAAAATTATAGATTTCTGGACTTCATCAGAATGGATTTCCAGGAAATTTGATTGCATACGTGAGATTGATAGTTTTCCTGACATAAACGAGGTGATATAAAATGCCTTTTTAATGGAAAACTTTGCACATGCAAGTCTGAATCTTGCTAAGAAATACATAGATTCTGTCAGAATAGTGCATCATGTATGGAGCCGTTTGTCATTTTCCTAAAAGAGCACCCTTTAATTCTGAGGCTATGACCTCTGTTTTCTAGACTCTTCCACCGGTGGAAACATCCTTTCCACGTCCACTCTATCTATGCCTTTCATTATTCTGTAAGTTTCAATGAGGTCCCCCTCAACCTTCTAAACTGGAGCGAGTAGAGACCCAGTGCTGTCAAACACTCATCATATGCCAACCCACACATTCCTGGAATGATTCTTGCAAACCTTCTCTGGACCCTCTCCAGAGCCAGCACATCCTTCCTCAGATATGGGGCCCAAATCTGCTCACAGTACTCCAAATGCGGCCTGACCAGCGCCTTATAGAGCCTCAGCATTACATCTCCGATCTTGTATTCCAGTCCTCTTGATATAAATTTGCATTGAATTTGCATTCCTTCCTACCGATTCGATTTGCACCAACATTCCCAAGTCCCTATGCACCTCTGATTTATGGATTCGCTCTGATCATAATTATGCATGAGAAGTAGTCACCAATTATCTGAAAATAAGTTTGATATTTTTTCAAAAATATTTACAAAAGAACATCAGCCAAATTATTCAAATTGCCAATATCCACCCAGCCAGATCTGCTCTCAATCTACTTAACAAGCTGTTTTTGTGTTGATATTTTGCAATTCAATTACAGATATTTGGGGAATGACAAATTGGATCAATACAGTCACGGTGGATCAATGAGTCACTGCAGTCACGGTGGCACAGCGGTGGAATTGCTGCCTTACACCGAATGCAATAGACAATAGGTGCAGGAGTAGGCCTTTCAGCCCTTCGAGCCAGCACTGCCATTCAATGTGATCATGGCTAATCATCCCCAGTCAGTACCCTGTTCCTGCCTTCTCCCCATATCCCCTGACTCCGCTATCTTTAAGAGCCCTATCTAGCTCTCTCTTGAAAGTATCCAGAGAACTGGCCTCCACCGCCCCCTGAGGCAGAGAATTCCACAGACTCACAACTCTCTGAGAAAAAGTGTTTCCTCGTCTCCATTCTAAATGGCTTAGCCCTTTTTCTTAAACAGTGACCCCTGGTTCTGGACTCCCCTAACATCGGGAACATGTTTCCTGTCTCCAGCATGTCCAAGCCCTTAATAATCTTATATGTTTCAATAAGATATCCTCTCATCCTTCTAAACTCCAGAGTATACAAACCCAGCCACTCCATTCTCTCAGCATATTCCCGGGAATTAACCTTGTAAACCTACGCTGCACTACCTCAATAGCAAGAGTGTCCTTTCTCAAATTACGGGACCAAAACTGCACACAATACTCCAGGTGTGGTCTCACTAGGGCCCTGTACAACTGCAGAAGGACCTCTTTGCTCCTCTTCTCAACTCCTATTGTTATAAAGGCCAACATGCCATTCGCTTTCTTCACTGCCTGCTGTACCTGCATGCTTACCTTCATTGACTGATGAACAAGGACCCCCAAATCCCGTTGTACTTCCCCTTTTCCCAACGACACCATTTAGATAGTAATCTGCCTTCCTGTTTTTGCTACCAAAGTGGATAACCTCATATTTATCCACATTAAACTGCATCTGCCATGCATCTGCCCACTCATCCAACTTGTCCAAGTCACCCTGCATTCTCATAGCATCCTCCTCACAGTTCACACTGCCACCCAGCTTTGTGTCATCTGCACATTTGCTAATGTTACTTTGCAGCGCCTGAGACCTGGTTTCGATCCCGACTACGGGTGCTGTCTGTACCAAGTTTGTACGTTCTCCCCGTGACCTGCCTGGGTTTTCTCCGACATCTTCGGTTTCATCCCACACTCCAAAGACGTTAATTGGCTTGGTAAATGTAAAAATTGTGTTTAGTGTGTGTAGGAGAGCGTTAATGTGCGGGGATCACTGGTCGGGGCAGACCCGGTGGGCCGAAGGGACTGTTTCCGTGCTATATCCCTAAACTAAACTAAATATAAAGCTACCCTCAAATACTGCCAGGCTCCAATTATAGCATGCAATACAATAGGAAGGTTCTGATTTCTGTTATATTACTTTGCTTATTAATTGGTGACAAAACGTTCAGACTTCAAGGTTTCATGGATAGTCACAATGCCTGTCGGGTGGCTGCGAACGGCTGCCGGGACCTCAACGCCTTCTGCCGGCCCGCTCACCGCTAGCAGTGCTCTCCGTCTAAACAGTGAGGGGACCAGCTCAAGAGCAAAGATCATAGAGCGGAGTGGGTTAGCGGGTGATGGATAACATCACCCGCTAACCCACTCCTTACTCCTGTGTCAGAGTGAACAAGGGACCAATTGAGGTTACTCGCACTGACACATGGAGTATGCTCCACCGCCCGCTATCCTGTTATCCATCGCCCGCTGACCCGCTCTTGAGCTGGTTGCTGGCATGATCCCCGACCCCCACCTTCTCAACGCTCCTGCCTTCCTGCAACTTTACCCCTGGCCAGACTCCCCACATGCTGTGAAAGGAACTCTTCCCCCACCCCCCCCCCCCCCCCCCCCCCCCCCCCCCCCCCCCCCCAACCCCTCCAGCGGCGCTGTCCTTTTACAGCTACTTCCCACTTTACAGCCGCTTCCCATCAGCTGCTAGCAATGGGGGATAGGTTTGGCTATCCCTCAGTGCAGCAACATTGTTCTTGATGTTGCTGTACTGAGGGATAACCAAGTCTATCTTTCTTGGCTAACAACCTAACCTTCGGCCTCCAAGATGCCGGTACATTTTTGTGCCTTATTTTTGGGTAAAAAAATGGCGCCTTCATTGCCGGGAAATACAGTATTTAAAAAAATATAGCTCAAATAAATCTACTTACCACATTATTTGTGCACAAACTCCATTCTTCTCTCTTTGTTTCTTAAGATACTCTTAAGATAATGGCAATCCATGTTTGAAAAACCTGCCAAGAAACTTGTGCTGCGCATGCGCAGTACGCAGTCCAGCTGCCATCAGCTCCCTTGAAATTGACGGCTTGAAGCAGTGTCAACGGCATGTCAGCTGCACAAACGGTCGCGTATTACATGTACTGCGCATGAAAGGCACAGAGAATAGTAAATTCTCCCGTGCCTTTACTATTTATATTTAATAATTATAATTTTATAACTTTAGTCGGGGTAGGCAGTGCCTACCTTGCCTACCCTGACGGCACATGCCTGTGTCCTATGTATGCTCTTCATAATTATGCATGCCTCATTCAGGTTCCCCTTCCAGGTCAACAACCCCAGTCTGAATTTCTCCTCGTAGGTGATCCCAAGCAACATCTTAGTCTTCCTCACACCCTTTCCAATGGAATCACATACTTGCCAGGGTGCAGCAACCAGGACGCACACAAAACTCTGGCTGGGGCCTAACCAACGTTTTACATTGTTGTACCATAACCTCTCAGCTCTGAAATTCAGTGGTGAAACAAAGCAAGTATCTTGCATGTCGTCATTGGATTGGGATGGAATAATATTTTCTGTGCATTTTGCATGTAAAAAGTCAAAAAAATATTTTTTTTATACATGTTAACAATTTAATTGTAAATATTACCCAAAGGAAATCTTTCATACAACTTGTATCTGGAACTAAACAATATTGAAGAAATCCTAATGATTTTCAAATTGTGGAAATAAGATAAAGTACTGAAGCAAATACACTATGCTAATTTTAATGTTAGTCCATTTATTTACAGTGGAGAGGTAATGTTGGCAGTAATCCTGTTATTGGTGTAATAATGCAAACTGGTCATTTCAAGTTAATTTAGGTTAAAGAAGTAATACTGAAGCAACATGTAATGTAGCAGTTCTCATGCCAATTAACTAGTAAGCTAACCAAATTAAATAAACAGGTTTTTCATTAAGTTTCATTATGATCCTGTGCATAATAAATGATGCTGACACAGGATTCATTTTGTATATTAAAAGGCAACAACTCAGTCGATGGACTAGTCCATATTCATGGAAGGTCTCTGCAGACAATCTAAATGAGCATGTCACAGACATCATCAGTATGTGTGTAGACCATTGCCTACCAAATAAGTCAATCTGAATGTTCCCCAACAAAAAACATGGATAGACAATGTCCACTAAAGGGTGAAGTCCAAGACTGCAACATTCAAGTCAGATGATCCTGATCTGTGTGGGAAATCTTGGTACAACCTTTGCAAAGCCATCAAGTATGCCAAGAAATAATTCCAAGCCAAGCTAGAGTCCCAGAATAACTACAATGACACCCATTGATTGTGGTAAGGCTTGCATGCTGCAATGGATTATAAATCAAAGTTGGACAGGATTGTTGGAATCAATGCATCTCTCTCTAATGAACTCAATACATTGAACAGAACCTTAGTGAAGCAATGACACCTCCCCCAACAGCATCGGGTGCACCCGTACCCACAGTCACCATAGCAGATGTCAGATGAGTCTTCCTGAAAGTGAACCCATGGAAACTGACAGATGCAAATGGACTCCCTGGCTGTGTCCTTAGACCTTGTGTGGACCAACTAGCAGGAGTATTCACAAACATCTTTAACCTTTCCCAATGTCAATCTGTGGTTCTTATCTGCTTTAAAGAAACCATTGTCATCCCAGTCCCAAAGAAAATCATGGTAAGCATTCCCTAAGCCACCAGGGGCGCCGTATGATGGCAGCCTCTGCCTACAGTCTGTCTGCCTTTTTGTTATTGTTATTGTCATCTTTTTGTTATTTTTAGTCTGTTTTGGAGGTTTCTTAGTCTTTTTATGTGGGGAATGTGGGGAGAGTATGGGGGAAACCGTTTCTCAGTCATTTTCTGGCGAGGATGTGACTATTCTCCGCGTCGCGTCTATGCCCTCCTCCCCTCGCATCCTACCATCTGGATTGGCGCGGCCTTTCCTGTCGGAGACTAGCCAGAGCTTCAGCAGCGGCGCAGCACTGATTTGCCATCGTGGAGTGGGTGATGCCATACCGGGGATCGCTTGTTGAAGCTCCGGAGTGGTGGGCCTGCTGCTTTATCATCGTGGAGCTGTGGTCTGCGGAGCTTCCAGCCACAGGCGGTGCTGACTTCAACATCGCGGAGTCCTGGTGATCCCTTTGCCAAGCGCCGTCAGTGTTGAATCTCTGCCCAGCTCGGCCTGTGGTCTTTGGGAGCCGTGGTCTCTGGTAAGAAATGGCCGATTCAGAACTCCAAGCTGCATGAGAGTGCTCTTCCCTTCTGACGTTGGAGTTCCGATCGTCCCAGCAAGAGGGCATGTACATTGGGTCGTCCGTAGCGGCGATTGTGGAGGGCTCGGGAGGCCTAGACCACGGGTGAACAAAGAGGAAGATGACTGAACTTTATTGCCTTCCCCCACAGTGGGAAACGTTGATTCTGCTGTGTGGGGATTTTTATGTTAAATTCTATCGTGGGTTGTGTTCTTTTTTATTCGTATGGCTGTATGGTAACCCAAATTTAACTGTACCAATTGGTGCATGTGACAATAAATGTAAACTTGAACTTGAACTAATGACTAACGTCCAATGGCTCTGACATCCATCATGAAGTAATTTGAGAGACTAGTCATATTGCTCATTAATGCCATCCTCCCAGACAATCAAACCCCAACTGCCAATTAGATTCTTCACTTCTTGACCCAGAGACCACAATCAGTAAGGAGAGGTGACAAACATTTGTCCACGGGTGCTCCACAAGACTGGGTCCACAGCCCCTTACGTTATACTTCTGTACTTATGAGGATGAGGCTAAATTCTGTTTTACCTTGATTTACAAATTTGCAGGTGAAACCACCTTTATGGGCCAGATCTCGAACAACAACAAAATAATGGAGCACAGAAAGTAGGTACAGATTTTAGTAGCAATGTTAAGGCCTCTCCCTCCATGTCAGCAAAATGAAAATGCTGATCATCGACTTTAGAAAATGGCATCAGTGGTGCTGAAGTGGAGACGATCAAGAGCTTCAAGTTCCTATGCATAAATATCACCAACAATTTGACCTTGTCAAACCATGTTGATGCAACCAAGAAAGCATTCCGACACCTCCACTGCCTTACAAGACAAGGAAAATTAGCATGTCTTCAATGATTCTTACCAATGTTTTTTAGATGCACCATAGAAGACATCCTATCAAGATGCATCCCCGCTTGGTGTGGGATTAATATCTGCCCAAGCCTACAAACTACGGAGAGTTATGGACGCAGAACAGCCCACCAGACAAATGACCCTCCCCATCCCCCCCCCCCCCCATCCCCCATCCCCCATCCCCCATCCCCCATCCCCCCCCCCCCCCCCCGCCATCAATTCTATCGACATCTCATGCTGCCTCGGGGAAACCAGACATTATCAAGTATCATTCACATCCTAGTCATTCATTCTTCTCCAAAAATACAAAAGCTTGAAAGTACACATTACCAAATTCAAACACTCCTTCTTCCCCACTGTTTCAGATGTATAAACGGACACTTCATATGCTGTGGATGGATTCCCGCTCTTCCGATCTATCGCATAGTGGCCCTTGCGCTATTTCTTTTATACCTGCACTTTTTCCTGTAGTTGTAACAATATATTCTGAACTCTGTTTATTTTCTCCTTTGTACAAGCTATTGTACTAACCTATGGTATGATCTGCTGGATAGCACGCAAGGGTCACTGGACCTCGGTACATGTAACAATAATACATCAATATCTGTAAAGGAAAATTCGATAATCAAATGTATCAGCTGAGATAGAACTATAGTGAGCTGTCATAACTGTACTAAAAGAACCAGATGTTACCTCAGCAAATAAATGCTCAAAGGCACCTTTTGGATTGTGCAATTTATCCTTGTTGGTTTGTATTCTTTCACCAATAAAGATATTCACATTCAAACAAATCCTATTGGGATGCACGGACACAGATCAAATTTTTATAGCTTTTGGAACATTAATGACAGAAGCTTTGATGCCATGCTTAGTTATGTTGAAGACTATTAATGAAAAGTTTCATTTCCCACAAATAGCCACCAAAGCATCATTTTACTCATGTGCCAAGAGCAGTTGCCTAACTAAGTGTTGCAATTTCACATCCAGAATTCAAATACCAATTTCAATTAAAGAGCTCTCCTTGATTAACTTGTAATATATAACTTGTGTCATGCTCCAAGAATATATGAGCTCTAAAAAAACAATGTATGATTTAGTTTTTAGACTAGACAGATCTTCCAAAAATCTTTGAGATGCCAGCTGCAATCTGGGATCTCTCCATGGTCATAATTATGATTTTTGTTTTAGTGTTCCACCATCCCGCCCACCAGTGTTGCCACCTTCATTGGATGTAGAGGGTATTTTTCCAGTAGTGGGAGAATCTAGGACCAGAGGCCACGGCCTTGGGATAAAAGATCATACCTTTAGAATGGAGATGTGGAGAAATTACTTTAGCTAGACCATGGTGAATCTGTGGAATTCATTGTCACAGATCGCACAGGCCAAGTAATTGGGCATTTTTTAAAGCAAAGATTAATAAGTCCTTGATTAGTAAGGGTGTCAAAGCTTATGGGGAGAAGGCAGGAGAATGGAATTGAGAGGGAAAAAAAGATCAGCGATGAATGAATGGTGGAGCAGACTCAATGGGCCGAATGGCCTAATTCTGTTCCTATGCCTATGGTCTTAACAATGTACCGGCACTCACAGTTCTCTACGTTCTGGAACACAAATGTTCTCCACTTGTGTTCTCCACTTATCACCACCAGTCTGTTATCTTCACGTTTCTCTCCCCCATTCTCAATCATCTACTTGGATAATTGGATCTGACTATCACTTGTCAGTACTTGCCACTTCTCTTACCCACACCTCTTTCTATCAGCAGTTTCCCCTCGACTCCATCTGTTGAATTATTCCATCAGTCAAAATGTCTCTCGACAGTTGCTGCCTAACCTATTGAAATCCTCCAGCAGTTTGTTTTATAGATCAGAGGATGAATCTGTAACTTATTTGAATAACATACGAGTCAGTTCATAGAAGGTTTGGGAATTTAAGTAGCATTACTACAATAATCCATGAGACTTGGCACAAGGTATATGAGGTGATAAGATATTGATTCTGTCTACCAAAGACAAAATGAGAGAGAGAAAGAGTCTAAATTCTGAGGAAGATTTCCGGTCCTCAAGTCTCCTAATTACAGAAGAGCGGAATAGACTGAAACAAGCACGGATTGATGCATTGAGGGTAGAATGTGAAGGCATTCAAAGCTCTGAAGATCCTCTGTGATAATGCACACCAGAAATTGACTTAATAATGTTAGCTCAGTACAGCATTTATATTCGGAGATAATCCAGGAAAGAAAAATTGGACGATAGAGTTAGATGATAGGACTTCTTGACTTATGAAACAAAGAATGAGTTAAGGTTTAGCATCAAGTGCAAGTCAGAGTGGAAGTCAGGATAAAAGGCAGTGTGAAAACAGGCACAAATATGGATTACTTTGCAAAACAATAAGGGCTATTTAAGGTTAAGTTTATGGTATTCAGTAATGTATAATTGCAGCAAGTCCTGACATTGAAATAAGTAATTGGATTCTGCATTCAATCTTGTGTGGCTAATTTTTAGTTTATTGTCACATGCACTGAGATACAGTGAAAAGCATTTTTGTTGCGTGCTATCCAATCAGCAGAAAGACTACATGGTTATAACCAAGTCGTGTACAGTGTAGAGGTATAGGATAACGGGAATAATGTTTAGTGTAAGATAGTCACAAAAGTCAGAATAAAAATATTCCAAGGGTCTCCAATGAGGTACATGGTAGGTCAGGACCGCTCTCTAGTTGGTGATAGGCTGGTTCAGTTGACTGATAACAGCTGTATAGAATCTGTCCCAGTTATGTCCCTACAAGTTACATGAAGAAAATACTGATCCAGAATATGTCATGCAATGTAAGTCATGAAGGCAGTTATTTTAGGCAATACATTTACAACAGTATTTGATTTGGTACATGCATATGAGGGTAACCTGAAGAAGCAATCTAGTGCCACCAATACTTGAATGCACATTTGGAGATGTGAAGGACCAAATGGCCTACTCCAGCACCTATTGTCTATTGTCTACTGTGATGTTCAAATGGCAATGAAGAACCAAACCAATTGAGTGTATTTATAATGAGCTTAATTTGTGACTATGTTAATGCAAATAATGAACCAACATAGAATGATATAGGTTAACGACTATCAGAGTTTATTTTTCAAGGAAGAAATAGGGTGCCTTTAAAGAACTAAACATTGTTATGTGGTACGAGTCTGATAAATTGCCGGCTCCCGATTTTGAAGTTCACTTTGGTTATTGCTTTCATTAACGGATGTTCTGTTCTAGCTCTGCTTCAGTCTGGCTGCCTTTGTCTGCAACAATAAAATACTAACCCACAGACACTATTACATAGTCAGCAACTGAACCAAACCTGATGCATTCTCCAGTACAGCAGAAACCACATCCATACCACCTCCGCCAGCGGTGCTGACCACATCTTCATGCAATAATTTTCCAAGATAATGGAATGCTAGAATATACCTACATCATATGCAGTATTTGATGCTGATTGTGGGTGGGGGCATGCACAAGGATTGGGATATTTGAATAATATGCTGATGGTCTTACCATTGAAGGAGCAAGAATCTATTTCAGATGAGTACAGATAGAAATTCAAAAACAAATCATTGATGGATATTTATATTCAGTCTACTGACCTCTGTAAGGAAGAACTGCAGATGCTGGTTTAAATCGTAGACACAAAATGCTGGAGTAACTCAGCGGGACAGGCAGAGAAGGATTGGGTGACGGTTTGGGTTGAGACCCCTCTTCAGACTGATGTCAGGGGAGTGGGTGGGAAAGTGATAGAATGTGGTCGGAGACAGTAAGACTGGTGAGAGAACTGGGGAGGGGATGGAGAGAAAGAAAGCAAGGGTTATTTGAAGTTATAGAACTCAATGTTCATACCACTGGGGTGTAAGCTACCCAAGCAAAATATGAGGTGCTGTTCCTCCAATTTGCGCTGGGCCTCACTGACAGTGGAGGAGGCCCAGGACAGAAAGGTCAGATTGGGAATGGGAGGGGGAGTTAAAGTGGTGAGCAACCGGGCGATCAGGTAGGTTAAGGTGGACTGAGCGGAGGTGTTCAGCGAAACGATTGCCGAGCCTGCACTTGGTCTCGCCAATTTACAGAAGTTGACACCTGGAACAGCGGATACAGTAGATGAGGTTGGAGGAGGTGCAAGTGAACCTCTGCCTCACCTGAAAAGACTGTTGGGGTCCTTGGATGGAGTCGAAGAGAGAGGTAAAGGGACTGGTGTTGCATTTCCTGCAGTTGCAGGGGAAAGTACCTGGGGAGGGGGTGGTTTGGGTGGGGACGAGTTGACCAGGGAGTTGTGGAAGGAACGGTCTCTGCGGGAAGCAGAAAGGGGTGGAGATGGGACAGGCACGTGTAGGCAGTCAGTCGGCGTTTAAAAAAAATCTTAAACCGCACATGCGCAGATAGTTTCCTCCGTAAAAATAAAAAATAAAAATAGAAACAGTAACAATTCAATTTGCCCAAGGCTTCCATGTCTCCTTCATTCTGAATTACTGAAAGGGTGGGGGTGGAGGGTGGCGGCAGGTGGAGAGATGGTGGGAAAAATGGGAGCACACCGGGACAAGTTGAATCAGTTGTCATCTTATTGAATGACAACACTCGTTCAAGTGACCAATTGGGGGAAGAATTCCTTTCGCAGCGTGTAGAGACTCTGACCAGGGGTAAAGGTGCGGGGAGAGCAGGAGTGTTAATAAGGAGGGAGTCGGGGATCATGCCAGTAACCCACTCACTCACCGCTGCTGCAGCTCTCCGGGCGCGGAGCCACCGCATTCTGGCCGGGGAGGGAAGCAGCTCGGGTGGCTGCAATCGGCCGCGGGGACCCAACAGCAGAACTAGATGCCACTTCAGCGCCTTCTGCCGGCCCGCTCACCTCTGGCAGTGCTCTCCATCTGAACATCTCTCACCTGCCGCTCGCTGGCTTCGCTCATGTCAGCCGCTTCCCGCAAATCCTTAAGTTCCTACAGCTGAGTAACCTCAATTAGTCCCTTGATTGCGATGTCGAAATTTAAGGATTTGCGGGAAGCGGCTGACATGAGTGACGCCGGTGAGCAGCAGGAGAGGTTTGCTGATGAAGAGCACTGCCAGAGGTGAGCGGGGGCCGGCAGAAGGCGTTGAGGTGGCGGCTGGTTCTGCTGTCCGGTCCCGTAGGCCGCTCACAGCCACCCGAGCTACTTCTCCCCCCCGGCCTCAATGTGGTGGCTCCGTGCAAGGAGTGTCGCAAGTGGGTTACTGGTATGATCCCTGACCCCCTCCTTCACAGCGCTCCTGCCCTCTCCGCAACTTTACCCCGGGCCACACCCCACAGGCTGTGAAAGGAACTTTCCCCCCCTCCCGCCCGGTATTTAAAAACATATAGCACCAAGAAATGCACTTACCACATTAATGGTACACAAACTCCATTCTTCTCTCTTTCTTTCCTAAGATACATTTAAGATAATGGCAATCCATATTTGAAAAACCCGTCAAGAAACTTGCAGTACGCATGCGCAGTAGGCTGCTGTGCATGCACAGTACTGCAAAGGCAGAATTTTTGCTGCCTTCAGCCCCTCTTGTCATTGATGGCTTGAAGCACATGGGCTGCACAGACCTTCGCGTGTTGCAAGTACTGCGGATGAAAGGCACGGAGAATTATGCCTACCTACCTATAATTTATATTTAATAATAACTATTTTATAATTTAGTCGGGGTAGGCCTACCCTGACGGCACATGCCTGAGATGGGAAGATGTGGCCAGTAGTGGGATCCTGTCGGTGGTGGCAAAAGTGTTGGAGGATTATTTGCTGTATGCAACGGCTGATGGGGTGGAAGGTGAAGACAAGGGGGACACTGTCCTTGGTGCGAATGGGGGGAGGGGGAGCAAGAACAGAGCTGCGGGTTATCAAGGAGGCCCTATTGAGAGCCTCATCTATAATGGAAGAGGGGAACTCCCGTTTCCAAACAATTTGGAGGAAGTGGGATGAGTCGAAAGAAACATTGTTGAGAGTATGGACTAGCTCTGGTAGGTGGTATTGGTAGACAGAAATTGGCTGATTCTGCAGTCGTGGAAGAAACGGAGGGCTTTAAAGGTAAAGATGATGGACTGCGGGCCTGGAAAACGTTGAAAATACAAAGAGCATGTGAGGTGTCTTGTACATAGGTAGGGAGGGATTGGACCAGGTGGGATAGGATGGAGTTGAGGTATGTGGAAATTATTCCGACATTCGTAGGGAAGGATTGGACCTGTCTTGCACATAGGTTGGGAGGAATTGGACCTGTCTTGGACATAGGCAGGGAGGGATTGGATCTGTCTTGGACAAAGGTAGGGAATTTCCACATACCTCGACTCCATCCTATCCCACTGAAAGAGCTAATAGTCAAATCTAATAATCAAATCTAATAGTCAAATCTAATAGTCAAATCTAAAATTGAGTCGTTCTTCTACAAAAGCATAGACTAGTAGAACAAAAGAATGGCTCGGTCCCAAGTCTGAATGACTTTGTAAATTATATGGAACACAATATGGCGGACAGATTGTCTTTTCAATAACGACATTAAGATGGCAGCCTGCAGTAATAACGTGCTTTTTCAAGGCTATAAAGAAGCTAAGATTGAAAAAAAATAGCTGACGCTCCAGAGATAAGTAATAACTTGTTATTGGATAAGCTTGATTTGGACCCAGCTTCTCTTATATTCTGAAAGGCTACAGAATCTTTCAGTCATGCCATATTCTAGACTAGGTAGGAGTGTTTTACTGATAAGAAAAATGTATAATTGTGCTTACTCGCCTTCGTTCAGTGAGTGGGAACCCGCGAAGCATTGTGCAATGTTTGTGCTCATTGTAGATCGCCACTCCCGTCTGATGAATCAATTAAAGATTGCCATGGTTTTACTTTTAACAATTTTTTTGCCATCTGCTTTTAAGAAACCAACTTCAACATTTGGCCAGGCACGTGCCGTGAGTAATTACTCAGGGTAGGCAGTCAGCCGGCTTTTTAAAAAAAAATCTTAAACCGCGCTTTGTTCTCTTCGTAAAAAATAAATAATAAGTAACAATTCAATTTTACCAAGGCTTCTCAATCTCCTTCATTTTCTAATCACTGAATGGGTGGGGGACAGAGGATGAAGGCAGGTGGAGAGATGGTGGGAAAAACGGGAGCACACCGGGACGTTGAATCAGTTGTCATCTTATTGAATGACAATACTAATTCAAGGGTCCATTTGGAGGGAGAGTTCCTTTCACAGCGTGTGGATAGTCTGTGCCAGGGGTTAAAGATGCGGGGAGGGCAGGAGTGTTGAAAAGGAGGAGGGTCAGAGATCATGTCAGACTCACTCACAGCTGCCGCAGCGCTCCGGGCACGGACAGCAGAACTGGCCGCCACTTCCGAGGATAGAAGCAGCTCGGGTGCGTGCAGCCACCGGGAGCCGACCCTAGAACCAGCGGCCACTTCAACGCCTTCTGCCGGCCCGCTCACCTCTGGCAGTTCTGTCCGTCTGAACATCTCTCACCTGCCGCTCGCTGGCTTCGCTCATGTCAACCGCATCCCGCAAATCCTTAAATTCCCACAGCTGAGTAACCTCAACTGGTCCCATGAACGCGCTGTCGGAATATAAAGATTTGCGGGATGCCGGCCGGCGAGCGGCAGGTGAGAGATGTTCAGACGGAGAGCACAGCCAGAGGAGACGGGGACTAGCAGACGGGGCTGAAGTGGCTGAAGTGGCAGGGTCCCGGCGATCGTGCAAAGTCAGTCACCCGAGCTGCTTCCTTCCTCGGAAGTGGCGGCCAGTTGTGCTGACTGTGCCCGGAGCGCTGCGGCAGCCGCCCAAGCTAATTCACTCCCCGGCCACAATAAAACCATATAGCAATTACAGCACGGAAACAGGCCATCTCCGCTCTTTTACTCCGTGCCAAACACTTATTCTCACCTAGTCCCATCTACCTGCATTCAGACCGGAGCGTGGCAAGTGGGTTACTGACCCCGAACCTCTCCTTCACAACGCCAGACTCCCCAAACACTGTGAACGGAGCTCTCCCCCCCACCCCGGGAAATACAGTATTTATAAAAATTAAGCACCAAGAAATGCACTTACCACGTTATTGGTACATTAAGTCCATTCTTCACTCTTTGTTTCCTGAGAAACTATAAAAATAATGGCAATCCATATTCGAAAATCCCGCCAAGAAACTCGCGCTGGGCATGCGCAGTATACTGCTGCGCCTGCGCAGTACTGCAAAGGCAGAATTTCTGCTGCCTTCAGCTCCCCTTGAAACTGACGGCTCAGGCAGCGCTGACGGCACGTGGGCTGCACAGCCCTTCCCGTGTTACAAGCGCTGCAGACGAAAGGCACGGGAAATTATGCCTACCTAAGAGATCCATCTCTTAGATAGGCATAATTCTCCCATGCCTTTACTATTTATATTTAATTGCCATTTCATAATCTTAGTCAGGGTAGGCAGTGCCTACCTTGCCTACCCTGATGACACGTGCCTGCATTTGGCTGTAGTCGGCAGGGATCTAGCTGGGACCAGCAGAGGGTGCAGTTGACCGGGATCTGAAGGGGAGAAAATTGAGCTCTAGTCGGACCCTTTGAGTCTGGCCTCCCGAAGAAGCTCCTGGTAAAAAAACTAAGGTCCCTCAGTCTGAGGTTGGCCTGGTAACAGACAAGATCCTTAGAAGCAGACAGTGAAGGTAAGACCACTTGTGTAAAGGATTGGCTTGTGTATTGGAAATGAGTAAAGGATTGGGCACCGCAGACTACAAAGTTTTTGTCACTAAAGGGCCTGTCCCACTTACGTGTCCTTGGCACGCAAATTACGCGACCTCGTGGTCGCGTTGAGACGCGATAGTCCTGCGAAGGGCGGCACGATTACATGCGTACGCACAGTAGTTTGGTGCGCGTGATGTCATTTGAAGATGGACACAAAGCTGGAGTAACTCAGCGGGACCGGCTGCATCTCTGGAGAGAAGCAATGGGTGATGGTTCGTGTCGAGACTCTTCTTCAGTCTGAAAAGAAGGGTCTTGACCCGAAACGTCACGTTTTGTTCACTACAAAATTTTTGGAGCCCCGTGCGATGTCACGCACAAATACATACCCTTCCGCGCTTCTAAGTGGAACCGGCCCCATGTGGCCATACGATGCCTGTACGCCTCAACGCGAGTACGAGGTCGCATAATTTGCGTGCCAAGGACACGTAAGTGGGACAGGCCCGTAAGTGTAATGGAAAAACTGGGTATCTTGAAAAGATGTGTATTGAAAAGACAATGCGTCTTGAAGAGACAGTGTTTTTGAAAAGACTTGGGAATTTGCTACCAGAGAGAGTAGCCAGATTGGGCTTTACAGACTGCAAAGATTTGTTACAAATAAAGGATTGGGCATAACAGGCTGAAAAAGTTTGTTACAATTTGTGTACTAAGTTGTGTACTAAGAAGTGATTTGGTGATTGGATAAACATGGAAATAATTTGGTTAAGAGTGACGGAAAGACGGCTATACAACACATGTGTTATTTCTTTCATAAGAACAAGGATTATAGAATATCTATATTACTAAAAGTCTGATCTTGACCGCTTTTGGCTCGCTGTGCTGTGATTTCCGAGAGAACGCCGCCACCTATGGTGGTCATTTTTGGTCACCTCACTCTGAGCCCTCCTCCGCCTTCCTGGACCGGAGGATTTTTCCCATTGATTAAAAATCAGAGAGATATTAAAGTTCTTTTTTAATTTGCCATTCTCTCTGCTGCCCCTGCTGGTGGGAGGGGTGATGGACTATAAAACCCGGAAGTGGTGTGCCTCACTCAGTCTCTGCAAGATGGAGGAAGCCAGAGGGTCACATCACTCTGAGCTCTGAATAACACTGAACACATGTCTACTCAACTGTGAGTGCCCTTAATGTAGTTTGAAAATGAAAATATGGTTGGTTTGAAGTAAAAGGGCACTGCCTGCAAATGGTTGTTTGGGTTGAAGTAATAAGGCACTACTGCAAATGGTAGTTTTGGTGCTTTGGGTTGAAGTAAAAAGGCACTACTCCAAATGGTGGTTTGGGTGCTTTGGGTTGAAGTAAAAAGGCACTACTGCAAATGGTGGTTTGGGTGCTTTGGGTTGAAGTTAAAAGGCACTACTGCAAATGGTGGTTTGGGTGCTTTGGGTTGAAGTGAAAAGGCACTGCTGCAAATGGTGGTTTGGGTGCTTTGGGTTGAAGTAAAAAGGCACTGCTGCAAATGGTGGTTTGGGTGCTTTGGGTTGAAGTGAAAAGGCACTGCTGCAAATGGTGGTTTGGGTGCTTTGGGTTGAAGTAAAAAGGCACTACTGCAAATGGTGGTTTGGGTGCCTTGGGTAACTTCCTGTTTGCACTGTATATTGATTTTAGATAAAATGCTACCACTTACGGCTGTGATTTTTGGTCATCTTACTCAGTCCCCCTCCGCTCAGCAGTTGCAGAGGATTCTTCCCGTCAATTAAAAATAAAAGTTATCAGCGTTTAAAAAATGTTGAGAATTTCTCTCCTGCCAATGGATTTGAATTTGTTGGCCTTGCACCCTGCTTGAAATGGTATTTCAAGGAATAGCCATGAGTCAACTGTCAGCCCACCAGCCGTGAGTGAGCTGCCAGCACTTCAGGCTTGAGGGACTGAGCTGCCACCCGAAGAACCCATACCAGCGCTCCAGAAAGCCCCCCCACTGGCCACCAATATTGGAATTGGTGGAGAGGTGGAATATTGTGTCGGGGGACCAGCCCTCCCAACGGGTCCCACTTCGTCTAGTTGAATTATAAATTGACCAGACGTTTGAGTAATGTATCTTAACCAGTACGAGGCATATGGAAGAGAGATGGGGAGAGGGAGAGGGAGAGGGAGAGGGAGAGGGAGAGGGAGGGGAGAGGAGAGGGGGAGGGGGAGGGGGGAGGGGGAGGGGGAGGGGGAGAGGGAGAGAGAGAGAGAGAGAGCTCAGACCACTCCCATTTTGAACATTAGCCCGCCCACCTTTACATTGTTCATTTTAAAATATCACTCCAACAAAGAAGATTACTTTTGCAAACCTTCCCAGTCCCAGTTCACAAAATCAGCCAGGGGAATTTCCTAGCTTGCTAATTCTGCATCAATTCTGCAAATTGGTTCCCAGAGAAACAATTCCCTTTTAAACAGAACGGCTTTAGTCAGATAAGGAAGAGGAATGTAAAATGTATACAGAGAGACGAGTTTTGCACGAGTTTTGGGAAACAAGAGGGCTACGCCACATTGGCTAACTCCGCTCAGATTAAATTTGTGTATTTTGCCTGTTTTTGTACTCGTTTTCTTTCAATGTTAGAAGGGAGGTATTTGTTCCAAACCCAATAGCTATTTCAAAAGTATTTTAAAACGTTCTTTCAAGTTGTACTCATCCAAGTTCTGTCTCTTATCTGACTAGAGAAGCTCACTGTTCATTTCAAGGCTATGTTACCAAGATACTAGCAGCTTCATTTTCCTGTGTTTAGGATTTCACTACGTTTAATTTCTCCCAAAGCCTATCGGGACATTTGACATCCAGTCCCAGGCTATATTTATATATTCATATATATGCCCCTTTTGATGAAATGATCCATGTCAGATGAAATAGGATGTCATTGAATGAGCTTGCAATCTATGAAAATTAATTGTTTATTCTTTGTTTTCTCTTAATTTTAAGTTTATTTTTTCCTTATTTCTTACCTTTTGAATTGAGTTCAAATAGAGACCTGAATTCCACGATGGCCACGTGGCATTCAGGTAGATGTGTTCGATGAGATTGGAGATGCCTTTATCTCAGAACAAAATCTGTTAATTTGAAATTGTAAATGTGGGGAGATGGATTGGACCAATCGGGAATATTTTTTTTTAATATAATGATCTACTATTAAAGGGTCTGCCTTATAGGTAGTTAAAGAGTGATCTTGAAGAAATGTTCCACGTTGTTATAAGTAACTCTTAGGATGGCTGGGTAATTCAAACCGTATCTCAAGTTTTCTACACCCCTCATAAGGCTTTTGGCTTCATTAAACGCTTTTCGTTTTCTGGCAACCTCTGGGGGATAGTCCCGATAGATACTGATTCTTTGTCCTTGAAATGTCTGATTCTTTTTTCCCGAAGCTCTCCGCATAATATCCTCCAGGATAAAATCATATTGTAGCTTTACAATCATTTGTCTTGGGGGGGCATTTGTACTGGTCTGTCGTCTGCCGACTCTATGTGCACGAGCTAATACAGGCTTATCATCCAGAGATAAAACATTTTGCAATGGAATTTGCAAAGCAGTTTGACACTTGAAAATTATCTACATGCAAACATACTGTCTTTTACTACTTTTAGAGACCTAGTATGGTCTCTTAACATTCTGTGAGACTTCATACGATAATATGGAATTAGAAGGAACTAGAAGGAACGGACAATGTCGTATGGAATGAAGCGTTTTTCTGGATTGGAAGATGCTTGCTGAACATTGACAATTAGTCATAATATATAACTAACATAAACAAATAACACACATACTAAAATCATAACGCGGTTTTATTATCACTATGATTATTATTAACCAATATTGTTCACTATTGCTAATTAATATTACTAATAATTAATATCTTATGTCTTGTTAAATTTGGAGATACCCTCCCCTTATTTTTTCTTCTTTAATAATGATTTTTATTTTGTACTTTAAAAATTCTTTATCTCCCGTTCTATAGTTAGATTTTTAAATTAATTTTAGATATACATACTTTTATATGATGATCAATATCATTTTTTTCATTTCTTTAATATTATATCCCCGTTAAAATATTATTATGGAATAATAATTCCTTAAATCTAGGAGCTGGCCAAATTAATAACATCAATGCCGGAAGCCTTTAGATGGATAGCCAATGTAGTATGGCTTACACAAACTACAAATATTTCATTTGTAGTTCTTTCATTCTTTACACACACTATTAATCTCTTTATCTACTCTTTACTATTCTTTTATACCTATTGTATCTTTCAGTTTGAATGGAGCTACACACTGGAACAATGGAGATATATTCGTGAAGTACATAAAAGAGATTTAAAATTCATCTATTCGGTGTTCGGGTGTAAGGTTAGGTCTACTGCACGGACCCTTGGACTCTATTGTAGATTCCCACAAATTTAAAATGCAGGACTTAAAAAGAAATATGGGGAATGAGGGATTAACCTTTTGCAGTTGGAATGTTAAAGGTATCAATGAACCAATAAAAAGAGGAAAAATATTGACACACTTAAAGGCAATTAAAGCTGATGTAATTTACATTCAAGAAACCCACCTAAAAAAAGACGCTGAAAATAGGCTGAAAGCCAAATGGATAGACAAAATATATCACTCTTCTTTTACGCATAAATCAAGAGGCGTAGCAATATTATTTCGTAAAGGTACTTTATTTAAGCATACATCTACTATATCTGATAAAGATGGCAGATATATTATTGTGATAGGAGAAATAAACAGGGAAAAAATGATTTTCGTTAATATTTATGGACCAAATTTTGACAGTCCTTTATTTTTTAAGAAAGTACTCAATAATATTCCGGAATTAACACATTATAATTTGATAATTGGAGGAGATTTTAATTGTACATTAGACCCTTATTTAGATAGATCTTCAAAACAAAGAAAAACTAAATCACATACTAGTGATTTATTAAATGCATATATCCAAACGACTAATATTAAAGATGTTTGGAGAACAGAAAATCCTACTGGTCGAGAATATTCCTTTTACTCACCAGTACATAAAACTTATTCAAGAATAGATTATTTTCTGGTAGATGCAAAGCTTATTTCACTTACTTACGAATCTAAATATCATAATATTATAATTTCAGATCATGCACCATTAACATTTAAAATTAAAATAAATGGTAAAACAGAAAATCTAGGACAATGGAAACTTAACCCACAAATTTTTAAAAATAAAACCACTCAGGAATATATTATAACTCAGATTAAGATGTTTTTTGAAATAAATGATCAACCAGAAATATCTCGCTCTTTATTATGGGAAACATTTAAAGCATATCTTCGAGGAATTATGATTTCTTCACAAGCATTCCATAATAAAAAGATTCGGAAGGAACAACAGGACTTAGAAAGGGAGATTAAACAATTAGACATACAGAATGCAACAAAATCAGATATAATAATACATAATAAAATTGTAGCATTGAAGTATAAATTAAACAAAATATATACTGATCAAGTTTTAAAATATTACCAACATACTAAACAATTGCTGTTTGAATTTGGAGACAAACCCCAAAAATTATTGGCTCGACAATTAAGGAAAATTGAAGCTGAAAAAATTATACATAGGATTAAATCACAAAACGGTGAATTATTAATACAACCCAAAGATATTAATGAAAGATTTATGCAATATTATAAAAATCTGTATACTGCTAAAGCGACAGTAAATAAAACAGAAATAGATGCCTTTTTAAATATATGTAACTTAAAAGAATTAGATTTACAAAATAGAGAACTATTTAAATGCTGATATTTCAATAAAAGAAATCCAAGAATCTATTAAATCATTAAAAAATGGTAAAACTCCAGGACCGGATGGTATAGGTTCGGAATTTTATAAAATTTTTCATGATCAAATGGTCCCATATTTAAAATCATTATATGAACAGATATATACACAAGAGAAATTACCAGATACACTGAACGAGTCTATTATAACACTTATACCCAAAATAAATAAAGATTTGGATGACCCAGGATCATATAGAGCAATTGCTTTATTAAATACGGATCAAAAAATTTTAACAAAGATACTAGCACAAAGATTAAGCACAGTTGTTAACGAATTAATTCATCCTGATCAAACAGGATTTATACCTAAAAGATATTCTTCATATAATCTAAGACGGTTATTTAATATCATATATTCGAAAAGAAGTGATAAAAAAAGACTTAGTAGTTATCTCGCTGGATGCAGAAAAAGCTTTTGACCAGTTGGAATGGCCTTATTTATTTTCGGTGATGGAAGCTTTTAAGCTTGGTGATAAGTTTACTACTTGGATCAAATTGTTATATGCAAACCCAACAGCTAGAATAACAACAAACCGTATGTTATCAACTAAATTTAGTTTATCTCGAGGTTGTAGACAAGGCTGTCCTTTATCACCTTTACTGTTTGCGTTAGCAATTGAACCTCTTGCCCAAAGGGTAAGATTGCACCCGGAAATATATGGATATGATACTAAAGATACTAAGAATAAAATCTCGTTATATGCGGACGATGTATTACTTTATATCACTAAACCGGAAATAAGTATCCGTAATTTGTTAAAACTAATAACGGAATTTGGTTTAATTTCAGGATACAGTATCAATTGGAATAAAAGTGAACTTATGTCAATAGCCATGAATAACTTACAGATATTACAACAATTTCAATTTAAGATAACAAATGAAAATATTAAATATCTTGGTATTTTTGTTACAAAAAGATTTGACTCTCTATTTAAGTCTAATTTGCCGTTATTACTGAATAAATTAAATAAAAATATTTTATACTGGAAAAGTTTACCTATTTCAATGTTAGGTAAAATAAACGCAATAAAAATGATTTTTCTCCCCACAATTATTATATTTATTTCAATCAATCCCGATATATCTCCCTAAAAATTTTTTTTAAAAAGTAGACTCTATAGTCACTAACTTTATCTGGGATTATAAGAACCATAGAATAAATAAAAAACACTTATGTAAAGCTAAAATAAACGGGGGTTTAGCATTACCAAATTTTATGTTTTATTATTGGGCAGTTAATATTAAAAATATGAACTTCTGGTTAGAAGAAACAGATAATAAACCAAACTGGTTAAAAATGGAAAGAGAAGACTGTTTTCCATTTGAAATTAGTTCTATAATATTTGCTAATATTAATGTACCTAAGAAAATTTATAGTGAAAAACTCGATAATAGGAAGCGGAATCCGTATTTGGAAACAAATAAAGAAAACATTAAAACTAAAATTTATACCGCTAGGTCTTACTATTGCCAACAATTTTACGTTTAAACCCTCAACGATGGATAAGGCTTTTATACAATGGAAAAATAAAGGAATTTTAAACATAGGGGATCTTTATAAGGAAATTTTTTTTCTTTCATTTCAAGAGTTACAACAAGCTTACGGGCTTCATAATAATGAATATTTTAGATATTTACAAATCGGAAACTATATCTCTGCAAATACACAAGAATTCAGAAATAGAAAGAGTGAAATTTTAGATGAATGCTTGAATAAACATCCAAATACAGAAAAAATGATATCATATATTTACAATATTTTGTTGGAAAGTGATATTCCATCATCGGAAACACACAGACAGCTTTGGGAAAATGAATTAGGTCAAATAATAAGCCCAGAAATATGGGAAGAAAGCTTACAACACATACATTACTGCTCGTTAAATGCTAAACATGCTCTTATACAGTTTAAAATTTTACATAGATTACATTACTCTAAATCTAAATTACATAATATATTTCCAAAATTATCGCCTATATGTGATAAATGTCAAATCTTAGAAGCAAATTTGTCACATTCATTCACTAATTGTACGAAGATTGTAGAATATTGGAACGAAATATTTAAGATAATCTCGAATGTTGTTAATATTACTATGATTCCTGATCCAAAGTTAATAATACTTGGAATACCGGAAACGGAACAAATAATTACAAGGAATCAAAGAACTTTTATCGACTATTCTTTAATAATTGGGAAAAAATTAATACTAAAATTTTGGAAAGGCCCTGCATCCCCAACAATTAAAATGTGGAATACAGAAATGTCGGAGACACTTCACTTGGAGAGATTGAGACTTGTCCTTATGGATAGGTTAGATCTCTTCAAAGGGATTTGGTCTCCATACATTAAATATTTACAGGGTCATAATGGTTCGGCGCGGGGACTTGACTGAGGCCTGAATATCTGAATGGATGAAGAAATACATATAATAAATCATGAATGTATCTCCAAGAACGGATTATTGAGTAATATTTTAATCTCCACCAAACTTTTCACATTTTCTTTTCTATTTTCTACTTTCTATCTCTATCTTTCTATCTTTAAGTAGGGAAAAAAAGTATAGAAACATATTATATATATTCTTAATATTAGTATGAATACACATATTATTAGTTGTATGAAAATATTATAGATGTCTTTAAATTTGTAATTATATAAAATTGTGCATTTTCAACTATATAATAATTTTGAAATATAAAGTTAATAATAATACAAACACTCTTAATATTATGAAAATATCATGAATATCATAGAAGTTTGGTTAAGATTGGGTATTATGTAGTTATATTAGGGGGGATTTGTATTTGGTAATTAGAAGAAATATGTGTGGTATGAGAAGTGTGAGTATATTGCTTATTTTAGGAATATACTACATACACTCCCAATCATACAAAATAAATAACCAGGAAATGTATAATGGATAACATTACAAATAACACAAACAGTGTCAATTGATAATCAATATTATATAATTTTGTATATTATATAATTTTTAATGCCGCATAAGAGTGTACTCTGTATATATTGTTTCTATAATAAAAAAATTTATAAAAAAAAAAAAAAAAAAAAAAAAAAAGAGTGATCTCACATCCCCCACCACCAGTTGAATTCTGGATTAGTGGAGGGAATAAATAGGACACTAAAGAGTGTGGACGTTTGTTATGATCTACAGGCACACAGCAATTAATTAATTACATATGCACAGCAATTAAGCACAACCTTGTCAGTCTTGCATTCACAGGAGTTGAAAATGCAGAAGCCACTATCCGTTGAATACAGACACAGTTCATACTACTGGGATCGGACAAAATTGGGACTATGTTGGAGGGGACTGTACCAGGTTCTACTACGACCAACCACCGTGAAGATTGAAGATTACTCCCGTTGGAGACATCTGATATGATTGACTGTAAATGGAGGAGAATCAAGAAAGGACAATGGTGCTATTGAACCTACATTTATCCTGAGGTTAGAAACATAGAAACATAGAAATTAGGTGCAGGAGTAGGCCATTCAGCCCTTCGAGCCTGCACCGCCATTCAATATGATCATGGCTGATCATCCAACTCAGTAACCCGTACCTGCCTTCTCTCCATACCCTCGGATCCCCTTAGCCACAAGGGCCACATCCAACTCACTCTTAAATATAGCCAATGAACTGGCCTCAACTACCCTCTGTGGCAGAGAGTTCCAGAGACTCACCACTCTCTGTGTGAAAAAAGTCTTTCTCATCTCGGTCTTAAAGGATTTCCCCCTTATCCTTAAGCTGTGACCCCTTGTCCTGGACTTCCCCAACATCGGGAACAATCTTCCTGCATCTAGCCTGTCCAACCCCTTAAGAATTTTGAAAGTTTCTATAAGATCCCCTCTCAATCTCCTAAATTCCAGAGAGTATAAACCGAGTCTATCCAGTCTTTCTTCATAAGACAGTCCTGACATCCCAGGAATCGGTCTGGTGAACCTTCTCTGCACTCCCTCTATGGCAATAATGTCCTTCCTCAGATTTGGAGACCAAAACTGTACGCAATACTCCAGGTGTGGTCTCACCAAGACCCTGTACAAGTGAAGTAGAACCTCCCTGCTCCTGTACTCAAATCCTTTTGCTATGAAAGCTAACATACCATTCGCTTTTTTCACTGCCTGCTGCACCTGCATGCCTACTTTCAATGACTGGTGTACCATGACACCCAGGTCTCGCTGCATCTCCCCTTTTCCTAATCGGCCACCATTTAAATAATAGTCTGCTTTCCTGTTTTTTGCCACCAAAGTGGATAACCTCACATTTATCCACATTATACTGCATCTGCCAAACATTTGCCCACTCACCCAGCCTATCCAAGTCACCTTGCAGTCTCCTAGCATCCTCCTCACAGCGAACACTGCCCCCCAGCTTAGTGTCATCCGCAAACTTGGAGATATTGCCTTCAATTCCCTCATCCAGATCATTAATATATATTGTAAACAGCTGGGGTCCCAGCACTGAGCCCTGCGGTACCCCACTAGTTACTGCCTGCCATTGTGAAAAGGACCCGTTTACTCCTACTCTTTGCTTCCTGTTTGCCAGCCAGTTCTCAATCCACATCAATACTGAACCCCTAATACTGTATGCTTTCAGTTTGTATACTAATCTCTTATGTGGGACCTTGTCGAAAGCCTTCTGGAAGTCCAGATATACCACATCCACTGGTTCTCCCTTATCCACGCTACTAGTTACATCCTCGAAAAATTCCACAAGATTCGTCAGACATGATTTACCTTTTGTAAATCCATGCTGACTTTGTCCAATGATTTCACCACTTTCCAAATGTGCTGCTATCCCATCTTTAATAACTGACTCTAGCAGTTTCCCCACTACCGATGTTAGACTAACTGGTCTGTAATTCCCCGTTTTCTCTCTCCCTCCCTTCTTAAAAAGAGGGGTTACATTTGCTACCCGCCAATCCGCAGGAACTACTCCAGAATCTAAAGAGTTTTGAAAGATTATCACTAATGCATCCACTATTTCCTGAGCTACTTCCTTAAGTACTCTGGGATGCAGCCTATCTGGCCCTGGGGATTTATCGGCCTTTAATCTATTCAATTTACCCAACACCACTTCCCGACTGACCTGGATTTCACTCAATTCCTCCTTTGACCCACAGTTCCCTGCTATTTCCGGCAGATTATTTATGTCTTCCTTAGTGAAGACGGAACCAAAGTAGTTATTCAATTGGTCCGCCATATCCTTGTTCCCCATGATCAACTCACCTGTTTCTGACTGCAAGGGACCTACATTTGTTTTAACTAACCTCTTTCGCTTCACTTATCCTGAGGTTGACCCAGATGGGTTGGACTTGGGGAAACACCCCTGCACCAAGACGTCCTGAATAAGGCTGACAACAGTCCTTACGTTTCTAACACTGACCAAAATGGATCCATGACCACAGGTTCTTGAAGTAATCAGAAAAAGGTGGCAACGTATCCCAGAGCTTCAGACCGAGCTGAAACAAATGGGAAATGTGCTCACCAATGCTCAGTCTAAAAATGACCATCTCGCTTCCATCATGCAGCAGCTAAAGGAGAGCAATCAGGCTGTTGAGTTGAAAAGCCTTGATTTTGGAGTGCAGCTCAGTTACAGAACTGGATTGAGGTAAATCCCAACCGGGATCAAAGTGAGGAGCTGAGTTGGGATGGATCAGACAGCCAGCTGACATTGATGGAGAAGGAAGAAGAATGCTGGTTTCACACGCTGATGGACAACTTGGGAGAAAGAACGACTCGATTTGTGAAAATAAACTACATTTGTGATGAATGTGGACAGACTTTCAAACAGCGGAAACAACTGTCAGTTCAACAAATGAGCCAAACTGGAGCAAAACCTTTGAAGTGTGAAGTTTGTTCATATGTCCATGGTTCATCCCTTGACCCAGAATCCAGATAAAAACCTATTGAAATTGAATCGTCAACTATGTTTGGAAAAATTAATATAGCAGGAACACAGTTAATAGTTATTCAACAGCTAAATGATGAGTCTGAAGAATATTGCACTCTTTTTCAGTGTCAGCAAGACACAATGGATTAACATGAATAAATGTAATCAATTCAGGCTCACCAAAAATAGGTAGAGCAAAGGTTAGTGGGTAGAACATAGTTCTGAGCATTATAGCACACCAGTTCCAGAGACAAAGTCCAATGTCTGCAATGGGGTGGAGGTGAATTGGGCAGAATCCTAGCAATTGGAAGGACTGTTCAGAACTCTGATAACAGAGGGCCACAGTTACATCCTGGACATGCATTCAAGTCGCAGCATTGTTTTGAATGAGGGACAGTGCCCATCCAGTAGAAATAAGGACTCAATGGAGGAAGTTCTGGATGGTTCAATAACCCTTTCACCTCGGAATGGAATAGTGACTGAAAATGGTGAGGATGATAATGTTGCGAAGCATCAACCTGTTCCAGTGTTAGCAGACTTTCAGCCTTGTACATGCAGTGGAGCCACGCCACGGTCGGTGAATGTGGACAACTCGGAATCCCCATTGAAGAAGGATATGTTCTTGTACTCAGATCCTGAATATACCGAGTGCTCTTGGGAAAAAGTTCAAGTACAAGACGCAACTCAACCATTAAATGTGCAAAAAACAGTTAACTGCAATGAAGCATCTTGTTCTATAAGAAATGATGTTGTGGATGGATTGGAGTCCAGTGATCTTTCTAAAAAGTATTTAAAAAGTGAACATGACAGAGAAACAAAAGTTAAGAATGGTTCTTCAGATGAGTCTTTTCAACCATATTGGAAGAAGAAGAGTAAGTTACCAGTTAAGAAGTGCAATATTAACGATGTGAAGAAACAATCTGGACAAAAGCGTGGCCGGAAACCAAAGTCAAACTTGGAAAGGGAAGATTTCTCCACCGTGTATCGATGTCAGTATAAGGGTTGCTGTGCTGTTTAGAGGAGTTGACGGACTTAAGAAACACATAAAAGAGCAGCATGAAGAGGTGCATGAAAGACCTTGCCCCCACCCAGGAGGTAACAAGGTGTTTCTGATTGATCACTACCAGCAGTGCCATGTAAAGCTGATCCATACAGAAGAAAGAACATCTTTACAGATCAGGAGGAAGTGCAAAGCCTTTGGTCACAACTTCGGAAAGACAAACCACATTTGATCAACAATCTTGAAGCATTTTCAAGTCAAGAGAGTTTATTGTCATGTGTCCCAGATGGGACAATGAAATTCTTGCATTGCTGTAGCACAACAGGATATTGTAGTCATAAATACAGATCACATCAGTGCATCCATATTCCATAGAATATATATATACACACATCAATAAACAGATCAAGTGCAATAGGCTGTTATAGTTCAGAGTTTGTTTAAAGTTGTGTTTAATAGTCTGATGGCTGTGGGGAAGAAGCTCATTTTGAGCTCTATTGTATGACCAAGGGTCGAGAGAGAGAGAGAAGCTGAACATTTTGAAACAGATGGACCTCTTGAAAGAGATTATGCCTAACCCTATCCAGGAAGACAATGATTCAGACCTGGTGGGTAATCAGTATGATGATAATCAGGACATTGATGAGGATGGCAATTATGGCGTTTCTGATGAGCAGGACAATTGCTGTTTTGTGCCCAACCCTGAACAGATTGATGCCGATGGTGACAGCAGAGGAGACAACTGCAAGGACGACTTTGACCACAACATCCCAGATATCTGTGACATGTGCCCCGAGAACAGCGCCATCAGTGAGACTGACCTGAGGAAATTCCAAAGGGGATGATGCAGATCGTACCTAACTGGGTAATGCGCAACAAGGGCAGGGAGTTACTGCAGACCGCCAACTCTGACCATGGCCTTGCTGTCGGATTTGAGGATTTCAATGCCATCAACTTCAGTGGCACCTTCTACGCCAACGCAGACCACAATCTATTCTGGCTTTGTCTTTGGCTTCCAGTCCAGCAACTGCTTCTACGTGGTAATGTGAAAGCAGGCCACCCAAACCTACTGGGAGGAGAAGCTGTCCAAACCCGCAAACTTTATGGCACAACCCCAATATCGGCTGAAAGGATTACACCGCTTACAGGTGGCACCTGATCCATCGACCCTAAACAAGCTTCATCAGGATGGTTGTCAATGAAGATAGTGAGAATTGGTTGCCATACCATTGGTTTGATGGACTTTAGGGTACTATTGAACTGGTAGCAATACCTTTGGTTTGGTGGACTTTGAGGTACTGTGATACATTATGGCTCTATCATTCAGCTAATCATTGCTCTAATACTTACGACCATTGTGTGTAACTACCGAGGACTGTGAATGTTATCACGTTTGATAAAAAGGAGGGAATGAAAAAGCTAATAGTCTAATAGTCAAATCTAAAATTGAGTCGTTCTTCTACAAAAGCATAGACTAGTAGAACAAAAGAATGGCTCGGTGCCAAGTCTGAACGACTTTGTAAATTATATGGAACACAATATGGAGGACAGGTTGTCTTTTCAATAAAGACATTAAGATGGCAGCCTACAGTAATAACATGTGCTTCTTCAAGGCTATAAAGAAGCTAAGATTGAAAAAAAAAGCTGACGCTCCAGAGATAAATAATAACTTGTCATTGGATAAGCTTGATTTGGACCCAGCTTCTCTTATATTCTGAAAGGCTGCAGAATCTTTCAGTCATGCCATATTCAGACTAGGTAGGAATGTTTTACTGATAAGAAAAATGTATCATTGTGCTAACTCGCCTCTGTTCTGTGAGTGGGAGCCCTGAGAAGCACTGAGCAACGTTTGTGGTCATTGTAGATCACCACTCCTGTCTGACAAATCAATTAAAGATTGCCATGGTTTTACTTTTAACAATTTTGTTGCCATCTGCTTTTAAGAAACGAACATTGACACCACTCCATCTTTACCATGGATGTCCAGTCACTCTATACCTCCATCCCCCACCAGGAAGGTCATAAAGCCTTCCGTTTCTTCCTCGACCACAGAATCAACCAATTTCCGTCTACCAATACGCTCCTCTACCTATAGCTGGTCCTTACCCTCAACAACTTCTCCTTCGACTCCTCCCACTTCCTCCAAATCCAAGGATTTGGCTATGGTCACTCGCATGGGCCCCAGCTATGCCTGCCTCTTTGTAGGGTACGTCGAACAATCACTGTTCCAGGTGTACATTGGCCCTATCCCCGAATTCTATTCACGCTACATTGACGACTGCATCGGTGCTGCCTCCTGCACCTATGCAGAACTCACCGACTTCATCAACTTCATGACTAATTTGCATCCTGCACTCAAATTCACTTTGGACCATCTCCGACATCTCCCTACCGTTTCCGGATCTCACCGCCTCCATCACAGGAGAGAGACTATTGAATGACATCTACTACAAATCTACAGACTCCCATAGCTATCAAGACTACCCTTCTTCCTGTAAAGATTCTATCCCCTACACCCATTTCCTCCGTCTACGTCGCATCTGCGGCCAAGTTGAGGTTTTCAAAACTAGATCATCGGAGATGTCCTTATTCTTTGGGAAACGGGGGTTTCCCGCTTCCATTGTAGATGAGGCTCTCTTGATATCCCGCAGCTCCGGTCTTGCTTCCCCTCCACCCATTCGCAACAAGGACAGAGTCTCCCTTGTCCTCACCTTCCACCCCATCAGCCATCACATACACCATATAATCCTCCAACACTTTCACCACCTCCAATGGGATCCCACTACAGGCCACATCTTCCCATCTCCACCCCTTTCTGCTTTCCGCAGACCGTTCCCTGCACAACTCCCTGCTCAACTCTTCCCCACCCAAACCACCCCTTCCTCAGGACATGCAACACCTATCCCTTTACCTCCCACCTCACTTGCACCTCCTCCAACCTCATCTACTATATCCGCTGTTCCACGTGTCAACTTCGGTGAGACCAAGCACATTTGCTGAACATTTCCGCTCAGTCGGCCTTAACCCGCCTGATCTCTCGGTTGCTCAGCACTTTAACTCCCCCTCCCAATCTGACCTTTCTGTCCTGGGCCTCCTCCATTGTCAGAGTGAGGCCCAGCGCAAATTGGAGGAAGAGCACCTCATATTTCGCTTGGGTAGCTTACACCCCTGTGGTATGAACATTGACTTCTCTAACTTCAAGTAGCCCTTGCTTTCCCTCTCTCTCCATCCCCTCCCCTTCCCAGTTCTCCCACCAGTTTTAGTGTTTCCGACTACATTCTATCACTGTCCCGCCCACTCCCGACATCAATCTGAAGAAGGGTCTCGACCCGAACCATCACCCATTCCTTCTCTCCAGAGATGCTGCCTGTCCCGCTGAGTTATTCTAGCATTTTGTGCCAACCTTTGATTTAAACCAGCATCTGCAGTTCTTCCCTACAGATGTCAGAAGACTGAATATAAATATCCGTCCACGATTTGTTTTTGAATTTCTATCTGTACTCATCTGAAATAGATTCTTGCTCCTTCAATGGTAAGACCATCAGCATATTATTCAAATATCCCAATCCTTGTGCATGCCCCCACCCACAATTAGCATCAAATACTGCATATGATGTAGGTATATTCTAGCATTCCGTAATCTTGGAAAATTATTGCATGAAGATGCGGTCAGCACCACTGGCGGAGGTGGTATGGATGTGGTTTCTGCTGTACTGGAGCATGTGTCAGGTTTTGTTCAGTTGCTGACTATGCAATAGTGTCTGTGGGTTAGTATTTTATTGTTGCAGACAAAGGCAGTCAGACCGAAGCAGAGCAAGAACAGAACATCCTTTAATGAAAGCAATAACCAAAGTGAACTTCAAAATTGGGAGACAGCAATTTATCAGACTCGTACCACATAGCAATATTCTTTAAAGGCACCCTATTTCTTCATTGAAAAATAAACTCTGATAGTCGTTAACCTATATCATTCTATGTTGGTTCATTATTTGCATTAACATAGTCACAAATTGAGCTCATTATAAATTCACTCAATCGTTTTGGTTTCCAAAGACTTCTTCATTGCAATTTGAACATCACAATAGACAATAGACAATAGGTGCTGGAGTAGGCCATTCAGCTCTTCACATCATCTCCAAATGTGCATTCAAGTATTGGTGACACCACTAGATTGCTTTATCAGGTTAGCCTCATATGCATGTGCCAAATCAAATACTGTTGTAAATTTATTGACTCAAATAACTGCCTCCATGACTTTGATTACATTGCATGACATATTCTGGATCAGTAATTTCTTCATGTAATTTGTAGGGACATAACTGGGAGAGTTTCTACCCAACTGTTATCAGGCAACTGAACCAACTTATCACCAGCTAGAGAACGGTCCTGACTTACCATGTACCTCATTGGAGACCCTTGGAATATTTTCATTCCTACTTTTGTGACTGTATCTTGCACTAAACATTATTCCCGTTATCCTGTATCTCTACACTGTGCACGACTTGGTTATAACCATGCAGTCTTTCTGCTGATTGGACAGCACACAACAAAAATGCTTTTTACTGTATCTCAGTGCATGTGACAATAAACTAAATTAAAAATTAGCCATACAAGATTGAATGCAGAATCCAATTACTTATTTCAATGTCAGGACTTGCTGCAATTATACATTACTGAATACCATAAACTTAACCTTAAATAGCCCTTATTGTTTTGCAAAGTAATCCATATTTGTGCCTGTTTTCACACTGACTTTTATCCTGTCTTCCATTCTGACTTGCACTTGATGCTAAACCCTAGCTCATTCCTTCTTTCATGAGTCAAGAAGTTATATCCTCTAACTCTATCCTCTATTTTTTCTTTCCTGGATTATCTCCAATATTCAATTCTTTCATGACTGTTGTTGAGTTGTTGTATTTCACCCAGGCCATGCTGTACTGGGCTAACATTATTAAGTCAATTTCTGGTGTGCATTATCACAGAGGATCTTCAGAGCTTAGAATGCCTTCACATTCCACCCTCAATGCATCCTACTCAATCCGTGCTTGTTTCAGTCTATTCCACTCTTCTGTAATTAGGACACTTGAGGACCGGAAATCGTCCTCAGAGTTTAGATTCTTTCTCTCGCTAATTTTGTCTTTGATAGACTGAATCAATATCTTATCACTTCATATACCTTGTGCCAAGTCTAATGGATTATTGTAGTAATGCTACTTACATTCCCAAAATTTCTATGAACTGACTCCTAATTATTCAAATAAATTACAGATTCATCCTCTGGTCTAAAAACAAACTGCTGGAGGATTTCAGTGGGTAAGGCAGCAACTGTGGAATGAATCGACAGTCATTTTGACTGATGGAGTAATCCAAAGATGGAGTCGAGGGGAAACTGCTGATTAGAAAGAGGCTGGGTAAGAGATGTGGCAAGAGCTGGCAAGTGATAGTCGGGTCCAATTATTCAAGGAGATAGGCAGATGATTGAGATTGGGGGAGAGAAATGTGAAGATAACTGAAACTGGTGGTGATAAGTGGAGAACACAACAGGTGCGATTGGCAGAGTCTGATTTAAAGGGAAGGTGAAGAGTGAAATGTGGATCGAGAGATGGACAGTGGGTGCAATAGAATGGTGAGTTGGGGAAGATTGCAAAAAGAAAACAGGGACTCTGAACGGGGAGGGATGGCTGATGGAACAGGGGGAAAAACTGGATGGCAGGGGGTGGGGGAGTGAAAAGAAAGGCATGCATGGGGGGAAGGGGCTGCATAGATGAAAAGAGTTTAATTGAAATTAGAGACATTGAATTCTACAACTGCTCAATACCCCAGCTTCCCTTGTACTTTAAATTGTCTGCCTTCAGGGTCTGTCTGTGAATAATCCCATTGTCCACAACTGAATTCATTGTCGGTGATGCCCTTGACACAGGGTATTCTTCACTCGCCCAAGGCTCAGAATATCTATTTTTTGGTCAGGATATCTCAGCTCAGTCCAATTTTTTGCCTTGTTACTTTGTTTTGTAGGTCTCTTTCTAATCTGAAGGTTGCTTCTGTCGTCTCTTCGCTAATTGATCCCTTTTGTCCTATTATTTTGCTGCCCTCATGATGTATGCCAGCTTTACTAGCTGACCAGATTTTAGTCTGTTAGTGTCTATAAACAGTACAAATCCATGACAAACCTTAAATATGATCTTTTCATCTCAATTTCCCATTAATTATTGTGATTTTTGTGGCTCATAATTTGATGTGGCAAATGATCTACTGGTATCTCTGTCAGCAATGCTTGTTTTTAAATGTTTACATTTTTGCCTTATTTACACTGCAACTTGCTAGCTGATAACACCCCAGTGAAGGAGAAAAGTATCTGGGTTCTCAGTGATCAGGCCGTGAAGTTGCAATATGTAGGCAATCAGACTTATTTATTGAGACATAAACAGAAATGTGCAAATTAGAATGGGTAAATTTGGTGTTAGATTAGGTACAGAAAGAGAAATAAAGAGAGAATGAATGCTTTAATAGATGAATGGTGGTAGAAAGTAAAAAACACTTACATTTGAACAATGTGCGATGCCACCAGAGTTTGATCAAATACTGAAAGTTGCTGTAGGTTCTACTTAAAAACGGTGAAATTTATTTTCAATCTCGAGACATCCCAAGTAATTAACTAATGAAGGTTTTACTTGTAGACAGTGTTAGAAAGTAGACAGAGTAGCAATCAAGTTGCAACAAGCAAGTTCCAGATTATAGCCATATAGGATTAATGGTTTGTACGACAGATATTAATTGAAGGAGCAATATCTGCAGACAGAACTGTATGTCCATCTGTGAGTACAGTTTATTTTTCAATATCTCATCTGAAACACGATGTTCCTTTCGTGCTGCACGGATATGTCAGCCTACACTTTGCAGTTAAATTTCTTCACTAAGGATTTATACATCACAAACTTCTCACTCACAGCCAAGAGTTTTACCAAAGACTATCTTATTTTGTATTCATGCTTAACAACCAAAAGCTTCCTAAGCAGGCATGATGCTGACGTTTTTAATCCAATGTAGAGTTATGTTGTTAATTTTGGATGATAGTATACTGCAATGATGGTAAATATATACCAAACACATCTATGACTTTATCACCCCTAATCTTGACTGTCCATTTGATTCCAAATTTGACTGTCTATTTTCTCTTACATGACACAATACTCCCCTTCATAAACTTTAATTCATCCCACACACCACTGTTGCACAAAGGCACATCCACCCATCAACTTGATTCTTGCAAATCAATAGATCTTTAAGGATACCCGTTACTTAAACCTGAAGTTCTCATTGTTATACTTGCTAGTTTTGCTCCTATTTCTGCCTCCTTAATCAGTACAATTCCGTCTTCATAAATGAAAGCACTGCATTACAATGCGTTTGTCCTCTCTTACATCCTCTCCCTTTAACCCACCAATGGGATGGGAGATTGAAACCTTCACGTGGTCCACCGTTTCGACGAATGCAATCAACCTGGCGTGCACAAACAGAAGATCAAACAGAACAAGTTGTCTTACAACTTTAGGTTGTGCACACCATACGTATGAAGAAGAACCATCAATGGGAGTAAAACTTCAGCTAGCTTTATGCTGCTCTCTAAAGTTTTCTATTTATTGCTACATGCCCTTAAATCTCCACCATTTTACATCTCCAAGTTTTTCACTTCCCCACATGTTCTGTACGCTTTAACCTGCAAGTGTTCTGTACTCCATGAATGTTCTGAAGCCTAATAAGCTATATACATTTCCATTTACTGGAATTTAGCAGCTTTCACTTATCACTTGCAAAAAACAAACTGGTAGAGAAACTATGGATCAAGTCATATGTGTGGGGAGAAAGGAATGTCAAGACCCTGCATGACTCCAGCATCTTCAGTCCCTTATGCCTCCATCTTCATCAATCACTTTATAGTTTCCTATGTGGACAATGTCTCTTTCATGCTTCTTATTATGCTTACCACATAACCACCAGAGGTAAAAATTATAACGATTCTTATGCTCATCTTTATGTGGTAGCCACATCCAATATTTCTCTCCAACCGAATGAAGTCTATCTTGCCTATTCTTCACAAACCATTATTATTCCATCTCTATGATTTAATTATTTATTTCACTTTTTCATTCTAAAATTCTTTCACATGTTTCGTGCAATTTACTAGTCTGCCAATATAAATTTACTAACTCCATTTATCCTTTTCCCTGTTCCTTCCACCTTTCAGGTCCAACAGGAACTACTCTCCAAAAAAACACCCAAGTTAATTGAGTACCCACAACTTAGAACACGTATGGAACGAGCTGTCAATTGTGGCAGGTACTATTGCAACGTTAGAAACATTTAGACAGGTACGTGGATAGGATAGGTTTGTAGGGATATGGGCCAAACGCAGGCAGGTGGGACTAGTGTAGATGGGCATGTTGGTCGGCGGGGGCAAGTTGGACCGAAGGGCTGTTTCCATTCTGTGTGATGCTATAGCGCAGAACAGTTTTGTTGGTTTGATGTATTATTTTAAGTGCCATTGTTAGTACCTACCATTTTTTCAAGATTTCTACATTCGGTTTCCTTGTGACTAAAAGTTAACATTTGAAAACTTCCGATTTCGTAAACCACTCTCTCCCAAATGATCCATATCGTTGGATGCAACTGTATTTTAAGTGTTGGTACAAGAACACATCATGTTGCTTGTGAAACTTCATGAAATGACGGGGGAGTAATTTTGCACAATGTAGCAGTGAAATGCATATATGTGAAAAGGGATAAATTATCTGCAAAGACTATGAATGCGCTAACATCAGACGCCAAATGCTTTTCTACCACGACCTACTATATTACAACGAACTGCAAAAGACCTGCGACAATTCCTATTTTAACCATTTCATATTGACAACGGCATATTCGCAGATTTTAAATATCGGCCTACGCAATATCCTTGAGCCTTTTCACACTTAGGATCCAAAAACCAGCAGAAGCATCACCCAACCTCTCCAAAACACAGTGTAGGATGAAAAACGCTGAACTGCGTGTTTAACAACAACCCTCTCCGTGTACGTTGTCGAGACTTCTGCGAGAAGAAACACTAGCCGTTTCCAACTAAAATCCACTCTCTCCTCGCTTGCTGCTGGAAGTTCCGGCGGCACACAGTACGTTGCCCTGACGTACTGGAGATCCTGATGGACGCAGGAGAACGTGATGTCGTGAGACGAGTCGCTTTCTCTTTCCCTCACCATCGATTGTGCCAAGGTGGCAGCACTGTGATCAGGCCTTTCTAATAAAACTGCACTTCACTGTTCGGCCATCTCAATTCCGGCAGGTAATCACACCTTTATTTGCAAAGTCTGCGAGTGAAAAGCTTCGAGGTAAGGTCGCAGCCCTCCTGTTTATTATTTCACTGATTTGTTTTGCCATGTCAAACGAGCATTGTATATTTTCTTCATTTTTAAAGCCCTCGGTGTTGTCAATAGTATTGCTAGCTCAGTTTTGGGTTGCGAAAGTCCAATCCTATTGGTGGAAGTAGCTTTGCTTTAATAAAAACGCCTGCAAATGTTTTGCTGTTAATAGATTGTGATCAGATGAGCTGACCAACAATTTATAAAAAATATCACACTGAAATTAGAAGATATGATTTTCATCTACTTGAAAGGAATTGGTTCAACTTAAAAGCAAATTCCTTCAACAATGTAATTGCAGATTTTAATAATGTCTATTTTATAAAATATCCAGATAGCATATTGCAGAAAGATCAGCTATTTATATTTTAAGCCTTGGTTGTATTTCTCCTTTGTTATCAATTCTGCCCTTTAGTTGCAAAATCGTTTGCTTTCTTGCCTCTAAGAATTCAACTGGAATTTACTTGTTATCTATAAAAATGCCCTATTTTCTTAATAGTATACATTATCAATAACCTATATAACATTACATATTAAATGTTTGTATTAAGAGTCCTGCAGAGACAATAATTAATCGTTTTTATGCCTGAAGTTGATACCTAACAATTTACAAAAATCTTCAGAAATGCTTAGAATTTATTAACACTGATTGATTAGTATTGGTTGGAAGCAAAGTAGTCTGAGCAAGATGAAGTGAAATAATTGGATACATTTAGAATACAAAAGCAAACTAACCACACTGCTCATGTTGCTTTAAGATTAAGAAAAATAGCTGATAACACATCATAATGTCCCATAAAATCAGTTTGAATGGTATTTCTTGTGAACAAATATAAAATGGTGAGGCCTACAAAATTATTTTCGTAGACATTCCCTGTTTGCAACTGGTATTGGTCACAATTCCAGGCACTATTTTCTACGTATAATCTACAATGTATAATGTTGTCTATTTGTTCTAAAACGTTGTCGCAAGGGGGCACAATCGTTCTGTATGCACATTTCTCATGCAACATTAAGATATCAATCTTAAGTACCAACTAAATACAGATTCCCAGGGTAAAGCAAGCGTTTAATGGTCTAAGGATATAAAAGCTGAATAAAATACCGAAAGAGATTCCGATACATGCTGTCTGAGGACGGGGTAGTGAGTGGCAGTCTTGATATACAGATCAGTTAATAGCAACTGCATATAAAACGTTCAATATAGAAATGTTACATCAAGAAGATGAAGAAGACTAATCTAGAGGTTGAAAGCAAGGCAAATTGTTTTCCTTCAATTATCTTTAATATGGTCAAGTAAAAATGGAACAAAAGCGAAATTATGACGATAAAACCTCAATAGCCGACACATATGTTGAAATTTCCTTTTTAGAATTGCAACAGAAAAATTTAAGTATTTGGGCATCTAAATTACTAGGAAATATAAATCACTACTCAATGCAAACTGTATGCCTTTATTAACTGAATTAAATAGGTTGATTAAATTTTGGAAAACACTGCCGATGTGCTTAATAGGCAGAATAAATGCGATAAAAATGATCTTCTTACCACAAATACTGTACCTATTTCAATCAATACCAATATACGTACCAAAAAAATTCTTTAAAAAACTAGATTCTGATATTATAAACTTCAAATGGGATTATAAATCACACAGAATTCAAATAAAACACTTGTGTAAATCTAAAGAATCAGGGGGACTGACACTCCCTAACTTATTATATTACTATTGGGCAGTGAATATTAAAAATATAATCTACTGGTTGGACAGTTCTGCCCAACAGGTAGATTGGATAAGAATGGAGAAAGAGGATTGTTCCCCTTATAATATAGGAGCGATCCTTCTTTCCCCAATGAAACTGAACAATATAATGTATAAGAAGAATCCAATTATTCACAGTATAATACGAATTTGGAAACGAATAAAATTAACTTTAAAATCAAGAAAATTATCGCTTCCTTCTGCAATAGCTAATAATCCCTCATTCAAACCATCTATTATTGATAAAATGTTTAATCAATGGGAAAGAATTGGAATTAAAATGATGGAGATATGTATGAAATGGGAAAACCTTTATCATTCCAACAATTACAACTAAAATATAATTTGAAAAGTAATCAATATTTCAAATATCTTCAAATTCAAGATTATTTGAAAAAAGATATACAAGGATATCAAACTCTAGCCCCAGATTTATTAGAGGAAGGAATGAATAGAAAGGCAGAATCAAGCAATTTAATATCTTACTTATATAATATAATTCTAAATATAGAAACACCAACGACAGAGGCAATTAGAAGGGACTGGGAACAAGAGTTATTGATAAAAATTCCGAACGATAGATGGGGAAAAAATCTATTATATGTAAATAAATGTTCAATTAATTTAAGACATAACCCAATTCAATTTAAAATGTTACATAGATTATATTATTCGAAAACTAGACTGAATAAAATATTTTCAAATGTTTTCCCCATCTGTGATAAATGTCTAACTCAAAATGCCACTATAGCACATTCCTTTGTCTCTTGTCAATAAATTTTGGAATGAAATTTTTGGAATTTTTACAAAACTATTTAACACAAAATTGAACCCCAATACAGAACTGATTATCTTTGGATCAATGGAAGAGGGAAGTAAACTAACTATATTCCAAGAAACTTTTCTTAATTACGGTTTAAAAACAGTATCTGTCTGTACTTGCTTGTCTATCTATTCTGACACTCTTTATTTCTTTTTTCTCTCACTTCTTTTATTATTAAATTAAAAATACGAAGTTGTACAAGAATGGAAATATGTATTTATGTATAAGGTACTCAAGTACCACACTATTGTACTTACTTCTAACAAAAATAAACCAAAAAAAAACAAAAAAAGTAAAAAAGAATATTTATTCTTCACAATCGTCTGCAAATGATCGCCATTGAAAAATATCATAACCTTTAAATAGAGTATTCATTAGATTATGTAGAAACAAGGAAATGCGTATGCTGGCTTACAAAAAAAAGATACAAAGTTCTGGGGTGACACAGATGGTAAGGCAGTATCCCTGGAGAACATGGATATGTGACATTTCACATCGAGACCCTTGTTCAGACTCAGGAGAGCAGCTAAGTTACTCCAGCATTTGGTGTTTAGTTTGATTCATTAAATTGTGTGCTTGTGGAATTTTAACCATATAACCATATAACAATTACTGCACGGAAACAGGCCCTCTCGGCCCTTCCAGTCCGTGCCAACCATTTGTTTTCCCCTAGTCCCATCTACCTGCACTCAGACCATACCCCTCCATTCCCTTCACGTCCATATACCTATCCACTTTACTCTTAAATGTTAAAATCGATCCTGCCTCCACCACTTCTGCTGGAAGCTGATTCCACACAGCCACCACCCTCTGAGTAAAGAAGTTCCCCCATGGTTTTGTATGGTTGCTGGACCAAAAGAGTACCAATGTCTCACAAACTCAGACGGCACAATGTTATAAACAATGCAAGCATCATTCTGAAGATTTTGAAGGTCTGAGGAAGGGTCTTGACCTGAAATGTCACCTATTCCTTTTCCCCAGAGATGCTGCCTGACCCGCTGAGTTACTCTAGTTTCTTGTGTCTGTCATCATTTTACAATATTAGATAGTCAAATTGGAAAGTCAATATCTTTGCACATATAATTAATTTCGAACTCACCATGAGATAAATCCCCAAGATAAAATGAGGGACGAATTATCTTAAACCAGTGGGAAAGCGTTTTATTCTTCATCTTTCAGCCCTCATACCTAGCTACTTCACAAAAGAAAAGTTACATTTGCACAAATGACTACTTTCTCTTAACTTAATTAATGGTTTAAAAAAATGAACTAAATGTTCACTCTTTGCTGAAACCTACATGTCGTGACATGGTCAAATTTATAAAATAAAGCAACTTGGCGATTTTGCTATGGAAGCACTGCTATGGGGACCAAAAATACATAAAGTGCTGGAGTAACTCAAGTGGGTCAGGCAGCATCCCTCGAGAACATGGATAGCTAGAGTAACGCAGTGGGTCTCATCCATCTGAAGAAGGGTCTCGACTCAAAACGTCATCTATCCATGTTCTCCAGGGATGCTGCTTGACCTGCTGAGTTATCCCAGCACTTTTCATCCTTTTGTGTATTAACCAGCATCTGCAATACTTTATTTCTACATTTTTGTTTTTATTTATTTCTACATGGATAGGAAATGTTTTGGGTCTGGACTCCTCTTCAGACTTTGTGTCTTTCTTTGTAAACCAACATCTGCAGTTCCTTGGTTCTACTATGGAGAGTAACATTTTTCAAGTGCTTATCCCTAATTTCAAGTCATTTTAAAGTAAAATGTTACATATTACCTACACGATTAAAGCATGTCTCATTTAGGATCTTTTTGGTAGGGTATGTTATTTAATGCATCTGATACATGTTACATAAATCTCCACTTACAGAAATTACGATTGATGCCCAAAGACTGTGGAATTCTGATAATGTGCTAGTTATTGCAATCATTTGACATCTGTCTATTAACTGATAATTTCAGATTAAAAGTAGCAAATTAAATCATTTTTATATGTATGAAATCCTTTTAGAGGATGACATATTATCATTCAAAGTAAAAATTAGCAGTGGAATGATAAAGTAAATAGAGATGGGATCAATCTGGCTTAAGTTACTTAACTATAAATAATATATAAAGTGAAATAAATTCGTTATAAAAAGAAGTTCAGTTGAAATACTTTTGTTTTGCAATCACATCTAAATTTGAATAATTTCATTTCCTGTGAATTTAAATTAATCTGTTTAAATAGTTAAAAATGACCAATGGAGTTCAACGCGAGTATTTTAAACTGTTTCCAATTTCAAAAATGAGTAGCGAAGTATTTTATTTATTTTTTGCAATTTCAACACGATGTGAATTTTGTGGAGGGAAATGAAATCGTAATCTATAGTGCAGATATCTAACTTTCTGGCAAAGCCTATCTCAATACCGTTTGTTTCTTATAAATCGGCAGTGTTTGGATCTTTAGAAGCTCTTTTCTCTCCCATCCCCCCCCCCCCCCCAATAAAAAAAGGAATCCATGTATTTCGCAACACTTTTTTTCATCTAACCAAGTTTATACCAACACAAATATACCAATTCTAACTCGATTTTCACAATCTAAAAAGAGATGAACAAGATCGTTTTATCGCATCAAGCCTGCTCCAAATTTAACTCCAGACAGGGAACAGATTATGAATCTAATGACAATATAATCAATGTTCTTTACAAAATAGATTATCTGTATAATTTCACTTTTATTCTCGAAAACAGAACTTATTGCTTAATGTTGTTAGAATTTGAGTATTTTGTTGAATTTGTGATGACATACACACAAGTTTTATTCTCTTAACGGCCGAATCGCTTTACAAATAATGAGCATCTTAGTTATTGACCTTCTTGCGTGAAATTTTATAATGCATCGAATTTTATTTGCTTTTTTAACTTGAAGGTTCCTTTGTGCGAGCATTTGATAAAACGCAAGTGCCATCCGATATTTAATTAATCACATACATAATGAGTTGCTTCGATTTTGTCGGGCGTGTTTGAAGATTTACGGTGAACGTTCGACTTGCTAATGATCAGTTACGTTTAAAATTGATGTTTTGATTGTGGGATATATCCATTTTAAATATCCAAATTAAAAAAACTAAATTAAAGCATATATTCGCCATATTCTATCGTTATATTTAATTTTAACGAATATGATGTAAACATTACTAAACGGAAATAAAGAAACAATGTAACGTCGTATTGGTTTTGGTAACGTCGTTCGTTTTCATTTGGATTTTGCCTTGATGTTCATTTTCAGTCAAAACTGATGATAGAAAAAAGCAGACGAAATGGGTAAGAAGGAACTGCAGATGCTAGTTTAAACCGTAGACACACAAAGTTGGAGTAACTCAGCGGGACAGGCAGCATCTCTGGAGAGAAGGTCGTCGGAGAGAGGAGAACCTCTTCAAAGTAGACATCAAAGATCCTATAGCGTCACCCATTCCTTCTCTCCAGAGATACTGCCTGCCCGCTGAGTTACCGCAGCTTTTTATGCCTATCTTCGATAGAAATAAGCAAATGCGCAAGCTGCTCTGAATATAGTTTGTCAATATCCATGAGAAGTAACGGTCTGACCTGAAATATTAACTCTCCACTGATCCGGCCGGATCTGTTAATTTTAATTATTTTTAACCCTCGGTTTAGAGAAAACCTAATACCAGGTGTAGTCTTTCGTTCACTGTAACGTGATGTTACGTTTATAAAATGTAAAGCATCAGTACAGATTAGAAATGTTTTAAATGCAGTATTTAAGTAGCATTGTAACTTGGAGGGCTGTCAACATTGCCCCATTCAAACAATCAAATTAATAGTTGGTAAACATAAGAAGCGGGTATAAGTTATTCCAGTTCCGACCTTTTTTGGTAGTTTTCCACGTTATGACATGTACCATTGTTTGATTTGAGATAATCCATCGTATTTCATAAACAAAATGCCATATGATTTAAAGAGTAGCTGAATTGGAACGAGTTCTACGACCTAAATTACCTTTATTTACTCTATGATTGTATGTATGCAATAGGTTTACAGATTCATTAGGGATTGCAGCCATTTTGGTTATCAACTACTGTTATTTATACGTACCCCGATAACGGAGTTACATTGCGCTTGGCATTCTTTTTGATTTTTGACATTTGCCGAGTTTAAAAATGTCTCTCAAAAAACACGACTTAATTATCAGGTGATGAACACCTATTACAAAATTAGCATATCGTGGAATGGTTGAGGGAGGCTTTTTAGAGCACTGAACAAGTACCTATGGTGGTGAAATCTGATGGGTATAAATCCTGGAGGTAGTGAGAGCGGGAGGAGAGCGGTTGGCACCACTTTGCCCACATTGTCGGTGCTCGACGTCTCACTTGGTCGAGGGCAGACATCAGCTGCTTTCTGCGATACTTGAGCAGTTGGAGACAGACCGCGAGGTCGGCCGATTGTAAAGCGGCCGACGATTGGCGGATGGCGCGCCGCTCCGGGAGCCCGGCCCAATGAGGGAGCCTCTAATGAAATGTCTCTTGCTTTGCTGCAGTCTCGCGAGATCGCCGGCTGCTGGGAGTTTGGAAGAAGGCTACCATCATGGCGGACAGAGACAGTGGCAGCGAGCAAGGGGCGGCCAGCTCCAGCTTGCAACAGCTGCAGCAGGAGACGCAGGAACTGGCTTCCAAGAGGGTGGACATTCAGAATAAGCGCTTCTACCTAGACGTGAAGCAGAATGTGAAAGGCCGTTTCCTGAAGATAGCGGAGGTGGGAGCGGGCGGCAATAAAAGTCGTCTAACTCTCTCCATGTCTGTTGCTGTGGAGTTCCGCGACTACCTGGGCGATTTCATCGAACATTACGCACAGCTCGGCCCAAGCAACCCGGACATGCAGACGGACGAGCCGAGGCGAGCTCTGAAAAGTGAATTCTTGGTACGGGAAAACCGCAAATATTACATGGATTTAAAAGAGAACCAACGGGGCCGGTTCCTACGGATTCGCCAGACCGTGAACCGGGGACATGGCCTTGGCTCGCAGGGTCAAACTATCGCCCTCCCCGCTCAGGGGCTGATTGAATTCCGCGATGCACTCGCTAAACTAATCGACGATTATGGCATCGAAGAGGAACCCACTGAGCTGCCCGAAGGGACATCGCTCACCGTGGACAACAAGCGATTTTTCTTTGACGTTGGGTCAAACAAGTATGGCGTTTTTATGAGAGTAAGTGAGGTGAAACCATCGTACCGCAATTCTATCACGATACCCTATAAAGTGTGGGCCAAGTTTGGAAATACTTTCAGTAAATACGCAGAGGAAATGAAGAAAATACAGGAGAAACAACGGGAGAAAAGGTCTGAACAGCAAGAAGAAGCTCCCGGAGATGATGTGGAGGAAGACTGATATAACTGTAATTAAAAACTCTTCCTGTAAAACTGTAACTGTTTAACTCCGAGGGAGCACCACCCACCAAACCTCCACAACTGACAGTTCGACTTGTCACCCATCGCTGGATGTTCGTCCACTTATCAACCGTGTAAACCGTAAGCAGCTGCTAAGTAATAACATTATGAACTGTGTTTCCTACTTGATAAAAAAAAGCTGAGTGTTTATTTCCCTGATTAACCAAGACTTTTGTACACGTTCAAGCTATTAAAAGTGTTTGCAATCGTCAGATAATATGCTGAATTACAATGAATTAAGTCCTTTTCATGTGAGCTAACATTTGACTTAGCACAAAATGAGAGATATTTTAGAAGAACACGTAAATAATATTTTTAGTTTTCTCATTTTGTTACCAAATTTCAAACATTATACGGAGGTTATAGTATATTTGACACCCTATATACCTGTGATTAGAGATGTGTATATATGAGGGCTAGGCATGCTGTGTGTCTGAGCTTTGTTAAATGTAATGCAGAAGTCTGTAGAGTTAAAAAGGTACATAGGTTTATTCATGCAAGGTAAAACTATTAAGAAGTGCTCTCTTTTATACAATATGCATTGCATCTGGACCTTAAACATAAAACTGGTCAGTGGAACTTCTGTGAACATGAAGCAAATTATTAAAAAAGGCATTTAAATGAAAACTGCAAAGTTGTTTGATTTTTACAGACAAATGTTAACCTATGATTAACAAAGCAAGCAGCACATTTTAAGTTAGGTTATGATGATTTTGCTCTTAACTGTGAATGTGAGTTTCTGGTATTTAATGTATTTAGATTAGTTGTCAAATTATATGCATTCTATCGGATGGTACATAATTAACAATTGATAGGGAACTTTTAATGTGAGTGCATTCATGTAGCAAGCTATTGCCTAAATTACTGTTGCCTGTAAAGAGAGGAAATTGCATTTATTTGCTTTGTAGGGGGAAGGGGTCAACTTAACGTTAAGTGGAAATCTGAGTGAGTGACATGTCAATTTATGGGGGCCAACTCTTCCAGATTACATTTCCTGTTTGGTTAATGTTGTATTTTAGAACATTCTAAAGGCACAGATTATTCTGCACTTTATAGCATCACAGTATTAACATATATAAATATAAATATATATATAATTTGGTTTGTTTTCTTTTTGCAGTACAACCTATCAAAATGTTTTACATGTCTTACTGATTGCTAGTGACTGTTGCATTCATGTGAATTATCTGTTGCTGGCAAGTTTGAAAGTATTACATGCATTCTAAATCATTAATCACTGTAACGGTCATGTTTCATTCTTTCTGGGTTTTCCCCAGCTATTTTGTTTCTGTAGTTCTTCAGTCAGTTGTGACCTTGTCATTTGGGATTATGTAGAGATAAAATTATTTGTTATATAGTTTAGACTATTTGGCTTTTGTGTGGTTTGTTTCTAGACTTCTCCAACCATTGTGGTAAAAGTTTTCAGGACTCTGCTTTTCTGTCGTGAGTAAAGCAAGGGCTGCTTTGTTCTAAACGTGTAATCAATAATTCCTGGCTCAAGTCATTTAAATCTGAGCCACACCTTGCATAAAGTTTTAAAACCTTCCTGAATAATTTGTACAGTAAAATATATACATAGGATATTAAACATTGCCATTACGCACATTCAAATTTCATTGTTTAACTGAAGTTTAACCATTTATTGTAGATATTTCTTGATAGTTGTGAACTTAGATAGTTCCCATCTACCATTCAATGGTTCTGAGATTCAACACATGGCAATGTATCATCAAGTAATTTTTATTGTAACATTTGATGCATCATTTTTGTATTTTTTTATAATACTGAATTTAACAGACATTGCCAGTACTTGCCCAGCCAGTTGCCTTTTACTACTTGCTAAAACAATTAGGTGCTACTGTAATTTGAGATGCGTTATATTCATGTAGCACAACATTTCAGCAGCGCTGTTGTAACTAGTGTGAAATTGGGCAATAAACATCACTAACCTTATCTGTTCAGTAGTTATACAAATAGCAAAATTAAATGTCAGATATTTGCATAGGTTTTTGTTTAAAATTTATTTATATTGCCTCTAAATATAAATGCTTAATTGCTTGAACACGTGTTGATGAGGCATCCAATTTCATTAATGGGTTTCCATCCCCATCACTCCATTCCTAGGTCAATTGCAAACTAGTCGTTCAGAATCTGATTGATCCATTCCTACTGCCAAACAAGGCAAAGTAGTCCAGTCCAGACAAATAGATTTCATACAGATGGAGCGTTAATTTGGAAACAAAATTGCAGCAGACAAGATCAGTAAATGCAATCAACATTTATGAAGTTAAACTGAGATTATAAAGGAGGTTCGTAACTAGTAGTATAAACTCATCCAAATCCAATTCTAAATACCTTAAGCCCTTTTTAACGGTAATTTACAACCAATGTAACAATTATTATGGCAGCCCTTGTTTTAAATTGTGAGCTGAAACCTGCCCCTCCTCCACTCATATTGTTTGTGATTTTGAATTTGTGGGCTTGCCAGTTTGCTTCAAGTGCCAGCAGCTTTGCAGTGCAGCAGTTCAAAGACACATTGGCTTTAATCAGGCCAAAAATGGTTGATACTAGCTTGAATAGTATTTGCTGAAAGCCACTCTGCCTTGTTGAATACCACTATTATTAGTGGCAATAAACATCAAATATGTCTATTTTCATATAAGCAGGGATAACCAATATGGGTCAAATGTTCCACAAAATGGCTTTTCCCAGAATTAAGTCTGAAAAGACTTTCAGAATAGGACTATCTGTTTGAAAACAACCATATATTTTGCAGTGCATTTGACTTGCAGCCAAGCCGCTAGAGTTGGCCTCAATTGTGCATAAAAGTTCAGTAAATCCTGCTGTATTAATAGCTGTCATTTTGCAAGATGCCACAGATTCAAAAGGTGTCGTGATGCAAATTCCGTAGATGAGTGATGTGCAATAACTGAGATTCTTAAATATTAATTTTGTACATTTTCTTTCACCCATTTTCCTTTTCAAGCCCTATTGATGTACATTCGTTAAAATTCTAAAGTTTGAACTGAATTCCCACTTTTAGCAACTTCTTTGAAGAAAAGCACTTATTCAAGGAAAAATGCTTGTGTGTAAACAAAATGCATTTTTGGCAAGCAATCAAATTTGGAATTGATTTTCTGCTTTACATTATTTGAGTAGGAGCCAATTAAAAGAAAACCAAAAGTAGTTTGTAGTAAGTTTCTTTGCTTAAGTTTCAAGTCTCAGTTTGTAAAACTTGCTAAATGTCAAAATGTGATACCATTACCTTACCGGTCTGTTTCAAACGTTTTACCTAAAATATTTGACTGATTTACTGCCATTTAATATCAATTAAGCATGGTGCTGATTTAATTTTTAATTGTCAGAAATGAAGTTAATTTTAGAAGTTTTAGAATTTTTTTGTTGTATTTTCACAATCTTAATAAATTCCTTTTGAGAATCTCTGGTGGTAGACTATTTTGTTGGCATATACTATTGAAATGGATTGCAGGTGACTATTTGCCTAAATGTAATGCAGGGTTACAACAACATTGGCATTTGCTGACCTTGCAAACGTATAAGCTTACCATTGCATAATGGCTTTCCTGGGACTCTTTTTATAAAGTAGCATTGACAATATTTTTGCATTAATATTTTATAAGAATTTCTTTGACTTGTAGTTTTTATTTTAGAATTATTGTTGCCTTATAATTTATGAAGTATTAAGACTGATTCTGAGGAAGTGCAACAGCGCTTCTTTGTAAGATGGAAGTGTTGTAAAAGCCCCGTGTGGAATGGAAAAGGTGTAAAAGCCCTGTGTAGAATAGCAGTTTTCTTTGAACATTAGTTTACAGGGAAAATAATTATCAATTTAATCTATCTGATAACTCGCCACTTCTTACAGATGTCATGCCTCATTTATACTTAAATTATGTGACCATTTTCCAGGTCATTCATGCAGAGCCCTCCATAATGTTTGGGACAAAGATTCATCATTTATTTATTTGCCTCTGTACTCCACAATTTGAGATTTGTAATAGCAAAAAAATCACATGGTTAAATTGCACATTGTCAGATTTTTAATAAAGGGCATTTTAATACATTTTGGTTTCACAATGCAGAAATTACAGCTGTGTTTATACATAGTGCCCCCCATTTTAGGGCACCATAATGTTTGGGACACCGCAATGTCATGTAAATGAATGTAGTCGTGTTTAGTATTTTGTTGCGTACCCTTTGCAATTCATGGACATCATCAGTTGCTGGGTGTCTTCTCTGGTGGTGCTCTGCCAGGCTACTTACCCCTGGACCATGACCCCATTGACGAACACCAGGCCACCATCTCGAGCACCATAACCGACTTCATCAGCTCCGGCTCCCTACCCCCCCCCCCCCCCCCCCCCCGAGCCTCCAACCTCACCGTTTCCCAGCCCCGCACGGCCCGATTTTACCTTCTCCCCAAAATCCACAAACCCGACTGCCCTGGCAGACCCATTGTCTCTGCCTGTTCGTGCCCCACCGAACACATTTCCACATACCTCGACGCCATCCTATCCCCCTTTGTTAAATCCCTCCCCACCTATGTTCAAGACACCTCAGACACTCTCCGTCGGCTCCGCACATTCCATTCTCCAGGCCCCCATCCTCTCATCTTTATCATGGACGTCCAGTCACTCTACACCTCCATCCCCCACCAGGACGGTCTCAAAGCCCTCCGGTTCTTCCTCGACCAGAGGAGCAACCCATACCCGTCCACTGACACCCTCCTCCGCCTAGCAGAGTTGGTCCTTGCCCTCAATAACTTCTCTTTTGACTCCTCCCATTTCCTCCAAACACAAGGCGTAGCTATGGGCACACGCATGGGCCCCAGCTACGCTTGCCTCTTTGTCGGGTACGTCGAACAATCCTTGTTCTCGGTGTACCAGGGCCCCATCCCAGACCTCTACCTCCGTTACATCAACGACTGCTTTGGTGTCACCTCCTGCACCCACACACAACTGACTGACTTCATCCATTTCACCACCAACTTCCATCCGGCACTCAAATACAGTTGGACCATTTCCGACATTTCCCTACCATTCCTTGACCTCACCATCTCTATTGCAGGTGATACACTCCTGACCGACATCCACTACAAACCAACTGACTCCCACAGCTACCTGGACTACTCTTCCTCCCACCCTGCTTCCTGTAAGGACTCCATCCCCTATTCCCAACTCCTCCGTCTACGCCGCATCTGCTCCCAGGATGAGGTGTTCCACACCAGGTCATCACAAATGGCCTCATTCTTCAAAGAACGAGGATTCCCCTCCACCACTATAGATGAGGCTCGCACCAGGGTCTCCTCCATACCCCGCAACACTGCCCTCTCTCCCCATTCCCCGACTCGCAAACAGGGCAGAGTCCCCCTGGTCCTCACCTTTCACCCCACCAGCCGGCAAATACAACACATAGTCCTCCGCCAGTTTCGTCATCTCCAATGTGACCCCTCCACTCGCCACATCTTCCCATCTCCCCCCCCCCCCCCCCCCCCCCAGTCTGCCTTCCACAAAGACCGCTCCCTCCGCAACTCCCTTGTCAATTCTTCCCTTCCCTCCCCCTCTACCCCTTTTCACACCACAAACAGCTTACAATGGCTTGTTCCCTTTATCATCGATACTTTTTTGCATATCTTTCATTCATTGTTCTTTATCTCTCCACATCACCGTCTATATCTCTTGTTTCCCTGATCCCTGACCAGTCTGAAGAAGGGTCTCGACCCGAAACGTCGCCTATCTGCTTCGCTCCTTAGATGCTGCTGCACCCGCTGAGTTTCTCCAGCCTTTTGTGTACCTTGTATTGCAGCCATAATTGGCTTATGCTTGTTGTGGGGGCTAGTCTCCTTCAGTTTTATCTTCAGCATATAAAAGGCATGCTCAATTGGGTTCAGATCGAGTGATGGACTTGGCTACTCAAGAATTGACCATTTTTTAGCTTTGAAAACCTCCCTTGTTGCTTTAGCAATATGTTTGATCATTGTCTTGATGTAGAATAAACTGCCGGCCAATGAGTTTTGAGGCATTTGTTTGAACTTCAGCAGATAGGATGTGTCTACACTTCATAATTCATTATGCTACTACCATCAGCAGTTTATCATTGTATCATCAATTAAGATAAATGAGCCAGTACTTTTACCAGTCATACATGTCCAGGCCATAACACCCTCACCACTGTGTTTCACAGATGAGGTGGTATGCTTTGGATTTTGGGCAGTTCCTTCTCTCCTCCATACTTTGCTCTTACCATCACTCTAATATAAATTAATCTTCGTCTCATCTGTCCACGATACATTTTTCCAGAACTGTGGTTGCTCTTGTAAGTACTTCTTGGCAAACTAACTTGGCCATCCTATTTTTGTGGATAACCAGTGGTTTACATCTTGCAGTGTAGCCTCTGGATTTCTGTTCATGACGTCTTCTGCGGACAGTGGTCATTGATAAATCCACTCCTGAAGAGTGTTTCTGATCTGTCAGTCAGGTGTTTGGGATTTTTCTTTATTATAGAGTGAATTCTTCTGTCATCAGCTGTGGAGGTCTTCCTTGGCCTGCAAGTCCCATTGTGATCAGTAAGCTCGCCAGTGCTCTCTTTCTTCGTAATGATGTTCCAAACAGTTGATTTTGGTAAGCCTAAGGTTTGGCTGATGTCTCTTTAACAATTCTTATTCTTGTTTTTCAGCCTCATAATGGCTTATTTGACTTTAGTTGGCACAATCTTGGTCCTCGTGTTAATAAACAGCAATAAAAGTTTCCAAAGGTGATGGAAAGATTAGGTGCTGAGAGCTCGCTTTTACCTGCAAGAAGGAGGCAATTAAACACACCGGTGCAATTACAAACACTTGCGAAGCCACGTGTCTCAAACATTATGTTGCCCTGAAATGTGTGGGACTGTATAAACACAGCTGTAATTTCTACATGATGAAACCAAAATGTATAAAAATACCCTTTAATAAAATCTGACGATGTGCACTTTAACCACATGTGATTTTTTTTTTTTCTATTTCAAATCACAAATTGTGGAGTACAGAGGCAAATAAATAAATGATGGGTCTTTGTCCCAAACATTATGGAGGGCACTGTATATTTTAATTTGCTCATTTATCAACGACTTAAAGATTTGTTTGAGTATCATCATTGATATTGTGTTTCATAAAAATGACAAATCGTGCCCAAAAGGCAATGGATCAAATAATTAAGTATTGACGTACAGTTCGGACATCAAATTATTTGTTTCCATGTGAAGATCCAAACATATGCCATTAAATACCATACATTGGAGTATTATTTGTGAACTGGGGAGATTAACATTAATTTATGATGTGGTAGTTTAGGAAAATGTTGTAAGATTTGAAGTATAGCTGACAAAAATATCAATTCAAACAGTATCACTCAAATGCGAGAGTTCAGTTTACAATTCCTTAGCACCCCACATAATCTTGTAATTTACTTTAAGCCTAAATAAATTGAAGAAGCCTCCATTTAGTCTACATTTTGACAATATTTTAACTGAGTTTTAAGACCTTTAAAACCTTATTTTTTTGGCATTGCCTCATGACTCTGCTGGAGACTTTGGTTACTAGAATAGCATAAGTTTGTATCTAAATATGAGGATCCTTGAATTGCGTCTAATATACAAAATGTGATACCATTGATACAGCAGCAGTTTGATCTGATGGTAACAATTGAGATCAAAATTGGTGCTATATTTTCTGAAAGCTAAAGTTATTTTCAATCCTCAATGGTGCAGCTGGTAGGGCTGTTGCCTAACAGTGCCAGACTCCTGGGTTTGGCCCTGACATTGCTGCTGGCTGTGTGGAGTTTGCATGTTCTCCCTGTGACTGCAAGGGTTTCCCCCACATCCCAAAGATGTGTGTGTTTGTAGATTAAAAGGTATTGGCCTCTGTAACTTTCCGTGATATAGAGAGTGGATGCAATACTGGGATGACATTGAACTAGTGATCAATGGTCGGCATGGACCAAAGGGCATATTTCCATACTGTATCATTCAATCAATCAAACCTTGAGGGCATTTACCTTCTAATACAGCTACTTAAGTGGGACCATTTTATTTTAATAAATTAAATTAATTTGAGATTTAAGCATACCTCATAAGAGACAGGTTTCATACATTTTAATCTGCAAATAAAAATCTCAAATTTGGAAATCAAAATGGGTTCTTTCTGTTTATAATTTTATAACATTTATGTTCTACTGTTTGACTTACCTGCTCTGCTTACATTGGACATTGTAGACATTGTGCATTGTTAGCCTAACATTGGCAAGTAATATTACATTGATTCTGCAGCATAGTAATCACATTTGTTTACTCCCATAATGATGCAAAAATACTTCTGTTTGCTTCAATAGCAAAGTGGGTGAGAACTTGATGTGCATTTCTGCAGATTGAATAACCCAATGTCTTCTAAAGAGAGAGGAGTCAAAATTGTACAAAACAAGATTTATCTCTGCACATAAGTGTTTGCAGATCCAAGTTGTACTATTAATGTAATTTTGTTTAACTTTTCCTGTAATGTGTACTGCATTATTGCAGGGTAAATATGCTTGTTTATCAAAGAATACATTTTACTTCTCTGTACCACATACAGTTTTCTGACAGAGCCAATTGGATGAATTTTGGCTGTTTCAACTGCCTTTCCCCAACCTCTCACGATAATGAAGAAATATTGTCGTCTCAGTGGGCCAATATAATCGGTATAGTGGTATGCTATTGTGTGGACTCGCATTTGGCAGGATAAAGCTATGTTTAGTGGATGTTTTAATATATTCATTTTATTTAAAAATTGCATATTCTTTTTCCATCATTTATTTGATTTATTTTTGCCTGTATTTTCCTGCCAGATTTTGACATATTCATGATGCTGTCAGTGTTGTTTTCAAGTTTTTCCACTGATATTCACTCTTAGCTTTGGAATTTACAGCATTTATTCCACTTCTCCAAGAAGTACCCTCCCAACAGGATAACAGAACCATAGATACGGTAGAAAAACAGGTTCACCAAGTCGGCACTGAGCAGAAAGCACCCATTCACACTAATCCTAGATCAATCCCATGTGTTATTGTTTCTTCCCCACCACCTTCCCCTCATCAACTTTCCCCAAATTTTATCGCTCATTAAGTGGGCAGTTTATAGTGGCCAATTAATCTACCAATCCGCACATTTTCGGGTTTGTGGGAAGAAACTGGAGCACCCGGAGGAAAATCATGGGATCACATGAAGATAGACAGCACCTGAGGTCAGAAGTGAACTTGGCTCTCTGGTACTGTTAGGCAGTGGCTGCACTAAATTTCATAATGTAAATAAAGATCAGAAACATCAGTTGGCAATATAGTCATTGATCAGAGATCATATTTACTGAATTAAATCATTATCATGCAATTGAGATTTTCACTAACTTTTGTGATGTGACATTAAATAACGTGCAGTTTGTTTGCAACCACAGAGAACATGCACTTTATTAAAAAATAAAATGATTAAAACTTTTTTTTTAATTGAACTTGATTTATCCCTCTTGCAATAATCTTCAACCAGTCACATTGTTTGGGGTAGTTGTAACAACATTGGGAATTCCATATTCTACCCAACTGATTTGTTTTATTTTGTAGTTTGTTCATTTTAATTTTATTGCATCTTTATTAAATATTTTCAACTAAACCCATTTGACATTCCAGTTACCTTGCTACCAAACATAATGTCCATAGATAATCTCAAAACATGTCATAACATTTCACCTGTGTGAAATAATTCATTATGTATTTATTCTGTGTAAATTGGGAATTATATTTCCAAAATGAAAATTGGGTGATAGTAGGTTGTAAGCACTGATATGTTCCATTTTGTTCTATTCCACATACTGATCCTTGCTTTGGAATCCTGACAATTTTATTCAGCTTGGTAGCCTTATTAAAAATGGCCACCAGACGTACAAAAGTATGAAATAGTTCAACTGTTGAAAACATCAGGAGTCCTGTACTTGGGAACAACACAGGACACTTGCAGATTAATGCTTCCATTATGAAACCTGAAAACACGACATGATCACGTGCAACTTTTCAACATTGTGATTGCCTTAATATTGAGTGAGATTGTTAATGAGTTCCAGTTTTGAACGGAGGATGAGGACTGTAGACAAATGGCTGATGTACCGCACCAAAGAGCAATCTGAATCAAAAAGCAAACAAGAAACCCTGCACAATGGAAAATTTGAAATAAAAGTAGAAAATGCAGGAAATATTCTGCAATGCAGAAAATGCAGCAATTGAATTTAATTGCTTAAAAGCTTGTTTTAATTGCTCCATGGATGCTGCTAAACCTAAGTATTTCTAGCATGTTCTGCTTTATTTGAAAACAATGAATCCTGAGCTGTCTTCACACCTCTCCGGAACATATTTTTTGGACAGTGCTTTAACTTTTCAAAAACAAAGTGCTGGAGGATTTCAGCAGGTCAGGCAACGTCTGTGGAGAATATGACAACATTTTTAGTCTGGGCCCTTCTTTACATTGATCCTGTGATAGTCTTTAATAATTTACTTTATTACATTGTAATTATAATTTTGATTAAACCAAAAATGCCACATTATTTTGAAATTCAATGGTTAATAATTACTTATTGGAATTTTGTCAATAACTGAAGAAGGAAAAACATTATGATATCCAGTTGCATTCTCGATGTATTACCATTTTCTTAATTGTTTTTTATTAATTTGTGCTCGAGTAAAGCCTGCATTATGTGGGAGGAAAAAGTGTTCATTTAATGCAGTTTCGTGTCTTCCACATACTAGGGAAATCATCAGTCAGTGATCTACTTATGCAGGCAAAATGGCAACCTATTATGCACAGCAAAGTCTCACAACAACTAACTAAATGTCTGTTTAAGCTACTTTCACCATCTTAAAACTCTGATCTTTGATGTGATGTGTATGTGTGTTTATTTGTTTGTGTGTTATCACATCTTCACGAAAAACAACGTGCTAACGGTAAATTTTTTACATATTCTGGTAGAGATTTACCCCCTGGAATCTGAAATCGGCTTATGTGAAAATGTTGTGCCTTATTTCTTGAGCTATTAATGAAAATGTTCACAAATCTGATAGAACTTTGACATCAAAGTGCCTTTTTTTTCATTGATGACGTCACAATGGATCTGCCTGCCACCCATCTGCTCGCGCTGCGAGTGATGTCACCCCTCCCCCCCAACCTTTCCTCCTCCACCCGTTATTGCAACAACCAGGTTCAGAAATAGCTACTTCCCCACAGCCATCAGGCTATTAAACCTGGCTTGGACAAAATTCTGAACATTAATAATCCATTATCTGTTATTTGCGCTTTATCAGTTTATTTATTCATATGTGTATATATTTATATAATGGTATATGGACACACTGATCTGTCTTGTAGTCAATGTAGCAATGTTACAACATTTTGAGATTTTAAAAATCTGCAAATTATCCCATCAGATAAAGCATAAAAAGAAATTTAATTTGACAAATTCACTTTCATATCTTCAGTATTAAAGTTATGGCCATTTTCATACTTGGAAATTAGCATCTTGTTCCCTATTGCTTTTCCATTGACTTAACACAAAAGCTGTGATCGAGGACAGTCAAAAGCCCATAACTTTCTTAAAAATTAAGAGAAATGAAAGAAATTTTCAGTTATTATAGATTGTTTCATATTTGTTTCAGAATACTTCAATCTTACTTGGGTGACCTGAAATTAAAGTATATAATTAGTTAGTTACCCAATTGTAGCTAATTACAAAATTCAATTACTAGATCTATCAATTTCTTAAGAAAAGATGAACATTTTTAAATAGCCTAAGTGTCCAAATAACATTCACACGAATTCACAATATAACATGAATTTAAAATCTCAATGTCATTAATTTATAGGCCAAATGGAAGGAATTTAGTGTTCAATTCCCGTAAATTAATGGCCATTTAAATCGTCTTGCAAGTGGGATTTTCTGGAACTCGATCGATTGGAACGTTGTACCCAATATTGGCTGGAATTTATACCCCATATTGGCTGGAAAAATACTGCCGGTTCTTATGGGGAATAAATCACCTTCTCGCAACATTACATTTTGATTAAGATTTTATAGAAAAAATAAACTGTGTACCTTGCCTTGTCCCCTACACGAGGTCCGTCCCGGTGTTGATGGCTTTAGAAGATGATTTTTAAATTACTACAGCAATTAAATTAGCAAGCGCAGTTTAAAAATCACTTCAGAGAACGGCAGTCGAAGCGATTTTTCATCAACTAAATAGCCTGTTCAACATGGATTTGAATGGGCTTCCGAAATACCGTATTTTAAACCCGCCTCCCTCTCTAAGGCGCCAAAGTCGCGCACACGGGCAGTGACAGAACTGCAGCGCCGCTAAAGGTAAGTATTGTAACATACCTAGTCAATGCCTATTATGTTCTGTTGTGCTGAAGCAAAGCAAGAATTTCATTGTCCTATCAGGGACACATGACAATAAACTCTCTTGAACTTATTGAAAAGTCGGCCCATCGACTGAAGTCCAAAGATCATAGCTGAAGACTGTGGCAATCCATTGCGCGGTCCTTTGGTCGATGCACGCACGCCGGCTCGCACCTCGGCTTGGCCCAGGCCTCCTCCGCCGCCGCCACCTCCCCCGCGTCGCCCCCGCCCCTATTATCTGTGATAATGTCATTTGCAAATTATTAAATGGTACTTCCAATTAATTCCCTTTCAAAGTTGTTCATGTGTACATTGAAATAGACACATGCCCAGCACCAATCATTGATACACCCCTTCCCACCATTCTCCATCTGAGTAATTACTTACAAACACATATTCTGTTCTTGCAATTTGCAGCCAGCTTTCTATTCATTCAGGGTACACAAAAAGCTGGAGAAACTCAGCGGGTGCAGCAGCATCTAAGGAGCGAAGGAGATAGGCGACGTTTCGGGTCGAGACCCTTCTAAAGACCTTTCTATTCATTCAGTTACTTGTCCCTAGCACCGCATGTTCCACTCTCAGACATGAGCCTGGTTTTCAGAGTAAACACGTACATAGCAGCAGAAAATTTACTTTTGGTTTTGTGGGGATACGCCTTTCTATGCACATTAACTTGTTTTAGAATTTTCTGTGAAGAACTTTGAGCAAGAAAAATTTCTATCGCATTTATGATGAGAAAATTAACTGAGAATACAAACCTAAATATAGATTTTGGCTGAACAAACGCAACATGACATTCATATGTTAGGAACGAGGTAACTAGTGGTTTTGTGTAGTATTTGTTGTTAAAACTCTCTAGTATTTAGGAATAGCCGAATTATAAAGTTGCTGCAATCCACTAAGTTTCAACTCCAAAATAACTTCTTGTCGAGGAAACTGATGTGCATGAATTCCATTTCTTTAGCCTCTTTTTACTTAATGCTATCTCTCAACTTTCAGGGTTGATGTTTGAGATGAGGGTGGAAAAAAGAGAGGGGAGATTGAAAGAACAGGATTTGGCCATGTTGCAGGTTGATAGTTACTGGGAATTTTAGCAGAGATTGTTCCAGTTATGTGTGTCAGGAAAAAGAAATTCATTGGCAATGAGATACAATGGTTGAGAGTAAAGCCTGATCTAGTTTCCAATATAAGCATGTACATCAAAAGTTACAATATGCTGTTGCAAGATGTTTTAATATAATTTAATACATATACAATATACTAATGGAGACATTTATATAGAAGTTAAAGAGTTGCATCAATGATGACCATGCCATCAGCTGCCAAGGCCCCAATTTAAGGAATTCCCTCCCAAAATCTCTCCAGCTATCTATCTTGCTGCTGCTTCTCAAGACTTTTAGAGCCTGCCTTTTTGATCAAGCTCCATTCATTGCACTAATTACTTGATATTGCTCATCTTCAATCTCTTTGAAAATATTCCAATTGTTATATTTTGAAGCATTAATGCTGTATTACTAATAAAATTAATAATTGAAATAGCTTAAATTTGTGATGCCCCTTGAGTAATGATTTATTTTACATGTAGTCATAGATTAAACAGCACAAAAAGTAGGCTTTTCAGCTCTAGTCCATGCTGGCCATCAATTACCTATCATAAAAACAGCTGGCACCATCAAAGAGACACAGCACCCTGGCCACGCTCTCCTTTCACTCCTACTATCGGAAAGAAGATCAGAGTGCAAGAATAGCTTCTTGAACACGACAAAACACTAAATTGGACAGTATAAATTTGTTTAGTTTAGAAATTAGTTCAGATGACTGAAGCTTGATCAAAAAGTCAGGCTCTGCTTCCTTTGGGATTTTTTTGCACGAATATTGTAACTCATTTATTGAATTTTTATTTGTAATGAGTATTGTGTTTACAGACCCGCAATGCTACTGCAAGTAAGAATTTCATTGTTCCGCTGTCGCTACATATGACAAATAATCCTAACTCATGAAACCAATCCCATTTACTAGCACATGGTTTATAACTGTGCCTTTGATTCAAGTGCCCACCTAAATTTTTAATTTCTAATAAGTTTTTGATTATGTTGACTGCTTTTCTGAGGCAACATGGTGTAGATGAAGTTGTAGGTGGGGAGTCTGGTCTGCATGATGGACTGACTGAATGATACTTTATTATCACGTGACATGTCACAGTGTGGTTTCTTGTTGTACATACACAAGTAATCAAAGAGTCGCCACGTTTAGGGCACCAACAAATTTACACTGGGCTACAACCACAACTCTGCAATTTCTTGTGGTCTTGGGCAGAGCTGTTCCTAAACCAATCTGTAATGCAACTCTATGGTGCATCTGTGGGAGTTTGTCTAAGTGGACATATGTCAAATTTCCTCTGTCTCCTGAGGAAGTAGAGGCGATGAGCCGCTTGGCTGTTGCTTCAATGTAGTCGGTCCACAACAACTTATACCTGCTGAAAATAACATTTTGAATCTAACATACTAAATTTTCTGTGGAAATAACATTTAGTTGAATATAGTTTATTCCAACATGTCATCTCTGTGCACTTTGATGGATCCGTTTTATTCAAGGTTTTATTCAAGGTTATGTGCAGTGCTATTGCTTCTAAAGTTACTAGTTCTAGGTGACATGCAAATGCTACTTAGCTGGAGTCTTACCTAATGCATGTATGATGGGTGTGGTTGTTGGATGCTAGTCACCTCCGACTGCGGATATTGCTGCTGGAGTTCTTCAATGGAGTGCTCGCTCTATAGTTAGCAAATTGTTGGAATCCATTATTAATCCTGTGGTCTAGGGCACAATATCACTTAGGAGAGTCAAAATGCTTTTATGAAAGGGACATCCTGTTTGACAAATGAATTTCCTGAGAAAACGACAAGCTGAATGGTTAAGGGAATGTATTAGATTCAAATTTTAAAAAAGCATTTGACCAAGGTGGAGGTAATCGCATGGATAGAGGATTGATTATATGACAAACTCTAGAAATAAACAGGGAACCTTCAGATTATCAGGCTGTTACTGGTGGAATGAAATATCAATAGCCACTGGGTCCTCATCCAGTCCCCAGTTGTACTAATAATTTAGGTAAAATGCAATGTCTCTGTGAAGGGGTATATATTAACAAGAAATGGCAACAAAAAGGCATCTTTGGTGTAATGTGGGGAGAACAGAAAAGCAGCAGATATTTTTAAACTGCAAAAGGAGAAGATTTTGGTGACACGAGACAATTACTGAATTGCAAAAATGACTGACTACAGCAGATTGGGCAAATTAAACTCCAAGTCTGTGCCATTTAATGCAAAGACTTGGAGTATACTAGAAAAGGAAGTCTTGCTACAATTGGATTTGGGGAGACCATGCCTTGAATATTCTGTGCACTTTTGATCTCATACCCGAGGAAATAAACATGTCAATGCCTCTCCAGCATATTTAGTAAAAATGGTTTCTGATGTGAGGGCATTGCTCTGCGAGGAGAGTCTGGGTAAAATTGATTTATAGCCACTGGTTTTTAGAAGATTTAATGACTTTATTGAGTTGTGCAAGATTCTGAGCGAATTTGACAGGTTGCCACGCAAAGGCTTTCTCCTCGGGCTGGAGAATCTACGACCAGGACAAAATCTTAGGATAGGGGTTACCTATTTTGAACTGAGATGAGATTGTTTTTGATAATGGTTGAGGCAAGTATAATAACCGTAAAATGACATTTGAATAGGTACATGGATAGGTAAGATTTAGAGGGATCTGGGCCTAACATGGGCAAATGGGACTAGCTTAGATGGGCATCTTGGTCAGCCCGGACAAGTTGGGCATTAGGGCCATTTTCTGTGCTCTGACTATGAATCTATGAAAAGCTTCAGAATTTTTCTCCCTAATGGCTATGAACATCCAGTCACTGAAAATATTCAAAGCTGACATTGATTTTTGGACAGTATGAGATTTGGATGGGAAAGTAAAACAAAAAGTGAGGCTCTTTACAGATCAGTGTTTAGATTTTTATTCCAACTCAAATATTCAACCAGCTAGCAAAACACAAACATTTCAAAGCAAATTGCCACATGCAATGATCTTTCCATGTTCTCTAACATGTGAGTTGGGTTACCCTGTGCCATTAAATCTCACATTCTACTGCTTTTCCCTTCGTCGTCAACGGTTGGAAAATACCATTGACCCAGTCAGAAGCATCGCAGTTAAAAGTACAGGTAGAGAATGGATACTGTGTGAATAATTCATATGCACATTGGCAATTTTTTTTTCCACCATCCATTTGCTTGGGAAATTGTACCTCAAAAAGCACTTCAAGTCTTATGCTCTAGACCAAAGCAAACTGCACGATCAGCATTCCTTTCACTTTCGTCATTATCAATGCACTGTGACTGCATTGTACACTATCTACAAATGTACTGCAGCAACTTGCTATGGTACCTTTCTGAATGACCTTTACCATCTAGAAGAACTGAAATAATTTGGGTGTATCACTTTCGAAAAGTACCTTGTGAGTTTCAGACTTTCCTGACTTCAAAGTCTATTACCATTGTGGTCAATTGATAAATTGATAAAATGTGTGAAATTTCCCAACGCACAGCAATGTGAAAGAACTTCATTGAAATCACAATGGCAGTTCAAAAAAACTAGCATTGCCATCTTCGAGGGCAATTAAGAAAGCCCAGAATTTAACACTCAATGAACCCTTATCCCGCATGTAATCTTTTTGGTGTGTGCAATTGGACAAATTGGGCCGAAAGGTCTGTTTCCACTCTGATTCTAATTCATGAAGACACCATTTACTCATGCGTAACCAAAACACCATTTGCCAGCAGAATGTTCAACTTGACTGACAATCATAATTTAGCTTTAATGTAAAGGAATTGCTGAAATTAAAAGTCAAATACTTTCATCAAATGTAGAAACCTAGAAGAAAGAGGATAATAATTCAGTGCAAGGACCCCAAAGAACGAGGATGTCCACACAACAGGTTATTTTTAATTTTTGTTTTATGTTCTCATTCTAGACTAAGAGTAGAGCTATCTTCCCCCTGTAAAGATGCAGATTGCTTGCAAATATAGTGATCTAGCTTTTGATTAAAGTGTTTCTAATATTTGTTCCTATGCATTTGAAATATTAATTTTTATATTGATGTGCAGATGGAAGACTCGTTGTGTATGACATTACTGAAGATTGCAGAGTGAACTTTAATTTTATAAATTGGTCAGTCATCAGCTTGGTAGTGTGAAGAATCGCCCCCATGTGTAATCGGCTTGATAGAATTGTAAATGGTCCCTCGTGTGGAGGATAGTGTAAGTGTGATCAGGGATTGCTGGTTGGCACGGACTCAGTGGCCGGCCTGTTTCTGCACTATATCTCCAAACTAAACAAAAGAAGAGGATTTTGTTTGTGTAGAATTGTTTAAGGCAAAGCGTAGTTCTCAAGCAATTATACATTTTTTGAAAAGGAAAGCTTGGACTCCTATTAAAAAATATGCGGCAAGAGAAGCAATATTAAGTTGGCTGAGAATTGAGTTTCGATCGCACTTGAGTGATCAGAGTTTAGGTACTGTTGTCAAGCAAGAGCACATGCAAGGGAGCACAAATGGCATAAGTAAACCAATGCTTGGCTTTGAAAGTTTAGCCCTTCATAGCATTTTCCTGTATTGTATTTCCTTTTCAGTGACTTGAACATTGTATGTCTCACCCTTACCCTCGACTACAGTTATCTTGTGAAATGTCATTGCTCAGCTGCAGCATTATCTAAAAGTTGTTATTAGCAAGTGAATTTGTTGATACTGTGTAGTGAAATTCCACAACATCTTTGTGGTGAATTTTAATCTGTCGACCATGAGGAATGTTGACTTCCCATGGATGCACCTGAAACATTTTTAGTGTCTTCACGAGAAAACCTAATGGCAAGATTAAGTGTTCGCTCAACTATGATAGCCTAACCAAGCATAAATCTCTCAATGTAGCAAAGTCTCAGATTCCATAATTGCACAAGGACCATGCATTCATTTGTGGATTAAAAACATGATTTCATTGCATTAAAATTTGACGGGTAAAATCTTTCAACTCGTTTCATGATCAGCAGCAGCCTGGCTTTAGTGGTGCTAGATACAACAAGATTTATATGTTTGTTTATAAAACTGTTTAAACTATAATTCTGACTGCCAAATAAATTGGAAAAACAGGATATTACTAGGTTAGAAAACCTTTTACCAATTTGTACTAATCCACCAACTTGTATTCTGAATAAATCTGTTTGAGGTTGAATAATAATTGGCGTCAAAATGTTTTAGATTAGATTAGCAAAAGTGCTGTTTAGGCAATTGTTTTTACTTGATCTGTTGAAAAAGGACAAAGTTGATCAACCTCTTAATCCCAAATGTAGTTTTTATATGCCATCTTGTATCAGAATTTTAATCTGGATTCATTTCTACATGTGTTTGATACAGTTTCAACGTTAATTATGATAGCATTCTAAAATTCCATAAATATTAATGGAGTATTTTGAACACACAACCTGGATGAAACTCTTCTTGGAAAGTGCAATAATTTGGGAAATATTGTACTTGCAATAAGTTTTCTAGTGGCAAGAGTTAATGAAATTTAGAGATCCTCATCCTTGAGGTTTAAATGCAAGGCACCATGAGATTCGGGTATCGCCTTAAAGTGGATGAAGATGGTTGTATTAAATTAGCTAAAAGTCACCAGAATACAATTCCTGATTGGTTGGAATGCTGCTGGTTCTGATGTTTCCCTTCTGTAGTTCCAGTTTGTGCCGAAGAGTTGGAACTCAAGAGAGATAGTTGTAATTGGGATGGGAATTTAGATTATAAGACATCAGTGGAGCTCCACTTAAATTTTCAAATTCCCAGGATGCAGAAATATTGGAAGAATGCATTTTCAACATTAGGCTGCAGAGAATTTACTAGTATTTTAATGGCAGCATTAGGGAAAATTCCCAGGATGCAGAAATATTGGAAGAATGCATTTTCAACATTAGGCTGCAGAGAATTTACTAGTATTTTAATGGCAGCATTAGGGATGGGAATAAGTGCTGGCTAATTTAGATGTGAATCTCATGTTTTACCTATTACAAAGCATAATCTGTGGCCATGGTGGCGCTGCAGTAGAGGTGCTGCCTTACAGCACTTGCAGCACCGCACCGGAGACTCGGGTTCGATTCCAACTACGGGTGCTGTCTGTACGGAGTTTGTACGTTCTCCCCGTAACCTGCGTGGGTTTTCTCCGAGATCTTCAGTTTCCTGCCACACTCCAAAGACGTACAGGTTGGTAGGTTAATTGGCTTGGTAGAAGTGTAAATTGTCCCTAGTGTGTGTAGGATAGTGTTAATGTGTGGGGATCGCTGGACTGTGCAGACTCCTGTTTACGCACTGCATCTCTAAACTAAACTAAAGGTATATTTAAATGTTTTCTGAAATTTAATTTCCATTTTATGAGTCAAATTCTGAGTTAGAAGAGATGTAAATTTACAACACTCATATTTCTTGTTAACTGAAAATCTTTGCAACAAAGGCATCTAAAACATAAGTTTATCTTCATGGAATAAATTATTAAATGTTTTAATTCACTTTGCTTATTTGTCAAAAAGAATTTTTAAAGTAACTTTTATTAGCAGGATTCTTAATTATTTAATAATATTGTGAAGGAAGTTGTGGAGATTGTGCAAGAGTCTGAAGCATTTGCAACCAGAACTGCCAAAGGGATATTCCATTTTCTAAGTCATTGGTAATCACAGATACAGTTCTCTGGTTGCACTAATCCTTAATATAGAGAAAAGGGTTATGATTGTTGAGGATATTTTCTTCATTTCAGTATTGAAACTCCAGAAGAACTTTCACAGCAATGTCTTTGAGATCCAATCATATTCAGCTGCTGCGGCAAAGATTTGTTTGGCACCTCCCATTAAAATAACAAGTCAAATGTTTATTGATTGCTTGATGTTTAGCTCGATGTACAGACGTCCATACCCGCATATACCACTGTGGAATGACAAGACCACATTAAGGCTTGGAAGAGATGTGTACCATTCAAACCACACCTGCCTTGCAGATGCCATTTTGAGCATGGGATATCTAACATTTTTCTTAATATTCCAGAACTGGCTGTGTCTTCAGCCATGATATTCCAATACAGGTAGTTCTGCTACAACGTGCTTTTCCACAACGCAAAATGGATGTAATGTGATCGATGAATTATGCAACACCGTTGGTATAACACAAGATTTCCTTGGAACTCAACTATTGCATTGTATCAGAACTACCTGTACAGCTATAGAACTTGCTGTGTACCTAACAAGGGGTACAGTGAGTAATTGCCCAAATTGTTTGTCAATATCCTAGGTATTACCATTGATTAAAACCCTGGTTAAACAAGATGCATGTATTGTTACAATAGGAACCTGTGTGAGACTCTGCATTCTTTGGCGAAAGTCTCCTGCCAAAGTCTTTGCTTCATCTACAAAACACAGGCCAGGAACATAGCAAAACACACTCTTCTTGTCTGAATGAGTGCTGCTCCAACAATGGTCCCGAGGGTCCAGCAAAACTAGATTGCCTTGCTATTTAGTACGATAAACATTTTCAAGAGTAGTAAACATATGGTAACACAATCATATACACCTTTCCTCTAAAGTGTTAAACGAGATTCCGTACTCTACTTGAACAATATCTTGAAGCAAAACCTAGTTAGAAGCAAAAATCTAAACACTTAGTCACTGTCAGCATTTGTTTTTCCTAGATGTTGTACAGCACTTTCTAAATCAGTGACATCATCGCCTAGAATGACAACGTTTGGGACAACAGCGACATAAGAATGCCATTTTCTCCTGTTCTGGTGCAAGTCGTGATTATCGGGTCTTATATATATTCAAATTTTGTTGTTATTGGATAAAAGTTCTGGACTTCTCTACCTGATAGCAAATGGACTCTGCCCAATGTTTTCCTTTGTCTTTTTTTTCCTTATCTGACTATACCCATCACTAATTAGCCTCTGTCTCAAAGAGCTCCCTCCTATGTGCCCATCATCCTCCGCTCACCAGGTTCCTCCTTTCACTCTTGCCTCTTCACACTGGCTTTCTCCCTATAGTCTTTGTCCAAATCTGCACCTGAAATGCTAACCATCTCTTTGCCTCCTCAGATGCTGCTCAACCTCCAGCAGTTTGTTTTATGCTTCAGCGCAATGGACCGCATTGTTTAAGAAGTTGGCTCACCTATTGTTAAATTGCAGTTGGGGTCACGCAACAAACAGGCTTTCCAATGATTAATCAAACAGAGGACTCAAAACCCAATGAAACTTTGGCATTGAATGGAATGTATTGAATTCCTTGCTTTCTGTGCAAGTAGAGATGGGCAATAAATACCAAAATTTCTGTCCATGTCTGCATCCTGTGAACAAATTATTTATTATTTACAATCCACAGCAGGCTAAAACATGATCACAGAGTACTGATTTTTCAGCACAAGATCCTTTAGATTGCTTCAGTATTTTTATAGCACAAGATCCTTGAGATTGCTTCAGTATTTTTATTTACAGATCCTACATTTAGAATTGTGTAATTAATTCTAAGGTCTTTTGGAGTTGTGATTGATATCATCAGCTATCCAAGTTGCTCTTTTACATGCTGCAAAGTGTGCAGAATTAATCAGTTTGAGATATATTTGAACAACATTTCTGACCAACTATATATTTTTATCCAATGTCCTATATTATTCAAACAGTCAAAGTCAAAAGAGTTTATTGTCATGTGTCCCTGACAGGACAATGAAATTCTTTCTTTGCATAGCACAACAGGACATAGTAGGCATTGACTACAATTATATACTTGAATACACACATTAATCAATAAATTAATAAAGTGCAAATAACAGATGGAGGGGTATTAATGTTCAGAGTTTTGTCCGAGCCAGGTTTAATAGCCTGATGGCTGTGGGGAAGTAGCTATTCCTGAACCGGTTTGTTGCAGTTCTCAGGCTCCTGTACCTTCTACCCAAAGGTAGCAGGGAGATGAGTGTGTGGCCAGGGTGGTGTGGGTCCTTGATGATGCTGCCAGCCTTTTTGAGGCAGCAACTGTGGTAGATCCCCTCGATGGAAGGAAGGTCAGAGCCGATGATGGACTGGGAGGTGTTTACTACTTTTTTTTAGTCTTTTCCCCTCCAGGGCACTCAAGTTGCCGAACCAAGCCACGATGCAACCAGTCATCAAGCTCTCTACTGTGCACCTGTAGAAGTTAGAGAGAGTCCTCCTTGACAGACCGACTCTCCGTAATCTTCTCAGGAAGTAGAGGCGCTGATGAGCTTTCTTAATAATTGCATCTGTGTTCCCGGACCAGGAAAGATCAGTTATTGTTTTAAATGAACAATTGCTGAAATGATCTTTCTAATATTGTGCATTATGACACTTAATTTTAATTATGTTAGAATAGGTTTCTTCTTGTTGGTTTTAGTAGGTGCTTGGAAAGCCTGCCTAGAATGATACAAAAGTGCTGAGGTAGAAAGATTAGATTTATTTAATTCCTCTCCAGATGCCTAGATCTATAACCCTAAAGTGAACCAGCTTCTTGTATGCGTTCACTGTTTCCAATTTTGGAACTCGTTTGTTGGTGCCATTTTGGGAGTATCTTTAAATGTCATTACTACTTTGTTTCTTTATTGCTGAAAATATTCAAGCATTACCTCAAGCTACTCCAGAATGATTTTTAATGTACAAAAAGGAACTCCAGCAGTTTTATCCATAGAGTCTCACACATTTGTAAAAATGAAACTGGTTCAATATATTGAACAGGATACCCAAGGCAAAGAACATTCCTGCATCCACTTCTCTGAAGAACACTAACGGGCCTGTCCCACTTTCACAACCTAATTCACGACTTTTTTTACTCGTGGCCATTTTTCATCATGCTAGAAAAAACAACCCGACCTACTTGATGCCACAAGTACCTACGACTAGCATCACGACCTGCTACGTCCTACCTACGACCTCGTGACGACCATGCTGTGAGTACGAGTTGAGGGCAAACTCGGTCGAGGTCGTAAAAGTGGGACAGGCCCTTAACAGTAGTTTTTTTTTTTTCTCAGACTGAATTTCTTCAATGGCTTGGGTCAGTCATGTATATTACTTGGTGTTCGCTGAACTGTAATGTTATCCATTTTGCCCGAGTACAGCTTTACTGGCCTTTCCAAGAGAGTTCAATAGTCAGCCGTAGAAATGTTGTTGAAGTCAAATACAGAAAATCCCATGATAAATAACATCATGGGATTCAGGACTAGCCATTGAGCTAAATGAAATGGGAGACCAAACCATTGCCGGTTAGGCATGAAACTAAAGAAGCAAGACCAGCTTTGGGAGTTTTAAGGTATGTCTGCCAAAATGTAATATATCTCCCATTCCAAATTATAGATTCCAAAGGGTTGTTTTGAGTAAATAAAATATTGAGATTTTAATTAATTTGGCCACATCAGACTGAACAAACATAACAAAGGAGATGGGGCACCATCTTAAGCAGGTACCAGATGCCTTTCTGAAACAAAGTTTGAAGTCAAAGCTTGGAGTCCTTGGGTTAAAACAAGTCTCCATAACAATATTGCATCAAATCATTTTATAGTGGATTATTTCAATGGGTGGTATTTATTCAAGAACTTTCCAGATTAAAGCCTTTAATAATGCAACACCTTTAAGTCGGTTTCAGTCAAATTGTTCTTAATAAGATAAAGGATTCCAGAGGATTTGGAGAATTTCTAATGTTGCGTGTTGTCTATGTATTTTGACTGAGCAGAGGTGACTTAATCAAATACCTACCTGGATTCATGAGTGTTCGTCGGGGCATCTATAGGTCCAAGGTCAGAGGTTCCTCTTGATGACACCTTCCTGACCAAGGTTGGAACAACAAAGGAAGACTTGATAGCAGGTGTTGCAACATCGTGCAGTGCCAGGGCTGCCTCCAACATCTGCTGAGGTTACGGCAATACCAGAGTCTTCAGTAGAAAGACATTTGTATCTTTGGAAACTCGTGATGTTTCGTCAGAGACAATTTTACAACCTGATTTCATTGGTTTGAAGCAATCGATGGTACAACCAAATTACAGTTTCTTCTGGTGATTATGAATCTCTCTGACCTGGAGTGTTTGTGCTTCATTTTAGGTCTGGACTGAAGACAGACTCCTGGTGAGTTAAGGTGCATCCTGCAAAAACGACTTGTGTACAGAAAAGTCCACAACAGGATGTGCAATATTTGAAGCCTGGTCTGAGAATGTAGTGGAATACTTTCAATTGGGGGAAAAAAAATCACAGAAACGGAGGATGCGAAACTACAAGTTGGAATAATCGGATTCCAAGACAGAAAAAAATTAGAACTGATCCTACTGAGAAAGTAAGATCTTCCTACTGAAAAGGAAAAGAAAACTGAAAACTGTCTTGCAAGCTGGGTTTATATAGCATGGAAAATGGAATATCGAGTAACTTCATAGCATTAAACTCTTGGACAGATTCAGTTCCATTTCTTTCCACTGTAGAATTACTATACAAATTATTTGTCTAAAATGCATAATTTTCCAGTACCATGCATTTCATAGAGATGTGCAATTTTCCAGCTTTTGAAAACGATTGAGATGTTACTTAGTGGGAACATTCTGCATGACATGGTTAAGGAACACGATCTGTTGAACAACATGGTCACAATAAAAATAAGTTTGAAAAGTTTGGACAAAGCAAATTTGTGCTTCACATTCTTGTGCTTTGAAGTGCAATAATGAAAAATGGGTTGGATATCTTTGATTTGCACATTATCACATTCTACCAATATACATATTTCTCACAAGGACCAACTGATTGGCCTCTGGACACCAACGAGCCAACCATCTGTTCGCCTAAGAAGTGCACCTCCATTAACTAGGTTCGATTGATTTTTTTTTATTTTCCTCTGCTACCAGTGAATGATCAGCAAGTTATTTCATTAAAGCCTCACCAAAACCTGATTTAGGTTGGTATATTGCTGAACTTCTCTTATTTTTCCATTTGCTCATCCTATGGATGTTGACTCCTTGAAGAAGTACAATACTATCACTGTCATCGGCTATCACCAGCTGTACTCATTTTCTCTCCACTCATGATCATGGGAACGTTTTGACATTACTTCTGAAATGCAATTCAAATGCAATGGGCACCATTGGTTACTCACCTAAGCGGCACAGTAGTGCAGCTCGTAGACCTGCAGCCTCACAGTGCCAGAAACCCATGGTTGATCCTGACCTTTGTTACTGTCTGTGTGGAGTTTGCGCATTCTCCCTGTAACTGAATGGGTTTCCTTTTGAGTGCTCCACTTTCCTCCCACATTCCAAAGACGTGTGGGTGTGTAGGTTAATTGGCCTCCGTAAAGAGTTTACATCAATCAACTCTTCAGGTGGGACATTTTAAAGATTCACAAACCTCTGAGTGAAGAACTCCCTCTTCAACTCCTCAAAAATGGCTGGTGCTTTCTCCTAAAATATTACTCCCTGGTTCTTTGCTCTCCAGCCTGCGGAAAAACCTCCCAGTATTTATCGTCCATCATTCTCTGGTTTTATTTTCATTGGGATCAGCGCTTACACTTCTAAATTCCATAAAGCATACAACTTAATACTGGTCGTTTCTCAGAACAAAATATTCATCCAATCTATTAAAACTTTGTTGCATTTTCTCTTGAGTGCAAAGAGCAAATCTGCACATGGATGTAGTGCAAACACAACACCCTACATTTGCAACAAGACATCCTTATTTTTATAATCCAGCCCCCTTCCTGTGAATGATTGGATTATATTATTGTTTGGTCATATACACCAGGATGCATTGAACTTCCTTGTTCACGTGAAACTCACAAATTAAATGGTATGTCACTATATCATTTAGCTTTCGAATAGCTTGCTGTATCTGCAAGTTAGTGCTCCCTCAAAACTTTCAATCATGCAGAACACCAAACTTTGATAGCTTTTTACTGCTTAAATAGATTGATGTGAGAAAATTTGGAGACATTATAATGTCTCCTTATACTTTGTCATTAATTTAGCTTTTAAATAGCTGAGGCCTGAGCAGTAATTCTGCCAAGTCAAAGATTACGATTATTTAAGCTGCGTAGGAACAAGTTTATCCACACACTGCAATTGGGACATTATACTAGCAGTTGTAAAGGATTAAAGACCAGAACTATTTTGGGCCCAGCTTTTGTGTGGCTGCTTTTTGAATGCCTTTTGTAAATACAATTTTGTTACCTCCACTGATTCCTGTTTATCCACCCTGTTAATGCAATCACAAAGGTAAACAGATTTCCCTTTGAAACCAAGGCCAAGTTGGTGTTTTGGATGTGTCCAATTAACACTCTTTTGAAATGGCACCTATTGATTTCTAATGACTTTCATCAGGCTTAACTGATCCTTTTTTCCCCTTCTCTTCCTTCCAATTGTTGAACAGCAGTGTTGCCCTTTCATCCACAATTTTTGCATCCACCTCGATTCAAACCCTGGGATGGAGACCCCAGGGGATCGAATGATTGCTCCAGTGCTTTCCCTTAACATAGAAACATAGAAATTAGGTGCAGGAGCAGGCCATTCGGACCTTCGAGCCTGCACTACCATTCAATATGATCATGGCTGATCATCCAACTCAGTATCCTGTACCTGCCTTCTCTCCATACCCCCTGATCCCTTCAGCCACAAGGGCCACATCCAACTCCCTCTTAAATATGGCCAACAAACTGGCCTCAACTACCTTCGGTGGCAGAGAATTCCACAGATTCACCACTCTCTGTGTGAAAAATGATTTTCTCATCTCGGTCCTAAAAGACTTCCCCCTTATCCTTAAACTGTGAACCCTTGTCCTGGACTTCCCCAACATCGGGAACAATCTTCCTGCATCTAGCCTGTCCAACCCCTTAAGAATTTTGTAAGTCTCTATGAGATCCCCCCACAATCTTCTAATACCGTGTGCTTTAAGTTTGTATACCAATCTCTTGTGTGCGACTTTGTCGAAAGCCTTCTGAAAGTCCAGATATAACATATCCACTGCTTCTCCCTTATCCACTCTACTAGTTACATCCTCAAAAAATTATATAAGATTCGTCAGACATGATTTACCTTTCGTAAATCCATGCTGACTTTGTCCAATGATTTCACCACTTTGCAAATGCGCTGCTATCCCATCTTTAATAACTGACTCTAGCATTTTCCCCACTACTGATGTTAGACTAACTGGTCTGTAATTACCCGTTTTCTCTCTCCTTCCTTTTTTAAAAAGTGGGGTTACATGAGCTACCCTCCAATCCTCAGGAACTACTCTGGAATCTAAAGAGTTTTGAAAAATTATCTCTAAGGCATCTGCTATTTCTGGGGCTACTTCCTTAAGTACCCTGGGATGCAGCCTATCTGGCCCTGGGGATTTATCGGCCTTTAATCCATTCAATTTACCTAACACCACTTTCCGGCTAACCTGGATTTCGCTCAGTTCCTCCTTCTCATTTGACCCGCGATCCTCTGCTATTTCCGGCAAATTATTTATGTCTTCCTTAGTGAAGACAGAACCAAAGTAGTTATTCAATTGGTCAGCCATGTCCTTGTTCCCCATGGTCAATTCATCCGTTTCTGACTGCAAGCGACCTACATTTGTTTTAACTAATCTTTTTCGCTTCACATATCGATAAAAACCTTTGCAGTCAGTTTTTATGTTTCCTGCCAGTTTTCTTTCATAATCCATTTTCCCTTTCCTAATTAAGCCCTTTGTCCTCCTCTGTTGGTCTCTGAATTTCTCCCAGTCCCCTGGTAGGCTGCTTTTTCTGGCTAATTTGTATGCTTCATCTTTTGCTTTGATACTATCCCTGATTTCCCTTGTTATCCACGGATGCGCTACCTCCCTGATTTATTCTTTTGCCATACTGGGATGAACAATTGTTGTAGTTCATCCATGCAGTCTTTAAATGCCTTCCATTGCATATCCACCGTCAACCCTTCAAGAATCAATTGCCAGTCCATCTTGGCCAATTCACGTCTCATACCCTCAAAGTTGCCTTTCTTTAAGTTCAGGACCCGTGTTTCTGAATTAACAATGTCACTCTCCATCCTAATGAAGAACTCAACCATATTATGGTCACTCTTGCCCAAGGGGCCACATACAACAAGGCTGCTAACTAACCCTTCCTCATTACTCAATACCCAGTCTAGAATAGCCTGCTCTCTAGTTGGTTCCTCTACATGTTGGTTTAGAAAACTATTCCGCATACATTCCAAGAAATCCTCTTCCTCAGCACCCCTGCCAATTTGATTCACCCAATCTATATGTAGATTGAAGTCACCCATTATAACGGTTTTACCTTCGTTGCACGCATTTCTAATTTCCTGTTTGATACCATCCCCAACTCCATTACTACTGTTAGGTGGCCTGTACACAACACCCACTAGCGTTTTCTGCCCCTTAGTGTTTCGCAGCTCCACCCATATCGATTCCACATCCTCCAAGCTAATGTCCTTCCTTTCTATTGCGTTAATCTCCTCTCTAACCAGCAACGCTACCCCACCTCCTTTTCCTCTCTGTCTATCCCCCCTGAATATTGAATTAACAATTAATAATGTTAATTGCTTTTAGTTTTTCACTTCAATTAATCCATTGTTTCTCAACAGTTTCTGGTACGTTAATTGTGTTTTTGTTTTAAGATTCTAAATACTTAATATCTCAGCCACATACCCGCTTTGTAATTTCTTCCCTTCTCAACCTCAAACCGCCACATTTTTCTTTTGATACTCTGTTGCATTTTTATATTCTTTCTTTCTGTTTGGTATCACTATTTACCAATTACTCTTTCATGCTACTCTACCATTGTATTTTCCTGATTTTTCTTAGGTTTTTGAGAATTCCTGGAAGATGACCAGTATTTCCAAATTGTCAGATTTGCTACACCGAACGATGCATTACATGTTTTTTAATTTCCGATTTTTCGAGTTGACCGCCTGAGAATTTGTCCACAGGGATTTTATTTCTCATTGTAAACTGCATTCATTGAGGAAAATGAAATATTTATTTAAAAGATTGTAATTTCTTGGCTATTATAATACCATTAAATCTACTTTCCTAAATTGCCTTATCCTACTGTTCACTTGGAGTTATGCAATTGGCAGTAAGTTTAAAGACTTAATATATTTATATTTATGATGGGATGCATCACTCAAGACTAATTAAATTCTGTCAAATAAGATCACAGTACTGGAGGGTTCTTTATTAAGAGACTACTTTTTTGCTGTCTGCCATCTTAAGATCTAAAATTTCTTGATTAATTCTACAATATACTCTTTCAAAAAAATTGACAGATATTGTAGATCTGTTTGCTCTCTTGATCCTCAGGGTTATTAAAATAAGCTCCTTTTATAGCTTAGAACAATGTTGGGAAAGTATAAGGTTACAACAATTGCGGGTATAAAAAATGTTTATTTCAATCTCGGTTAAATGAGAAATCCCTCAATTTGTCTGAAGAACTGATGTGAAATAAATCTGAGTGGTTATAATCCAATTTCTAGGTAAGGACTGTGTGGCTTAGATATGCAACCTGCTGTCCAATTTAACATCCATCTACTTGTCTGAAAATGCTGCTGGATGTCCAAAATGAAATGTTTCATAATTTAGAATAGATCATTGTTTAATTTATGGTCTACTAGAACTCGCAAAAAGCAGCATTTTAAAAATGTCAAGGGTATCCACAAAACTGGAAGGATAACTATAAAATATTACCTTAAGATGAATTAATTATTCCTAATCATTTTAAAGACCGGTGCATGGACTACACCTTTTTACTTTCCACTGTGGGCGGCACAGTAGTACAGCTAGTAGAACTGCTGCCTCAGCACCAGGAACCCTGGTTCAATCCTCTCCTCTGTTGCTGTCTCTATGGATTTTACATGTTCTCCCTGTGACCACATGGGCTTCCTCTGTGTCCTCCACGTTCCTCCCACATCCAAAGATGGATGGGTTTGTAGGTCAGCTGGCCTCTGTAAGTTGTTCCCAAAGTGTAGGGATGGATGAGAAAGTGGGATAACAGAGAACCAACATGAACGGACAATCAATGATCAGGATGAACTTGGTGAGTGAAGGGCCCGTTTCCAAGCTGTATCTCTAAATGTTCCACCTTAGTTCACTTCCTGCTAATGTCCTTTGCATTTTCAATGTGCTTTGTTTAGATTTTGGACCCATTACACTGATTTATCCCATCTTGATGAAGAATTCCACCACTCTTCCCTGAAAGACACTGCAAAATATGATTAACTAACCCCTCATTGCACTGTAATCTTTCTGTTTATTGCTTGGCTCCTCATGGTATTGGTTTAAAAAAAAACATCCAGTTTGCACTCTTGGAATTCTTCTTCCACTGTGTTATTAACTTGGTTGACCAGTCTGGATTTAAGTAATCCGTAAGTACAATCGTATCCATGTTGCATGCATCTTTACTGTTCATGTTTGTCACTAAAGGTGTAAAAAGTTGTATTGACTTGAAAGCAGGCCAAAATGATTCCATAGAGGTTAAATTATGAAAATGTTTTTGTATACATTCCCTGGAAATTGGAAAATTGAGAGATGATCAAAACAGCATATTTAATATGTTTATCAGAATCAATATAGAGAACTTGCTTCCTCAGATGAGGGTTTCCAGAAACAACACAACATCATAATACAGCTAAGAAACATTAGGGATTGGAGTGAGAGGGTGCTAGAAATTTGGAACTTGCTCTCCCACTCTTGTTGATTTGTGAGAAGTGAGTCATTTTGAAAGTATGTAGTTTGTAAGTTAAGAATACCAAGGGATTATCAAATTTCCCCATATGAATCAAATTGCAGATCAATCATGAACTAATTGAATAGTTGAACACATTTGAGGGGCTGAAGGAACTCTTGTTTCATTAATATTACACCTATTATGGAATGCCAAAAAATAAAACTGAGGTTTAGACCTTTAATTATGTAAACTTAAAGTGAAAGTCACAAGAGTTGCTGCATGCACCGCCTATAGTGAATACTGTTGATTTTAAAAATTGAGAGAATATTATGTAGAATTAGCATGCTTTCATTGGCCAGTTATATAAATAATGCATTGTACATAAACCAATGGGATCGCTGATCTGGTTTCTACATATTTGAACTGGAGTATGCTGAATGCCCTTGCACTGTATATTTTTTGATTGCTTACAATTTGCTTGACATAAAATGAAAATTGATGATTTAGTGACAAAATGCAATTCAAGTCCAGAAATGTTCCTTGAATAAGTTTATGTGACTTTGATCTCTATGTTTAAAAAAAACTGTTAGATCAACACACAGTAAAAGTAAAATATCAAGAGAGAGTTAGATTTAGCTCTTCGGGCTAAGGGAATCAAGGGATAGGGGAAAAAAGTCGGAACAGGGTACTGCTTTTGGATGACCAGCCATGATCTTATTGAATGACGGTGCTGGCTCGAAGGGCTGAATGGCCTACTCGTGCACCTATTTTCTATGTTTCCGAGTATGTAAATTAATTTGATAACTGTACCAAAGTTAAGCTCTTAATTACATTTCTTGCAGCACATCCGTTGTTCATTAATGCAGGATAAGTCTGAGTCATACGCCACGGAAATAGGGCCTTCGGCCCAACTTGTCGCCTCTGCCAACATTTGGCCATTATCCCTCTAAACCTTTCCTATCATTGTGCCTGTCCAAGTGTCTTATCAATGCTGTTACATTGAGGAGAGACCATTTTGTGCAGCCAGACATCAGGGCCTGGCAATGCTTTCTTTCTGCAAAATGTGTTTGTCACTTGCCTGTTATGGAGAAATGAACAATAATATTTCAGTCACAAAATAAAAAATGCCCTTGTAGCAAAGACACGAGAGCTTTGTGGTTAAAAGTTGAACAGTTTTTGTTTCTACAAACAATTGTGTTCTTATAACTCTATTTTGGAAATAAGTAGGTCAGCTACTCTTTAAAGTCCCACCAATAATGAACAAAACTATCAAAATAAAATCACCAACCTGATGAGAACAAGAAATTTATGGAGGGTATTCTAAAGCATGGGATGGAAATAGCAAAGGGATGGATGATAACTGATGGTGGAGTGAATACGATTAAAGTATCAGATTAGTAAAACAAATGCTTGGAGAGCTGAAAGGTTATTGAGAAAGAGGTAATTTTATGATTTGAGATGCTTATTTAATTTGGGTCAGTAACAGTGAAGGGCGAACAGGACATTGGATGAATTTTAAAAATAAGCAGCAGTGTTTTGATGGTCATCGAATTTACAAAGTGCAGAAAATGGAAGACCAACCAAGAAAGTACCAAAACAGTCAGAATTAGAAGAGGAGAAGGTGTAACTATACTTGAAAAAGGGGAAAAAATTAAATCGGGAGCTATGGAGAAAACAAATGGATAACTCTAAACTAGAGTAAAGCAATTGGATCTCTAAACGAAACTAAACTCTTTGAAAGAGCCAGCCCCGACAAGATTTCCTGCATGGCATCTTGCTCCCAGCCATGAGGAAACTCTTAAGTAATTCCAATCTGAAAACTGAAGGTAATTTGTCTATCAACTTGTGTTTTCAGCAAATTCTGCTGCTATCATTTTCATGATAAATAATTTAACATATGTGAGCAACAGAGCAGCAAAGTATATTTTAAGCATTCCCGGCACAGAGGTTCCATCCTCCGAAAAGGTGATTTTAGGATCATGTCCAATATATGAGTATTTTACATAATACAAAGTAGTGGCGCATTGATATGGAAATAACTCATTGTGAGACGGTGAGTTATGGCACCAAAAACCCAGCTGCTGGAATAACTCACTGGACCAAGCACCTTGATGCAGTGTAGTATGTGAACTGGGGGGGAGGAAGAGAAGGAAAATCAACATTTTGGGTCACGACCTGTATCAACATTGAGAGTGGAGAGTGTTGATAGTTGGTGTAAAGAGGAGAGGGAGAGGTGCTTGATGAACCAGGCAGTGATAGGTGGATGAAGAAGGGGTGAGGGATGGTGGGCAGAAAGAACCTGTGGGGGGAGATGGAGGGGTGTAATTGAGGGACAGAGGCAGGTGGAAGCAGATGAGGAAAAATAAGCTAAAGGGGCCAATGTAGCCAGTTTGGAAGGGAGGGTAGGGTGAAGGTGGAGAAAGAGAATGGAGTTTGATAAGAAAGAGGGTGATATGAACCATTTAATAACAAGGCGAGAGGGAGGGGGAATTTGGTGGGTGAAGTGTGTATAGTAGGCGTGTGGAACTGGGAGGGGAGGAAAATGGGTGAACGGGTGCTATAGGTGAATATTTGGGCAATGAGCTAAGAAAGAGATGGATTTGAAGGGATGAGAGAAAGGGAGAAATCCGCGGGGAAATCCAAAATTGGAAAATTCAATGTTCATACAATGGGATTGTCAAACCATTGTTCTGGTTTGCATTGGTCCCGGGCAGTGCAGAAAGCAGACAGACAAATTGGTGTGGAAAGGGGAGTTGAAATGGCATGTAATTGAGAACACTCTGGATGGGCATTATGACAGAACACATGTGCATTGCAAATCAGTTGTGGTCTGTACTTGGTCCCCTGATGCAAAGAGGCCACTTCAGGAGTATTGAATGCAATTGTCACGAATAGAGGAGGAACAGGAATCTTTACCTCAGCTGGAAGGTCCTGAAGAAGGGTCTCAACCCAAAATGTCACCCATTCCTTCCCTCAAGAGTTGCTGCCTAACCTGCAGAGCTACTCCAGCTTTTCGTGTCTATCTTCAATGCAATAATTGATGTATTGGAGAAGGTGTTGAGCAAATGGTACCAGAGAAAATCTGGAACAAGGACTTTTCCGCTGTTCCACATAGCCATCTAAAAGACATGAGCACATGCGCTCTATCAGCCAACGCCTGCTGGAACTCCTGATTGCATTTTAACTTTCCTTCCCATTTCCATAGCGCCCTTTCTGTCCTCTGCCTCTTCCACTCCCATAGTGGGACCCCATGCAAACTGGAAGAATGGCGCCTCATTTAGCTTGGTTAGCTGCAACACAACGGTATGCATATTGAATTATCCAATTACAAGTAACCCACGACCCCCCCCCCCCCCCCCTTTTTCACTCATTGCCCTTCCTTATCTGAAACTGTTTTGTCTCCATTTCACCTCAAGCCTTTATCACTATCTTCACCCTTCATCACCTGTTTCCCCCCCCCCCCCCCCCCCCCCCCCCATCCCTTTTCGCTTATCCCCCTCTATCACTGTGAAGGGTCCAGACCCAAAATGCCGTATGTCCATTTCCCTCTACATACCTGGCCCAAGAGATTGCAGATGCTGGAATCGAACAAAAACAGACTATTTTGTCTCCTTTGGGAAGAGGAGACCTGTCTGACCCAGAAACAGATTGATGGGAAATCTGCCAAACATGACGAAGAGAAAACTACATTTAAAGGACAAAAAGAGGCTGCACAAATAAAGTTTGAGGAATAAATGAATTTGAATTATGAATCTGAATTTCAATTATCGTGTAAACCAATGCTAAGAAAATAATATGGCTTGCATTATGAATAAATATCTGGTTAAATTAAAATCTAGCAGATAGATAACGGTTAGCGATAGGGCGTTATAAATGGCCCGTCTATCACCACATATTTGCGTGAATAGAAACCCATGAAATGCAGTGAATTCTGACGGAAATTTGCGCAGGAAAGGATCAGTGCCGTGCCGAGTTTAACTGCTGATGTAAACAAGAGAAGAAGAAATAAAAGTAGGTCTACGCTATTCCAGTCGAAGTGCCATTCAGTAAGATGATGGCTGATGATCGACACAAAGTTGGAGTAACTCAGCGGGTCAAACAGCATCTCTGGAGAAAAGGAGTAGGTGACGTTTCGGATCGGGACCCTTCCTCGGACTGTTACTCCAGCTTGTGTCCTTCTTCGGTTTAAACCAGCATTTGCAGTTCCTTCCTACAAATGATGACTGATGTTTCAAATCTGCACCACTTCCTGCAATAACGTCACATCGTGCGATTCCACGTGTATCTAAAAATGCATCAAAATCTGTCCTGAATATGCTGGGTGATTAGACGCCACGGCTCTTGGACATTTCAGTCACTATCTGCTGAGTGAAGAATTTTTGTCCTAATGTCCCGAATGGCCGTCGCCGTAGATTGTGGTCACGCTACTGCTGAATCCAGCCATCGGAAACATCAGATCTGCATGTAGGTAGACACAATGTTGGAGTAACGCACCAGGGCAGGCAGCATCTCTGGAGAGAAGGAATGGATGTCGCTAAGATCTTTCCACAGCCCATTCCTTCTCTCCAGAGACCCTGCCTGTCCTGCTGAGTCACTCCAGCATTTTGAATCTATCTTTGGTGTAAATCAGCATCTGCAGTTCCTTCATACAGATCTCCATGTACCTTCTCAAGCCCCATTTTTTTTTTTTGTGCACCTCAATAACATCTCCCATATTTTAACTCCGGACAATACAGGCCCGATTTGTTTAATTCCTCTTCTCATGTCATTAATCCGGTGAGTTTGGTGAGCCTTCACTGCACACCCTCTATTTCAAGCATATCCAAGCCAGTGAGATCAGATCTATTGACAATATTTCAGGTGTGGTCTAAATTTGGCTTTGGATACAAGAAGCACCATCTTGAAATATGATGACTCTGGTTAGGCAGCACTGCAAGAGGCGCCTGGATTATGCAAACTAAAGAAAACGCATGCTTAAGAAACAGTGGTGAACAGTGCCCAGTCCATCATGGGTACTGACCTCCATCGAAGAGATATATGACAGTTGCTGCCTCAAAAAGGCAGCCAGCATCCTCAGAGACCCACGTCACCCTGGCCACATTCTTCTCACTCCTGCCATCGAGAAGAAGGTACAATAGCCTGAAAACTGTAACGTCCAGGTTCAGAAGCGGCTTCTTCCCTACAACCATCAGCCTATTAAACCTCCAAATAGGCTCTGACCTATATGGATGGTGGCATCATTTTTGATTTTGCATTATTATTGTCTATTTGTTTGTCTGTTTATATGTAATACTCACTCTACAATTTGGCTGATGTCTCTAACAGTTTTATTCTTGTTCCAAATGACCGAATGGAAACAAAGTCGAAACACCAACTAACCGAAAGGGTGGGACGCTTAAATGCAAACTAACCGAAAGGGCGGGATGCCTAAAAGCCAACTAACCGAAAGGCTGCGTCGCCTAAAAGCAAATTCACCTAATGGCTGCTCTGCCGAAACGCCACCTACCCAAAAGGGGCGTCGCCTACAAGCCAATGGACCGACTGCAGCTCAACAGAAAAGTCCAATAACGGACTTGACGTTGCCGGGGGGGGTGGGACTTGTCAGAGATTGGTCCAGACCCCCGCGTCCATCACATCACTGTGGATGGATGAACATTGTCCCACACCTCCGCTCCACCCGGCCCACAGCCCGCTGAGGGTGGCCATGGGAGAGTGGGGGCTGTCCCCAGGGATGCGCACCTTCAGCCGCTTACAACTTGGTGCTTTGGTTCAGCTTGCCCAGTCACCTATGGCTTGTGGGAAAATGACCCCCACGCTCCCGTCTCCCCCTTTTCTCCCCTCTTCTCTCTCTCCCTTCTCTCTCCTTTCTCTCTCTTGCTCTCTCCCTCTCTCTCCCCTCTAACCTCTCCAAGAAAGGTCTCGACCCGAAACCTCACCCATTCCTTCTCTCCAGAGATGCTGCCTGTCCCGCTGAGTTCATTTTGTGTCTACCTTTGATTGAAACCAGCATCTGCAGTTCTTTCCTATACAAGCTCTTATTGTTGTTTGAACTAATGAATTAAGGCCACTTTTTAAGGATCTGAGTGGCTGTGCTGACTGGTTGCCATTTTAATTACTACTAAGAGAGTGGAGAGAATTACGAGAAATTAAGAAATAAGGAACTAAGGAACTGCAGATGCTGATTTACAAATAAAAGAACACTAAGTGCTGTAGTAACTCGGGTCAGGCAGCATCCTTGCAGAACAAGGATAGGTGACGTTTCGGACCAGGTCCCTTCTTCAGGTTATTAGAAGGGTGTCTTTGTGTCCTTTTTATTTTAGGAAATATTATTTTGTTTTCAGAATTTTTGGAGTGACAGCATTTTGCCAAAGTCAGAGAGGTAGAAACTTTTTTGAGAGAGAGAAAAATTAAATATTGGAGGCGCCAGAATTTCCTTAGAAGGCTTAGGAAGTTTGACATGCCCACAACAACCCTCACCATCTTCTACGAATGCACCATAGAAAGCATTTTATCATGATGCGTCACAGCCTGGTCTGGGAACAGCTCCATCTGTATAAATTCTCTCCAATAAATTGCAGAGAATTATGGCAGATCATCACACACACCAATCTCCCTTCTGTTGACACTGTCCACACTTCACGCTACCTCAGTAAGGCCACCAGCACAATCAAGGATCAGTCTCATCCCGGTCACTCCCTCTTCTCCCCTCTACCATCACACAAGAGGTACAGAAGTTTGAAAATGCATACCTCCAGATTCAGGGACAGTATTTTCCTTGCTCTAATCAGGCAACTGAACAGTCCTCTCACCAGCCAGAGTGTGGTCCTGACCTCCCATCTACCTCATTGGCAACCTTTGAACTATCTTTAATTGGACTTTATCATGCACTAAATATTGTACTTTTTATCTTTTGTCTGTACCCTGTGGATGACTTGAAGTCTTTTCTTTGATTGGATAGCACACAAACAAAAGCTTTTCACTGTACCTCAGTGCAAGCGACAATAATAAATTAACCTAAGGGGAGAATACAGTGTGATTAGCTTCACATTTCTCTGGTGTACACAAATGGAATGATACTTCAATGTGCAGTTGCCTTCTGAATTTTTATGATTTTATACCTACTTTAGATTTCAGAATTACTGTGCAAGGTCTGATTATTTTAACAACTTTAACAAAGTTTCTATAGAGTCTTATCATGAAAGTGATCAGAAGAAAAAAGTGACCCATTGAGAATACTTTCACAATTTCATATTTTAATCTCCAATTTTACACAATGTTTATTGTATGACTAAGATTTCTGCTTAAGGGGAAAGTAATACTAATCTTGACAATTTTGGCCATGTTAACGTATGTAATCAAAAAAATGGAAATCTATAAAAACAAGTTAAATATTTTGTAGATTACTATAATTCACTATAATTGAGCCAAATAAGAACTTTTTTAGGACTTTCATTAACAAGACATCAAAAATAATTTGAAAGGCTTGATTATTACAGTGAGCTTACAATATTGAGTATGCTCTTATATAATGTATTAGATTTTCTTTATACTTTGCTTTAAATGTTAATTGGAATAAAACCATCAAAGCTTACAAGTGACTGAATCAAATTACATATTTAATAAATTATTGATGGAGATCTTTATTGGTGTTTTGATGATTAATTTCCAAAACTCACCAGAACATCGTCCTTTATTCTATGAAAATCATTAATAGACTTCTGTTATTATAATTGTACTTTATGCATTTAATTTTTAGATTTTAATTATTTGAAACTTAATAACACACAGCTCACAATGTCACCATTTGTAGGTTGCTATTGAATATTTGGAATTATTACCCATATCACCCATCTGAGGTATGCTTTTACGAAATTATATTCCCTTCCTTTATACTGCCAGCAGGGGTAACAGGGGAATATTTTCTTATATTCCCCTTTCTAGCGAACGCCTATGGACTTTACCTGTCTAAACAGCGGGGAATATAGTCTTATATTCCCCTGGTCTCACATCCGGGAACTTGGCAACATGACGCTGCGTGACGGCAACGTGACGCTGCGTGCGAAATTTAAAATTTATTCTCAAAACAAACAAAATGGCAGCCGGTTGCGAGAAGAGGTTCGCGATTTAAAAGTTCGACCTTCACATTGTCACAAATGAATTACATAAATTACATAAATGAACCATAAATGTTACATTGTTTTAGTACCCTTATTTACAATGTTGCAATGGTTTTAGTACCCTTATTTACAATGTTGCAATGCATATTGCAAAATGTATAGATACATTCATATCATATGAGATGTTCAGATTTTCCTCTAGATGTCTGATAATGGGTAATAATAACAATATTGACTGTCCTCTTTCGGGAGATACGACATATATTGCCCTCACTAGATCCATATTGCCCTCGTCTTCGACTCGGGCAATATGAATCTACTTCAGGCAATATATGTCGTATCCCCCTCGAGGCCAGTCAATATTCTATTAATATCGACTGTTGAGTTATATTTTGCTGGCATTTCTGTACTTGCAAATGCCAAACATAGTACAGAAAAAATAATAATATTTCAGGTATTTATAAATTATATTATTTGAAAATAAGCGTGTCATACTGCTGTAGTTTTTTTTAAAATGTACGAACAAATCAATATTAAAACATCATGTTTGGATGCATAATTATTACTGAATGTTTAATTCCAGCTCTTTTATCCCCAATAAATTTGGATAAAGGTACACTCTCCTTTGTTCATCTACACGTTATTGAATTACAGTTGAAAACACAAACAGCATATTAAAACAAATCACTCAGTGTGCTCTGTGTGTAGAGATCTACATGAAAGCTAGTTCTAGTATCCTTAAAGTTCTGATGTAAATACTGTTTGCACAGAAATTTTAAATTGCAACGACATTAAAGATACCCCATTCCATGTCACAAAATTAGTTATATCTTAATCTTTCAACAAATTATTCTAATTACAAACAGATACAATCTCAACATAGATTTCAGAACCCCAAGTAATAAATATTGAATTCCATTAATATAAATGTGGGTATGTTGAGTTAGCATTCACATCATTTGTTTTTTTTTATCTTACAGGTGTGTCCTTGTTGATTAAGTGCTGTTTTCCATTGTCCTCAGCATAATTTTTCTGCACAAACACCATAATTCCTTAATACCTTCAATAGGTAAACATCCCTTGTTCTTTGTCTTAAATCTACAATATTGAGCATGTCACCCTAATGCTCATTTTTATAACATCTTTTTGAACTACTTCCTTTGTGGTCAAATGAAAACCAATACTTCTTTTTGATCATTGTGTGCACTTCCTTAGCTTGATATGTAACTTCAGTGGTCAATAGAATAATTGCTCAAGACAGTAAACTCAACTCTCAGCAACTAGCTTTACAAGCAGCATCTGATCTCATTTGGTATGGTGATCAGTGGAAAGTGTAGCATATCGTACCCAAATCATTGTCAAAGATATTCTCAAAGGTATATCCAAGTCAAAGGCCAAGATCCACATCTTATTTGAAGAATTCAAATTCAGAACTCATTAAAATATTAAAATAATCAAAAGATTTGAATAAAAAGTCACAGGAGCAGGAGTAGCCCATCTGGCCTACTCTGCCTTTCAATCATGACTGATCTATCTTTACCTCTCAACCCCATTCTCCTGCCTTCTCTCCATAATCCTGGACATCCTTACTAATCAAGAATCAAGACCTGTGTTTCCTAAAGATCAACAGTAGACATATCTTAACTAAATATTGACATGATGTACATGTCCCTGCATTAAAGTTAAAACATTTTCTGGTAACTTTAATATGTAGCTGAAATGGTTTACTAGTCACATCTGTGTCTAATTTTCTCAACCAGACTTTTTAATCATGGTCATCCTGACACGGGATGTACAGGTTAGAAGAGTTATCTTGAGACGTGAATACTGCCTAAGGTACGTGACCTCAACACACACAGCATAGTTTTTTAATGTTATTTTACACTAGACCAAATGGGATCCGTTGGGTCCCGTCCCCTCAACGTGCGGTTGTGGGGGTAGGGGGCAGCCTGCGGCCACACACACACACCCCTCGGAGCAGAGTTTTATAAATATAGATATCATTATGATTATAGGGCATGCACTGAAGTAAACACATTAGCAATCTAATCTGTTTTCTAAGCATTAAAAATAGTGAGTTTTTGGCTTAATTGGATGGCTGGAAGTGCGAGCATCACTGGGAGACGGTGCAGGGGTGAGAAAGATTATGAAAGTATGTTAAAAAAAGATTACAAATGATGTCTACTAAAAATTATAATAACGTCATATTTCATAAACTATTTTAGTGTGATTGCATTTTTCCTGTAGAGAAAATAATTCCCTGTCCAAAAAGTGGGGTCCCCTTTAATGTGATTCTGGACACTGGGTAAGTACCCAATGCTGATTCCAACTTTTTAAATCTTCATAAAATGAATTTAATGTTGTGACTTAAAAATGCATCCTTAGTGCAGACAATTACGGTTGTAGCTATAGCGGTCGTTTCATCAGAATTTCCACCATTAGCACATTTTATCCGGGGCAAGGTTTTTGGTGAAAAGGTCGCTGAGTTTACACTTGGCCTCGCCAATGTATAGGAGGCCACATCGTGAAAACCAGATGAAATAGATGGGGTTAGAGGAAGTGCATGTGAGGTCTCTGGATGGAGGTGAGGGAGGAGATACAAGGTGTTACATCTCCTGCGGTTGAGGGGAAAGTATGGTGGAGAGGGTGGTTTGGGTGGGAAGTGAACCAAGTAGTTGCAGATGGAGCCATCTCCGGAAGGCGGCAAGCTGTGGGGATGGTGTGACTAGTGGTGGGATCACATTGGTGGTGAAGGAATTGTCGGAGGATGATGTGTTGGATGCAGAGGCTGGTGGGATGAAAAATGAGAACCAGGGGAATTCTATCCTTGTTCCCATGTGGGACGAGGGGGAGCAAGACTACAGGTCACAAAGGAGATATGAGTGAGGGATTCATCTGTGACAACGGGAGCGAATCTAAGTTTATTAAAGAACTAGACTAAGTGGGACCCGTTGGTTTTACCGCGGTTTTAAACATTTTTTTAAACCTTGCTTTTACGACATTCAACCGATCGGAACAAAACTTGGTGCAATCACAGCAAAGGAGAACGGTGAGTGAATTGGCGAAAAATCGTAGTGCTATCGCGAACCGTTTTTGCGCAAATAGAAAGACCGCACAAGCCGGAAGATAACAAGATCAAAGTTTCACATGGGAGGCCTGGTCCCCCCAACGCAACCCATTCCCCAACGCAATATTCCATCACTCACCCGTTCCCCCAATGCAATATTCCACAACTCACCCATAGCCCATAACTGTGCAGGCGTGGCTCATTTTCTCTCATCCCCGAGCACTCCCTCCCCCTCCTCTTCATGTGTGGGAGGGGAGGGAAGTGGGATGTGTGGTGGAGGATGGGTGGGAGAGGAGGATGGGTGTGTGTGGAAGGGGGAGGGAGGAGGTGTGTGTGTGGGAGTGGTGGTGAGTTCTCCGCTGGGACTAGATTCTCCGCTTTCCGTTTGGCGACATCTCCAACTCCGGGCTGGGCTGAGTCTCCGAATCTGCGCTGGGCTGGGTCTCCGACGCTGGGCTGGGTCTCCGACGCTGGGCTCGGCTGGGTCTCTTGGGGCTGGGCTGGGTCTCCGAATCTGCGCTGGGCTGGGTCTCCGACGCTGGGCTGGGCCTGTCCTGACGCTGGGCTGGGCTGGGTCTCCAACGCTGGGCTGGGTCGGATCTCTTGGGGCTGGGCTGCTTCGGGTCCCTCCGAAAATTGTGTCATTGGAAACCTCCACCGGCCATCCTCAGCTCCAGTAAAGACGTGATGGCGCAGGAAGGGGTGGACTGTCCCGGTGCCTGACAGGGGACGAGCCTAATCCGTGCGGTGCTGAATGGCAGAAGAGATCGCACGTGCGGTTTTAAAGATTTTTTTTTAAACCTCGCTAACTTTTACGACATTCAATCGATCAGAACAAAACTTGGTGCAATCGCAGCATAGGAGAAGGGTGAGTGAACTGGCGAAAAATCGAAACGCTATCGCAAACCGTTTTTTGCACAAATAGAAAGACTGCACAAACCGGAAGATAACAATATAATCTTCGATGTCCTAGATTGAAAACTGAAGTCCTATGTGTTCCTTTCTCTGCATTGGTCAAATCTGAGGAATAAGAGATTGTGGTGACAAATTGCATGACCAAAAGAAAATATATTTAACTAGACCAAGTGCAGAACCGTTGGGTCTGCTCCCCCAACGCAATATTCCAACACTCAGCTGTTCCCCCGTTGGGTCTCTGTCACACGGGAGGCCTGGTCCCCCAACGTAACCCGTTCCCCAATGCAATATTGCACCACTAACCCGTAGCCCCCACGGGAGGCGTGCCGAACGTAAGATTCCAGCACTCCTCTGCCTCCCGCAGCACTGGACTTGAAAAACAAATCCCAATTGCACTTCCCCAATTGCAATACCAATTGACCATCCCCCTCCTGTCCTGCCAGGAGCTATGATGGCAACATTGTTGCAAATGGCGGGTGCACTTGCTGTGATATCCCATTGAGGGGAAAAGTTCAGAGTGTTCTTGTCTTGCAACTTTGTATCGAAGTGTACTGGAAGCTGTGAGGAAATGATTTTACCAGTTTTAAAGCTTTAATCGCAAATAACGTGAAATTTAGGATCAAATCTTAAGTGAACCTGATCACTGCCTCAACCGGAATATGTAAAAAATTTATCGTTACCGCTTACTTTTTTTGTGAAGATGTAAAGACACCCACATATACACAGACACGTACAAGATCAGAGTTTTAATAAGTATATGATATGATGCAAGCTTAAAAAGTAAATATACTAAATTGTCACAATGATTGAAAGCCAAAATAAATCAATCTTTAATTATGCCTATTATCTTCATTACATTTGTTTATTATGTTTATAATTATAATCACGTATACCGGGATCTAGTGAAAAGCACTGTTTTGAGTCCCATCCAGGCACATCAAAGTAGAGCAAAAGGGAGGGGAAAAAACTGAATGTAGTCTGATTTAAACCTGATGTAAATACAGTGCCCTCCATAATGTTTGGGACAAAGACCCATCATTTATTCATTTGCCCCTGCACTCCACAATTTGAGATTTGTAATAGAATAAATCACACGTGGTTAAAGTGCACATTGTCAAATTTTAATAAAGGCCATTTTTATACATTTTGGTTTCACCATGTAGAAATTACAGCAGTGTTTATACATAGACCCCCCATTTTAGGGCACCATAATGTTTGGGACACAGCAATGACATGTAAATGAAAGTAGTCATGTATTGTGTTGCATATCCTTCGCATGCAATGACTGCTTGAAGTCTGTGATTCATGGACAACATCAGTTGCTGGGTGTCTTGTCTGGTGATGCTCTGCTAGGCCTGTATTGCAGCCATCTTTAGCTTATGCTTGTTTTTGGGGGTAGTCCCCTTCAGCTTTCTCTTCAACATATAAGGCATACTCAATTGGGTTCAGATCGGGTGATTTACTTGGCCACGCAAGAATTTACCATTTTTTTAGCTTTGAAAACCTTTGTTGCTTTAGCAGTATGTTTGGGATCATTGTCTTGCTGTAGAATGAAACGCGGCCAATGAGTTTTGGGGCATTTGTTTGAACTTGAGCAGATAGGATATATCTATACACTTCAGAATTCATTATGCTACTATCAGCAGTTGTATCATCAATGAAGATAAGTGAGCCTGTGCCATCAGTAGTCGTACATGCCCAGGCCATAACACCCCCACCACCGTGTTTCACGGATGAGGTGGTATGCTTTGGTTCTTGAGCAGTTTCCTCTCTCCTCCATACCCTGCTCTTGCCATCACTCTAATACGAGTTAATCTTCATCTCATTTGTCCACCAGAACTGTGGTTGCTCTTTTACGTAGTTCTTGGCAAACTGTAACCTGGCCATCCTGTTTTTGCAGCTAACCAGTGGTTTGCATCTTGCAGTGTAGCCTCTGTATTTCAGTTCATGGTGTCTTCTGCGGACAGTGGTCATTGACAAATCCACACCAGACTCCTGAAGAGTGTTTCTGATCTGTCGGACAAGTGTTTGGGGATTTTTCTTTATTGTATAGAGAATTGGGACACCGTTACCAGCCTTGGAGGACATCTACCACACACGGTGCCTCAGGAAGGCCATCAGCATCCATAAAGACTCCTCACACCCTTGTAATGGACTGTTCGAACTACTTCTGGCAGACGTTACAAGGCCTTCTATGCCCGCACCTCCAGACTCAGGAACAGCTTCATTCCCAGAGCTGTAGGGGCTCTGAACCGGCCCTGCTGAGTGCCCCCCATCCCCATGGACTGTCTCCCTAGGATGGTCATGTCGCACAGACACATCTGCACTTTAGTCTGTTCTGACTGTTTTACTGTTTTAATGTTATTTTTACAAACCATGTTCTCGGGGTATCTAAATCTAAATTTTATTAGTTATTTAAGTTATGACATCGGATGGAAGCTGCATACCCAAATCTCGTTGCACTTATGTGCAATGACAATAAAATATATTATTATTATTATTATTATTATTCTGTCATCAGCTGTGGAGGTCTTCCTTGGCCTGCCAGTCCCTTTGCGATTAGTAAGCTCACCCTCTTTCTTCATAATGTGACAATGTTACAAAATTTTGAGATTTTAAAAATCAAGTCTGCAATTTATCCCACCAGATAAAGCATAAAAAGAAATTTAATTTGACACCTAATTCACTTTCATATCTTCAGTATTAAAAAAGGTATTAAAAAAGGTATGGCCATTTTCATACTCAGAAATTAGCATCTTGTTCCCTATTGCTTTTCCATTGACTTAACACAAAAGCTGTGATCAAGAACAGTCAAAAGCCCATAACTTTTAAAAAAAATAAGAGAACTGAATGAAATTTTCAGTTATTATAGATTGAAGCATTCTGAAACAAATATGATACAATCTTACTTGGATGACCTGAAATTAAAGCATATAATTAGTTAGTTACCTAATTGTAGCTAATTACAAAATTCAATTACTAGATCTAAACATCTATCCATTTCTTAAGAAAAGGTTAACATTTAAAAAAAAGCCTAAGTGTCCAAATAACATACACACAAGAATTCACAATATAACATGATTTTTAAATCTCATTGTCATGAATTTATAGGCCAATGGAAGGAATTTAGTGTTTAATTCCCGTAAATTAATGGGCATTTTAAGCGTCTTGCGAGTGGGTTTATGTGGAACGCGATCAATTGGAACGTTGCGGTTGCGGTGAATTTAACCCCCATATCGGGAGGAAAAACACTGCCGGTTCGTATGGCTCCTAAGTTACCTTTTCGCAACGTGATATTTTGATTAAAGGCATCCTAAAAGCCCCTGTCCCACTTAGGAAACCTAAATGGAAACCCCTGGAGACTGCGTCCCACCCAGGTTTTCCCTGCGGTTCCCGGAGGTTTTTGTCAGTCTCCCTAATGGTCGAAAGTGGTTTCAGTTTTAAAAATCTGTAATTTTTTAGTCGAAGCCGGTTGCGAAGCTAGTTGAAGGTGGTTGCCGGAGGACAAAAACCTCCGGGAACCGCACGGAAACCTGGGTGGGGCGCAAAGTTTCCAGAGGTTTCTGTTCAGGTTTCCTAAGTGGGACAGGTGCATAAGAAGCAAGTTTATATGAAAAAATAAATGGTGTACCTTGCCTTGTCCCCTACATGAGATCCGTCCCGTTGTCGGCGTTGACAGCATTAGACAATGATTTTAAATGCTCTTAAATTATCCCGTGCTAATTTTAATAAACTTAATAAAACGGCAATCAAAGCGATTTTTCTTCAGCAACTAAACAGTCTGTTCAAATTCGATTTGAATAGGCTGGAGAAAATCGCATTTTAATCCCGCCCCCCTCTCAAAGGCGCCAAAGTCGCGCACACGGGCAGTGGCAGAACTGCAGCACTGCAGGTAAGTATTGTAACATACCTACATAATGATGTTCCAAACAGTTGATTTTGGTAAGCCTAAGGTTTGGCTGATGTCTCTAACAGTTTTATTCTTGTTTTTCAGTCTCATAATGGCTTCTTTGACTTTCATTGGCACAACTTTGGTCCTCGTGTTGATAACAGCAATAAAAGTTTCAAAAGACTGGAGAAAAGACCACGTGCTGAGAGCTCTCTTATACCTGAATGAAGGAGGCAATTAAACACACCTGAGCAATTACAAACACCTGTGAAGTCATGTGTCCCAAACATTATGGTGCCCTGAAATGGGGGGACTGTGTATAAACACAGCTGTAATTTCTACATGGTGAAACCAAAATGTATAAAAATACCCTTTAGTAAAATCTGACAATGTGCACTTTAACCACATGTGATTTTTTTTTAAAATATTACAAATCTCAAATTGTGGAGTAAAGAGGCAAATAAATAAATGATGGGTCTTTGTCCCAAACGTTATGCAGGGCACAGTATCTATCATTAACTAAATATGTAGCAGAAAATGGCAGTATGGGTAGTGCATGGGTATGACACTGCAAAATGTGAGAATTTGTGGACTGATCTTGATAAAACATGGGAAGCTTTTATGTCTTCAATCGCTCCAGCACTCGCATAAGCAAATGAGATTCTGACACAAGGGAGAGCAGTGAAATTTAAATATCTAGATACATAGACTGCTGAAATCTAGGGCATGTACATAATATTCAAAAGACTACAGAGATGCTGGTCTTTTAAGAAATTTAAAACGAGACAGAGCCTTTGCACCATCCTGTCTAAAATTTGCGCTTCAATTTTTTCATCAAATCTGTTGGGGAGTTTTCTATTACACTCATGCCATGTGAGCATAGAACAGTACACACAGGAACAGGCCCTTCTGCCCACAATGTCTCTGCTGAAAATGATGCCAAGTTAAACTAACCTCCTCTGCCTGCACGTGCCCTTTGCGCATATCAGTATATGGAAAAGCTGCGAGAAATTTAGAGGCTTGTCACTTGTTACAGATGAATAGCCTCAGGCCTTTGCCTGTCATTGTGTGTATTATGTGGCAGGTTTAATTATGTTTCTGGTACATGGTGATTCTCTCAAGGAGGGTCCCGACCCGAAACATTACCCAGTCCTCCCTCCAGAGATGCTGCCTGTCCCGCTGAGTCACACCAGCATTTTGTATCTCCCCTCAGGATGTTAATCTGGCGATGTTCATGCCATTGAATATAATGGATAAGTGGTTAGATTTTTATCTTAAAGCTGGTTGATTATTGTTTGCAAAATGTGAGACTAATAAATTATTTGTGACGTATCACTTTGAACATGAATAATGTTCAGTCTTTATAACATGTCATTCTGCACTGTCCCATCACCTGGTAGTTTTCAGATGAATATTACACAATCATCAATGAACATGCTACAAGGAATGTTTGAGCCAAGGACACAGTCCATGTGACATCTTATTGAAGGCCTTTTGGAAATAGAGATAATTATCTAGTCAGAGGATAATCATGAAGTTAGCCGTGAAACTTCAGTTCAGCATGGCAATATTTTTGGTCCAGTCATTTTTCTTTTTTTTTCCTGCAGCAGCAATTCCGCTAATTTTTAACTGTTAATTATTTGTTTTATATTTCCTTGGACTTGTTGTTTCTCTTATCTGATATATTGGGAGTATGTCAGCCAATGTTCCCTGTTTATGCCTCTTTTCTAATGAATTAATGTTGATTCATCCCTCTGTTTAAAATTGAACTATATAATTCATCCAAACCCAGGATTTATGCTATGAATGTGAATAGTTGTTCAATATTTCTACGCTTTAATTTAAATGTACTTTGCATCATGCTCACCTGACTCGATAAATATAAATATTAGCAAATATTTATGCTAATTTGCCATTGAGGCCTGATTTTATTAGGGCTGCCTATTAATGATGGACTGCCTATCAGTGCTGGAGTAACTCAGCAGGTTTGGCAGCATCTCTGGAGAAAAAAAGATGGGCAATGTTTTGGGCCGGAACCCTTCTTCAGACTGAAAGTGGAGGAAGGGAGGAAAAGGCCAGAAAAAAATCATGGTCGGCAGCAGATGACCAAGGAAGGGAAACATATTAATGAACTTTGGTGCTCTCAAATACTTCAATTTAATTGTTCTTTAGTCATTCATGGGATGTAGACATCACTGACAGTGGAAAATGTTTGGGCCCAGTCCTTGTGGTGTCAATTGTCCATTCCGTAGTGCCCCCTAAGCAGAGGAGTGTTAAGTCAACCACATGGCTGGATCTGGAGTCTCATATAAGTGAAAGAGGACAGCAGATTTCTATCCCGGAAGGGCTTCACTGAACCAGATAGCCTTTGTTTATGACAACCCAATAGTTTGTGATCACCATTAGTGACCTGGCTTTTATAAAGTCCAGATTTTATTTAATTATGTGAATGTAAGTGCTCCAGCTGTTGAGGTGGGATTTGAACTCATGTCGCTGGATCAAGATAAGATGGAGAACACTGGTTGTTAGATCAGTAATGTATCCATTATACTACTGTACCCTTCCATTCCTCAAAAATTTTAATTTTATAATTTCTGTTGATACCTTAATGTTTTTTTTTAAACATGTATTTTGCCATATTCATCAATGATGGCCAGTTAATTAGCATTTGCACTTTTCTTTACATTGTTTGTCCCTTGTTCCTTTATTCATCCAGAGCTTCCCAATTATTTATTTTTGTTTTTCATCTGAATATTATTTTCTTGAATTTGTGAAAACCATTTTAATAGTTTCCCTGGTCTACATCTTGGCTCTCAATATTATTATTTTTTATTTTGCATGATTATTCTCAACTATTCGATTTGGACTGTTCTAGAATCTACTGTCATATTTATTTCCTTATCAATTATTCTCAAAGCACTGTATTGTAGTCACTTGCCCAGATGCTTTATTTTCCTGCTCTTATCTGCTCTGGCTCATTATCCATCAATAGATCCAATAGGAAATAGGGAGACTGGAGATTGGGGTTGGGTGCATGTCACCAGTGTTTTCAGATGATCCAGGCACAGCAACAACACCAAAGTAATAAATGGAAGCAATCCCAATGGAAGCAAAAGAGGAGCAGAAAAACAAAGGGGTGAGTGAAACGTGAGGACTTAACTGAAATGGAATGATGAACATGTGTAACAAAAAAAAAGGAGTTGTATTAGAAGAACCAAAGTGGAAGAAAGAAGTAATGTTTTTCAGAGGGCACACAATTCTGGCCAATATGAACCCCAGGCTAATTCCACCTCTCAACTCTTCTTCCATAGCTGTTTCTTCAAGTCCTCATCCATATAATATATGTTTTTGTCTCCATCTCCTTTTGCAGACACCACCATTGCTTGAATTTGTTTAAATAATTCCCTACTCATTCTTTTACCGCTTACTTTAACCCTAAGATTCCTAATTACTGCCTCATAAATAAAATAGATCATTTTTATCTGCTGTTTAGGCCGTGCAAATATCTACCATTTCTATTGAAGTTTTCTCCAAAGAAAATAATTGCAGTTCAACAACTTCTCTCCTCATAAACATAAATCTCAAATCGAAGCAACATCTTCAAATCTTCTCTGCATCCTCTTTGCACACAAAGAGACCCGTGTTTTCATATATTTCCTGTAGTCTTCTAACCAAACTATGCACAGCACTGTAGATGTGGTCTACTTAGTGTTTTGTACAATTCTAGCATGGCCTCCCTTAAATTGTATTCTAATCCTCATCTACAGACGATCAGCCTTCTTAACCACCTAATCCATCTATCCAGCTACTTGCAGGGGTCTGAGGGATGCGCTCTGTTTCCTTTTTGCCTGCACTTCAAAGAACCCTGCTATTCTCTGAAGACGGTTCTCGACCCAAAACATCACCCATTCCTTCTATCCCAAAATGCTGCCTGTCCCGCTGAGTTACTCCAGCATTTAGTGTCATGTCTTTGGTGTAAACCAGCACCTTCTTACACATCTCACCTGCTATTTATCATGCAGTTCCTTGCCTTCCTAAAGTGCATTACTTCATACTTCTCCCAATATTCATTCTTGAGCCGAACATAATAATGTGAAGAATGTTTTACTCAGTCAAATGCAGGTATTGAGGCAATGCCATGAGCATAATTAAAAATAGAAACTGTTTTTCCTTTTACAAAATGTTCAACATAGAATGCGATTGTAACATTGAGACCACAGCACATCCACAAGACCAGCCTGGGGTGCTGTCTTTTTTTATGCACCCTAAGAATTAAGCCCTTTGAGCCCATGCCTGGAGACAGTTTTAAATGCATGGTCCGATGACATACCATGTGGAAAATAGCGTAGCCGCTGAACCCATTGCTCTGTGCGTGATTTCTCAGTTTAGTTCAGCCCAGTTTGTGAACTGGTCTTGACATCTGAAATACCAGCAGCCCAAAATTTGGGCATCTCTAGAAGTACTGTTACAAATCAATGCAATTTCAGTTGGGAAATCAGCTCTCCTCGCCTCTGGGTTCCTCTGTTAACCATCCGCGCTCCGTTCGGTCATTGGTTTTCTCTGGACAGCTTCTTGGAATTTCTTGTAGAGAGGAGCTGCCGACGCAAAATCGCAGATAAAGCTACTCAACTGGAGCTGGAAGCAGCGGCATTCAAATACGCCACGTGACCCAAAAACGCACATTTGGAGAGCCATCAAATTCAGCCTCAAGGAATGTTTCTAGATGAGCAAACTTACCTCGGCAACATCCTCTTTCACCGTTGATTCGTACTGCTCTTTTACACTACACTACAACATATATTTTAGGTGTTATGCACCAGTTTATTTTTATCCTTTACATTTCTATCTTTTTTCACGGGAAGATATTGCCTACATTGCAAATCTGGCGCGGCAAAGGTTTTGTTTACAATCAAAGCCATGGAATATGGGCATCGATTGGACCAAAGATTATAGAGGAGCGGATTGAACTGTGGCCCAGGTCTCTAAAGTCACCTTAAAACGAAGAATCCGCAATGGTACTAAAATAATTTGCCAATGAAGATTACTCGTTAACTATTTGCAACCCAGCGTACAGTATATTTTGTTCGGTGGCAACGATATTATAATGCTCCAAAATCAACATTAAATCGACTGGGATTTTAAATATAGATCTGGAAATCGCTCTTGACTATTGATGTTTCTCGAATACATTCCGGAACAAAAGTAAAGCACGTAAGTCTTATGTGGACAGTCATTTACAAAAATGCGTAGTGATGTCTACGTGTCTTAACCTTTGTTTTGTAGGTAAATCCTCTACGGATATCTCCACCACCCGCTGCCGCTGATACCACCTCACCCGTCAATGTGAGGCGATGCTGAGGTAGAGGTGACTACAGACCCGAATAAAGAAGGACAATTATGAATAAAATCGGTGTTCAGATAATCTGTCCGTCCCCCGAGTAACATGTTCCTGGTCATTTTATGTCACAATCCTACAATGTAACAACGGGGGCAGATATGTGCTGAGCTGTAATCCCAAACTGGCCGAAATGCTTGCGATCATTGTTTTGAGCCAATTTTTGTCCATTTTGATTCTCTTTTCCTCGCTAGACTCCATCTTGTGGATATTTTTTGTTTTTCAACTCGGCGCAATAGCAGTGATGTTAGCGCGGACGAGCCTGTTCACATTACTGTTGGGACAGCGGCTGCAACCGAGACCCACGGCAGAGGCATCGGCCTCAATACATGTCCGACGCCGGTGGATCTAGCTTCTGGTCTTAAAATTAGCCCAAGCTGGAACGCATCTTCAAAGAACACGCAGATAAACCTGGAAAAACACAATTGATTTTTAAAAAAACATTTTAAACGCCTCTTTGGTCTTCACCCTCGGTCATTTTAATTCTGTTTCCATTTGAGTATAGTGGAATTGAGCTTGATTTTGTTCCAAAACAGGCTGTTTATTTCGATGTTAATGTTTATTTTGCTATTTTCGATTCAAAGAATATCGGTTGTTCTCTTACATTTCCTGAATAAGAACCTTGCTACGTAACAACGCCTTGCAATGTCTTACAGTACATCATTTTATAGGGTATAACTACAAAAATCCTATGTAGCACAAATCAACGAGAAATAACAAACCTCGACAATTACTTGTCTACGCATACCGAGACAAAATGAAAATACTTCAGAAGATAAAACTATTTTTTGAGTTGCTATGTCAAGGGGTAGATGACTGCCGAACGAATACGAAACACTGCAGTATGTCAAAAGGAAATTGGGGGGAAGATGCAGATAAAAGACGAGCTTAAAATAAAAATGTCTATGAGGAAAAAGTCACCAATGTGAACGAGGAGGGAGGGATGAGAGATTCTGAGTATAGTGGAATTTATCTCATTCGTCAAAAAGGTTAAAATATAGGAATTTATCTCATTCGTCAAAAAGGTTAAACTATGGGACTAGGGGAAAACAAATGGTCGGCACGGACTGGAAGGGCCAAGAGGGCCTGTTTCCGTGCTGTAATTGTTATATGGTTATATGGTTATATTCGCAGTTTAAGGAAAACAAATGAAAAATCAATTAAAGTAACTAACTGCCAAAGCGTTTCCAGAAACATGGCTTCTTCCTCTTCAAAGGAAACGTGTATCCTCAAACATTCCACCTGTATTTCAGAGAAAGTAACGACATTTTACACTTTGAACACCATCACGAAATTTATATTCGGTTACCTAAACTGTTCACTAATTTGGGTCAGTCAGGCATTTGGTGTTTTTAAATTATGTACCAGCCATCCACAGAGTGGAGAGCAGGCTGCTTTAAAACATGTGGTATTGCTCGAGGTAAGTGTGAAGAACCATATTCCGATAGTGAATCACCAGAACGTCCGATGATTTTTCGGCCACATTCCATGGCGACAGGGATGACCATTATTTTGCTACAGTCGTCTCGTTGTTTCTGGGCATGGAGCGCGGTTTGGTTGGTGGATGAAAGCGCTGAACAGTACGAAGGCGAACAGATAAACAACAACAGTTTATTTTTGTGGGACTTGGAGGAACGATGATAAACCGAATGATTCCAGACCGAACCGTTTAAACCCATCATCCATGTAGATAATGCAAAAACCTGCACAGAGCCAACTCGGACTGTGGCAAATCGCGAGGAGTTGGGAGCTGATGTATACAATGTAATCCCTGAAATTGGTGGGCACGACATCTTGCTATGTAGGGTACACAAAAGGCTGGAGAAACCTTCTGAAGGGTCTCGACCCGAAACGTCGCCTATCTCCTTCGCTCCTTAGATGCTGCTGCACCCGCTGAGTTTCTCCAGCCTTTTGTGCACCCTCGATTCTCCAGCATCTGCAGTTCCTTCTTTAACATCTTGATATGTAGGTTCCTTTTAAAATTAGCATTTATTATCGCCTTTGTGAAATCAGGCACAGTCGATATTTTTTTATCTTTATTGCCGCAATCGGCGATGTAATAGACTTAGCTTTTGATTGAAATCAATAATTAACGATGTACATGTTAAGTTACCATTGGTTACCAGTCGATTGCTTAACCAGGCTTATCAACAGGGCACTAAAATACGGAGATGGAACCGAAATTGACGACGCTGAACGCAATGAAACTGTTTATTTCGCAAATGTCTAAGTTATCATCATTGTTAATCTGGCAAAGAGAGTGAATCTTTGCCACCCGGTTTAAAGATCAACTATTAATAATTACTATTAAAAACATGCATAAACATATATGCCAGTGTTCTTGTTTAGTAGAATTACAATTGTTGATAATTCTCACACTTTCACATAAATATTTGAAGCACATATAAAGTTAAATGTACAATGTTGCTTTCCTACGGCCTTCCCATTGTGAACGTTAACCTACTTTGTAAATTTAGGAATATATCTCTTTTTTTTGCATTTTTCTAATCGTTCCAAAATGTGAAATTTTGCGCATAGCTAATGTGTATTCTCTACGTTTTTTTCTTCTCCATTTTATCACTCCATGTGTACTGATTCTCTTCGTTTTGCACCTTTCCTGTTGGAGAAGATCGCAACGTTTATGACTAGTCCGGCCTCGCGTGCAAAAGTGTGTCGAGTGGTGTCCAATAGTGTGCGAAGCTCGCTGCAAGTGTGAGTTATAAAATAAAACTCGCTAACTATCTTAAGGAAGACTAATCATAAACGATGGCAGAAGTAGAATGCCTGGAGATGTAATGCAAGCATTGTCCGCCTAGTTTCACTGATTAAAAAATGTCACTGATTGTATGCCTCCTTGTCGCCTTCCCCCCAGCTAACAATGTAACATTCTACATTTCCTTAACATCGTTTGCTTTGATCTGTCGTTTCCACATCTTACCCTTGCATATCTCTACTCCCTCTCCCCTGACTCTCAGTCTGAAGAAGGGTCTCGACTCCAGAAATGCTGCCTGCCCCGCTGAGTTACTGGAGTAATTGATGTATATCTCCGTTCTATAATGTCCGCTCAGTCTGTGTTAGCAACACGTGAGGATGCAATGCTCTAAGGCAGAGTTCCTTCCCGTTATTTTTTGACTCTCGTGTATGTGGAATCTTGGGTTTGCACGCTATGGTTGGTTGCCAGAAAGCTGGAGATACTTGGACACTGTTTTTTGAAGATGTCAACTCAACTTGGGGGCGGTCCTGGAACATTTATCCCGACAATGTGATCATGTGAATTGTACGGAATTGCGTTTGTATTATAAAAGTCTGCTTTCCTCATAGTGGAGTATAGTGGCTATTCGTCAACATCTTCTCCAAAAATGTCAAGGGCGACATACCTGCCCCGAAGAAAGGGGAGACCAAATGTAGGGAGTGATGGGGATGGAATGGGCGGCATCGATTACATGAGATTACAACGTTATAGTGGACTTGCATGGGTAACAAAAAGTTTAGATTTACTTTGTAATTATGAATAACATGTATTGGCAATCTATACATTTCTGTGATAATGAATCAAATTATTCAATATTCTAGTACCTACGATTAGTGGTTAACCTCCCCCTTCGCTAGAATCCCACATCCTCGAATTATCATTTTTAAGTGGCCCAAACCAGTTCCATTTTGAATAATAGATACAAAACGTTAAAACCCGCTGAGTTACGCCAACTTTTTGTATATATCTTTAGTTTAAACCCGCATCTGCTGTTCCTTTGCGACCCACTTTGGATAATGTTTTGGGTTTCTGGTGTGTGTGAAAACGATGTCTGTGATCTTGGAGGTCTCGTAAAAGCAGACTTAAACTTGGACTTTTGGATCGGAACTATCCAGTCAAGACTAGACCAACACAGAAATGTCACCAAATGGGTTCTTCCTCCACCAGTGCATAAATGGCTGCAAGTATTTCTTACTATGAGCCTGTACTGAATAAGGACATCAATTTTATTTCCAATTTTCATCATTCCTTCATTTTGCATGGTTTACCTTTGTTTTGCCTATTCCCTAATCTTTGCTTCTTGGAAGAGGTTATTAAATATCCAATATAAACCCACTGACTCCTATAACTGCTCTTCTTTCTATCTGACTTCCTGAATGGACCTTTACATTTTCCCAGATTCTGTCGTGATCACATCTGGTCCGACAATGTCACCATCCATATCAGTATTTATCTTAGATCAAAGAATCTTCTGCTGAATATAATTGAATTTCTGGTCCCTACCCTTGCCCTTCCTGTCAGAACCATATTCATCTATTCACATATTCCACCTATCCATCAGATCATCTTCTTCTGTTTCCAACACCCCCGCTGCTTGGCCAACCTTTCCATTTTTAGTGTTCTGTAGAAAATGGTTCTTCTTTGAAACAAAAATAAAATCATTGCAGATGCTCAAATTTGAAATTAAAGCAGAAAATGCTGAAAACATTCAGCAGATTTGGGAGCATACCAAAAAAAGAGAAGTGGAGATTACATCTTAGGTTCATCAGAATCCCTGGCTTACTCATCAGTGACCTCTAACAATTCCTGTTCTCCCTCTGTAAGCACAGATGATCCTCTACCCTTCTCTTTTCCATTATTCAAATGAAACAACACTTTACTTGTTCATTTCAGTGCAGTGTAAATTTGAGGGAGAATTTCATTTTTTGATTATTTCCATGCCAACATGCCAGACCTTGTGTTGAGTTCAACAACTTCAGATCAGAACCACAGCACACTTTATTTTTATTGACAGCAATTGTAATGTTTTCACTTTTATCATTTAACAGTCTTATTTCTTACTCATTTTAGCATCCCCTATGACTGAAAACATTTATCATTTAATATTACCAGCTTTACACCCTGTAATAGCTCCTTTTGTACTTTATTAGACTCCCAACCTCCCCTACCTCTTCTTTTTTTAAATCTGTTTCATCTTGGCTTTTTTCTTCCAACTTGAAATAATGTTCACTTAGTTTCTCTCTGCTGTGATATTTTGTGACCAGCTGATGTTTTCCAACATCTGTTTTTATATCTGAATTTTGTGGTGTTCTTCATGTTTCATCATCCTGTACTCGCTATAGAGGCAATGTTTCTAAATTGTCCTCAAAAGCAGAGTCAAGGGTCCATTTTCATGGGTTTGTACCATTGAGGACATGAGGTGAAGAGCTTCAACCTCAGGGGAGCACAGGCACCCTGGAGCCTATTGTACAGATGCATGAATTCTTTTTGAATATTTATTACATTATTTTTCAATTAATTTAATCTGTCTCAATACAAGAGTTCGGCATTTCAACTGTGCATGCCCAGGTCATAGGTCACTTGCTATAAACATTCTCCGTAACTGTGCTGCTGCGTTGTGTGCAGGCTTGCGTTTCGTCCATGGTCAGGGGCGGGCTTGCGTCTCCGGCGCTGTGGGCGCTGCTGAGTTGCTGCTGGGCCGTCCCTGTCCCTTCCCGGGTGTCCCGTCCATGTCTGGGGTGGCCCTGGGCTGGCTGGGTGGTGGCGGCCCCGGACTTGCAGCCGGCGCAGGGGGGGGATGCACACGGGGTGCTGCGGTGTCTCGGCGTGTCAGGCAACATCTCTGGAGAAGGGTCTCGACACAAAATTGAGAGGCCCACAGGAGCCGTTGGAGGAAGTGAAGGAGGGGGAGGAGCGACACCCGACCGGTAGGTTTAAAATCTAGCGCGGGGCTTGCTTTTCCAGAGGCCCACAGGAGCCGTTGGAGGAAGTGAAGGAGGGGGAGGAGCGACACCCGACCGGTAGGTTAAAAATCGAGCACGGGGCTTGTTTTTCCAGAGGCCCACAGGAGCCGTTGGAGGAAGTGAAGGAGGGGGAGGAGCGACACCCGACCGGTAGGTTAAAAATCGAGCGCGGGGCTTGTGTTTCCAGAGGCCCACAGGAGCCGTTGGAGGAAGTGAAGGAGGGGGAGGAGCGACACCCGACCGGTAGGTTTAAAATCTAGCGCGGGGCTTGTGTTTTCAGAGGCCCACAGGAGCCGTTGGAGGAAGTGAAGGAGGGGGAGGAGCGACACCCGACCGGTAGGTTTAAAATCTAGCGCGGGGCTTGTTTTTACCCAAATCCATAACGTTCCATTTGGAGAAGTGGGTTTTTTTTTTGAGGAAGCCGCTGATTGGTGGAAGAGGACCCGAGGAAGCAGCTGATTGGGTGCAACCCCGGGTTTACAATTTTACATTTCTGCCTTCTGGGAATGAGGGATTCTGGGAGTTAGGGATTCAGTATTTAGTAGTAAAGTTTAAAGGATAAGTTTTTGTGTTTTTTTTTAGTAATTTGGGAGTAAGGTATGGCAGTAGAGGTTGGCCCCGTGGTTTGTTCAGCCTGCAACATGTGGGAGATCAGGGAGATGGTCGGTGTCCCTGGTGACTACGTTTGCAGGAAGTGTGTCCAGCTGCAGCTCCTGGCAGACCGCATTGAACGATTGGAACTGCGGCTGGATTCATACTGGAGCATCCACGATGCGGAGAAAGTCGTGGATAGCACGTACAGTGAGTTGGTCACACCGCAGGCAAAAGGTAGGAGGACAAGAAGGGAACGGGTGGCCAATAGCCAGCAAAGCAGTAGGCAGGTAGTGCAGGAGTCCCCTGCGGTCATCTCCCTCCTAAACAGGTATACCATTTTGGATACTGTTGAGGGAGATGGCTCATCAGGGGAATGCAGCAGCAGCCAGGTTCATGGCACCATGGGTGGCTCTGCAGCACATGAGGGGGGAAAAAAGAGGGGAAGGGCAATAGTAATAGGGGATTCAATTGTCAGGGGAATAGATAGGCGTTTCTGCGGCCGCAAACGAGACTCCAGGATGGTATGTTGCCTCCCTGGTGCAAGGGTCAGGGATGTCACTGAACGGCTGCAGAACATTCTGGAGGGGGAGGGTGAACAGCCAGTTGTCGTGGTGCATGTTGGCACCAACGATATAGGTAAAAAAAGGGATGAGGTCCTACAAAGTGAATTTAGGGAGCTAGGAGATAAACTTAAAAGTAGGACCTCAAAGGTAGTAATCTCCGGATTACTACCAGTACCACGGGCCAGTCAGAGTAGAAATAGGAGGATAATGCAAATGAATATGTGGCTTGAAAAGTGGTGCAAGGGGGAGGGATTCAAATTTTTAGGGCACTGGGACCAGTTCTGGGGGAGGTGGGACCGGTACAAACAGGACGGTTTGCACCTGGAATGGAATGGAACCAATGTTCTTGGGGGAGTGTTTGCTAGTGCTGTCGGGGAGGATTTAAACTAATGTGGCAGGGGGATGGGTACAAGAGCAGAGAGGCAGGAGGGTGTAAAATGAGGGTAGAAGCATTAGGTAGCAAGGTGAAAGGTAAAAGTGGCAGGCAGACAAAACCAGGGCAAAAATCAAAAAGGGCCACTTTTCAGCAAAATTGTATAAGGGGTAAATGCGTTGTAAAGACAAGCCTGAAGGCTTTGTGTCTCAATGCAAGGAGTATTCGTAATAAGGTGGACGAGTTGAACGTGCAGATAGATATTAATGATTATGATATAGTTGGGATCACGGAGACATGGCTCCAGGGTGACGTAGGCTGGGAGCTGAACATCCAGGGATATTCAATATTCAGGAGGGATAGAGAGAAAGGAAAAGGAGGTGGGGTAGCGTTGCTGGTTAGAGAGGAGATTAAAGCAATGGAAAGGAAGGACATTAGCTTGGAGGATGTGGAATCGGTATGGGTAGAGCTACAAAACACTAAGGGGCAGAAAACGCTGGTGGGTGTTGTGTACAGGCCACCTAACAGTAGCAGAGAAGTTGGGGATGGTATCAAACGGGAAATTAGAAATGCGTGCGACAAAGGCAAAACAGTTATAATGGGTGACTTCAATCTACATATAGATTGGGTTAATCAAATTGGCAGGGGTACTGAGGAAGAGGATTTTTTGGAATGTATGCGGGATAGTTATCTAAATCAACATGTAGAGGAACCAACGAGAGAGCAGGCTATTTTAGACTGGGTTTTGAGTAATGAGGAAGGGGTAATTAGCCGTCTTGTTGTACGTGCCCCCTTGGGCAAGAGTGACCATAATATGGTTGAGTTCTTCATTAGGATGGAGAGTGACATTGTTAATTCAGAAACAATGGTTCTGAACTTAAAGAAAGGTAACTTTGAGGGTATGAGACGTGAATTGGCCAAGATTGACTGGCAATTAATTCTAAAAGGGTTGACGGTGGATATACAATGGAAGACATTTAAAGACTGCATGGATGAACTACAAAAATTGTTCATCCCAGTTTGGCAAAAGAATAAATCGGGGAAGGTAGTGCATCCGTGGATAACAAGGGAAATCAGGGATAGTATCAAAGCAAAGGATGATGCGTACAAAGTAGCCAGAAAAAAGCAGCATACCAGAGGACTGGGAGAAATTCAGAGACCAGCAGAGGAGGACAAAGGGCTTAATTAGGAAAGGAAAAATAGATTATGAAAGAAAACTGGCAGGGAACATAAAAACTGACTGCAAAAGTTTTTATAGATATGTGAAGAGAAAGAGGTTAGTTAAAACAAATGTAGGTCCCTTGCAGTCAGAAACAGGTGAGTTGATCATGGGGAACAAGGATATGGCGGACCAATTGAATAACTACTTTGGTTCCGTCTTCACTAAAGAAGACATAAATAATCTGCCTGAAATAGCAGGGGACTGTGGGTCAAAGGAGGAATTGAGTGAAATCCAGGTCAATCGGGAAGTGGTGTTGGGTAAATTGAATAGATTAAAGGCCGATAAATCCTCAGGGCCAGATAGGCTGCATCCCAGAGTACTTAAGGAAGTAGCTCAGGAAATAGTGGATGCATTAGTGATAATCTTTCAAAACTCTTTAGATTCTGGAGTAATTCCTGAGGATTGGCGGGTAGCAAATGTAACCCCTCTTTTTAAGAAGGGAGGGAGAGAGAAAACGGGGAATTACAGACCAGTTAGTCTAACATCGGTAGTGGGGAAACTGCTAGAGTCAGTTATTAAAGATGGGATAGCAGCACATTTGGAAAGTGGTGAAATCATTGGACAAAGTCAGTATGGATTTACAAAAGGTAAATCATGTCTGACGAATCTTGTGGAATTTTTCGAGGATGTAACTAGTAGCGTGGATAAGGGAGAACCAGTGGATGTGGTATATCTGGACTTCCAGAAGGCTTTCGACAAGGTCCCACATAAGAGATTAGTATACAAACTTAAAGCATACGGTATTAGGGGTTCAGTATTGATGTGGATAGAGAACTGGCTGGCAAACAGGAAGCAAAGAGTAGGAGTAAACGGGTCCTTTTCACAATGGCAGGCAGTAACTAGTGGGGTACCGCAGGGCTCAGTGCTGGGACCCCAGCTATTTACAATATATATTAATGATCTGGATGAGGGAATTGAAGGCAATATCTCCAAGTTTGCGGATGACACTAAGCTGGGGGGCAGTGTTCGCTGTGAGGAGGATGCTAGGAGACTGCAGGGTGACTTGGATAGGCTGGGTGAGTGGGCAAATGTTTGGCAGATGCAGTATAATGTGGATAAATGTGAGGTTATCCACTTTGGTGGCAAAAAACAGGAAAGCGGACTATTATTTAAATGGTGGCCGATTGGGAAAAGGGGAGATGCAGCGAGACCTGGGTGTCATGGTACACCAGTCATTGAAAGTAGGCATGCAGGTGCAGCAGGCAGTGAAAAAAGCGAATGGTATGTTAGCTTTCATAGCAAAAGGATTTGAGTACAGGAGCAGGGAGGTTCTACTTCAGTTGTACAGGGTCTTGGTGAGACCACACCTGGAGTATTGCGTGCAGTTTTGGTCTCCAAATCTGAGGAAGGACATTATTGCCATAGAGGGAGTGCAGAGAAGGTTCACCAGACTGATTCCTGGGATGTCAGGACTGTCTTATGAAGAAAGACTGGATAGACTCGGTTTATACTCTCTGGAATTTAGGAGATTAAGAGGGGATCTTATAGAAACTTACAAAATTCTTAAGGGGTTGGACAGGCTAGATGCAGGAAGATTGTTCCCGATGTTGGGGAAGTCCAGGACAAGGGGTCACAGCTTAAGGATAAGGGGGAAATCCTTTAAGACCGAGATGAGAAAGACTTTCTTCACACAGAGAGTGGTGAGTCTCTGGAACTCTCTGCCACAGAGGGTAGTTGAGGCCAGTTCATTGGCTATATTTAAGAGTGAGTTGGATGTAGCCCTTGTGGCTAAGGGGATCAGAGGGTATGGAGAGAAGGCAGGTACGGGATACTGAGTTGGATGATCAGCCATGATCATATTGAATGGCGGTGCAGGCTCGAAGGGCTGAATGGCCTACTCCTGCACCTAATTTCTATGTTTCTATGTTTCTAAAATGCCACCTATTCCTTTTCTCCCGGGATGCTGCCTGTCCCGCTAAGTTGCTGCGGCATTTTGTGTGTATCCCCGTTGATGGCTGGCGCTTGGCTTTCGCCGGCGTCGGGGGTTGGCCGGTGACCGCTGGGTGGGACGGGGGGTTGCAGCTGGAGGTCCCCAGCCCATTGGGGAGCGGGTTCCTCGGGGTTGGAGTGGGGTTGGGCTGGAGTTGGCGTTTCTTCTCCGCGCTGGCTGTGGGCCTGTGGGCCACTGTCCCGTTGGGTCCAGGGTCACACGGGACGGTCCAGTGGCGATCCTGGCTGCGGATGAGGCACAGGTCTGTGTGCGCGCAGCTGCTGCGAAAGTCTCTCCGCCGGTCCAGTCTCTCCCCTTGTCTCCCACTCGCATCTGCCCCCTCTCTCTCGCGCTATTCCACCCCGCTTTCCCACTGCCTGGCACCCCCGTTCCTCGGATTCAATATTTTTACACATAAAAAATGAATAAAGATAAGAACTTATACACAGTTTATGCAGCCAGCACTTCGTTTGCTTTTTCTTTATAGCGAGTGACCTTTGACAAATCCCATGATTCCTTGCGTTTTTCAGAATACCGAACTCCCTTATAGCCATAATGTGTGTGAAAAATTACATGATCATCCCTGTTTAATTAAGTCTTCTTCTTGAAAGCCTTCGATCTGGACTTCAGCAGAAGGTAACTCTTCCTGTTCAATTTGAAATAAACTGGCTACAAGATCAGGTTACATAATTTTATGCAGAAACATTTCTACAATGTGATAATGAAATTATCACTGTCATGTGAAGTTTTGTATTATCATAACTATTAATTGAATGAAAAAAAGCATTATAGTTTCACCTAAAACCTTTTGTAGAACAAAGTCTGTAAGAGGTGCTATTATTTTTCAGATGAGATCTCCAATAATCTTGTCAATGATTTTGTGACTGGTACCTCAGCAAGTACTAGTCACGATTATAATATTTATTGCATTTTGAAATAGAAAGGAGAATATGGTGGGTGTCCTGCCTAATCTTTAGATTTTTATATATCACAGTCTTAGAATAATTGTTGATGGATGAATTAAATGAAAATGAAGAACAAGACCATGCTTTTCTGGAAATATACAATTTTTGAATTTCATCCACACACACAGATGCATACACACACACACACACACACACATTATATATATATATAAATAAAATAATATATATATGTTGAATACCATGAACTTAAAAGAAATTAAAGAGAAAGATGTGTTATTTTGTTTAAATAATCAACATACTCTCTGGAATGCCGGAGGTTGTGGGGAGAACCTACAGAACCATGTAAAATTATGAGAGGCAGAAAAAGGGGGTTATGAGATTCATAGATAGGATAGACTGAAAGAACCTCTTTCCCAGGATCGAAAAATCAAATACTAGAGGGCAATGCTTTAAGGTGATAGGGGAAGAGTTTAACGGAGATGTACAGGGCAATTTTATTACACAGAAGATAGTGAGTGCCTAGAAAGCGCTGCCAGAGATGCCGATGAGGTGGACACGATAGTGGCATTTAGGATACATTGATATGGAGGGATGTGGATGTGCAGGTAGATAAAAGATGGCATTGGCATAATGTTGGACACACTCAAATGTTTAATATTTTATTCATCTTTTAAAATTTAAGAAAGAACTGCAGATGGGAGTAGGGAAGTAATGTTAAAATTGTACAAGGCATTGGTAAGACCAATTCTGGAGTATGGTGTACAATTTTGGTCGCCTAATTATAGGAAGGATGTCAACAAAAAACAGAGAGTACAGAGGAGATTTACTAGAATGTTGCCTGGGTTCCAGCAACTATGTTACAGAGAAAGGTTGAACAAGTTAGGTCTTTATTCTTTGGAGCGCAGAAGGTTAAGGGGGGACTTGATTGAGGTCTTTAAAATGATGAAAGGGATAGACAGAGTTGACGTGGATAAGCTTTTCCCATTGAGGGTAGGGAAGATTCAAACAAGAGGGCATGACATGCGAATTAAGGGACAGAAGTTTAGGGATAACGTGAGGGGGAACTTCTTTACTCAGAGGGTGGTGGCTGTGTGGAATGAGCTTCCAGCAGAAGTGGTGGAGGCAGGATCGATTTTAACATTTAAAAGTAAAGTGGATAGGTATATGGACGGGAAGGGAATGGAGGGGTATGGTCTGAGTGCAGGTAGATGGGACTAGGGGAAAACAAATGATCGGCACAGACTAGAAGGGCCGAGAGGGCCTGTTTCCGTGCTGTAATTGTTATATGGTTATATGCTGGAACAATCGAAGGTAGACAAAAAATGCTGGAGAAATTCAGCAGGTGAGGCAGCATCTATGGAAAGAAGGAATAGGCAACATTTCGGGTCAAGACCCTTCTCCAGAGTGATGTCGGGGGGTGCGGGAAAAAGAAAGGAAGAGGCGGAGACAGTAGGCTGAGGGAGAGCTGGGGAGGGGAAGGAGGGAGAAAACAAGGGCTATCTAAAATCAGAGAAGTCAATGTTCATACCGCTGGGGTGCAATTGAAGGTACTGTTCCTCCAATTTGCGCTGGGCCTCACTCTGGCAATGGAGGAGGCAAGAGGACAGAGAGGTCAGATTGGGAATGGGAGGGGGAGTTGAAGGGCTGAGCAACCGGGAGATCAGGCTGGTTAGTACGAACTGAGCGGAGATGTTGGGCAAATCAGTCTTTCCAGGTGAGGCAGAGGTTCACCTGCACCTCCTCCAACCTCATCTACTGCATCCGCTGTTCCAGGTGTTAACTTCTCTACATCAAGCGTAGGCTCAGCGATCGCTTCGCCCAACACCTCCGCCTTTGCACAACACGTCGCCTATTTCTTCTCTCCATAGATGCTGCATCACCCGCAGAGTTTCTCCAGCATTTTCTGTCTACCATCTTTTAAAATATGTAAGGATAGAAATTAGTAATTTGTTAATAACTCAAAATGGAACTGGAATATTACGATGACACTGAACATTGAGAAGAAAATATCTTTGCTGTTATTGAGCAAAGGCAAATCTCTTCCCCAATGGTATTAAGTTCTACATTGCTCTTGGCGTTGGCTGCAATTTAATGTATGTCCTGAAAAAGTTATAATTTCTCATAACTGTCGAAAACAGAAAACCATTTTGATTGAAGAGATTAACTGTTCATATAAAAAATTATCAGGAACTCTCCCAGTACCTGTCCTACTCTGATTCTGTTTGAAAGGGAAGCTTCTGCAACCCTTTCAACTTTAAAGTCTAAAGTTTAATAGTTGTGCAGCAATTGCAAAACAACAGAGCTTCATGAGCGGATGATATCCTTCATGAAGTTCTAAAACGTAAGAGTTTTGTGGCAAAAGACTTTTGTCACAAATTCACAACCTCAAGTCAAGTCAAATCAGGAGAGTTTATTGTCATGTGTCCCAGATAGGACAATGAAATTCTTGCTTGCTGCAGCACAGCAGAGTATTGTAAGCATAAATACAGGACAGTTCAGTGTGCCTACCAAGCATAGACCATATATATACACATAAATAAACAGAAAAAGTGCAATAGGCTGTCATAGTTCAGAATTTGTTTGATGGCGAGTTTAATAGCCTGATGGCTGTGGGGAAGCAGCTGTTCCTGTACCAGATTTCAGGCTCCTGTACCTTCTACCCGATGGCAGCAGAGAGATGAGTGTGTGGTCAGGATGGTGTGGGTCCTTGATGATGCTGGCAGCCTTTTTGAGGCAGCGACTACGATAGATCCCTTCGATGGTGGGGAGGTCAGAGCCGATGATAGACTGGACAGTGGTCACAACATTCTGCATTCTTTTCCACTCCTGGATGCTCAAGTTGCCGAAACTAAGGCACGATGCAACCAGTTGGTGTGTTACAAAACTTACCTTGAGCAGCGCTGCAGTTCTGCTGCTCCCCGTGTGTGTGACTTTGGCACCTTTCAGAGGGGGGCGTGTTTAAAGTGCAGTTTTTCTACAGACAGGGCAAATCGATCCATGTCAGGGCATTTCGTTGCTGAAGAAAAATCACTGCTACATTTGATTTATGAAGGTATTTTTAAATTACGCTAGATTATTTATTCGCTAGAGTAATTTAAAAATCATCTTCTAAAGCCATGAGCGCCGACAACGGGAAGGATTTTACATGGGGAGAAAATAAAGTACACAGTTTATTTTTACATAAAAACGTGCTTCTTAGGAAGCATTTAATCACATTTTCATGTTGCGAAATGGGGACAAAAAAAAAAATACAAACCAGCAGTATTTTTCCTGCCGACTTCACCGCAAACCGCAACGTTCTAATCCACCACATTCCATTAAAACCCACTCGTTAAGTGTTTAATTTACAGAATTAAACACTAAATTCCTTCCATTTGACCCATAAATTCATGAAAATGAGATTTAAAAATTATGCTATATTGTGAATTATTGTGTGAATGTTATTTGCCAATAAAAATATTTATCTTTTCTTAAGAAATTGATTGATGTTTAGATCTAGTAATTGAATTTTGTAATTAGCTACAATTAGGTAACTAACTAATTATATGCTTTAATTTCAGGTCATCCAAGTAAAATTGTTTCATATTTGTTCAAAAATGCTTCAATCTATAATAACTGAAAATTTCATTGAGTTCTCTTAATTTTTAAGAAAGTTATGGGCTTTTGACTGTCCTAGATCACAGCTTTTGAGTTAAGTCAATGGAAAGGCAATGGGAACAAGATGCTAATTTCCGAGTATGAAAATGGCCATAACCTTTTTAATACTGAAGATATGAAAGTAAATTAGGTGTCAAATTAAACTTATTTTTATGCTTTATCTGATGGGATAAATTGCAGACTTGATTTATAAAATCTCAAAATGTTGTAACATTGCTACAACCAGTCAGCTCTGTACTGTGCACCTGTGGAAGTTCGAGAGAGTCCTCTTTGACATACCAACTCTCCGTAATCTTCTCAGGAAGTAGAGGTGCTGATGTGCTTTCTTTATAATTGCATCAGTGTGCTGGGACCAGGAAAGATCTTCGGAAATATGCACGCCCAGGAATTTGAAGTTCTTGACCCTTTCCACCATCGTCCCCTTGAGATAAATGGGATTGTGGGTCCCAATCGTACCTCTTCCAAAGTCCACAATCAGTTCCTAGGTTTTGCTGGTGTTGAGAGCCAGGTTATTGTGCTGGCACCATTTGGTCAATCGGTCGATCTCACTTCTATACTCTGACTGGTCCCCATCAGTGATTCGTCCCTCAACAGTGGTGTCGTCGGCGAACTTGATGATGGGGCTCGCACTATGCCCAGATACACAGGCATGAGTATAGGGTGAGTACAGCAGGGGGCTGAGCATGCAGCCTTGAGGTGCTCTCGTGCTGATGGTTATCGAGGATGACACATTTCCACCAATGCGGACAGACTGTGGTCTGTGGATGAGGAAGTCGAGGATCCAATTGCAGAGGGATGCGCAGAGACCCAGATCCGAGAGCTTGGTAACCAGCTTGGAGGGGAAGATGGTGTTAAACGCCGAGCTGTAGTCAATGAATAACAACCTGACATATGAGTTTTTGTTGTCCAAGTGGTCCAGAGCGGAGTGGAGAGCCAGTGAGATCGCATTCACCGTTGATCTGTTGTGGCGGTAAGCGAACTGCAGTGGGTCAAGGTTCTTGTCGAGGTAGGAGTTGATATGCGCCATAATCAATCTTTCAAAGCACTTCATCACCACAGGCATTAGTGCCACTGGTCGATAGTCACTGAGGCACGTCACCTTGCTCTTCTTGGGCACCAGTATTATTGATGCCTTTTTAAAGCAGGTGGGAACCTCAGACCTCAGAAGTGAGAGGTTGAACATGTTTGGGAGGTGGAGGGTGCCAGGAATGCCCAGAAATGTCACAACCAGGATCAAGTTTCATGAAGAGACATGTTTGATCAAAAAGGTCTATGGAGCATCCTTCTCAAATATACGTCCACAGAAATGTGTTTCTATTTATGTCGATCTCTCGATGGCATGCCTGCTGTGATCTCAAACAATGGGTGCATGATAGACTCAATTCCGAAGCTTTTTTCAATGTTTCTGAATGCAACGATGCCCAATCCCTCCAACAAAGTAGCTGCTGGAGAGGAGATAACCTGCAGGACAAAGGGCCTGTCCCACCAGCATGCGACTGCATGCGGCAAGCGCGACCTAAAGTGGTGACTTGAGCCGCACGGCCATGCGGGGCCGGTCCCACTTCGGTCGCCAGAGGCATATGGAGTTGTGCGGGGCTGGTCCCAACACCGCGCGGGGCTCCGAAAAACTGACACTGTCCAAACATTCCGCGCGCCAACGGCCTATTGGCCCGTAGCCACATTGAGGACATATGCACAATCTCGACGTCGTACACAGCATCTTGACGGCGTACACCTAGCGCGTGGCGTTGCGTGATGACGTCACCGCCCGGCGTGCAATTGTGTGATGACGTCACCACCCGACGCCGTGCGACGTCCAAATTCAGTCGGCCCGCCTCCTGCCCAGCTGATTGGTGAGTATGATGTCGGGACCAGCCCCGCACAACTCCATACGCCTCCGCAGTTCGAAATGGGAACAGCCCCGCGAGGCCGTACGCCTCAAGCGACCACATTTGGTCGCGCTAGATGCATGCAAACGCATCCTGGTGGGACAGGCCCATAAGTGGGGAACTGGTTAATCCACACTGCTTCCATTCCAGAACCAAAGCCACCGCAACATAAGTCATCAAGCTCTGGAACATGGACGATGCTTGCGCACGTCCCCGTTCAGAGGCCAAGCTCTTAGATATCATCTCAGTGGGCCACAGTGCAGGATCATGTCCGTGCTATATCTCTAAATTAAAGTAAACTAAACTAAAGCAAACCAAAAGAGTAATACAACAAGGGTCTTAGGGGTGTGAAGGTCTGCAACATGTTCAAGACCACTTCATCCAGCCTGAATGAGTATACCCTAGTCATCAGCAGTTTCATCAAGAAATGTGTTTGACGACTGCATTCCACCAAACACTGTCAGAGTCTTTCCTAACCTAAAACCTCAGATGAACAGGGAGATTTGCTCTCTGTTAATTCCAGATCCAAGGCTATCAAGAAAGATGATCCCACACTGTACAAGAAGGCCAGGGCTATCAGGAACGCTGAGAGAGACTTTTAAAAACAGGCTGGAGAATCAATGTAATCAAGTGCACGCCAGGCATCTGTGGCAGGGCCTGAATATCGGCCTAGGCAACAAGCTGAAGTTGGGGGAAATGTCTGGCAGTGATATATCTGTGCCAAATGAGCTTAAAGCATTTTATGTCCATTTTTTTTGGCAATCAAAATACCACCTATGCGCGTACCCACATCCCCATTGTTTCTGTCCCATATATATATATATATATATTTTATTTCAGATCTGTTTTCACGAGGGTAAACTCTCAGAGTGCAGCAGGACCAGATGGGGTTTCTGGATAGGTTCTAAATTCAGGCACCGATCAACTAACCACGGTCTTCACCGACATCTTCAACCCCTCGTTTTAGCAGTTTACTGTCCCCATCTGTTTCAATGAAACCTTCATCATTCCAGTCCCGAAGTAAAATAAAGTGACCTGTCTCAATGACTACCGCGCAGTAATTCGAACTTTGACATGAAGAAGTGTTTTGGATAACTTCCTATCCCTAAGAATCCTCTCCAATACCTTCCTACCACTGACATGAGGATCACTGGCCTACAACTTTGTGGATTATCTCTACTTCCCTTCTTAAATAAAGGAACAACATTAACTATTTTCCAGTCCTCCAGGACCTTACCTGTGGCTAGCGAAGATGCAAAGATCATCATTAAGGCTTCCACAATCTACTCTCTAGCTTCTCTCAATAAGTTGGGATAGATCCCATCAGGCCCTGGGGACTTTTCCACCTTAATACACTTCAAGAGCCACAATACCTCCTCCCTCTTCATCATCTCAAACTGCCCATACACATTAGTATTTTGTACAGATCTCACTATACTCCATCTCCTTCCTCGGTGAAAATAGATGCAAAGTACTCATTGAATACCTCGCCTCCTTATCCAGATTCCATGAAAATGAAAAGTATCTGAATGTTTTCAATTGACTCATGAACCTTTAGATTTTGTTTTCTGAATCGTGAAGACTCAAGTAGTGGGTGTTAGTTATTTTGTTGGATTTCCAGAAGGCCCTCTTAAGAGGCTGTTAGTAAAAAAATTCAACTCTTAAATATGAGTACTTGAATACTTGGTGATACACATATTCTTAGATACATTAATCATGACCAATAGAATTTAAAAAAATCACATGTCAAAAATAAGATGTCACCATGGTTGTAGATTGAAGGATATAAATGCAAAGAGAAAGAATATTTAAAAAATGGACAAATGGAATCAGTGGATATGCTATGCCCTCTATTTGGATATTGAAATAATAGAATATAATAGTTTCTAAATTGGGAAGTACTACAATCAATGGGAATCTGAATAAATTCAGGGGTCCAAATGCAACAGTTGCTGAAAATAATTAAAGAGAGAAATGGAATTCTGGTCACTGATATACAGGAGAGACTGGGAGGTTACGGTGACCTTGTAGGGCCCTGTATCTATTTCCAGCAGTTTGTTTATACCAGTATGATACTTTGACCCTAATGCACAATAACATTGCTTATATTACCTGAATTTTAAATGGTTGAGGGAATACTTTGATGTTTTCAGAATATTAAAAAAACAATGTAGTTGGTAGAAATTCTTTCCACAGGTTAACATCCGGGCACAGGGGCATATTATAAAAACGAGTCAATGATGAAGTTGCAGAACAATTCTAATTGGCGATTGGCACCAGGTTAGTTGTTCATTGTAAAATTAAAAATGCTGGATTTTTGACATATTGGCTATGATCTCATTATAAGGTACAACATGAGCTAGTTTTATGTGATTTTGGAACAAATCATGCTGGATTTGATCTTTTTATCCTTACTAATTTATCAGGATCTGGGCATTGTTGGCAAACCTTACATTTATAGCTCATCCGTTGCAACACACTGAGTGGCTTGCTGGGCCATTTCAGCTGATATTTATGAGTCAATCATTTGTGCGTTGGTGAATCGAATACAATCCAGAGAGAAGACAACCTTCCCTGAAGTGGCAATAAACCTAGAGCGAACTATCAGCCAGCATGCTTAAGCTCAATAGCTTATAACATCTCCCCATCAACCTAAGACATCATTTGAATTTTGTCTGGATATTTTCTCCAACAGATGGCACCATACTCATGTAGAATTCAGGTAAGCCACATTAAATATTGTAGAAACAAGGAACTGGAGATGCTGGTTTACCCAAATTTGTTGGTTTATTACTGTTTTTCTCTGGATGGGGAAAACATTGCCATGATCATACTCATCTCTGTTCCCTAGGTTCTCAAAGAAGGTTTGTGTTCAGAATCAAAGAATTGGCAGGTATGATTGAAATACACTGTGTTTGTTCATACGGTCAAAGTCATTAGCTGATTTGCAATCTTTAAATAATGTATCTTGCTGCCATAAAAAGCTATTACAAGCATTTTCAAAATGCTTTTAATGGGCATATCCCTCTAAACCCTTTCTATCATATCTGTCAAAATATCTTTGCAAATTCCTAATTGTGTTTGCTTCCATAGCTTCCTCTAGTAGCTCGTTCCAGATACTGACTACCCTTTGATTGAGGGTGAATCTGATGGAATGAGGCACAATCATCTACTTGCTTTAAAGCATTGTGTATCTCAATAAAGCTCAGGAATTGTGAATGTGCCCACCTATATGTGGATCTTATTCTGAGCTGTACAGAAACTAAATCCAAATAGCATCCGTTCATTTAAAAAGTCATTAAATGGCAAGGCCACATTTTAGTTTAGTTTAGTTTAGAAATACAGCATAGAAACAGGCCCTACGGTCCATTGAGTCCACACCAACCAATGATCACCTGTACACTAACTAGTTCTATGTTATCGCACTTTCGCATCCTACACACTGGGGGCAATTTACAGAAGCCTACAAACCTGCACGTTTTTGGAATGTGGGAAACCGGGGCACCCAGAGAAAACCCACAGAGTCACAGGGAGAACATACAAACTCCGCACTGGCTGCACCCATAATGAGAATCGTACCCAGGTCTCTGGCGCTGAGAGGCAGCAACTCTACCACTGCACCACTGTGTCGGGGTAACCATCTTGATAACCATCTCCACTCTCTATGATACTACCTATTTTAGTGTCATCTGCAAAGCTACTAACCAGGATTAGTCTTGTACATTAATACAACTGGAATACTGTGTTCAGTTTTGGTTACCCAGCTCCAGGAAAGATGTCATTAAGCTGGAAAGGGTGCCAAGAAGATTTATGCGGATGTCGCCAGGACTTCAGGGGCTGAGCTATAGGGAGCGTTCGGGCAGGTGTGGACATCAGTGCTGGGGGCTGAGAGGTGTTCTTATAAAGGTGAATAAAATCATGAGTGGAATATATAAGGTGAATGCAGAGTCTTTTACCCAGGGTAGGGGAATCAAAAACCAGAGGACGTATGTTTAAGGTAAGAGGGGAAAAAAAAAATGAAGCTAAGGAGCTACTTTTTCACTCAGAGGGTGGTGGGTATATGAAACAAGCCACCAGAAGGATGAGGCAAGTGCAACATTTAGTTTTGAGATACAGCATGGAAACAGGCCCTGCGGCCCAGCGAGTCCATGCTGACCAACAATCACCATACACTAGTTCTATGTTATTCCACTGTCTCATCCTACACACCGAGGGCAATTTACAGAATCCAATTAACCTACAAACATGCGCATCTTTGGGATGTAGGAGGTAACTGGAGCTATCGGAGAATACCCATGCAGAACATACAATATCCGTACAGACACCACCTGCAGTCAGGATCGAACACGGGTCTCTGGCGCTGTAAGGCAGCAGCTCTACCACTGCACCACTGTGCATTTAAGAAACTCTTGGACAGGTACATAGGTAGGAAAGGTGCAGAGGAGTATGGGCCAAACATGGGCAAAAGGGACTAGCTTGGATGGGACATCTTGGTCGGTATGGACGTTGGGCCAAAGGATCTGTTTCTGCGCTCTAATTAGAATCATAGTTGTACAGCATGGAAACAGGCCCTTCAGTGGAACTTGTCCATGCTGGCCACATTGGTGACATTTGTCTGCATTTGGTCTATATCCATCTAAACACTTTCTATCCATGAACCTGTCCAAGAGTCTTTCAAATACTGTAATTGTACCCACCTTCACCATTTTCTCAGACATCTTGTTCCACACTTCCACCACCTTCCATGTGAAAATGTTGGTTCTCCAGCTCCCTTTAAATCTTTCCTCTTTCACCTTAAATCTATGGTGTCTAGTTTTAGATTTCCCAGCCTTGGAAAAAGCACTGTGACAATCCTATCTTATTTATGCCACTCATGATATTATATACTGCTATAAGGTCACCTCTCAACCTCCTACGCTCCAAGGAATAAAAGTCCCACCTATCATGTCTCTCCTTATAACTCCAGTTCTCCAGTTCCAGTATCAGCCTTGGGAATCATCCTTGCTCCCTTCCAGATTAATGACATCCTTTCGACTGCTAGGTGACCATAACAGTGCACAATACTCCAAATATGGTCTCACCAAAGTCTTGTACAGTTGTTACATAACGTCATTGCCACAGAGGGTTGTGGAGGCCAAGTCAGTGGATATTTTTAAGGCAGAGATAGACAAATTCTTGATTAGAACGGGTGACAAGTGTTCTGGGGAGAAGGCAGGAAAATGGGATCAGGAGGCAGAGATCAGCCATGATTGAATGGTGGAGTGGACTCGATGGGCCGATTGGCCTAATTCTATTCCTATAACTGGTGAACTTGTGTCCTGGTTCTTGTACTCAGTGTCCTGACCAACGAAGGCAAGCGTGCCAGATTGATATGTACATCGCTAGTGAAGCTAATCATTGACTATATTGGTCATGAATTGTGTGGTTGATGGCACTCGGATTTATTTTCTGTAAATAATTACTCCAAACTGAAGTGTCTCTTCAGTGGCATGTCAGATCATGTTTTTTGATGGTTAAGGGCGGTACTTCTATGAAGTCCACTAGGGGGCAGAAATACTGTCTTTGGAAGTCTACTTCTTATTATGTGCCCACAATATACCTACGTGTGGCCAGAAATATCCTCAAGTGCTGGTACATGTAGGGAAATGGTTTTAGTGAAATGTTTATTCCATGTTCCTAATTAAGACCACAATTATAAACGTCTCCAATGTATTCATATCGCTCTTGTTTCTGTAATGCTTTCCACAGTCACCAATGTAGAGGGATTCAAACATATTGTCAATTCATAAGTAAGAATAATTAGGCATTGGAATGATCAAGATCAGGTAAATATTCTGTTTTAAAGGAGCCTTGCATGAGATTTGTACATCTAAATGTTTCGGTTTCTTTGTTTTATTTTCTCTGTATTTGCAGTCCTGAAAAATAAGACATTCAGATTAGCCTTTATTATGGCCCTTATATCTAGTTTAATGGAACTGGTCTCAGTTCAGTTATTAAATCTGATTATAAATATGAATATCAATTTGACTAGCACAGTAGAGTGGTATCGATTGTTAAAACAATGTAGAATGAATACTGACTCTGTACCACCGAGCAGACTATGCTTGAATTTATGAAACAGCTAAACACAAAAATATCAAACTGAACAGAAGTGAAAATACTACATACTGAAAGCCATGAGTCAGAACCGATCTCATCAGTTACTTTTCTCTTTAGTTTTACAGGCACTTTCCTGATGAATAATTTTAATCAACCATCTCGATGGGAAACACAACGTAAGAAAGGGCTTTGATTGATTGTATTTGGCCGACTGTGCATTCCATTCAAGTTTTCATTCAGGTAGATTTGATTAATTATCCATAAAGAAGAAAAATACAGCAAATTCTCAGCAGATCAAGCTGTCTTGGAGGAGAGAGAAACGAAGATGCTGTTGCAGGTTGATAACCTTCAATTCATTTCTCGATAAAGATCGGAACATGACTCGTTCACAAAACCAACTGCTTGTCAATGGAGCAATTTGTTCCTTATATAGAGTCATACAGCACGGAAACAGAAGAAGGGTTTTGGCCCGAACCAACCAAGATGCCCCATCTACAGTTCTGAACTGCTCGCTTTTGGCTCATATATCCCTCTAACCCTTTCCTATCCATGTACCTGTCTTAATGTTGATAAAATACATGCCTCAACTATGTGCTCTGGCAGCTCGTTCCTTATACCAACCACCATCTGTGCAAACAAATTGCCCCTCAAGTTCCTATTAAATCTTTCCCCTCTCACCTTAAACCTAGGTTCTTGATTCCCCTACTGTGGGTTAAAGAATCTGTGCAATTACCCAATTTATTCCCCCCATGATCTTATGCATGCTTGAACCAAATACATATTGGACCTAATTTGAATTGAGGGAACAATCTTCAATGCAGTTAACGCACAGCTCCCATATCCTAGCATTACCTAAAAAATGTGGATGGGCTGGGGATAGTTAGATTTGAGGTGCCAGCTATGTTCTGTTGCTCTGTGATGTTTTGGTGGACCCAAGAGAATTGGTGCTAGTCCTAGCTCCACAAAAATATAACTTTCAAAATTATTAACACCATAGTCAGGTGAACAAAGTGTCCTCTTACAAATAAATGACCGAATAAATTACAAATTACCGGTGCGGTGGCACAGAGGTAGAGTTGCTGCCTTACAGCGCCAGAGACCTGAGATCGATCCTGACTGCAGGTGCTGTCTACAAAGAGTTTGTGCGTTATCCCCGTGACCGCATGGGTTTTCTCTGGGTGCTCCCATTTCCTCCCACGCTCCAAAGACGTACAAGTCCGTAGATTAATTGGCTTTGGTAAACATTTTAAATTGTTCCTTGTGTGTGGATAGTGTTAGTGTACGGGGTGATCGCTGGTTGGCGCGAACTCAGTGGGCCAAAGGGCCTGGTTCCATGCTGTATCTCTAAACATTCATCTTAGCTATTTTCACTTAGATCATGATAGCTAGATTAGCGTTTAATGCCTTCTGCTTATTATCCATGGGTATGTAATGGTATGCTTCACTGTACTATTGGCAAGAAATCCCCAACATTTTGACAGGGTGGCAATGAAGGAACAACAATACACTGCTAATTTGAATGGTGTATGACTTGAAGAAAATTTTGTTTTTTGGCCTTTAAAGTGTGGATTTGAATGAAGATGAATTGGTGTAATAAACAGAATTTGATTTCTCCTAAGATGGATTTAAAATGCTGGATAGCAGGATAGGCAGCATTCCAGAGAAGGAATGGGTGATATTTGGGTCAAGATATTTGACCCAAAACATCACCCATTCCTTCTCTCCAGAGAAGCTGCCTGGCCCGCTGACATACCAGCATCTGCAGTTCCTTCCTACACATTGTTTTCTCCTGCTCTTTGTAGGCACATCTTATCTGGGCACATTTTCATGTCATCAGTTCGATGCCAGTCTTGTAACTACAGGAACATCTTAGTTGGAGATATGGCTTGTTTGGAGCATCTTAAGATTACATCCAGAATGTTGTTTGGACCGCTCATCTTTATTTATCCAGTACTTCTTGATATAATGTGGTGAAATTAGATTAAGAATGGTTTCTGTTTTGTTGGGAATCTCAGGTGGAACTTGATCTACATGTGCACAATGCAAACATCGAAAGCATGCCCAAAGTTAATGGAGAACAGAATACAGGTTGGCACTATGATCAATTTGTATTCAACAGAATATTACTATGATAGAAGCAGAAAATTCTGAAAAGACCTACCCTGGTTTAACTTATCAAAACGCAACACCTCATATTTTTCTGAATTAAATCCCAAATGCCATTCCTATACTCACTTCCCCAGTACGTGTGGATCCTGTTATAATCGTAGATAATCTTATTCACTGTGTACTACAGCAGCAACTAAAATTTAGCAATCATGTTAATGACATTGTCATCAAAATCATTAATATAAATGACAAACAACAATGGACCCAGCACCAATCGCTGTTCACAGGAGTCCATTCTGAATAATGACCCTCCAGAACCAGCCTCTGTGTCCCAAGCCAATTTTATATCCCGTGTAGGAAAGAATTGCAGATGGTGGTTTAAATCTAAGGTAGACACAAAATGCTGGAGTAACGCAGCGGGACAGGCAGCATCTCTGGAGATAAGGAATGGGTAACGTTTCGGGTCTGAAAAAGGGTCTTGACTCAAAACATCACCCATTCCTTCTCTCCAGAGATGCTGCCCGTCCTGTTGAGTTACTCCAGCATTTTATTTCTACCTTTTATTTTCTATCCACTTGGCTATCCCTGAACGTCTGACCCATTTCACCATTTTAGCAATTTGTCCATACTTTTTTTTAAATGTTTCTTGTGAGCTCAACAAGATCATTGTTTACTTAAACTGGCACTTTATATCAACCAAGTACGTTAATAGACATTTAGATTTGGAACAGTCTCCTTGTGATTGGGATCCATGTCATAAGGTCAAGGTCATAAGTTCATTCCTCGGAGGAAGAAAGATTCCAAGAAGAGAAAGGGACGACCATGGCTGACAAGGGACGTCAGGGACAGTATAAAATTAAAGCGAAAAAGTACAACGTAGCAAAGATGAGCAGGAAGCAAGAGGATTGGGTAATGTTTAAAGAACAACAGAAGATAAGTAAAAAGACAATCCGGGCAGAAAAGATGAGGTACGAAGGTAAGCTAGCCAAGAATATAAAGCAGGATAGTAAAAGCTCCTTTAGGTATGTGAAGAGGAAAAAGTTAGTTAAGACCAAAATTATATCCAGTGTAGGAAAAAATTGAAGACCGAATTGAAGACTGAAAAAGGTGAATTAATTATGGAGAACAAGGAAATGGCAGATGAGTTGAACAGGTACTTTGGATCTGTCCTCACTAAGGAGGACACAAACAATCTTCCTGATATAGTAGTGGCCAGAGGGTGACGGAGGAGCTGAAGGAAATCCACATTAGGCAGGAAATGGTGTTGGATAGACTGATGGGACTGAAGGCTGATAAATCCCCCAGGCCTGATGGTCTGCAGCCCAGGGTACTTAAGGAAGTGGCTCTAGAAATCGTGGATGCATTGGTGATAATTTTCCAATGTTCTATAGACTCAGGATCAGTTCCTGTGGATTGGAGGGTAGCTCATGTTATCCCACTTTTTAAGAAAGGCGGGAGAGAGAAAACAGGGAATTATAGACCAGTTAGCCTGACATCAGTGGTGGGGAAGATGCTGGAGTCAATTATAAAATATGAGATAGCCGAACATTTGGATAGCAATAACAGGATCGGTCCGAGTCAGCATGGATTTACGAAGGGGAAATCATGCTTGACTAATCTTCTGGAATTTTTTGAAAATGTAACTAGGAAAATGGACAAGGGAGAGCCAGTGGATGTAGCGTACCAGGACTTTCAGAAAGCATTTTATAAGGTCCCACATAGGAGATTACTGGGCAAAATTAAGGCACATGGTATTGGGGATGAGGTGCTGACATGCAGAGAGAAGTGGTTGGCAGACAGGAAACAAAGAGTAGGGATTAATGGGTCCCTTTCAGAATGGCAGGCAGTGACTAGTGGGGTACCGCAAGGCTCGGTGCTGGGACCACAGCTATTTACAATATACATCAATGATTTGGTTGAAGGGATTCAAAGTAACATTAGCAAATTTGCAGATGACACGAAACTGGGTGGCAGTGTGAACTGTGAGGATGATGCTATGAGAATGCAGGGTGACGTGGACAGGTTGGGGTAGTGGGCAGATGCATGGCAGATGAAGTTTAATACGGATAAATGTGAGGTTATCCACTTTGGTAGCAAAAACAGGAAGGCAGATTACTATCTAAATGGCATCAAGTTGGGAAAAGGGGAAGTACAACGGGATCTGGGGGGTGCTTGTTCATTAGTCTATGAAAGTAAGCATGCAGGTACAGCAGGCAGTGAAGAAAGCGAATGGCATGTTGGCCTTTATAACAAGAGGAATTTAATATAGGAGCAAAGAGGTCCTTCTGCAGTTGTACAGAGCCCTAATGAGATCACACCTGGAGTATCATGTGCAGTTTTGGTCGCCTAATTTGAGGAAGGACATTCTTGCTATTGAGGGAGTGCAGCGTAGGTTTTCAAGGTTTATTCCCGCGTTGGCGGGACTGTCATATGCTGAGAGAATGGAGCAGCTTCGCTTGTACACTCTGGAGTTTAGAAGAATGAGAGGGGATCTCATTTGAAACATATAAGATTGTTAAGGGCTTGGACACACTAGAGGCAGGAAACATGTTCCCGATGTTGGGGGAGTCCAGAACCAGGGGCCACAGTTTAAGAATAAGGAGTAAGCCATTTAGAACAGAGACAAGGAAACACTTTTTCTCACAGAGAGTGGTGAGTCTGTGGTATTCTCTGCCTCAGAGGGCGGTGGAGACAGGTTCTCTGGATGCTTTCAAGAGAGAGCTAGATAGGGCTCTTAAAAATAGCAGAGTCAGGGAATATGGGGAGAAGGCAGGAACGGGGTACTGATTGGGGATGATCAGCCATGATCACATTGAATGGCGGTGCTGGCTCGAAGGGCTGAATGGCCTACTCCTGCATCTATTGTCTGTTGTCCATTGTCTATTGTCTATTGATAGGAGCAGATTAGGCCATTTGGCCCATCAAGTCTACTCCGCCATTCAATCATGGCTGATCTATCTCTCCCTCCCAACTGCATTCTCCTGCCTTCTCCCCACAATCCTTGACACCCATACTAATCAAGAATTTATCTATCTCTGCCTTAAAAATATCCAATGACTTGGCCTCCACAGAGTGTGGATAAGAATTCCACAGATTTACCACCCTCTGACCAAATAAATTCCTCCTCATCTTCTTCCTAAAGGAACATCCTTTAATTCTGGGGCTATGACCTCTAGTCCTAGACTCTCCCACTAGTGGAAACATGCTCTCTGCATCCACTCTATCCAAGCCTTTCACTATTCAGTACATTTCAATTTGGTCCCCCTCACCCTTCTAAATTCCAGCAACGTCAAGCCCAGTGTCATCATATATTAACCCACTCATTCCTGAGATCCTTCTTGTAAACTTCATATGGATCCTCTACAGAGTCAGCACATCCTTTCTCAGATATGGTGCCCAAATTTGCTCACAATACTCAAAATGCGGCCTGATCAGCACCATTACATCCCTGGTTTTGTATTCTAGCCTTCTAGAAATAAATGCTAGCATTGTGGTTACCTTCCTTTTACCGATTCGAATTGCAAATTAAATTTTTGGGAATCCTGCACCAGCACTCCCGTCCCTTTGCACCAATTTCTGGATTCTCTCCCCATTTAGAAAACAGACTATGCCTTTATTCCTACTACCAAAATGCATGATTCCACACTTTGCTACACTATATTCCATCTGCCACTTCTCTGCCCACTCTCCCAACCTGTCCAAGTCCTTCTGCGGAGTCCCTGCTTTCTCTACGCTACCTGTTCCTCCACCTATTTTCGTATCATCAGCAAACTTGGTCACAAAGCCTTCAATCCCCTCAACCAAATTATTAATACACAACGTAAAGAGTAGCGGCCCCAGCACCGACCCCCGCGGAACTCCGCTAGTCACTGGCAGCCAACCAGAAAAGGCCCTCTTTATTGCCACTCTTTGCCTTCTGCCATCCAGCCAACCCACTATCCATGCTAGTATATGCCCTTTGATACCATGGGCTCTCATCATCTTTAGCAGCCTCACATTTGGCACGTTATCAAAGGCTTTCTGAAAGTCTAGGCAAACAACATCCAGTGATTTTGTCTGTCCTGCTATTTACTTCTTCAAAGAATTCCAGCAGATTTGTCAAGCAAGATCTCCCCTTCACAAAACCATGCTGACTTCGGTCTATTTTATCATGAATTTCTAAGTACTCCGCAAACTCATCCTTTTTCATGGATTCATGATTTTATCCTTTCTTTGATCCCAACCCAACCTATAAGAAATCCTCACACAGTAATAATAAGTTAACAATCTTTCCCCTTCACAGGTATTGAAGAAACCTCTTTGCACTTCCAGATCTTTAATTTTACTTTGAATTTTTTTGTATGATGTACATTTTGAATAGCTTTGTTTTATTGGTAGCATCTCCTAAGTCAGAAGCTTGTTAGTTCAGGATTATAACACATCTTGAGTATATAATTTGGCACAATAGTGGAATAAGTCTAATATTTTAGAGGTGACATTTTAACCATTGCAATAAAAAAAGTTCATATTCCTTGTAAATAATTTAGATCATGACTGTATACTGTACCTTGATATCGTGAAAGTGATATTTACAAAGATTAAATTGACATCTTGTCATTATTTCAATAGAAATGTTTTTTGATTTCCTGCCAGAATGTTCATGGTTACAGCTTGGATTAAATTTGTTGAGTTTGCTTGGAAATCTCTCAAGATTTCCTTGAGCAGTTCTCATCAACCTTGGCATAAATCTAGTTTAAATCGTATTAACAAATACACTAATCGTTTACGTTATATATGATTGGTAGGGCATGAGAATCTTCAACAAAATGCTTCTGAGTTGTTAAAAATACAATGTTGTAAAATACATAGCACACGATAAAACATACAAGTTCAACAAGGTTATTAAAAGTATGTTTAGTTCCAGTGAGACTACATTGGCAACCCTGTGTGCATTTTTCATCTGTGCATTTCAATAGTAGAGCTAATAGGACTTGATGTTTCAATCCTTGTAATAAAAAAAAAAAGATATTCAGTTATTTAATGAACAAACAGCTTTATCGTTGATCCCAGAATGTAGAGAGGTGATCCTTGAAGAAAGATTGACTACCCTGGATCTTGTTCCCTTTTAATATCTAGAAGGCTGAGAGAAATTGATGTGAATGTAAACAAATTATGAAAGTTTTAGACCAATTGGATTCTAGTTTCATTCCAAAATATATAATGTAAATTAATGAATTCTTTACACCAAAATCTAAGAAATAATAAGGAACTATTTTATGAAAACAGATTTCTAGAAGGAATTAAAGAGTCTCTTGTTAGTAAATGATTTTTTTAGAGTTGCAATGTTCATTGTGAACTGGTAAATTGACACTACAAAGATCTTTATCATGTTTGAAACCGTAATTCTGCTATTGGTTCTATGATGCACGTAATGTGGTACTGACAGTTCAAAACATATTCAAAATTGAATGCAAAGCATTAGTCAAATGTGAACAAAAAGAAATGGGCACAAATGTATTGTTAGGTTAAAAAAAACAAGATGCCAGAAATAATGAGCAGGTCAACCAGTATTTGGGGAGAGAGAAACAAAGTTAATGATTCATACGGATGACCATCAGAATGGCCATCAAAATGGTTCTTAATGGCTTTACAGGATCAGCAAGGATATGGATAAAGTCAACCAAATCAAAGAGCAACCTTTCAGAAGACAGAAACGTATAGGTAATCAAGTAATGCTTATGAGCATGTTTGCACCAATTTGTTTCTTGTTCCAAAACCAATTTAACTTCAAAGGCATATTGAATGTCTCCGCACACTGATTAATTGAAAACTTTCATCGTAGATTCACTATCACAACCACCTCTGAAATTGCCTCCTATTCTACAAATACTGATAGACTGTAATTGAAAGATCTCTCTTCTTTCAACAGCCAATGAACCCAATGCATTTCTCCTGCAGCGGAAGATAGCATATAATGCCAGGGAGTTATGGAACACTGAAGGAAAAATTGCAATAATCAGTGAAGTATAGTACAATAGTAGAAGACACAGCTTAATAAGCCAGTTTAGTTCCCTAGCAGACCATGGTTAACAGTTTTGTTTCTCTCCCAGGATTGCATTTTAGAAGATGAATGCAATAAATGATGGAAAGTAATCCCCTCGTTCTCTGATAATTTTGGCAACCACTCACTCATATTATTTATCCTCTCCTTTACACATAATATTCCAGGTATATGCATTCAAAAACTTCCATTTAGTGTAGCGCTGAAATCTTATATCAGGAAATACCAAATAAAGGATGTTATAGCTGCTGAAGGGATGTATAAGACATATCAACCACTGATTGGAAAGTGCATGGATGGTCATCTTCATGCCAGGACGTGAAGATTGCTCCAAGCTTGAATAATCTTTCACAAAATTTGTCTGGAGACAAATGCTGAACTCCACACTATGCCAAGAAAAATTCACCACTGCAAGATAAACTTGAGAAAATTATAATCAGAACAAAATTATCCAAATCACATATCAAAAAGTTTGGGGCTAACAGTGAAAACAACAAGAATAGATTAGAATGCAATGTACCCTGGACAGGTTCTGAGAGGCTGAGGTTTTTAAATGGAAACAGAAATTGATTTTACATTGTCTTCTACTCAGTATGATAATAGTAGGCAGCACCCTGGAGAAGCTATTAGAGCTGCTGCTTCCCGAATCCACCAATGAACTGGATTCAATCCTGATTTCCAGAGAGGATAGACACTAAATGCTGGAGTAATTCAACAGGTTAAGCAGCATCTCTGGAGAAAAGGAATAGGTGACGTTTCGGGTCGAGACCCTTCTTCAGGCTGAGAGTCAGGGGAGAGGGAAACTTTACTCCAGCCCCGTGGGGATCACCACCAGCAACGCCGCTGACCCCCACCCCTCTAGCGCCCACAGGCTGGCTGGAGCCATTGTCCCCCCCCAAGAAGCTCCAGCCTCTGCTCCAGGCCCACAACCTCCGCGGCCTCCATACTGCAGGCTCCACGCTGATTTGCAGTGTTGTTTGTGTGGAGTTTGATGCTCTCCCTGTGACCACGTGGATTTCCTTTGGATGCTTCAGTTTACTCCCATATTATGAAAAATCGGGCAGGTTCTTAAGGTTAATTGGTTGCTGTAAATTGCCCTTAGTGTGTTAGTGGTGCAATGGAGGAGTTATATAAAGTTAGAGGTTAGTACTGATTATGGATGTTAGATATAGATATATATATATATATATATATATATATATACTAGACCAAGTGCAGACTCGTTGGGTCTGCTCCCCCAATGCAAGATTCCACCACTCACCCGTTCCCCCAATGCAATATTGCACCACTCACGCATAGCCCCCAACTGCGCAGGCGGGGCTCATTTCTCCTCATCCCCCAGCACTCCCTACTCCTCCTCTTCACCCTTCCTCTTCAATCTCTAGAGAGGGGGGGGGGCAGAGAGGGAGGGGGGGCAGAAAGGTAGGGGGTGGGGGGTAGAGAGGGAGGGGTAGGGGAGGGAGGGGTAGGGGAGGGAGGTAGAGAGCAGGCACGTGCCGTCAGGGTAGGCAAGTTAGGCAAATTATAAAAAGGTAATTAATAAATATAAATAGTAAAGATTTTCAATTAATTTACTAAATACAGTATTTATTATTAAATGGTTATTATTTTTGATCTACCTAATCGATCTTAGGTAGGCATAATTCTCCCATGCCTTTCATCCACAGTACATGTAATAGGCGTAACTATGTTCAGCTCACGTGCCAAAGACGCTGCTTCAAGCCTTCACTTACAACGGGCAATAAAGGCAGCTGAAATTCTGCCTTTGCACCATGCACTGTGCGCATACCTACAGGAGAGGAGACCAATCTGTGCTCGACTGACTGCCTACAGAACCGATCTGCGCATGCGCGGATTTTTATGGTTTTTTAAAAAGTCGACTGACTGCCTAGTGCCTACCCTGAGTAATTACTCATGGCACGTGCCTGGTAGAGACGGAGGGGGAGGGGGTAGAGAGGGTAATGTAGGGGGAGTAGAGGGGGAGGGGAGGGGGAGGGGGGTACCATACCAGAAGTTTAAACTAATTTTGCTGTTCAACATTGGCACTGCATCTGGACAACCATGAAATATTACCCATATCTGTTAACTGAAAAAAACTTGTTTTTATAATTCAGGATTAAAATATATCATAAATGAAAATTGCAAATTGTGTTAACCTTTTATCAGTCAACAAACTTTTTTATTTGAAAAATCTCAACCTCATTATAGCCTTAATGAAAGAAACAAAATACAGTGTAGAAAGGTTATGCACATGAACAGCGCAATTGTGTAGATATATTTTTTGCAATAACCTTCACAGCCATCAGGAAGCCTGTTACACTTGCAGCATGCCCTTCTAAATCAGTCCACAGCTGTTAACATCGGTTTATCAAAACCTGTCGACTGAACTTATTTGCTTCATGTAACATCTCTGATGGTTGTCCTTTTCAAGTTTATTTTTAGATGAGGTGAGACTTCATTTGCTTTTTTGTTTTTCTTCTCTAGATTGTTTGTTGTGATAAAACAATTGCTGCCAAAACACTGACTCCATCTTCAAATGACACTACAGCTATCCAAAGTGACCGAGGAATGCTATGCATGCATGTGGAATTCAGCTCAGCTCCAACTGGATGAAGACAAATCTGTTCACTATCCTTTTCATGCATTATAATATAGAAATGTTAGACAAAGATTGTTTCAATCCCCCAATACATTAGATAGTGATATTTTACTGATTGACTCTAAATGATACTGCTTAAACTGGGTGTATTAAGTAATGAGACTGCCTTGTCAATGCCATGACCTTGAGAGTAAAACCATCCTCTTGGTAAAGCGGTGTTGTCTACTGCAATGTCAAATAAGGCCCAATTGGCACATTAAATGGGGTTATTCTGTTCTTAATAGTGTGAATGCCCAGATATTTCTCTCGGATCTGGACGGCACAATGGTGCAGCTGGTAGAACTGTTACCTCACAGCACCAGAGATGCGAGTTTAATCCTGCCCTTGGGTACTGTCTGTGTGGAATTTGTACATTTTCCCTGTGACCACGTGGGTTTCCTCCGGGTCCTCCAGTTTCCCCCCACATCCCAAAGGCTTGCGTGTTTGTCAGAAAATTGGCCATTATAAATCGCCCCTCATGTGTAGGGCCTGGATACGAATGTAGGATAACATAGAACTAGTGTGAACGAGTGATCAATGGTCAGCATGGCGTTGGTGGGCCAATGGGGCTGTTTCAATGCCATTTCTCTAAACTAAAATAAGCTAAACTAAGCAGATATGAAGAAAATCAGCACATTAAATAGGGTTAAATAGAAAATAGAAAATAAAAAATAGAAAATCTTTCAAACTGCTTTTTAGGGTATTTCAATGAATGATCCAAATAATACCTCCAAAAATATGTATGGTTCCCTAGGTTAATCCTTTATGAAGTTAATTTAATCTCATAGTAACATAATAAAATAAATAAAACAAAAAATATTTTAGCAGATTAATATAAATATTTAAAGATTTTATAAAGCAAAAGAGTATTGGCTGATGAAGTTCCATTTATTTAGCATGGTTCCCAAGATATCTCCAAGCTTTCCACAGTTAATTATTCATCAATGTTTGTCAGTGTTATCATGGCAAAATCCCAAAAGAGTAAATGGTAGCAATGTTATAAAATTTTGAGATTTAAAAAATCAAGTCTGCAATTTATCCCATCAGATCAAGCATAAAAATAAGTTTAATTTGACACCTAATTCACTTTCATATCTTCAGTATTAAAAACGTTATGGCCATTTTCATACTCGGAAATTAGCATCTTGTTCTCTATTGGGTACACAAAAAGCTGGAGAAACTCAGCGGGTGCAGCAGCATCTAAGGAGCGAAGGAGATAGGTGACGTTTCGGGTCGAGACCCTTCTTCAGACCCTTCCCTATTGCTTTTCCATTGACTTAACACAAAAGCTGTGATCTAGGACAGTCAAAAGCCCATAACTTTCTTAAAAATTAAGATACATTTTCAGTTATTATAGATTGAAGCATTCTGAAACAAATATGAAACAATATTACTTGGATGACCTGAAATTAAAGCATATAATTAGTTAGTTACATAATTGTAGCTAATTACAAAATTCAATTACTAGATCTGAACATCTATCCATTTCTTAAGAAAAGATAAACTTTTTTAAATTGCCTTAGTGTCCAAATAACATTCACACAATAATTCACAATATAACATGATTTTTAAATTTCATTTTCATGAATTTATAGGCCAAATGGAAGGAATTTAGTGTTTAATTCCTGTAAATTAATGGCCATTTCAATCAACTTGCGAGTGTGTTTTAGTGGAACGCGGTGGATTGGAACGTTGCGGTTTGCGGTGCAGTCTGAATGAAAAACACTGCCGGTTCATACATTTTTTTTGTCCCCATTTCGCAACATGAAAATGTGATTAAAGGCTTCCTAAAAACCAAGTTTTAATGTAAAAATAAACTGTGTACTTTATTTTCTCCCCTACGTAAAATCCTTCCCGTTGTCGGCGCTCACGGCTTTAGAAGATGATTTTTAAATTACTCTAGCTAATAAATAATCTAGTGTAATTTAAAAATACCTTCATGAATGAAATGTCGGAGCAATTTTTCTTCAGCAACGAAATCCCCTGACATGGATCGATTTGCCCTCTGTGGAAAAACTGCACTTTAAACACGCCCCCCCTCTGAAAGGCGCCAAAGTCACGCACACGGGGAGTGGCAGAACTGCAGCGCTGCTCAAGGTAAGTTTTGTAACATACCTATAAATGACAACTCAAAGATACTGATATACTACCAGGCATCAGACATCCCTGTATTATTATGTGCGATCCCTAATTTCAGTAATTTGTAATTTGGATTGTGGAGAGTCTTTCTAATTATTGTACAAGATGCCAAAATAATAATTCCAAAACAAAGTATTCTGTAACATATATGTATCTAATATCATTTTGCTGTAAGGTAAATTACAGAAACATTCACAATAATAAGGTCATAAGGAATATGAGTAGAATTATGTAAGTTGGCCCATCAAGTCTACTCCGCCATTCAATCATGGGTAATCTAACTCTCCCTCCTAAACCCATTCTTCTGCCTTCTCCCCATAACCTCTGACATCTGTACAAATCAAGAATCTTTGTATCTCTGTCTTAAAATATCCACTGACTTGGCCTCCACAGCCATCTGTGACAAAGAATTCCATAGATTCACCACCCTTTGACTAAATAAATTTCTCCTCATCTCCTTCCTAAAAGAATGTCCTTTAATTCTGAGGCTATGACCTCTAGTCCTAAACTCTCCCACTAGTGGAAACATCGTCTCCACATCCACTCTATCCAAGCCTTTCACTATTCTGTATGTTTCAATGAGGTCCCCCCTCATTCTTCTAAACTCCAGTGAGTACAGGCCCAGTGCCGACAAACACTCATCATAGGATAAACTACTCATTCCTATTCCATAATTCCATTCCATAATCTTTCTTATAAAGTAGTTTCCAAGACGTTGTGGCTTAAGTTCATAAAATTAACTTTTATTATAATCTTGAATAAAACACAATATGCTGGAGTAACTGAGCAGGTCAGGCACCATCTTTGGAGGATATGGATAGGTGATGTATCAGGTTTGGACCCTTCTTCAGACTGGTCTAGGCTTTGGTAATTAAAAATATATGTGGGTAAAATATTTCGATCATAAGATAGCTCTATTAGAATAAACATCATAGCCCATTTAATCATTTCAGCCGTGTAACCACCACTGTTACCAAGTTATCCCGGGTTGAGTTTGACAGGCGGTGACATTTGTGCACCCTATATTTCTAAATTTTTTAGTTCATAACTGCTTGAGAGATCACGTGGCCTAGTCTTATTTGATGACTGCACAGGCATCATAGTCAGTAGAGCTGCTGCCTCACAGCTTTTGTGACCTTGGGTTCAATCCTGACCTCCAGGGCTGTCTGCATGGAGTTTTCATGTTCTTCCTGTGGCTGGGGATTTCCTCGGGGTGCTCTAGTTTTGCTTCTAGTAATAAACTGGTTAGTAGATTAATTGGCCACTATAGATTGCACCTAGCGTGTAGGTAATTCATAGAATCTGGGAAAGGGCAGAAGGGGGTCTATTGAGAGGAATGCGGGCAGAAATAAAATGGGGTTAATATAGACAAGTACGAACGGGTGCAGATTGAATGGACCTGTTTCTGTGCTGCACGGGTCTATGACAAAGACTCTATGCTGCATTGTGCCTTGTATTTCCGAACTTTATAAACAAACCTGTTAATCAGGATGATTTATTCTCATGGAGGAGCATTTATTTTAGTTTCCATCACCTGCTTTTAAATATGTTCTGTTGTGTTGACTAGTTGATGGGCAACTCCCACTCGTAGATTGACTGATTATATCAATAGTAATTTCACAGTCTACTTTATCATACAAGTAATCATGTCTATCAAATCTCCCACACCTTACCACACCATCTTCACTGTGACAATTGAGTGCCTGAATGCACCAATATACAACTTGCCCACCAATCAAGAAAAGGATAGAATAAGTCTGGAAAATTGACCCCCATTTAAAATTAGTTCAGGAGGTCACAGTAGCCACTCATTTCCCAATGAGTATTTTACCTGCTCATTGGTGATCTGCTTTGTCAGGCACCTGTCCTGCACGCTCCTGAAGTTACACTTATGTTGATAACATATTTCATCGCCCTAATAGGATATAGACAAAACAATGTGCATTGATTTTTATATTTAATAATTCTGTTTGTGCAACTGTGGCTTTTTCAGTATTGGTCATTAACCATAGAAAATTACCAACAGCTGTGCCAAACTTTCTAAAGCTGCTTTCAATGTGATGTTTGTATACTTGGCATGGATTCCATGCAAATACATTGCACTGCATGTATCATAAGTTACATATTAGAGCATGACATGTTGCCCTGTTATATTTAAATCTGATCCTTTCTCCAATGCTATCCTTCCTCTGAGATTTATTACATTAGCATCTGAGGGATTGTGGATCATTCCCACATCAGTCACACGCTGGCCTTGGAATGGAGTCACAGTGAGTACAAAGATGGTGGTGATTATTGAACGCCATTCACTCGAGCCGCAGGTCTCCACGGCGCATGAACCCGGACCTGTGTCCTAATTTGACCTCCTTTACCTGCTTTATCCCTGCCTTCCCCTTCAGCAGAATAACACAAATGAAGACGTTTGCACAGTATTTGGTTCCACTTAACAGTTCCTCACATGATAAAGCTCCTAAATGGATGTAATATTAATGCAGCACAAGCTCCAGGCAAATTGATGGTGTCTCAGGCCTTTTCCAAAAAGAGAAAATCTACAGTCTCTTGACGTTTAATGAACAAATCCCCTTTCATCGTCAGTCTGGGTCTTATCATTAACCTGAAATTTAACTGGAGATGCCACATGAATTGGATCGTCACAAAAGAAAATGGGAGGTTCAGTATGAGACAGTAAACAATCAAATTCCTAACTCTCCAGAAGTAAAAAATATAACAGAATACTTCGTCATTGCCTGGGTGAACACATCAGGATAACACTTTTGCAGTTTAACAACAGCAAAGATAAAATAATCTTGAACACATTAAACATTAACTTTCATAAGTGATACAACATAGCTACAGTTTATATCATCTCCAAAGAGTTAGCTGCAGTTTACCAAACCTAATGTAATACCACCTCTCAAACCTCTATTTACTGGAATAGAGATAGTAGGCATGTGCAAACCTCACCACATCAAGGCCACAATCTATGTTGGTTGGGTGTATTTTGTTCTATTGTCTTTGTCAAAGTCTTGGGACTCACTGTCTAACAATGCTAAGTGTTTTCATGACATGAACTGAAACAGTTCAAGAAGGCAATTCATCACCAATTCTTCTGGCAACTGGAGAAGGACTATGAAAGCTTCACTTGCTGATGACAGCCAGTCCCATGAAGAAATTAATAAAATTAAACATCCAGAGCAGACCACAATCCAAATGTGCTAACGATGATACATTGAAATCCAAATGTAATAATTACTTTCACTTTTGAGACAGGTGACCCAGGGTGCCATTCTTCAAAGAGGTTTCTATCTACACTCTATTTAGGTACTCCCCCAGTCGTGTTACGAAGGCCAGTGGAAAGTGGTTGGGCTTCATATGTTTATCCTTGAGGTGATCTTGGCTGTTTGAAGCTATAAAGATTGACTACTGATTTGTGTATTTTGGCTACAGGTAGTATAATGTGGCTTGTTGATTTTTCAGGGCCTCTTTTGCTTGATTGGTTTTAGTTGTCAGCATCCACTAATTTTGACGTGTTTTTGTAATCACCACCACATTTTCAACCCAGTTTCCTTCCTTGAACAATGCCATTCTGTTTCTCCGTCAGCTTTGAATTGTGTTATTGCATCTCTCCAATCTCTTCTCTCATATTCATCTCCAAATCCACAGATTTGGCATCTGTTTTTACTCTGTGATCACTATTTATTTAAAATTTAAATATACCTTGGTTCTGCGGCTTAGCACACTGCAAATATTAGCTCAGTTGTTACTTTTTATTTACTTTGGGAGTGAATGGCCTTGATAAACAATGATACTGTGGAGACTTGTCCATTCAGTGTTGCTCAGTATTACATGTTTAGCTCTTGTTTACCTTTAGCACTTGAATAATTCTAGTTTGTGAAAATGTCGCAAAAACCGATGTTTTCCAAATTCTTCCAGTTCCCAGTTGGTAAGCCTTTGCTAAATACATTTTGTGGTCGCATCTGATTACATTTTTAAACATGATATCCTAAAAGATATTAAGATTTAACATTGTACAAAATCACACTTCAAAATCAGATTTTAATATTTTAAGATTTTTATATTTTAAGAACCTAGGAAACTATTGGTAGGAAACTATTATCTGGAATTTACTCGATCATTTTTATCCCAGGTTAATTTCCCAAAATCAAGTTCAAGTTCAAGTGAGTTTATTGTCATGTGTCCCTGATAGGACGATGAAATTCTTGTTTTACATCAGTACACAGAACATAGAAATCAATTTTTCTATCATAACTTGCACATATGCATTCTGTTTTTATAGTTGACTTTAAACATTATTGTCATGCTTTTTACATCTGGATGAACATAACAAACATTAAGGTGGAACAAATGTTAATGCAACCTGGAAACAAGGAAAGAATGCATTTAATTTTGCTATTCAAGGTTTTAGTTAATTCTATTCACTACCATTTAACTGGACTCTTTTATTAGCTCTTTTAAAAGTACTTGCCTGACTCTGGGAAGGCCTCATTAACATGTGCCAATGTATGCTAATCATGGTCCCGTTACTGGATCCCAAGGGCAACCTAGTGAATGCCATAGATCTTTAAACCTGAATGAATATGGACCCCATTAAAAGTAGGCTCCATGTCATCAAAAAGTAGGGGTCAAGGAAAGAGCGTTCACGTCGCGGCCCTGTTTCCACCAATCTTTCCACCAGGCACAAGAAGCGCAAGACAGGCACCATTGTATGCAGATGCCGAGAGGTGTGTTCAGCTCTGGCTGAACAACTTCTAATCTTGTGTGTGGACTCGATAAGAAAAAGATCAAAAAGTACACTTTTTGGTCACACACGTAAAGTGTTCTGAGTAATGTGTATGTGTATCTCTTCATCCAACTCATGAAACGGGCGAATTCCCTTTCAAAACTTACATTTATCGAGTCATCCCTAGACATTACAGGTACTATCATAACATTTTGCAGTTACTTACATAACATTTAAGAGACTAATGAACAGATACATGGATATGACAGGTTTAGAGGTTTATGGGCCAAGTGCAGGCAGGTGGGACGTGTGTAAATAGGGCATGTTTGTCAGATTGGGCAAATTGGGCCGAAGGACGTGTTTCCATGCTATATGGACTCTATGACTCTATTGTTGTCTGCACACAACAGCCAAGAAGAGGAAAGTTTTGGTTTCATTTTATCCTTGACTCTTTACAATAGACAATAGACAATAGGTGCAGGAGTAGGCCACTCAATGTGATCATGGCTGATCATCCCCAATCAGTACCCCGTTCCTGCCTTCTCTCCATACCCCTTAACTCCGCTAACTTTAAGAGCCCTATATAGCTCTCTCTTGAAAGTACCCAGAGAACCGGCCTCCACCACCCTCCACAGACTCACAGCAAAGAATTCCACAGGCTCACAACTCTCTGTGAAAAAAAAGTGTTTCCTCTTCTCCATTCTAAATGGCTTACTCCTTATTCTTAAACCGTGGCCCTCGTTCTGGACTCCCCCAACATCGGGAACATGTTTCATGCCTCTAGCTTGTCCAAACTTTTAATAATCTTATATGTTTCAATAAGATTCCCTCTCATCCTTCTAAACTCCAGAGTATACAAGTCCCGCCATCCCGGGAATTAACCTTGTTAACCTACGCTGCACTCCCTCAATAGCAAGAATGTCCTTCCTCAAATTAGGGGACCAAAACTGCACACAATACTCCAGGTGTGGTCTCACTAGGGCCCTATACAACTGCAGAAGTACCTCTTTGCTACTATACTCAACTCCTCTTGTTATTAAGGCCAACATGCCATTCACTTTCTTCACTACCTGCTGTACCTGCATGCTTACTTTCATAGACTGATGTACAAGGACCCCCAGATCCCATTGTACGTCCTCTTTTCCCAACTTGACACCATTTAGATAGTAATCTGCCTTCCTGTTTTTGCTACCACAGTGGATAACCTCACATTTATCCACATTAAACTGCATCTGCCATGTATCTGCCGACTCACCCAACCTGTCCAGCAGGCAGCGGGGAGCGGTTGTCAACCAAAGGAGGCGGGAGGGGTGGGTGGTGACGACACTTGCAGCATGAGCAAGACAGTGCAGACTTCAAAGTTGGTCAGATTTTTGAAGATTTTCATTAATAACTCGAGAAATAAAGAATGAAATTTTCAGATAAGGCTATTTTGTACTCCAGGGGAAAATCTTTACCAGAATATGTTAAAATTTTGCCATTGGCACGTCGTTATTTCGAGAAGATGTGATGATACTCAAACAAACGTACACACAAACAAACACGAACAAACACACACACACACTAACCACCTCCCCTTCATATTATATTAATATTATTCATTTGCTCCTTTTACCCCATCTCCCGCCCTATCCACTCACGCATTGACCCCAACTCGCAGGCGTGTCTAGAGAGGGAGGGGGAGAGGGGGGGAGTGAGTGAGAGAGTAAGGGGGAGAGAGAGGGGAAGGAGAGAGAGGGGGAGAGGGAGAGAGAGAGGGGCGGAGAGAGAGAGGGGGAAGAGAGAACATAAAAAAAAGGGGGGAGAGAGAGAGGGTGGAGGATAGAGAGGAGGGGAGGGAGGGAGGGGGGAGAGGGAGGGAGGGGGTTAGAGAGGGGGGGTCCCAGGCCGAGCTGAGGAGGGGAGGAGGGAGAGGGGGGGGCTCAGAGAGAGGGGGGGGAGAGGGGAGTGGGAGGGGGAGGGAGAGAGAAGGGAGGGGGAGGAGGAGAGACTCGAGGCATGAGGGCGAGCGAGCGAGTGTCGACCAAAGGAGCACCTGTTGGGCAGACACCATCTTCAGCTATGATCTTTGGCCTTCAGTCGACAGGGGGGAGGTCAGTGACGCAGCGCGAGCAGACGGCAGGCAGGCAGATCCATTGTCGCGTCATCAGCGAAAAATAGCTGTTTTGATCTCAAAGTTTGATTGGATTTGTAAACATTTTTATTAATAACTCACGAAATAAAGCACAACATTTTCAGGTAAGCCAATTTCGGCCTCCACGGGGTAAATCTCTACCAGAACATGTAAACATTTTCCCATTCAAGCATCGTTTTTTCAAGAAGATGTGAAAACACACAAAAAAAAGAAATAAATACACAAACACACATCCAAGATCAGAGTATTATAGTTATAAGGGTATGATTGAATCAAAATCAAGAATCATAAATTCTCATTTCAAAAATTGTTTCACAATTCAGTAGTACTGATATTCAGTATTCCATACTGATATTTGAGAATACATGAGGTTGCATGCAAAATACTGATTTTCCAAAATCCGGTTTCTGTGTAGTACGTTCTATTGCATTTATGTGAGAACTACCGATTTCCCCAACAGAATACTTATTTCAGCCATCAAAATACGGAAATGCTCAGTGAAAGTTGGCAGCTCTTCAATTATTCACAATCACATTGTGTTTGAGAATTCAAAATGTGATTTGTTATCTTGTTTATGAGTCATCATGGAACTAGAATTTGTTATAATAGTGTTACAGTAAAATGGGTTAGTTTGAAAGCGATCATAGTAATGTAAATGCACCATTTAGTTTGACTTCAATTTTCATGATGGAAATTAAAGTTGAATTAAATGTTGTATTCACATCACTGTTCCATGTTGAAACTGATGTGATGTGAAGTTGTTGGGTCAGGATGACCATTGAAGGTGCACCGCACACACTAACACAGTCGAACGGTAACAGGCAATCAAATCAACACACAAACATTTTTCCAAAAAAACGTTTTCTTTCCTGCAAAAACTTACTGTATGTAATTTGAAGTTTTTGCATGATCCTTTATAACAATTTACAACAGTACAACTTGATTATTAAAACAAGGTCAATTTCAATTCTTGATTTTAAGAAATGTATCAACAATGACCTCAACCATTCCACCCACTCATTACTCTTGACTCAGTCAAAATTATTTCTGAAATATTGGTCATAACTTTCATGCAAAAATGCTCCAAAATAAGGCTCAAAATGCACTAGAGACGATCTAAAGTCCCAGAGCTTCCAGGGCCCTTAAGCGGGCCCCGGCCGTAAGGGACTTTGAGCTTTGCGCTCGTGATGTGCGCTGCGCACGGATTATTTCACATTAAACTTTTGTAATCCTGTCATGCCACCCCCCTTTTTGAAAAGCTTCGTATGGGCCTGCAACACATCTGCCATTTCCTTGTTCCCCATAATAAATTCTCCTATTTCAGTCTTCATGGGTCCAGCTTTGGTCCTAATTAATTTTTTCCTCTTCGCATACCTAAAGAAGCTTTTATATTCTTGGCTAGTTTACCTTTGTACCTCATCTTTTCTCTCCGTATTGCCTTTTTAGTTATCTTCTGTTGCTCTTTAAACATTCCTCAATCCTATTGCTTCCCATTCATCTTTGCTACATTGTACTTCTTCAAAAAAGGCCACTTTTCAACATAATTGTATAAGGGGTAAGAGTGTTGTAAAAACAAGCTTGAAGGCTTTGTGTCAATGCAAGGAGCATTCGTAATAAGGTGGATGAGTTGAATGTGCAGATACTTATTAATGAATATGATATAGTTGGGATCACGGAGACATGGCTCCCGGGTGACCAAGGCTGGGAGCTGAACATCCAGGGATATTCAATATTCAGGAGGGATAGACAGAAAGTAAAAGGAGGTGGGGTAACGTTGCTGGTTAAAGAGGAGATTAACGCAATAGAAAGGAAGGACGTTAGATTGGAGGATGTGGAATCGATAGGGGTAGAGCTGCGAAACACTAAGGGGCAGAAAACGCTAGTGGGAGTTGTGTACAGGCCACCTAACAGTAGTAGTGGAGTTGGGGATGGCATCAAACAGGAAATTAGAAATGCGTGCAACTAAGGTAAAACAGTTATAATGGGTGACTTCAATCTAAATATAGATTGGGTGAATCAAATTGGCAGGGGTGCTGAGGAAGCGGATTTCTAAACCAACATGTAGAGGAACCAATGAGAGAGCAGGCTATTCTAGACTGGGTAATGAGCAAGGGTTAGTTAGCAGTCCTGTTGTGCGTGGCCCCTTGGACAAGAGTGACCATAATATGGTTGAGTTCTTCATTAGGATGGAGAATGACATAGTTAATTCAGAAACAAGGGTGCTGAAACTTAAAGAAAGATAACTTTGAGGGTATGAGACGTGAATTGGCCAAGATAGACTGGCAATTGATTCTTAAAGGGTTGACGTTGGATATGCAATGGAAGACATTTAAAGACCGCATGGATGAACTACAACAATTGTTCGTCCCAGTTTGGCAAAAGAATAAATCTAATAAAGGTAATGCATCCATGGATAACAAGGGAAATCAGGGATAGTATCAAAACAAAAGATGAAGCATACAAATTAGCCAGGAAAAGCAGCCTACCAGAGGACTGGGAGAAATTCAGAGTCCAGCAGAGGAGGACAAAGGGCTTAATTAGGAAAGGGAAAATAGATTATGAAAGAAAACTGGCAGGGAACATAAAAACTGACTGCAAAAGTTTTATAGATATGTGAAGAGAAAAAGATTAGTTAAAACAAATGTAGGTCCCTTGCAGTCAGAAACAGGTGAATTGATCATGGGGAACAGGGTCATGGCAGACCAATTGAATAACAGGGGACCGGGGGTCAAATGAGATGGAGGAACTGAATGAAATCCAGGCTAGTCGGGAAGTGGTGTTAGGTAAATTGAATGGATTAAAGGCCGATACATCCCCAGGGTCAGATAGGCTGCACCCCAGAGTGCTTAAGGAAGTAGCCCCATAATAGTGGTTGCATTCATGATAATTTTTCAGAACTCTTTAGATTCTGGAGTAGTTCCTGAGGATTGGAGGGTAGCTAATGTAACCCCACTTTTTAAAAAGGGAGGGAGAGAGAAAATGTGGAATTACAGACCAGTTAGTCTATCATCGGTAGTGGGGAAAATGCTAGAGTCAGTTATTAAAGATGGGATAGCAGCACATTTGGAAAGTGGTGAAATCATTGGACAAAGTCAGCTTGGATTTATGAAAGGTAAATCATGTCTGACAAATCTTATAGAATTTTTTGAGGATGAAACTAGTAGAGTGGATAAGGGAGAACCAGTGGGTGTGTTATATCTGAACTTTCAGAAGGCTTTCGACAAGGTCCCACATAAGAGATTAGTTTGCAAACTTAAAGCACATGGTATTGGGGGTTCAGTATTGATGTGGATAGAGAACTAGCTGGCAGACAGGAAAATGGGAGATGCAACGAGGCCTGGGTGTCATGGTACACCAGTCATTGAAAGTAGGCATGCAGGTGCGGCAGGCAGTGATGAAAGCGAATGGTATGTTAGCATTCATAGCTAAAGGAATTGAGTATAGGAGCAGGGAGGTTCTACTGCAGTTGTACAGGGCCTCGGTGAGACCACACCTGGAGTATTGCGTACAGTTTTGATCTCCAAATCTGAGGAAAGATGTTCTTGCCATAGAGAGAGTACAGAGAAGGTTCACCAGACTGATTCCTGGGATGGCAGGACTTTCATATGAAGAAAGACTGGATAGACTCGGCTTGTACTCGCTAGAATTTAGAAGATTGAGGGGGGATCTTATAGAAACTTACAAAATTCTTAAGGGGTTGGACAGGCTAGATGCAGGAAGATTGTTCCCGATGTTGGGGAACTCCAGAACAAGGGGTCACAGTTTAAGGATAAGGGGGAAGTCTTTTAGGACCGAGATGAGAAAAAGAAATTACACAGAGTGTGGGGAATCTGTGGAATTCTCTGGCACAGAAAGTAGTTGAGGCCAGTTCATTGGCTATATTTAATAGGCAGTTAGATGTGGCCCTTGTGGCTAGAGGGATCAGGGGGTATGGAGAGAAGGCAGGTACAGGATACTGAGTTTGGATGATCAGCCATGATCATATTGAATGGCGGTGCAGGCTCGAAGGGCCGAATGGCCTACTCCTGCACCTATTTTCCATGTTTCTATGTTTCTCTTTTATTTTTACACTGTCCCTGATGTCCCATGTCAGCCACGGTCGCCCCTTATTCCCCTTGGAATCTTTCTTCCTCTTTGGAATGAACTGATGCTGCACCTTCTGTATTATTCCCAGAAATACCTGCCATTGTTGTTCCACTGTCATCCCTGCTAGGGTATCTTCCCAGTCAACTTTGGCCAGCTCCTCCCTCATGGCTTCATAATCCCCTTTATTCAACTGTAACACTGACACCTCCGATCACTGATCACCTTCTCCATCTTCAATTGTAGATTAAACAACCATATTATGGTCACTACCTCCTAATGGCCCCTTAACCTCAAGTTCCTTTATCAAATCCGGTTAATTACATAACACTAAATCCAGAATTGCCTTCTCCCTGGTTGGCTCCAATACAAGCTGCTCTAAGAATCCATCACAGAGGCACTCCACAAATACCCTTTCTTGGGGTCCAGTACCAACCTGATTCTACCTGCACGTTGCAATCTCCCATAACAACCACAGCATTACTACATGCCAATTTTACTCCTGATTCAACTTGCACCCTATATCCAGGCTACTGTTTGGGGGCCTGTAGATAAGCCCCATTAGGGTATTTTTACCCTTACAATTCCTTAGTTCTATCCATACTGACTCCACATCTCCTGTTTCACCTCTTGCAAGGGACTGAATTTCATTCCTCACCAACAGAGCTACCCCACCCCCTTTGCCCACCTGTCTGTCTTTTACCTAGCTGTTACTTAAAAAGGAAAACAATAGAGAAAGTGTCTAGCCATGAATTAATGAAAGTTCTCGATACAGAAATGACACTCAGTGTCAAGATTCTGGGCATAATTTTGTGATTACCTGTGTCATTGAAAACTCACCTGTCTTTATAATGGCCTGGCTTTCTGGGGAAAATCTGGCAGTTTGCTGTAGCATTTTTACACATATGCATCAGAATGTTCAGGACTTCAATGTAAGTGTGCACAAAAATGGTTTAACTTCATATGTACCCTTGAGGTCCCTCTGATTGTGCCCAAGAATGGAAGTCCCACACTTTCTGACTGTCCGTTGATTATTCTGTGCTATGTTGCTGGAACAAGTGGGGTTACAGAAACTCTGAGATTTCCCAGCACATAAACAGTGGGGAATCAGCCAGCAGAATCTGCACAAGAAATAGCAATGAAGGATAAAGAAAATTTTATTTTTATTAAATTAATTGACTTTAAGTAAATGTTTTAATTGTTTCTTTTTTTTAAACATATTTTTAATGTTTTTAATGGTTTGTTTAATGTTTAACGGTTATTATCTTTCTGACAGCCTTGACAGCCAACAAAGCCAGAGAGTGCGGGTGCGGTTTAGTCAACTTTCAAGAATTTCTCAGCTATTTAAAAACCGGAATTACCTTGACGTTACTCCATAGGGTGGGAATTCCATGTGTTGACCTCACAGAAAAGGATTGGTTTGCCTCAAAGAATTAGCCGTGGGAAATTGACACAAGGCAAAGGAACCAACGGCATGAAAGTATATGGTGAATACAGCTCTATCCTCTTGTCAGAAGCCAAGAGAAATGTCCTTGTATTGCACGTTTCACATGCTAGTTTCTGAAATAGTCATGACCACCCAAGTGTAAATTAGTTAACATTGTTGAAAATTAGTTGTTTAAATATGTCTAATTTAAAACAGAAAATTAGATGCATCCAACATTCAGAGTAAGTGTGGCAATTAAGATCTTTGCATGACGATCAAAGCAATTACAGGCAGATCAAATTGTTTTAGGTACAGGTAATCTGTTTTGACAATTTATGTGATCTTGCGAAGCGGCAGCTGTGGTAATTATATGCAAATACATCTCAGACATATGTTTCCTTGGCTTTTATTTGCTACCACCATAATCTATTGCGACAAGTGATGGCTTCCACTGATTGTCGCCGGAAGCTTGCGTCCTTTTCAGGACGGACGATGACAGCGAGGCCAACGTTTGTAACAAGATGGACACGAAAAGAAGAAGATTTGCAATATATGTTGGATTTCACATTCCTGATTATTCCTGGTAAAAGTGTATACATTTGTACTTCCTATTTACAAACAAACCAGCCATTTGAAGAGTGCACCTTTTCGGCCCGAGTGGGGTGAATTACACAGCACATAAACAGTAATAGCCCTGTCCCACTGTACAAGTTCATTCAAAGAGTTATCCCGAGTTTGCCCTGATTCGAACTCGGAGATTTACGGTAATAGCCGCTCGTCGGTACTCGGGGCTCTCGTGGACATTTTTCAACATGTTGAAAAATCTTCACAAGTCTTCCCGAGCTTACCGCGTTTCCCGAGTACCTGCCGTTAGCGTTATGAGCCACTAAGAGACGTCCCCGAGCTCCGACGTACCTGCTACGTTCATTCTACGTACTTACCACCAGTTTGATTTTTTTTTAAACTCGGGAGAGCACTTGAATGAACTCGTACAGTGGGACAGGGCTTTAAGGCTGTGTGGTGTCTCCAGACTAGGGTGTTTAGATATGACAATATGCTGGTAGATGTCAGTCACATACAGTAACGTGCATTCAAGTATGAATGCTTTACTTCATCCATTTGAAAAGATTAGAAATTAAGAATTGACACCATTTCATTCAGAGCTGTACACATAGATAAATTGCTATTCTAACAGCTAGGCATGATTCAGATACAAAGTGGATAACAGAGAGGTTATTGACATATGACAGCTCCTAGGTCAAATCTCAGATGCATTTCTTCCTTAGCCACGGGAGATCAGCGGTGGTTTTCAGCCATTGTGTTTCTCAAACTTTATGTTAAGGCACTTCTTATTTATGGAGCTTCACCAAATGCTTGCTGTAAGTGCAGCAATGACATTAGAGGTGGCACAGAGGTTCCACGGTAGAGTTACTGCCTTACAGTGCCAGAGACCTGGGTTCAATCCTGACCTCGGGCACTGTCTATATGGACTTTGACCGTACTCCCTCGTGGGTTTTCTCCAGGTGCTCTACTTTCCTCCCACATTCCAAAACCGTGTAGGATTGTAAATTAATTGGATTATGTAAATTGTACCTAGGGTGTAGTGTATGGAGATTGCTGGTCAGCATGGACTATGTGTTACGAAGTGCCTTTTTCCATTCTGTATCTCTAATCTAATCCAATTTAAAATCAAATTTCATCCTATATACCACTATGAGATCCACAGGAAGCATTCACACTGCTTTCAAGAAAGAAATTCTATCAAGACATGTTTCGCGAAGATCTGTGAAGATCTGCCTCTGCAGGAGTGGAGTTACATTGAAGCACAGTGCCACAATGAAAGAGATTATTCAAAGACCACCAGTAATTTATAAAAATACCTTTGGAGTTTTTACTGGTCAGGTTAGATCAAGAGGAATTCTTCAGTGTGTTTTATCATGTGTGTTTATTAAACTAAACATGACATTTTATTAAACTAAAGATGACACTAATAAACAAAACTAAACTAAACATGTGTCCTATTTGCTTACAGGCTATTTTAATAATTTGGGGATTATCTGTAAAATAGTATTGACACAACAAGCAACTTCCAGTCAATTGTGGTTCAAGCCTCATTAGTATAAATTCTGCTTAATTATGGAGCACTTTAGGTTTAGGTTTATAATTGTCACGGGTGTCGAGGTACAGTAAAAAGCTTTGTTTTGCATGCTAGCCAATGAAATCAGATAATACTATACATCGACAAAATCAAGCCACACTCAAGTACAATAGATAGAGCAAAGGAAAACATATATATTGTTTTACATTAAACATCTGCAAAATCAAACATCTGCAATGGGTATCAAGGATGAATTGGAGAGTACCTAGCTTATGGAAGGACAGAAGCCTGGTGACAGAGAGTCCAGTGGTGGGAGCTGAGGTTGCAATCTGATTAGCTTTGACATTGACTGGCAGAACAGGGCTCAGGGGCTGAGTGCTCCTTCTGATTCGCATGTTCATATGTTTCTATGGTAAATTCCTCAGTCACTGCTGCAAAGAATCTCAGATCAGGGGTTCTTTGACCCAGATTTTGCAGAAGCAATGACGACAAAACTCTCAATATGTTCTGTCATTACAGCTTGAAACTGCCATTAACCTCTGGAGTATGTGGTTAACTGCACAAGTACATGTCTAGAGATTGTGGTCTGTGTTTTCCCTCCCCATCTAGGTCTTTTAAGCCAGAGCTCAGGGCTAGCAACTATAAGGTAATGGTAATCAGACACTGACTAACATTGAAGATAGACACAAAAACCTGGAGTAACGCAGTGGGACAGGCAGCATCTCTGGAGAGAAGGGATGGGTGGCGTTTCAGTTCGAGACCCTTCTTCAGACTAACATCACTGCACTGTCAGATCCACTAGGTGGTTAAGCATGCAGATACATTTCAGCTTAAATGGTTAATAGAGTGCTTGCTGATTTTTTTTTTAACTGAATGAGCACACTGCACAGAGCAGTGTCTTCCTACCGTAAAACAGTGACATTAGATTGTGACGCAGTTAAAGATAACATGGGCCTTGTCCATTTTGATAAGGTGAAGCTAACTTTGTTTTAGAATGCTGTTGACATAGAGGGGATCTGATTACAACAACTTGAAACACTTGCATCTGTGTTGATGTTCGAATCAAAAATAAAAACAAACAATAGCATATTTTAATAAATTTAAATTGAAAGACCCATTTTTAAAAATGCCCGTTTCACTTTGTGATTAATGTGCATACCTTTCCTTGAATTTTTAAGGACTATTATTTTTCTATAACTCATTTATGTAACCTTTACATTTAAGAGAGTTAGATTTAGCTCTTAGGGCTAAGAAAATCAAGGGCTATGGGGATAAACTGGAATGGGGCACTGATTTTGGATGATCTGCCATGATCATATTGAAAGGTGGTGCTGGCTCGAAGGGCCGAATGGCCTACTCCTGCACCTATTTTCTATGTTTCTAAATTGGTACGTTCACAAGTTCAAAGAAGTTCTTCCTCACCTCCTTTCTAACAAGTTTGTTTTAACACAGAAAAGCACAACCATTATTTCAGAACATGTGCGCAATATGAACTATTTTTATTGTTGCTTTGAGAATCTTTAACATACACTAGTGAACCGTGTTTGAGTTGCAATAATAGGATTAAAATGGTAGATTTTTTTATGCCAGAGCTGGGTCATATTATTTTGGTGAAAGATGAAGCCAATGCATTAAGAAACATTGATACAGTGGTTCAAAGTGACACTAAAGCATATGAGATCTAATTAAAAAGTAGACCTGAATGAACATTGAAATATATATAATCTGAAACACAATTCATGTATCAGATTAGATTCTAAATCATGTTATGATGGAATTGATTTTTTATGTGATTTTGGGGTGAAATTTGAAATGAAAGTTTTTGTGAACTTCGATATTTGGCCAGTTAAATTCTACTTGATTAAATGGCTAAATTTATTAATCACACAGACATGCACAGGGTTGATCAGAAAGTGAATAGGATCTCTAATAATCGTAATAATTACTCTTAGGCTCCCTTCAGTCATGACTGACCATGGGTGTCTCCAGGGTGCTATTCCCTATATGGAGGACACCAGTGTGTGATTTTGTTTAATGTGGGGAGACTGGTGCACAGATAGCCACCCCACGGTCCTTGACAAATCTGGGTCGGGATCCAGTGGCATGGAGTCCAAGACAACCGGAGACCCTTTTCTGCTGCAGCCTTCATGCGCCTTATCAGCCGTGACGCTCCACTAAGGTCAGCCATTGTCCTCCGCCTGTTCCACCATTGAGGTCTTGGTTGGATTGCTCTTTGTCAGAGACCTCCCCATCGACCTTACCGCCATGGGTGGCCCTAC